>CM062264.1:8905557-10110557 GCA_031216635.1 Dissostichus eleginoides
CTACTTAAGTACAGTAACGAAGTATTTCTACTTTGTTACTTCCCACCTCTGCTGGTCGGTAAAAGACGCCGCATGTGTAACAAGAGAGAACAAAGAACAGATCAACACAAAAATAACCAGCACATTGATCAGTACTATTACAATTCAGTTCAATTCAATAATTCATTTAGCTTGGAACACAGTCAAAAATAATGTTTACAAGACTGGTTGTTTAATATCATGCTCTAATGTATTTCAGAACGCCTTAAATTAGCGGAAGATAAGTGCTCCAAGATGCAGTTCCTGGATTCTTTTAAAGGAAAAGTTGTAATTACTCAAGATTTTAAAGGTCCCCTATTATACTGTTTTCATCAATATATTATAGCTCTCAGATATATACAAACATGTCTCTGAAGTGTTTGGCTCCAAATACCAAACAGATCATGCATTGCAGCATCCCATAATCCCCTCTGTTTCAGCCCTGTTTCAAAAGTGCTGATTCTGTGTCTGTTACTTTAGATGAAAATAAGGAGCCCCTCCCCACGCCTCTCTGAGAGATATTTGGTTAAAAAGAAAAGAACACAAAAAGGAGATTCAGGTGATAAGGTGGGGGGGGGGTTACCTTGGTTGGTGATTGGCTAATGGTCACACAAGCCAAAAAATCGTTATGACATCATAAAGTGGCCAAAATCTGATCAGCTCATTTTCAGACAGGTTTTTATATAAATGGATCAGGACAAAAAGAGAGAGAATCTTTTTTCCTGAAACTTTCAGACTCTCTTTACACAGAGGGGACACATGTTGATGTAGAAGAGACATGAACAAGTGGATTTTGCACAATAGGTGACCTTTAATGGCCTGATGTGGTATTTTATTTGACAGTGTCTTGTCTCTGCACTCTGTCACACCTTTTCCTTCCAGCCACCAAATCCTCTCTGGCCGCCCTGAAGAGGAGACTTTACGTCCCGCCGCCCTCCTCCTACTCCTCTTACTCCTGCAGCCAGCCAGCTCCTCCTCCTCCTCCTCTCTTCAGAGCCAGCATCCAGCTCACCATCCCAAACATCGTCCTCAGACCCAGCCTGGAAGACATCCAGGTACTATTGTTATTATCTATCACTACATAAACTCTACTGAAACAAACACTTCTGTGACTTTAATATCATTAGTTTTGTTTGTATTTGTTTATTATTTTATTTTAGATGATATACTTATATATATATATATATATATATATATATATACTTGGCTCTACCTTTTTGATGTCGTTTGTGTTTCAGAGTACGGTGAACAGGCTGGTGAGTGTGGTGCTGTCTGTGACTAAAGACATCCCTCTGTGGACGTTCTCTCACCAGCAGTACAGACAGCAGCAGGTAAACTCCCCCTCCATCTGGTTGTGTTAAACAGCTGTCACCAGGCAGCCAATCACAGTGCAGCATTACTCTGTGCAGGTGGAGCAGGCGTCGGGGCGGGACGCAGGAGACGACGTCCCGGTGAAGCCCCCGGTGCTGAGGCCTCTGGACCGACAGCTGGCCGAACACAGGGACGTCAGCAAGTCAGTCCAGAGATATTTATCCACACAATAAAATTATTATTAATATACTCATTTATTAATACATTAAATAATGTATTTACTTGTTTATCTAAATTTCAAATAAGCTGCAAAGGTCTGCCTTAGTACTGAATCTATCTAACGCAGCAGGCTAAAATTAGCTCAACTTATGAGTATAATTATTATTTGTATTATTATATTATTATTATGTTTTTGTTGCTGTTGCTCAAATCAATATATTATGATTATTTATTCTTATTAACATTAATTTTCCTATATACATGTCTTCAATTAACACACTCACTTACAGTACAAGTTAGGTAAAGATTGGGTAGGTCACATTTGAGACATTTAATCAACATTGACTGATTCAAGAAGAGAGTTTTAACAAATACAAAACCCACCCTTTTGACAGGAAACATTAGGTTTGCATTACCAGTACCTCAGTACAGTTTGTAATACTTAAAATATTAAAATACTACATTGTTTTACATTATGCAGCAATAGATGGTGAATACAAATCTTTAAGATTATTACTCTTAAGTCAAACCTAATACCTCTAGTGGTGTTCAGTTGACTTCTTCAGGACATGGTTATAATAAATAGCAATTAAGCAAACCACAGTGTTGCAGTATAATTCTCCTTAACAAATGTCTCTTTATTAGAAAAGTATTATTAGAATTCAGTAAAATAAGTGTAATGTTAAGGTGTGTACAGTGGCAGCCAGTGACTGCATCAGATTTGTGCGTGTGTATCTCCAGCTGCCAAGACCTGTATGCCGGAGTAAGGACGTGTGTGTGTGTGTGTGTGTGTGTGTGTGTGTGTGTGTGTGTGTGTGTGTGTGTGTGTGTGTGTGTGTGTGTGTGTGTGTGTGTGTGTGTGTGTGTGTGTGTGTGTGTGGGGGAGGGTTCATGGTTGAATGCTGATAGCTGGATGGAAAGGGGGTCCCGAAACTAAAAGGGTTAGGAGTAGCTGGAGGGCATTCGGCCCTCTTTAGAAAACACTGAAGTCAGTAGAAAATCAAGCCAACATAGGAAGAGAAAGTCTCAAGATAGTACAGGTTGTCAAAACATTGGGATTACAGTTTGAAGATGGAACAGCAGGGGCTTGCACTTTAAAAAAGGAGAAAGCTCGTTCACATTTGTGTCCAGTCGTCCGGAGACTGTCCCGGGTTTCCATTCTTTTAAGAATAAAACTCTAAGGATAAAACTCTGATCGTCTACAGTGCATTCTGTGAACCTGATGAGACGGAGAGTGCTAAGGAACGGTTGAAGATTAAACATTTTGTTGAGAAGGTCCTTGATCAGATTCTAGCCCAAGCATGGACCTTTTATTTTTTACCCAACAACAGCTAAGTTAATAAAATGCATATTTGTATATTTATTTGTATCTATATTTTTGTTGTTTTGTCGAGCAGGTTGGTTTTCCAGCTCAGCTCCATCGTGTCTTCTCTGAGACCCCAGACTGAGGACACTCTGAAGAAACTTTCTCACTTCTCTACACTGTGGAACCAGGTGTGTGTGTGTGTGTGTGTGTGTGTGTGTGTGTCTATAAGTGTGTGTTGTGTGTTGTTAAGATGCACTAACACACAGGTGTGTTTAGGAGCCAGAGGAGCAGGTGCAGGCCTTCCTGCAGTCCGGACCCTCGCTGCCGGAGTTCAGCTCTCAGATCTCCTCCTACTCTGTGAGTCCACTTCCTGTTCGTCACAGTTACAAGCCGCTCTTTCATTTTTTCAATATCGGCACCTTCTTAAACTAATGGCATAAGTCATATTTTGAGGAAAATGTTTTTTTCTCGCATAAATCATCTCTTCATGATGCTGGCCACCTCTGGTCAAATTGCCTACATCCTTATTGGAAACATAATGCTGTTCCTACCCTGGGAGTTGAATGGCCTATGTCAAAAGTGTGACTTAGGCCATCAAATCAAATGGCTTGAGTCACATTGTAAATAGTAAAAACTTGAATCTTTTCTGAGATTGGAGACATTTAAGAGAAACAAATGTGCAATATGATGTTCCTTGATATAAAGAAGCACCACTTTTTAATATTTTATTTATATTGTTTTTATTTTAAATTTGTGACGTTTTATTTCATACATTTATCATAAATGAACATGCTTTTTTCTTGCAATATTAGATCCCTCCCCCAGCTCAGTAATTCATTATTTTTGTAAAACTACAATGGCTGAAGCCCTTCTTCTTTGGGAGATGTTTTTGTAGATGGAGCTGCTTTCCCTCTGTGTGCACAGCTAATCACATTAACAGTAACACATGTGGAATCAAATTGACAGCAGTTTGAGAATAAGTAGTAGAGCTTGTCAATAAAAACTACAAATGCTCTCTTTACCCATGATGCCTTGCTGTCCCCTGCAGAAGCTTGAGGAGCAGATCTCTGAGCTCCCGGTGTGTTACGGTGTGGGTGCGGTGCTGTTGGACACAGAGCAGCTGAAGCTGGCGCTCACTCAGGAGGCTCGGCTGTGGAAGCGAGCCCTCGGCGCCGCGCTGAACCGACGGGCGTCAGCTGACATGAACGACCTCTTCTCCTTTGTGGACGGGATGACGAAGCGCCTGCAGCGTCCAATCACAGACCTGGAGGACGTCCGAGAAACCATGGCAGCGCTCAGAGAGGTCAGCCAGCGTCTGATTGGCTGTCACACATCACATGCTCGCTGATTCGTTCATTCATTCATTCTCAATTAGAGAGACTGCACCATTGATTGATCTATACTCCAAAAGATGAACTCTTTAGTTTACATAATGATCAGTTCTTTGAATCAATCAATCAATCAATGTTTATTTATATAGCCCAATATCACAAATGTTACATTTGTCTCAGTGGACTTCACAGTTTGTACAGAATATCAGTAGACAATACGACACCCTCTGTCCTTAGACCCTCACATCGTACAAGGAAAAACTTCCAGAAAAAGGAAAAACCCCACAGTTTAAAGGGGAAAAAAATGGGAGAAACCTCAGGGAGAGCAACAGAGGAGGGATCCCTCTCCCAGGACGGACAGACGTGCAATAGATGCCGTGTGTAAATTGAGAAGATAATACATTTACAACATAGGTAGTCCAAATGTTTGGAAATGCATGTGTCTATAATAAGAAGATGAATCCCGAGGATATCCATCCAGGACTTATGATCCAGGACCACAGCAACAGGCACAGCCACGACTCAAGATCCAGGGCTCGCGATCCAGGACTCAGGACCACAGCAACAGGATCAGCCACGACTCAGGGTCCCGGCGTAGATAGACACCAAAAAGAAATTTGGGGAAGCTGGGTTATTCGGAACATGAGAGTACACAGGTACAGACAGAGAGAAGGAAGAAGTAAAGTAAAGTGTCCCCCGACAAACTAAGCCTATAGCAGCTAAACTAGGGGCTGAATCTAATCAGCCCTAACTATAAGCTTTATCAAAAAGGAAGGTCTTAAGCGCACTCTTAAAAACGGATAGGGTGTCTGCCGCCCGAACACAAACTGGAAGCTGATTCCACAAATGTGGAGCTTGATAAAAAGGCTCTGGCTCCCATTGTACTTTTAGAGACTCTAGGAACAACCAACAACCCTGCATTCTTGGAACGCAATGCCCTAGTAGGACAGTAGGGTATAATGAGTTCTTTAAGGTAAGATGGCGCCTGCCCATTAAGGGCTTTGTAGGCGAGAAGAAGAATTTTAAATTCTATCCTATGTTCTATAGGGAGCCAGTGTAAGGCAGCCAGAACAGGAGTAATGTGGTCCCTTTTCCTAACTCTGGTTAGTACACGTGCTGCAGCATTTTGAATCAGCTGAAGCGACTTAACTGACTTCTTGGTACACCCTGATAATAGAGAGTTACAATAATCTAGCCTTGAAGTAACAAATGCATGGACTAGTTTCTCTGCATCGTTTTGAGGCAAGATATGCCTGATTTTTGCAATGTTACGTAGATGGAAGTAGGCGGTCCTTGAAATAGATTTTATGTGGGCGTTAAAGGATAAATCCTGATCAAATATAACACCAAGATTCCTTACAGTCTCACTGGAGGCCAAATTAATGCCATCCATAGTTAGTATATCTTTAGATAATTTGTTTCGTAGATTCTTTGGGCCGAGTACAATAACTTCAGTTTTGGCCGTGTTTAACATCAAAAAGTTTAAAGTCATCCACGTTTTTAAGTCCTTAAGGCAGTCTTGAATTTTATTTAGATGATTAATTTCATCAGGCTTGATTGATAAATATAGTTGAGTATCATCCGCATAACAATGAAACTGTACAGAATGATTCCTTATAATATTGCCTAACGGAAGCATATATAATGTGAACAAAATAGGTCCAAGCACTGAGCCCTGTGGCACTCCATGGCTAACTTTGGTTTGCATGGAAGATTTATCGTTGACACATACAAACTGAGAGCGTTCAGATAGATAGGACCTAAACCAGCCTAAAGCAGTTCCCTTTATGCCAACTAAGTGCTCTAGTCTTTGCAATAGGATATCATGGTCGATAGTATCAAATGCAGCACTGAGATCGAGTAAGACAAGAATAGAGACAAGTCCTTTGTCTGAGGCTATTAGAAGGTCATTTGTGACTTTAACCAGAGCTGTCTCTGTGCTATGATGTGTTCTAAAGCCAGACTGAAAATCTTCAAATAAATCATTGTTTTTAAGTAATCACACAACTGTTTTGCGACCGCTTTCTCAAGAATTTTTGAGAGGAACGGAAGATTAGAAATAGGTCTATAGTTGGCTAAAACCTCTGGATCGAGGTTGTGCTTTTTAAGAAGCGGTTTTATCACTGCTACTTTAAATGATTGTGGAACATAGCCCGATAATAAAGACATATTCATAATATTTAATAAACAGGTGCTAATTAATGGAAAAACTTCCTTTAACAGCTTAGTTGGAATCGGGTCTAAGATACACGTTGATGGTTTAGAAGAAAGAATCATTGAATTCAATTGTTCAAGGTTTATGGCTGAAAAGCATTCTAATTTACTATCTAGTGTAATATTAGAACTTACGTTTCCGGGAGCTGTTGATAACACTATACTGGTCGAAGGCAAGAGGTCATTAATTTTGTTTCTAAGAGTAACAATTTTATCGTTAAAAAAGCACATAAAATCATTACTACTGAGTGCTATGGGAATAGAAGGCTCAGTAGAGCTGTGGCTCTCTGTCAGCCTGGCTACAGTGCTGAAAAGAAATCTTGCATTATTCTTATTCTCATCTATTAATGAAGAGTAGTAAGCTGCTCTCGCTTTACGCAGTGCTTTCTTATATTCATTGAGAGTAATATGCCAAATTAAACGAGATTCTTCGAGTTTAGTGGAACGCCATATCCTTTCAAGTTGTCTCGACTTTTGCTTTATTTTGCGAGTTTCGGCATTATGCCATGGAGCTAGTCTATGTTGTTTTATTTTCTTCTTTTTCAAAGGAGCAACAGAGTCTAATTTTATTCGCAGCGCATCTGTAGCACTATCAACAACATGATCAATTTGGGGTGGTGTACATTTTGTATAAGTTTCCTCCCTTACATGCAGACAAGCTATCGAGTTAAGTATTGGTGGAATCTCTTCTTTAAATTTGGCTATAGCACTAACAGATAGGTTTCTGCTGCAGGAACTTTTGACTAATGGTTTGTAGTCTAGTAACAGTACTTCAAAAGTTACTAAGAAATGGTCGGATAAAGCAGGATTATGCGGTTCGACTAATAGTTGCTCAATTTCAATACCATAAGTCAGAACAAGGTCGAGAGTGTGATTATAGAAGTGGGTTGGTTTATTTACACTCTGACGGAAACCAATAGAGTCTAATATAGAGTTAAATGCAACAGTAAGGCTATTTTTATCATCGTCAACATGAATATTAAAGTGCCAGTGAAGTGCATTTTTTTGCGCCAAAGTGAAATGGCAGTTTCATTTCTTACATATAATTGTACCTGTTCATGGCTAAAATAATTTTTTAGGAAGTGCGAGGGACGAGATAAACATCGCAAATTTTTCAGAGTCTGAGCCTACCGCTGCTGCAGACGATAGCGGCTGTGACGTCACAAGATGGGCCCAGTTGTGATTGTAAACATGGCGGAGCCTTCGGAAAGTGATACTGGTGCGAGAGAAATGAGTGATTTTGACAGCTTTTCGGACAGGATAGATGAGGAAAGTGGCCATGGAAGTCAATTTAGTTGAGGACAATATTTTGTCATAGATCTAGAGTAGATCTACACACAGGATTGGCCATCACCTGATCATACATTCATCTGTTCATAGCATGATGCAACATTCATGTTCACATGCAGTGTTGTGCTAGTTACTGAAAACCAGTAACTAGTTACAATTACTAGTTACTTCACTACTTACACCAAAAAGTAATGCGTTACTGTGAAAAGTAACTTTTTAGTTACTTAAAAAAGGGCACCCATTAATGCCCTTATACTGTAGCCTTCATTTCAGTACTGTTATTGCATCGGAGAATAATACAACCTGTTGATCAACTTGACATGCATTTGCATCACTGAACTCTGCTAAGCAATGTGGTATTTACAAACAAACACAAAGATATGTTTCAAAGTGCCAATCCAGCCGCTGTTGCTTAGGTGGAGGTGGAGTGGCGTCGGATGAGTCTGGGTCTGTGGTCTTAGCTACTAGCTTCGTCCCTGCATGTTGTTTCTGCAGATGTTTCAACAGATTTTAATTGCTGTTTTGGGCAGTCGATAGGATCTTTGACCCGCCAAGACACAACTTACATTTAACTAAAACGTTCTTTTCTTTGTGCTCGACAAAAGTGAAATAGTGAGAATATCTCCAGGCGGAGAAACTCGACTTGAGCTCTGCGCCGCCATGATAGTCTTGTTAATAGACACAAACACAGTGGCCTTTATTTTTCATAAACAATCTACGAATCTACGAAACAATAACACCAGCCACTCACCTTCATCTTTTGGGAACAGAAACATCGCCACTTCGGCAGAATTGACATTACCACAGCCAGCGGCAATGCATCGCTTCCCGTGTGTTTTTCCTCCCTTTTTCTTCACTGTCGCCTCCATTGTCAGGTTTCCTCAATTGGCAATCACTTCCAGTCGACTGCGAAACACTTTCCAATAAAATACTCGCTCAAAAACGTTGGTAAATTCCACTTTGAAACAGAGACAAAATGAACGGTGGTGAATGTAAACACTTCGGCTGAGCCCATCTTCTGACGTCACGCAGTAGATCGCAAGCCACGCCCACGAAGGCGGAGGTTTCCCAGCGGAAAATTCCAACTCGTCAATTCGTTGCTATTCCAACATCTTTTATATGGGTTCCAATGGACAATTTTGGTCATTACTATACGTATTAGCATAACAGATCATGCACCGGCGCACACTTCACTGGGTCTTTAAAGTCACCTATGATAATTACTTTATCTGTTTTAAGAACCAAAGTTGATAAAAATTCAGAGAATTCTGTTAAGAATTCTGAATAAGGACCTGGTGCACGGTACACTGTAACAAATACGATTGGATGCAAAGTTTTCCAGGTCGGATGCGTAAGACTAAAAACAAGACTTTCAAAGGAGGTATAATTTAATTTTGGTTTAGTATTGATAAGTAAATTTGAGTCAAAGATGGCTGCAACTCCACCTCCTCGGCCTGTGCCTCGAGCAATATGAGTATTGATATGGCTGGGTGGAGTGGCTTCATTTATGCTGACATATTCTTCATGTCTCAACCAAGTTTCAGTGAGACAGCAAATATCAATATTATAATCTGATATTAAATCATTTACCAATATTGCTTTAGATGCTAGAGATCTTATATTTAAGAGACCACATTTAATCTTCCTGTTTTGTTGCACTGTAGTAGTTGTTACATTTACTTTTATTAGGTTATTATGTATGACACCTCTATTAGGCTTCATCTTAAATTGTCCTTGGGCAGACACACACACCGTTAATATTGGGTATTTTATTGGGTTCGGGATTCCTATGGATGACTGCCCAGGAGAGAGCGCAGAGAAGCGTGTAAGACTGCGACTCCGCCTCCTGGTCTCAACTCCAGTTTGTCATGGATTAAGTCCACAAATCCCTGAAATGTTTGCCGAAATGAGATTTGCACCTTCCAAAGTAGGATGAATGCCGTCTCTCTTAATCAGACTTTTCCCCAGAAGGCTTTCCAATTATTTACGAAGCCCACATCGTTTGCTGGGCACCACCAAGACAACCAGCGCTGAAATGATGATATGCGGCTATACATGTCGTCATTGATCAGATTGGGGAGGGGACCAGAGAAAATTACGGTGTCCGACATTGTTTTAGCATATCTACACACCGACGCCACATTAAGTTTAGTGCATTCTGATTGGCGTAAACGAACATCATTACCACCGATGTGAATAACAATCCTACTGAAAGATGTTGCTCTCTTCAGTTGGTCAGAAGGCTTTATAACATGTCTAATGAATCTAATGTTCATTCATATGAATGTATTAAGTTCTACATACATCTACAAATATGAACATAATAATAACAGTATAAATAGGGCTGGACCATAACCTCCCCACCATAACTAGATAACGAGTTCCTTTCATGTCTAGATAACAACACCAACAAATAAATAACCACATCATAAACCCTATTTTCGTGAAATCAGTTAAATTAAAGTGGAATTCTTTTTTTATATTTCCATATACGATTTGTTTATTGCTTTATTGTAATATACTGTATAGTGTAAAATGTAAAAAAAAAATTATAGTACGGTTTAAAAATCATATTCACAAAAAATATTTCACATTGGACCAAAAGTCAATATATGGTTTCATCATAATATTACTCCATTGAGAGACCATCAATCATGTTCATTTACACATTTTAGCAGAAACAAAAGTGAATTGTTACCTAACTAATTATTCCCTCTCTCATGCATTCATCGCCTCAGTGTTTATAATTCATGCATCTATCCTCACTCCTCCTCCTCCTCACTGTTTCCTGTTGGAGGTGCGGGAGGCGGAGGTGCGTGTGGACGCCACCATCGGCCCGGTGGAGGAATCCTTTGCGTTGCTCAACAAACACGATCTGCTCTTCAGTGATGGGAACGCCGAGCGTGTGGACGGCCTCACGTACGCCTGGAGGAACCTCGCTGCCCTGGTGAGGTTCAGCCTCCTCGGTCACAACATTATCAAATGTTTATATGCATGGAATTGTATTGTATTTGAGCGCACTCCATGAAAGATTGGACCGCTCTGTGATAGGTGGAGCGATGTAAACGTGCTTTTTTTCAGGTGGAGCAGAACCAGAACACTCTGGTGAGGATCCAGCCCAGCATGAAGGCTGACCTGCTGTCTGCCGTGCAGAGCTTCCAGAGCCTCATGCAGAGCTTCTGCAGCGCGTACAGCCTCAGGTACACACCAGGGACATTTTCACATATATGATATATTTATAACAGAGGAGTTAAACCTGTGTGTGTGTGTGTGTGTGTGTGTGTGTGTGTGTGTGTGTGTGTGTGTGTGTGTGTGTGTGTGTGTGTGTGTGTATGTGTGTGTGTGTGTAGGGGTCCGGGGACAGAGGGCCTGACTCCAGCTGAAGCCAGCGATCGGCTGCAGGGTTTTCAGGCTGAGTTTGATCAGCTGTGGAGGAAATACACCACCTGCTCTGGAGGAGAGGAGCTGTTTGGACTGCCTGTTAAAGGTATACTGTGTAACATTTGTCTGCATTCAGACTTTTGTGAGTTTTAATCTTACATTATCCCACATGTTTCAGGAAAGTGTGTAATGTTAAACGTCACCATGCATTTGACACAAAAGCGTATTGGGGCTATTGTATGAACAAAAAAAGTCACAAATTTCAGAAACAAAAAAACGTTTTTGGTCAAGGTACCATTTCCCTTTCTTATATATTTACCAGTTAAATGTTAGAGAATATCTGAGCTTTTTCGTGTACAACTTTTTTAAATCTGAAAATCATCCCCTCTCTCGTGTTCTTTTTTTGATGCTGTCCTAGTCTCATCTGCTCTCCTGTCAGGTGCCAGCGTTGTCTGCCAGAAGCCTTCAGAAATGGACTTTTTATCCACTTTAAAGCCACACGTTTTAGATCTTGGTGTTTTTTTAACTCCATATTTTATTTAGATGAAGGATTTGAGTCATTAGACATCTAGAATCTTAAGTTAAAGAAACTAGCTGATCAAATGTTTGCATGGAGGGCAAAATACTGTTGCTCCTAATCCACCCCCCCTCTCTGCCGCAGAGTACCCCGAGCTGCAGAGGATCAAGAAGGAGCTCTCTCTGATGTCCAAACTCTACTCTTTGTATAACTCGGTCATCAAAAGCGTCGGGGGCTACTGCGACATCCTGTGGGCCGACCTGAACATCGAGAAGATCAACACCGAGCTGATGGACTTCCAGAGCAGGTGCAGCGGCAAAGAGTTTCTGACACTTTTTATTCAATTAGATTAAAACGAATTTTATCGATATAAAGCATGCGTTTTTTGAAAATTAAAATATAGAAAGTAAACAATGTAAATGGAAGAAAGGAGAACTTTTTTCTCCATCACTCATCAGATCATTTTTTCGTGATTGCAGGATCCGGAAGCTTCCCAAAGCGTTGAAGGAGTGGCAGGCCTTCAAAGATCTGAAGAAAACCATCGATGACTTTACGGAGACCTGCCCTCTGCTGCACATGATGGCCAACAAGGTATTTAACATTTTGGAGTTGGTTTTATACAATGAAAATCACCCCCACAGAGTTGTGTCCTTGGTCATCTGTCCACATCCTATACAAAAAATACCGGTGGCGAACCGTCAGGGCCTTCAAGGTATTCAGAGAATACCCTGGAACACTCAGATAAAACAAACAAAAAATCGATTTAATTATATAAATAAAATGTATATAAAATGAATAAATGAGAATCGTATCTGTGTTGTTGATCTGTAATATTACAGTGTTACGTTGATTTGTTAGTCCTTCTCGGACCATGCACTACGCATTTCAGTGGTTTTGTGTTAGAAAAGAAAGCAACCAATCAGATCTTGTTCTGGGTCTCTGGGTAGAATATCCTTCAACCAAGGTATTCTATATCCTTGATAGAATGCCCTGGCCGTTGCACTGAATGAGAGCGTACGTTTGGACTGACAGTTTGATCAACCAATCATATATTGATTTGTAGCCAATGGGCGTATTCTTTCAGAGTTTCCCTCGGTTCCAGGGTACTCTCGAAGGCCCGCTAGTTAACTGGCTCGAGACAGAGGATCTATGAATGCGACGAAGCAATTCATGCCGTTTTATTGTTTTTAACGTTGAAATGACAAATGCAACAGTGAAGATGAAGTTGTTGCGGAATTGTTGTGAGTACCCTTTTCAAGACGACAATTCAGTGAAAAGACGGACATTATAACGACGGGGGGGGGGGTTGGTGTGTGTGTCTACAGAAGGTCCAGTTGTGATAGACACGGTTCGCCACTGAAAAACACAATACACTAAAAGCAATGTTGTGATTTTTTGAAATGTCTACAGATATCTCTATAATGCTGTCATTAGAATAAAGTCAAGTATCAGTGACTCTAATGTAAAACTCTTCTAACCTGAGTGAACATCCTGTAGAGGTGTATAATAGTCCCTCCTGTGTCATAACGATGGTGTCCCGCAGGCCATGCTGCCCCGACACTGGTCCCGCCTCTCTGAGCTGACGGCTCATAGCCTCCAGGTGGAGTCGGAGAGTTTCTCCCTCAGAAACATCATGGAGGCTCCGCTGCTCACACACAGGGAGGACATCGAGGTACGGAGGCTGAAGTTACTTCATTCTCTTACTTCTTTTTAATTAACATTTACTCTTGTTTGAAATATAATGCCTTTATTTAACCATCACCTTCATTTGGTGAATCATTTTGTCAAATAAGAAATTATCTGTGAAAGTGTCTTACACTGTAGAATATAGAATAATCAAGAAAATAACCCTAAAATGTGCAAAAATGTAAGAGTTCTTAAAAACCTACAGGGCTTGTAAAGTACTTCTAGGATTTAAAGAACTGCAAGAAATGTAAATATAAATGAAATCCAGATGAAAATGAATCATTCTTAACAGTCCTGAAAAATAGTGCAAGCAGACTATACTTAAAAAATCCTTAATATATTTAAAAGCTGTAGTCTTGAAAGTTTAAACCATGCCTGAAATGTCAAAGATTTATTTTAATAGGACACAAATAACCAGAAAAAGTCAGTCACAATGTGAGTCAACTAAAATGTCACATTTTGAATAACTTAAAAAAGTCTGGAATGATGGAGATTAACCTGAAAAATGTGCTAATAACTTTTAAAAGATATTACAAAATATAATCCTTAAAAGTCTGGAATATTACAAAATAATCGGATTATTTTAAATATAGACAGATAAACAGAAATAGCCAGGAAAGATGAGGTAACAATGAAGAATATTACTGGAAACATATGATAATAACGCATTAAAGGCCAGGGCCAGTGTTAGAAAAGCCTGCCTCTGTCTGACTGTTTCCCGTGTGTGTCAGGATTTGTGCATCAGCGCGGTGAAGGAGCGCGACATCGAGGCCAAGCTGCAGGAGGTGGTGGGGGAGTGGAGCAGCCACACACTCAGCTTCTCCTCCTTCAGGACCAGAGGAGAACTCCTGCTGAAAGGAGCAGACACCGCGGAGAAGATCTCCATGATGGAGGACAGTCTGATGGTGCTCACCTCACTGCTCAGCAACAGGTGGGCAGACCAGGGAGGAAGGAAGGAGGTAGGAGGGGAAAGACAGAGAGCAAGGATTTTAGGACAGAGGATGGAAAGGTCCTTTAAGGCAAAGGTCATGTTGTTCTTGTGCTTGATTGATAGAAAGGAAACTAAGGATGGAGGGCGAGGAAGGAATGAGAGGAATGAAGCAAGGACAATATGGAAGAATGATTAGGAAGAAAGTAAGAAAATAAAGACATCAAGGAAGGGAATAACGGTTTTCAAAGGAAGGAGGGAAAGAAAGAAGAAAGGACATCAATGACCAGGACAAGGAGGCGAGGAAGGCTAGAATAAAGGGGGACTAGGATAGAAAAGAGGACTATAAAGCAAGCAGTAAAGGGAATGAACACAGGGATAAGAAAGAAAGGAGGACTGGGAAGGAAAGGGAGGAAGGAAAGGGAGGAATGATGACTTGGAGGGAAGACTAGAAAGGAAAGGAAGGAAGGACAACTTGGAGCGAGGACTGAAAGGAAGGAGGACTTTGAAGAAGGATAGCAAGACAGAAAAGCAGAAAGGAAATCAATGAAAGAAGAGACATATGTATAATAGAAGATAGCAGATTGAAATGAAAGAGTGTGGACATGTAGGAGAATGTATAGATGGATCCATTAGTACGTGAATGATGTCATGAATACAGCCTGTGTGTGCAGGTACAACGCTCCCTTTAAGGCCTCCATCCAGCTCTGGGTGCAGAAGCTCTCCAACACCTCTGAGATCGTGGAGCGCTGGCTGTCGGTGCAGAACCTCTGGATCTACCTGGAGGCCGTGTTTCGTGGGGGGGGACATCGCCAAGCAGCTGCCGCAGGTCACATGATCCCCACGTCACATGATCCCCACGTCCCATGATCCCCACGTCCCATGATCCCACGTCACATGATCCCCACGTCACATGATCCCCACGTCACATGATCCCCACGTCACATGATCCCCACGTCACAGTTTCGATGTTTCCTGTCAGACAGAGCCTCATGTCTGTGTGTTCCTCGTCCAGGAGGCCAAGCGGTTCCAGAACATGGACCGGGCGTGGCAGAGCGTCATGCAGCGAGCCCACGAGCAGCCCAACGTGGTGCAGTGCTGCGGGGGGGACGAGACCCTCAGCCAGGTGCTGCCCCGGCCTCTGAGCAACACTCACCCCCTCTCACATGAGGGTTTAGTCTTTATTGTTAAAGAGCAATTCATCAAATATATTTCATACAGCAAGAAAACATCTGTTTATTTCTTCTTCTTCTCCTCCTCCTCCTCCTCCTCCTCCTCCTCCTCCTCCTCCTCCTCCTCCTCCTCCTCCTCCTCTTCTTCTCCTCCTCCTCCTCCTCCTCCTCTTCCTCTCCTCCTCCTCCTCTTCCTCCTCCTCCTCTCCTCCTCCTCTTCCTCTCCTCCTCCTCCTCCTCTTCCTCTCCTCCTCTTCCTCTCCTCCTCTTCCTCTCCTCTCCTCCTCCTCTCTCCTCTCCTCTCCTCTCCTCCTCTTCCTCCTCCTCCTCCTCCTCTCCTCTCCTCCTCCTCCTCCTCCTCTCCTCCTCCTCTCTCTCCTCTCCTCCTCCTCCTCCTCTTCCTCTCCTCCTCCTCTTCCTCTCCTCCTCTTCCTCTCCTCCTCCTCCTCCTCTCCTCCTCCTCCTCTTCCTCTTCTCCTCCTCCTCCTCCCTCCTCCTCCTCCTCCTCTTCCTCCTCTCCTCTTCTCCTCTTCTCCTCCTCCTCCTCCCTCCTCCTCCTCCTACTCCTCCTCCTCTTCCTCTCCTCCTCCTCCTCTCCTCCTCCTCCTCTTCCTCTCCTCTCTTCCTCTCCTCCTCCTCCTCTCCTCTCCTCCTCCTCCTTCCTCTCCTCCTCTCCTCTCCTCTCCTCCTCTTCTCCTCCTCCTCCCTCCTCCTCTTCCTCCTCCTCCTCCTCCTCCCTCTCCTCCTCCTCCTCCTCTTCCTCCTCTCCTCCTCCTCTTCTCCACCTCCCTCCTCCTCCTCTTCCTCTCCCCTCCTCCTCCTCCTCTTCCTCCTCCTCCTCCTCTCCTCCTCTTCCTCCTCTCCTCCTCCTCCTCCTCTTCCTCCTCTCCTCTTCCTCCTCTCCTCCTCCTCCTCCTCCTCTCTCTTCTCTCCTCCTCCTCCTCTTCCTCCTCCTCTCCTCCTCCTCCTCCTCCTCTCCTCCTCTTCTTCTCCTCCTCCTCCTCTTCCTCTCTTCCTCCTCCTCCTCTCTCCTCCTCCTATTCATCTCCTCTCCTCCTCTCCTCCTCCTCCTCCTCTCCTCCTCCTCCTCTTCCTCTCCTCTTCTTCTCCTCCTCCTCCTCTTCCTCCTCCTCCTCTTCCTCTCCTCCTCCTCCTCTCCTCCTCTTCCTCCTCCTCCTCTTCCTCCTCTCCTCTTCCTCCTCTCCTCCTCCTCCTCTTCCTCCTCCTCATCTTCCTCCTCCTCCTCCTCTTCCTCTTCTCCTCCTCCCTCCTCCTCCTCTTTCTCCTCTCCTCCTCCTCTTCTCCTCCTCCTCCTCCTCCTCCCTCCTCCTCCTCCTCTTCTTCTCCTCTTCCTCTCCTCCTCTCCTCCTCCTCCTCTCCTCCTCCTCCTCCTCTCCTCCTCTCCTCCTCCTCCTCTTCCTCTCCTCTTCTTCTCCTCCTCTTCTTCTCCTCCTCCTCCTCCTCCTCCTCCTCTTCCTCTCCTCCTCCTCCTCTCCTCCTCCTCCTCCTCTCCTCTTCCTCTCCTCCTGCAGGTGCTCCCTCACCTCCTGGAGCAGCTGGAGTCCTGTCAGAAGTCTCTCTCTGGTTATCTGGAGAAGAAGCGTTTGGTGTTTCCTCGTTTTTTCTTCGTGTCCGACCCCGCCCTGCTGGAGATCCTGGGACAGGCCTCTGACTCGCACACTATCCAGGTAACACTATCATGCAGTACGGATACCACTCAAGTCCTACACTTCACTGCTGTCCCCACTCCCTGCCTGTCTGCTTATATATATGTGTTCTTTGTTTCTCGCATGTCTCAGGCACATCTGCTCAGTCTGTTCGACAACGTTAACAGAGTCGTCTTCAACGAGAACATCTACGACCAGATGATCACATTTCAGTCTCAAGAAGGAGAAACTGTGGAGCTGAGGCAGCCTGTCCTGGCACAGGTACACACACACACACACACACACACACACACACACAAACACACACACACACACATACCATGTATACATTACTTCAGGGGACATTACATTGACTCACATGCATTTCCTGGAGACTTATCCTAACCTTAACCATAACCAACACATGCCTAACCATTACCCTAACCCTTACCCTAACCCTAACCCTAACCTTAACTAAGTCTTCACCCTAAAATTAATGATTCCCCTCATGGGGACCTCCATTTTGTCCCCATAAGCCAGTCCCCACACGTGACTGTGTAAACAGATTTAGGTCCCCACAAGGATAGTAATGCTAGGCCACACACACACACACACACACACACAGGAAAGATGTCTTCATACTTTTTTTTCTTTTGTAAACAGTTATTTACATTTTCACATGCATATATTTTGATCTTAAATAACTTGAAACCTTGCATTGAACAAATGAAATCTCTGCATGAATATTTGTATTTGATCATAAAGGGGTTGTTTTAATTGGTTTGAACCAACCAGAAGAAACATTTTTATATCAAAATAAAAGGCCCATTGTGTTATATTTTTAAATACTATTTCGGGCCCGAAGGAGGGCAGGGGGTGAGGGAAATTGCATGCAGGCTTGATTAGAAAACCCATCCTGTGGGGTAATGTAATTACTGTAAATAGCCTCTGCTTGGCTTAGCATTTTGATCACATTTTTACAATACATTTAAGTTATCTATGGCTTTTAGCTTATTTCTATGCAGAAAATGTTGCTGCAAATAACCGAGGCTGCTATGTTTATTAACTTAATTTACCTTATATAGAACAGTTTGTTCTCCCTGCTCTGTAATTGATTCCACTAAACGCTCGTGAACAAGCATGTCATCAATCTGGATTACTTGGCATATGAAGGCTTAATCCTAAAGGGTGTCTGTGTGTCTCCTGCAGGGGAACGTGGAGGTGTGGTTGGGTCAGCTGTTAGCGGGGGTGAGGCAGACCCTCCATGCTATCATCCGTCAGGCCCACCTCACCCTGAGCGACCCCGCCATGAAGCTCCTGGACTTCCAGTGTGAGTTTCCTGCTCAGGTCGGCCTGCTGGGAATCCAGATGATCTGGACCCGAGACGCAGAGGACGCACTCGTCCTCAGCAAGTCTGACAAGAAGGTGCTTTTATTTAGGAACCAGGCACAGAGGGAAAAACCTCTGTCAGGCCTCTATTCTCAATCTCACTTCTCTGATTGACTGACAGGCAGAGAACTCAAGTAGAAGTACAGATACTCGTGTTTAAAAATACTCTGGTAAAAGTAGACGTACTGACTAAACTTCTTTACTCAATTAAAAGTAAAGAAGTATGGGCTTTGAAATGTACTTAAGTAAAAAGTACCCATAACTACCAGCTGTTTTAAAGAGTAACTGACCTCCCTTTATATTAGTAGAACAATAATGTCATTGTTAGCTAATGAATGTTTCCATGCTGAAAAACGGCAACATGACAACGTTTTCATTGGTCCCTCTTCTTTAGAGAAGTCCAGGAAATGATGGATACACGGATCGTGTTCAAATCAATAGGCACGCAATGACTCTAAATAATAATGATCACGCCACCAAACACACATTCAAACTAAAGTAACATGTCCGTTTTGAAAATGTAAGAAGTAGAAAGTACAGGTATTTGTGTTCAAAATGTAAGAAGTCAAAGTAAAAAGTCGTCAGAAAAATAAGTAGTGGAGTAAAGTACTGATACCAGAAAAATGTACTTAAGTACAGCAACGAAGTATTTGTACTCAACTACTTCCCACCTCTGCTGACAGGTCATGCAGAAGACCAATCAGAAGTTCCTGGACCTCCTCAATGAGCTGATAGACATGACGACCCGGGACCTGAGCAAGAACGAGAGGACAAAGTACGAGACGCTCATCACCATCCACGTCCACCAGAGGGACATCTTCGACGAGCTGGTGTGTGCACACAGGGACGGACATCAATATTTATTTCAATATTTCCGTCATTATATCATATCTCTCTCTCAGGTGCGTCTGAACGTGCGGTCTGCGTCGGACTTTGAGTGGCAGAAACAGTCGAGGTTTTACTTCCTGGAGGACACGGACAGATGTGTGATCCAGATCACAGATGTGGAGTTCAGCTACTGCAACGAATACCTGGGCTGCACAGACAGACTGGTGATCACCCCGCTGACGGACAGGTACACACACACACACACACACACACACACACACACACACACACACACACACACACACACACACATCGCAGACATGCACTGACTTATTGGTTCTATTGCCCAGGCTGAGCTGCATATTTGTATGTATTGGTTTAGTCGACAGGGACAACACATTAAGACATATTTACATTTAAATATATGTATATAGTATATATAAAACACTATTACTCTGTGTGTATCACCAACATGTCATATCATTTTATTGTTGTAGCTTCAAAGTTACACTCATTTAGCTCATTGTGGTGGAGTAAAGTATACGTAGCATAACATGTAAATTACAATACTTGAGTAAACTGTATAAATATTTTTATAAAATGTTTATGCTCCTTTAAACAATGTCCAGGTGTTACATAACTCTGGCCCAGGCTCTGGGGATGAGCATGGGGGGTGCTCCGGCCGGCCCTGCAGGAACAGGTTACACAGAACATGTGTCTGCAAAAATATTCTTATATTGTTTTGTTGCACTTTGCTATACAAATGAGTTTGTGTGTGTGTCTGTGTGTGTGTGTGACCAGGTAAGACAGAGACCACCAAAGACATGGGTCGCTGTCTGGGTAAATACGTGGTGGTTTTCAACTGCTCAGACCAGATGGACTACAGAGGGCTCGGACGCATCTACAAAGGTGTGTGAAGGTCATACAAATCTGGATTCACCTTGAACTGCTGTGTTTGACTTTGAAACTGTTAAAGTTTCACTTGAAGAAATACCGTTGTATATTTCCAGTTAAACGACAAATATCGCCATATATATATATACATATATCGCCACTATAACACTATATCATCAGAGAGAATCCTCCTCATGAATAATCTGCTTCCTTTCACGTCCTGCAAGTGTTGCATCAGTGGCACATTCCCTAATCACTTTCTGAGCATTTACAGATATTTGCCTTGATTCCTTAACCTCTGATACTATGTCCCGTGTCTGTTTTTAAGTTTTTGCATATATTTTTTGCAGATATTGTACTTGTATAGGAAGCTTTTTCATCTCAATAGGACCTTTATTGGTCCTTTTCATATGGACAAAATATAAAAAAATGGCATTGCAATTTTCTGACATGGCATTTTTTATTTACTCTTAACAAGGCCATAAAGAAGATCCTTTATGCGTTAGTCCATTGCTGTATCAGCGTACTGCTCTATTCTTAATGGCAACATCATTATTTTTAATAATGAACCAGGTTAGAGGGTTCTTTTTTTCAGCATTTATATCCAAGTAACATTGGTATTGTAATGGACATTTCCAGAATCAAGATAGGAAATGGGTGTCGCTGGTAGTGTCGGATTCTTGTAAACCATGTAAGCTGGTACAAGTTAGGGGAAGTGGCCAAACACACGTCTGAACTGTCACATGTATACAAAAAGTTGCAAAATAAGCACCGTAGGATCTGCTGGGCTGAGTTGCAAATATTCGGGATTCAAGGATTCAAGGGCTTTATTGTCATATGCACAGATGCTACAGTATAGATATGGCAATGACAATCTTAAGTTAAGCTCCTCAAAGTGTCTTCAGTTGGTGTTTTGATGTCTCTGCAGGCCTGGCCCAGTCCGGAGCCTGGGGCTGCTTCGATGAGTTTAACCGCATCGAGCTGCCCGTCCTGTCCGTGGCCGCCCAGCAGATCTACATCGTCCTGCAGTGCAAGAAGAACAAGAAGAAGCAGTTCATCTTCAGCGACGGAGACCTGGTGGACATGGACCCCGAGTTCGGCATCTTCCTCACCATGGTAACTGAGCTCTGAGGGGGGGTGTTATTGATATTTTAAGTCAAATGAAAGGACCTATTCAAAGAGTCAAAGGCTTTATTGTTATTTTTACAAAAGATACAGTGTAGTTGCAAAGAACCTTTTAAATCCAAAGCTCCACCTACAAGGCAACTTACAATATACCAAACATCAAATAGTGCCAGAACAACAAAGAAAAAAAGTGCAATAATTAAATAGGGCAATACATATTTAAACAGTGCAAGAATGAAAGTGGTGCCCGAATAAAAAAGGGCTTCAAAAACGAAATATTGCAATAATAAAATAGTGCAAGACCAAATGAAATTCTGCTAGAATAAAATGGTGCTCCTACAGATATAGTAATGCATGAAAAATGCAATGTAAAATGCAGGAAAAAAAGTATACATACATTTATTGAATGAAATAGGATAATACAGATTAGAAAGTCATTTGACTGTACAATAGGAAGGAGGAGGACGAAGAGAAAGAAAAGTACTGTTCTACATGGAAGTGTACTAACTCAAGTATAGTCCTGTTTTTCCATCGAGGCAAAAAAGAGACTGGTGTCTGCTGCACCCTTTCTGTCTGTGCTAGACTATGGAGATGTGGTTTATATGAATGCATCGTCTCAGTGCATTCACTCGCTGGATGTCATCTACCACGGTGCACTGAGATTCATTACCAACCTCAACACTTTGACACACCACTGCAACCTATATGCTTGTGTTGGATGGTCAGACTGGAACACTGGCACATCCTCATATATAAGGCTATTCTTGGTGCTCTTCCTCCTTATCTAAGGATCTACATGAACCGCAAATGCACAGGATATTACCGGCTTCGCTCCGAGAACTTGTTTCTTCTTACTATCCCAGTCCGTACTGAACTGGGGCATAGGGCGATCAGTTACGCTGCTCCTGTGGCTTGGAACCAGCTGCAAAATGAGCAGAAACTCAGAGAGCTTTTCTTTAAACAGACTCAAAGTGACTCTAAAATACTTTGAAGCAGGCCGCTGTTTCTGAACATGCTTCGGCTGATCTTGTTATTACTGTGATTAGGTTTTGATTGTGACTGTTTTAAGTTGTCTGAAACTGTGCTGCTGCCTATCTTGGACCAGGACTCTCTTGTTGAAGAGATTTGTAATCTCTATGAGACCTATCCTGGTTAAATAAAAAAATAAAAAAAGTATCCAAATGTGGAAAAGTGCAGTTTGGACCTAACCTCTCTGCCCTGCAGAACCCCGGGTACGCCGGTCGACAGGAGCTTCCTGAGAACTTGAAGATCCAGTTTCGCACCGTCGCCATGATGGTCCCGGACCGTGCCATCATCATGAGGGTCAAACTGGCCAGCGCAGGTTTCCGTGACAACCAGGTGCTCAGCAGGAAGTTCTTCACCCTGTACAAACTGTGTGAGGAGCAGCTCTCCAAACAGGTGCGGAGATACTGCCAACTTCATGACATTTCATATTCAGAAACAATTCTTAAACTTTCTCCTTCCATTATGATATTTGAATGCTAGATTTCATAACTTCAGAACAAAGATGCAAGGATCATTTTTTGTAATAATGCAACACAGGGTTGCACAAAGAAGTCCAATATGCTACACAAGAGAAAAAAAAAAAAAAAAAGTCTTTAAATTTGCTTCAGGGGGAATGTGAACAGTAGCAGCAAAAAGAAATACTGAACATCTTGAACAGAAAACACATCTAAAATCAACTTTGACTTTTGAGCACAAAGCATCATTGATTTTTGAAAGAAAACAAAATGCAATTTCCATTATCTCAGTGATAATCATATATATTTTTGGTTTCTCATTCAGCTTGGTAAAAAAACCTTTATTTTACTTATTGATATTAGTTCTGTGTTTACTCTAGGTCCATTATGATTTTGGTCTGAGGAACATTTTGTCGGTGTTGAGGACGCTGGGCGCTGTGAAGAGATCCAACCCGTCAGAGCCAGAGAAGACGGTGGTGATGAGAGTCCTGAGAGACATGAACCTCTCCAAACTGGTGTGTGGTATCACTACTTTGGGACAATATATATATCATTATTTATATAACTGCAATGCCAGGATAACTGTTTTTATTTGTAGTTTTAGTCATACTTTCAGGCTGGTTTTGGTGAGGTTGTGGAAAAAGATATGTTTAAAAAATGTAGAAAAAGTTCGACAAGCTTCAACTCCAACAATATCTGGGTAAACGTACATTCTCTTGTCCTTATGCTGAAAAAGAAAACGTTCCTGTTTAAATGCAAGCCTGCATATTCCAATTGACCTCAAATGCTTCCATGACATAAGTCCTACACCCTTTAACTGCACTCTCATCCTTTTCCCTCTGCTCATGCACTTGTGGTGAATCCTCATTGTCACCGTTTTGCAAAGCATTTTTTAAGGCGCTGCAAGAAAACAGATTCCGATCCAGGAAAAAGGCAAGAGGCCAAACTGCAGTAAAAACCCAAACCTGATCTGTTCTAACATAGAAACATGAACAATATGAATTGTTTACCGTCTAATAAAAGACTTATGTGAAACATGAAACCCCCCTGCTACTCTGCTCAACATAGTACAGTCCAAGTTCTCTCTTCTATTAATCCTATTGGAGGTTCTCACTTCCTGTTTGGCAGTTTGAACCCAGGACCAACAGGAAATGTAGAGGGCCTCATTAACAAACATTTTGGTTTATTAAAGTAGTTACTAATCAATAAATAAATGCATCCACACTGAATAACCAGAATGATTCTTGTTAGCAGGTTAGCATGCTGCACACGTGTTAGCTCTGCTAAGACAACAAATGACACAGGACCAGGGCTACTCTGTTGTGCATTCAGACAAGAGTCAATTAAAGAAGTACAAAAAAGAGAAAGTATCTGGACATCGCTAGGGAGATTCAGTGATTATGCATGTAAATGCTCAATTACATTTTTTTGATCTGAATCTGAACCAATAACATTTTTCTGTCAGGTTAATTTAATAGTACAATGTTTCCCTCTAAAATAGCAGTGAGTTGTATGTAGCAGCTGGTTTGCTTTGAGAGCCTTTTGAAAGTCATGTCAGGCTCCAATGAGTTAGAATAGTAACATACTTCAATATGTTTCATATTCTGCAGAATAATGACACCATCTTTATTTCATTTGGCTCCCTATAAGCCTTCAGGTAAACATGCAAATGTGTCTGCGATCTCAAGGTAATATTAACCACAATATATGGCACAAAGCATCAGTATATCCTGTGCAGTTTGGCTGACTCTTGTCCATTAAAGGTAGCCTGCACTAGCTCCCAAACGGTCTCGCCCCATTACCACTTATAGCACCAGTCAGTTTAAATGTTGCTCGAAGATTTCCACAAAGCAGGAACAATAGTTTGTTATTCTTACAGCAGCAACATGATTCCTCTGTGTGTCTCTGCAGGTGGACGGGGATGAGCCTCTGTTTATGAGTCTGATCAATGACCTGTTTCCCAGTATTGGTACGTTTCTGTCTCTCACTTCTATCTCAAAAACACATTCATCATGTTGTCCAAAGCATCGCTCTGTCGGTGAAGACTTTCTGAGGCAAACACATGAGACTGAGAAGTTTTAACATTAAGCTATCATCTAATTTATTTATGTCGAAGTCACCACATTTATTATATCAGGGCACTGGAAAGTTTGTATTAAAATATGTCTTTTTAAATGTCTCCTACCCCTGTAGTTCTAGATAAAGCTGGGTATCCGGACTTGGAGTCGTCCATATTGAATCAGGCTCAGGAGACCGGTCTGATCCCCCACCCCCCATGGATCCTCAAACTGGTCCAGCTCTACGAGACGCAGAGAGTCCGACATGGTACAGATCATAACAGGAAGAACCAACATCTCCCTGATCAAATAACTTCTATTTAAACCCTAAAAGTATCAGATTGAAGGCAATAGAGATTGTCCTTAAGGTGGTGCTAAAGGTAGTTATTGAATTGCATCTTCTGAAGAGCAGGAATATGACCTCAGAATCCCACTTAAATGAGTCTCATGGGTATGTAGCGAGTGCTTTGGCAACGCTTTTCATGGGGCAATTTAGCCTGCCCTGCATCATTGTTTTAGACATACAGATTGCACCATATGTCTATACATTACTCTGTATTTGCGGACGTGTACTACTACAGCTGGGAAGAGACTGTTTATTTTAAGTCAATGTTGGAAGTCCATGTGAGAATGATTTATTGGCCGGTGACTTCGAGGATCCATCTTATTAAGTACATACATTCAGAATGATTCAGCATGTACTGTAATTGTATTGCATTGTTTGTTAAATACTGTGAATCAGATCTGTGCAAAAAGGTGTGCATCACCAACAGCTGTTCAAAAAGCATCACATTCATTTATGAGGAAATATTAAAAAAAGAAATACCACCAAAAACTCTTCAAATATTAAAGTGTATAACTTTGTATTATTTAGTTCTCTGCTAGATAAATTCAAATGTAACGCATGTAATGCAAAATACTTAATTTACTCAAAAAACTTTGACTCTATTTTATTAAACAAATGGGGCCAGATTAAGATTTTGGAATGAAGCACCAGTTAAATAGAGTTATACAGTTGTCTTCCCTACACGATGGTGTGAGCGCTGTCAATGAAGCCAGTTATACAAATTCAGTTAGAGAAATAATAAATCCTTCTGTTATTTTGCCGACCTAAATAAAATGTAATAACAGTGAGAAAAAACATACTGAGATGCGCACCATGCGTCTGTTTTGACCTGTAACTGTCGTATCCCTGCAGGGATGATGGCGTTGGGTCCCAGCGGGGCGGGGAAGACGTCCTGCATCCACACTCTGATGAGGGCCATGAGCGAGTGCGGCTCCCCCCACCGAGAGGTCAGGATGAACCCTAAAGCCATCACGGCCGCGCAGATGTTCGGCACGCTGGACGTCACCACCAACGACTGGACCGACGGCATCTTCTCCACCCTGTGGAGGAAGACCCTGAAGGCCAAGAAGGTGGGCGGGATATCACAGCACGGATTCATGAGAGAACGATTAACAGAACTTCACGATTCACTCTGAGCACGGGGATGTTTCTATCTTTCTTTGTCATCAAGTTCAAGTTAAAGTGTAATAGTGTTTTCAGACTTTTTTTAGTTGAAATCACAGTAAGAGGAATAGTTTCATAAAAAAACCTATATGAACACATTGGTCTCCCACATAGCTCTATTATATACAGTATAACATGACCTTTTTTATCCTGATTTGAAGTTAATCAGGCAGGTGCGTTACTCGTCAGCGCATAGTTTTTACTTCAAGAAATTGAACACTGGGTATTGATATAAAAATGATGATGTGTGTGTGTCAGGGTGAATATGTCTGGATCGTGCTAGACGGTCCGGTGGACGCCATCTGGATCGAGAACCTGAACTCTGTTCTGGACGACAACAAAACGTTGACGCTGGCGAATGGAGACCGGATCCCCATGGCTCCCTGCTGCAAGGTGCCTTACAAAGCACATTAACCAAAACATTAAAAAAGCCAAGATAATAGAAATCAGGCGAGAAATGTATAGTAAAGTTATAAAATACAAGAATAAAAGTTACATTGCAGTGTATATGCATTGCTATGTGATTAAATAGAAGACAAATAAAAGTATTTAGCGTAAATGACGGTATATATATATATGGTAAATGGACTTCATTTATATAGTGCTTTTCCAATCTTTGCAACCTCTCGATGCACATTTAGCAATACGAGTCAGCATTCACGCATTCAAACACATTCATTCAGAAGCAGAGACTGCAAACAGAAATATATGTTGGTGTTAACCCATTTAGTGCTTTATAAACTAACGGTAGTATTTTCAAGTCAATTCTTTGACAGACAGGAAGCCAGTGTGAACATCACTAGTTCACTAGTTAGTAACTAGTTAACTACTAATAGTCGAGGTAACAGGTGATAAATGCAAGTTTTCTCCAGATCCTGCTGAGACATAAACCTTTGATTCCGTGTTAAATATTCCTGAATCACAGAGCAGATCTAAAGTGACATTTGCATCTTTCCTGCAGATCGTCTTTGAGCCTCACAACATCGACAACGCCTCCCCGGCCACAGTGTCCAGAAACGGGATGGTGTTCATGAGCTCCTCGGTGCTGGGCTGGAGCCCCGTGATGCAGGCCTGGCTGCAGACCCTCCCCCAGCAGCAGGCGGACCCCCTGAGGCTCTGCTTCACCTCCTGCTACCAGGTGAGGACCGGGAGGAGGTCTGCAGTTTGAGCTTAGGGAGGGTTTTCGCTTCTGTGCAAATAAACCTGCAGGGACTTGAAACTTACTGCAGAACAATAGTTCATTACTTTTGTTGTTGTTATTTACATGTGTATTTTGAAATACTTATAATCAGTGTTGCGTTCTTCTAAAGTCCCAGTACAGCCCCTTCAACCTGCCTCTTTTTGAAAGTGCTTTTTGAATAAATCTTTCTTGACTTATTTGACATTAACAGGATTAATAAATGACATAACAGCAGTGGTGGAATGTAACTAAGTACATGTATTCAAGTATTATATATAACTACTTGTACTTGACTTCCAGTAGTATTTCAATGTTATACTTAATTTACACCAAATTAAAAGGGAATTTGTTTGACTTTTTACTCCAATAGTTTCTTTGTTCATATAAAAGCACAAAGTATGTTTATGTGATTTGATGCAGTACTATATTACTATTCCACACACGATCTACACAGTACTGAAGGGTAACAAAATGTGTCTTCTACCACTGATTATATTATTTATTGCGTTGAAGAATAGTAAGATACTAGAATGAAATAAACTGTATCATTTACTGTATTTTTCTGCTCTTTCTACAGGACTTGTTGGACTTTGTCTCCACGGCTGTGTCTCCCAAGATGCAGGTGTTGGAGAGCATGTACATCAGGCAGACGATCGACCTGCTGCAGGTACAACACAGGAAGGAATCACAAATGAGATATTAAGCACAGAAATGTGGAGTTGAAGGACAGAAAGTAACTCTCTGAGAACATAACTCGGGTCGGAGTGATTTTTTGTGAAGTATCTTTTATATTTTTGCTTTCAGGGTCTGCTCCCTGCAGTCGATGAGAAACAGGGTTGCCATGGTGACCTTGGTCGACTGTTTGTGTTTGCAGTCATGTGGTCTCTGGGAGCGGTGCTGGAGCTGGAGGACAGAGCCAAAATGGAGGCCTTCCTAAAGGTGTGTGCACATGTGTTGATGCACCTTGACGTGTTGTAGGTGGATATTGTTTATGTTTGTCATGTTTAAGTTGAGATACCTCCAAAACTACTGTTTAGATTTCCATGAAGATTGCTTGGTTGCACTTATTTACAGTAATTGAGTAAATGAACTTAGTTCTGTCATACCACCTCTTGGTATGCATTCTTTTTAATAGTGTGCTTTTGCTTCTTTAATTTAAGTATTAATCTAAATACTTTTGTTAGTGCAATTTATGGCTCACCAACCTTAAATGTTAACACAGAGAGAGATCAATAAAACACAAACACAGACATGGTTGAGATTAATTATTATTCAGTTGCGCAACAACAATAATAATATTGGAGTACAACATCGCCTGCCACAGCAGCCAATCGTGGAATGCCCCCCACCAGTAGCAACAATCACACAGCATATATAGCCACTGTAATGAACACACACACATGTTATCATGCAGCCAACCACACAAACGTCACATGTTGTTCTCTCTGAAAGCTATACTTGTATATGTTGAAAAGTCATTATCTCATGACGTCTTTAGGAGTAATTAACCAACAAAGACTTAAATGTATTATCTCTGAGTAGCCTCTCGCACTTCCTATGACCTCGGCATCAGCTCATTTGAAAATGAATACATCTATTGATAATTCAGAGACCATGGATAATTAGCAAAGAGACTCATAGGCCTCTCTAACTCTGTGTGACCCAACTCAATAACACACATGATATAGCTTACCATGTGACCTTAATGAATATGCCAGAAATACGCTGTAAAAATAAGGATTCTGCCATAACACTTTCTTTGTAGGTGTTAGGTTAAAAATATGTTTTGCATGATGTGGCTTGTCCTTTGGATGTCCCTCACTTCCTGTTTGTGTTGACAGCACCACAGCTCGTCTCTGGACCTGCCGCTCCCTCAGGACGAGCAGACCATCTTCGAGTTCACCGTCAGCGAGCGGGGAGAGTGGGAGCACTGGTCCAACAAGGTCTGTGGACACTGACGCTGGTATTCATTACACACGTCTCCTTCAGACTGACACTGAGCACATGGAAGGAGGACTGAGACACTCTAACTTCAAAGTTTCCCTATAGACTAAAGAATAATTGATATGTCCCTGGTGGAAGCTGGATTTTTTAACAGTTGCTCCATATTAAAATAAGACAAAATTATATTCAGAATGTGAATTTAAATACAGTTAATACACTACTGTATATATTTGTACATATTGTTTTATATTGTTCTACATTGTCTACTTTTTTATTTCAACTTCTCTATTTATATATCCTCTTTTTTTATTTTATTAAATACGATTTTATTTTATTTTGTATCCCCGAGAACAAATAAAGTATTCTGAGTATAATTATGATCAGGACTGACCTGTTGGTTGAAAGTGCGAACAATAAGTAATTTTATAATTTCTGAAAATAAATGTTTTTCTAAACCAACATGATGCACCTTCTGTATTTATTATTGACCTGATGCAGGTCCCAGAGTATGTCTACCCCAAAGATCACGTCCCAGACTACTCGTCCATCCTGGTCCCAAATGTGGACAACGTGAGGACGGACTTCCTGCTGCAGACCATCGTGAAGCAGAGGAAGGCTGTGCTGCTGATCGGAGAGCAGGGCACCGCCAAGACCGTCATGATTAAAGTGAGACACCGAGGATGTGACGCATTGTTGAGGTGGAAGAAGTGCTCAGATCTTTTACTTAAGTAAAAGTAGAAATGTTGTAGTCTTAAATTATTCCATAAAAGTCACAAGTTAAAATGTTACTCAAGTTGAAGTAGAAAATGCTGATGCTACTTGTCCCTCTCTGTGGCGCCCCCTGCAGGGCTACACCAGTAAACTGGACCCGGAGCAGCACCTCAGTAAGACCCTGAACTTTTCTTCAGCCACGCTGCCCGCCATGTTCCAGAGGACCATCGAGAGCTACATCGACAAACGCATGGGCGCCACCTACGGGCCGCTGGGGGGGCGCAGGATGACCGTCTCTATAGACGACATCAACATGCCCGTCATTAACGAATGGGGAGACCAGGTCGGCTCCAGAGGCTCTCTTTTATTTCATTATTATCCTTTTTAGTTCATTTAACAGTGTAGATAAATAACCATTCATGTAAATGTGACTTTTCTTATCTGTAGTCATGGACATACATTTCAGTGTTGCACTTCAAACAAGTTATAATGTCAAAACATCTTTTAAAGAGCTTTACAGAAAATGACGTGAGATTCAATATAATTGTATTTGTTTTAACTATTGTACGTATTATTTATACTACTATTGATATTTGCGTGCTATATGAAAAATTACATAATTAATGTAATTTCCTTCAAAATGGATTCAAAAATATTTTTTAAAAAAGAAAAATGACAGCTTCTTCTTTATGATAAGCTTCTGATACACCTCCACCTGACACCATAGTAGCCAATCACGTCATAGAGCTGTGTTCAACCCCTTCTTCGTTCTCCTCAGATAACCAATGAGATTGTGCGTCAGCTGATGGAGCAGGGAGGCTTCTACAGTCTGGATCGCCCCGGAGAGTTCATCACTGTGGTGGACGTTCAGGTAAAACAACTACTAATAGGCATAGAAAAACATAATATGATTGTAAATGTAATATGATTAGAAATGTTGATGTTTCATCCTCAGTTTGATTTTAAAATGAATTATCTATACATGTTAGGTGGTGAAAGCACACACACAAATAATGTCATCCAAGATGCAACAAATACATTTTCATCAGTCATCAGAATATTTGTTTACCAGACATTTAAATGCCCAGCTTTTTGTCGTCGAAGACGGTATTTGTGCACAGTTTCAGATAAAGATGAGGTTTGACAAATGTTTTTTTGTAGAATGATATTCCACTGGGTGCTGTGTAGGATTGTTGTTATCATCTCCTTTATCTAACAAAATGTTCTGCTTCAATAAATACTTATCTGTGTTTAGCCTCAAAAATAAAATGTTCACCACTCTCAACAAACTGATGGGAGACGCGATATATTCAATAAAGAAATCAGATATAATGAAAAAGACCAGCCAATGTATTCTCTACAACAACTCTGTCTAAGTTATATTAATATATGAAAATCGACCTATTATTTCTTCCTCCTTCTTTCAAATGTTTAAGAAACGCTAGCTTAGTGTGTTTTATCGTGGTTGTAAACACTTTTAGACCTGGACTAAGTAAACATTTGAATAACCTTCCCCAGCTGGTGGCCGCCATGATCCATCCGGGCGGGGGTCGTAACGACATCCCCGAGCGTCTGAAGAGACACTTCTCCATCTTCAACTGCACGCTGCCCTCCAACTCCTCCATCGATAAGATCTTTGGCACCGTGGCTCGGGGACACTTCTGCCCAGAGAGGGGCTTCCCCCCCGGGGTCTGCGCCTTCGCCTCCGCCCTCGTGCCCACCACCAGACGGGTGTGGCAGGCAGTGAAGGCCAAGGTAAAATATTTTATCTTAAATACTTGTTTTTCTTTGTGAAATTCAAAAACACATTCTTCTTTCTGAATTTATAAAATATATAATTATTAGGATTTTGATTCTCTTTGAAACCTTTTTGGGAAACATTTATATTATATATTTATTTGATATGTAATAATTAAAAAGTAATCTGTTAATAAAAGCAAGAGTTTTTTTTCGTATTTAATTTTAATACGTACCAAATCCACACATGCATCAATAAATAAGTGTCATGTTAAAAGTGATAATACTATAACAAACTTCTTTAATACCGTACTGGCTGACAATCAGCATGTTTTGTACTTTTGACACAATCTAATATGTCGTTTATTATAAGAGCATTAAGTGCAGCATACAGGATTTCGTAGTATTTTCACATTTTAATATTCAAGGGTTTTGACAAATGAATAATGTCATATATTGTCAAAAAAGCTCTTGTGCAGAATTATAATTTTGCACAATGATAATGATTTTATTCTGAAGGCCTGGTGCACCTGTTCCCACATTTTCTCAGCAGTTATGTTTCAACAATTTGACCCTCAGTCCCTTTCCAACGATAACTTTGGTCCCTGCGTTTGGGATTGATTGAGTTTTTGTTAGTTTGAATGTTTGTCCGGCTGTCACATGCAACACGTTATGAAAGCTACTCTGTGTTTCCTCAGATGTTGCCGTCTCCTGCTAAGTTTCACTACATCTTCAACCTGAGGGACCTCAGCAGAATCTGGCAGGTAGAAAACACGGGAACATTTTCATTTCTCTTTTTACTTACATACATCTGACAGTAAAAACTCTTCATTTATCATTTTCTCTTTTATTTATGTATTTCTGTCTCCTTATCATAATGTGGTTATAGTCATTTTGAGTCACTTATAACTCTGCCATGATTTGTACATTTACATGTCTATTTTTGAATAAATCTTGTAATTTGTCTCATAAAGTATTATTTGTTGTCAGTTGTAAATCTTCAATGTGTATTGAAGTGCTGCCTTTGTGGATTGACCATTAAACACAAATACTCCTCCTTCCAATAGTTGTATTGAGTTAGGGCTGAGTTATTGGTGTGTGGTGTGTTCAGGGCATCCTGACGGTGAGGTCGGAGGTGTGTCAGAGCTCCGAGCTGCTCTCCGCTCTCTTCCATCACGAATGTTGTCGAGTGATCGCCGACCGCTTCATCGACGACTCCGACAGAAAGACCTTCAACGGCATCGTGGAGAAGGTGTGCCTGTTCATATATCGTTTTTATACTACTGATAAATCCTTTCTTCTTCCTTTTAGACATCATTTATGTTCTTATTTTAGACGGTCAAATTGATGAACAAAAAAGCACCAATAAAGGTGTAGTGAAATAAATGATGCTGTAATGCATGAACATCAAAATAAAATAATAAAATACAACAATTAATAAAGTTTATAATAAAAGGCAAGTATTTTACAATTATGTGCAAAATGGTCAAAATATCCCGGAAGTGAACAGAAGAAAATAACTTGTTTTTGATATAACGCTTTTTAACTACTAATACTGTTATCAAAGCATTAAGATATACTTAGTTTCATTTTTTAAATTTGTACAGTCCCATTGGTCTCAAATTGCTAAATTGTTCAATTTAAGGATATCTCCTTTTCTTTAGGTTCACACTTGTCTGTCATCTGCACGAAGCAAAGTTTGATTGATTATTTGACAGCTGTGTTATTTTTTGTCTAACCCCTTCCCACTCTTCAGATCACAGTAGAGGATCATGGGAAAGCTGTGATTGAGCATGCTCAGTGGGACAGCTTCTTCGTAGACTTCCTGCGTGAAGCTCCGGAGGCGACGGGAGACGACCCTGAGGACGGAGAGCTGGAGGCTCCAAAGGTCCTCCATCAGGGCAGATTACAGCCATATGAATACAATACATCAATACAATACACTTGAATACACACAATATGTTTATATTGATATTTCAAATAACTTACATGCACATATAAGAAAATGCAATGTGACAAAGATTGTAAGATATACAAAATTCAATTAAATAATTAAAATGACTAAATAACTACACAAAACAAAAAAAGTATGATTTAATGGAAACCATAACAAAAAAAATATACATATAAGTAAATTACATATAATATGGGCACAGTAGTACAAAACTAGTGCAGAATCAGGTGTGACTCTTCTGCTTTATGCGTACTGTATGTCAAAATGGTTGCTATGGAGCATTACATTTCCGAGCAAAGCTCCTTGTTGAACAGCCATTATCTTCAACAAGAAATGATGTAAACCATCTTAAATTCACAGCGCAACTCCTCTGGCTAATCAAGAAGCAAAAGCTATCATATTTTCTGCGACTGAAATGGGTTTCTTGTGAGCCTTGCCAAATGTTGCCAATCATTTATTTATGTAGCTTAGCATAATGTTTTATTTTTATATATGTCATTGACAGGTGTATGAGCCAATCCCATCACTGGACGTCCTGGCAGAGCGGCTGTCTGTTTTCCAGCTGCAGTACAACGAGACGGTGAGGGGCGGAGCCATGGACCTGGTCTTCTTCATGGTAATCACTATTTCTATATATCACCTTCTATTGGCTAGCGCTCCAACACATTGTACGTGATAGGTTAACGGTACGTCCACACGGTTCCGTCACGTGCTTCAACGGAGACGCTTCCCATTCACTTTGAATGGGGTGACGTCAAGCTTTGCCGAACTGCATTGTGGTTCCGTCGCGTCGCTTTGCCTCCGTTGCTCGCTTCGAAAGTTGAGAAAAGTTCAACTTTTCAAGCGTCGAAGGAAGCGCCAGCCAATCAAATCATATGCCAGTTCAAGCGCTTGCCAATCAAACCGCGTTCTTGTGTGTCCGGGGCGGGAGATTAATGGGATTGGTTGTTGGTCGCGCGCCAGACACGCCCACCGGCAAGCTTCAAAGCGACGGAACCGTGTGGACGATACGTAAGAGTCGGCCAGGCCGGCCAGCTAACCAATCAGAGCAGACTGGGCTCTGGTTTCAGACAGAGGGTGAAAAGAGGTGCTGCAGCACAGGCAGTATGAGAAAAATAAAGATCTCTTTGAACATTAAAGCATGGAGACATGTCCCAGTAGTTCAAAAGTGCATTACATACAAACACCTGAATGACTTACTAAAGAAACATGCAGCTGTAAGGAAAACTTTTCTCTGGTTTTATAATATATATATATATATAAATACACTTTTGCCTTTACAGTGTTTTTCTCATGGTAACCCACCCCTCTTTGTCTGCAGGACGCGATGACCCACCTGATGCGGATCTCGAGGGTCCTGCGGACGCCGCAGGGGAACGCCCTGCTGGTGGGGGTGGGGGGGTCAGGGAAGCAGAGCCTAACCAGGCTGGCGTCGTTCATTGCAGGATACCAAACTTTTCAGATCACACTGACCAGGTCTGAAGCAACACACGCACAGGTTTATTTATGGGTCTTTAAAATGTTCATCCACCAAGAGTACGTTCCTTTATCATGCAGCACATACGTAAATACATTAGTTAATATTTTTAAAATCCCATTATAGATCATGTTTGAATTGAATAGACCCCATAATGGTCTAATTATCTCATAGTTGAAAATACTTATGAATTTAAGTATTCTTTCGGTCATTTTATCTTTTAAGATAGAAACAAAAAAATGACATTGATATGTGTACATGCTGCAGGTCGTACAGCAGCAGTAACCTGCTGGAGGATCTGAAGACCTTGTATCGTATCGCTGGTCAGCGAGGAAGAGGAGTCACTTTCCTCTTCACTGACAATGACATAAAAGACGAGGCCTTCCTTGGTAAGATAAGATAAACCATTATTAATCGCCATAGGGAAATTCAGGTGTCCTGTACACTTTAATTTGTCACTTTCTCTTCTACCCTCCCCCCTCCTCTCCAGAATACATGAACAATGTGCTGGCGAGCGGTGAAGTCTCTAACCTGTTTGCTCGTGATGAGCTGGACGACATCTCTCAGGATCTGATTCCTGTGATGAAGCGGCAGCACCCCCGCCGACCTCCGACCTCAGAGAACCTGTACGACTTCTTCCTGTCCCGAGTGCGGAGCAACCTCCACGTCGTCCTTGCTTCTCGCCTGTCGGGGAAAAGTTTCGGAATCGAGCGTTAAAGGTGAGGAGAGGGCTTTGTTTCCTCTCCTTTCATTGTTCTTTCCTTATCTCTCATCGCCTTGTCCGTCCTTTCCTCTCCTTGTCTTTTCATCTCCTCTCATTGTCTCCTCTTCTCTCATAATCTCGTTTCCTTGTCATCTCTAGTCTCCTTGTCCGTCCTTTCCTCTCCTTGTCTCCTTTACTCTCCAGAAATGTGCAAAGTATTGTTGTGATGTATTGTATTGTTCCAAAAGTGTTCTATTTGTTGAGCTGCAGTGCAGGGATAGTGAGTGAAAGGTGTCATGGATGAAAAGAGAGAACAGGTTAAAGTGTCAGTGACCTCTGTCCGTTGCCCTCTATAGTTCCCGGGCCTGATCTCAGGCTGCACCGTGGACTGGTTCCAGCGCTGGCCCCGCGACGCCCTTGTGGCCGTGTCGCATCACTTCCTGTCCCAGAACCACGATCTGCGCTGCTCGGAGGATGTTAAGCGAAGCATAGTGGTTACCATGGGAACCTTTCAGGTAGCGCTCACATGACGATCAGGTGTGTTTTCAGTTTATCATCATCAGCTGACTGATCACATGACCTCTGACCTCTGCAGGACCTGGTGGCCGAGAAATGTGCCGAGTATTTTGAGCGATTCCGCCGCCAAACGTTTGTGACGCCAAAATCCTACCTGTCCTTCATCTCCAGCTACAAGGTCATCTACGCACACAAGATGGCCGACGTTGGCACACTCGCAGAGCGCATGAAGACAGGTGAGGCTTTCGTGTTTTTGCTCATAATATAAGCTTAATCGTCATGAATTTTCTAAATTCAATATTAGTATTATTCTTTTTTAAGCATAAATTCCTAAAATCTTTGGTTCCAGCTTCTCTAATGAGAATATCCAAAGCTTTTCTATGTCAACAGTAAACTGAAATATTTGTATGTGTTTTGGAATAGAGCTGCAAAGATCATTCAATTAGATGTGTCTATTTAAAAAAAGAAATTAAGCAAAAAAATTGTAAAATTCTCTGAACCCATATTATTAAATAGGAATATGTTCTGGTTTCTTTAATCCTTCAGACAATAATAAGAAGTTCTCAAAATATTAATAAACAGGTTAATAAATAAGACATTTGAGGACATCAGATAAAATAATCTGCAAAATAGTTGCAACTCTTTAGACACAAGATGATTCAAAAACGTCCTCTTTTTTTTTGTATAGATAAGTGAAAGAATAACCAGTGTAATATTCAGTTTGTTGTTGTTGTTGTTGTTTCCTGCAGGTCTGTGTAAACTGATGGAGGCGGAGCAGGCGGTGTCTCTCCTCTCAGAGGAGCTGCAGCTGAAGGAGCAGGAGCTCGCCGTCGCCTCCCAGAGGGCAGAGGAGGTCCTGCAGGAGGTCATGGCCAAAGCTCAGGCTGCGGAAAAGGTCCCACAAGACACACTACTTTAGAAAAACATCACAATGTGAAATCAGGAGGAATGTGGGATTTATTTAAATAACGTATACTCAACATTTGTATATATAGCACTTATCAAACAAAGTCAATAGAGCTCCACATAAAGACAAAAATCATAAAATATCAAAATTAATAAAAATAAAATACATTTTAATGAAATTCTCGAAGGGCAAAACTTTAATAATCAACAAGATGTTTGAAATCTGTTTTTATTTCATTTTCTTATATGATTTATTTTGTATGTATCGCTTTTATGATTCCCTATCTATGGTTTGTATTTTTGTAAAGCACCTTAACCGTAAGCTTGTTAACATATTTTAGCTTTTGGTTGTGCGGCTGTTCATGTTTTCTGATATAACCGGTGTAAATGATCTGCTGGATGTGGAAGTGGTTTGTTAGCTGATAGAATATACGGTTGTTTGTGTTTGTCAGTTGCTGTGGAGTAAACACCAACACAGTTGTAATGTCTCTGTTCAGGTGAAGCAGCAGGTGCAGAAGGTGAAGGATAAAGCTCAGCTCATCGTCGACGAGATAGAAGCTGATAAGGCTTCTGCAGAGACCAAACTGGAGGCTGCCAAACCAGCACTGCAGGCTGCTGAGGATGCACTACAGGTCACACACACACACACACACACACACACACACACACACACACACACACACACACACACACACACACACACACACAAGCTACTAAGAGACGCAAATGACTCAAAGGAGACTCAGAGTGACACAAAATGACCAAAACAAACAAAAAATACAGCAAAGACAAACAATTTAACAACAAAGAGATACAAAAGAGCTTAAACGACACAAAATGACCACAGAGACACAAAACTATGTTTTAGGCATTAGAAAAATATTTTTATAAAAGTGACGAGAAAATGATATCCTAGACGCAGTTTAATTATCAAGTACATTCATACATTTGAAGCAAGATTATTTAAATCCAACTTTACTTACTATACAGCACATTTAAAAACAACAGAGTTGACCAAAGTGCTGTACATCAATAAATATAAAAAGTATATAAATATACATATAACAATTGTAAAACATGAGACAATAAAACCATACTTAAAGCCACCGACTGAAAATGTAGGTCTTGACTCCACAGTATGCAGGACTGTTGGTAGGGTCCTTTGGTATGCCATGTTTTATTCCTGAAACAACCTCTCTACATTACAGACCATTAAGCCGGCGGACATCGCCACAGTGAGGAAGCTGCAGAAGCCTCCTCACCTCATCATGAGGATCATGGACGTCGTGCTGCTGCTGTTCCAGAGAAAGGTCTCCGAGTCTCGTCTGATGTGAAATATCCCAACACACTTTCTCATCCATCTCACTCTTTCGACTTTTTGTCCACAGATCGACACGGTGAGCGCTGACCCTGAGCGGCCGTGTCCCAAACCTTCGTGGGCCGAGGCCATGAAGCTGATGCAGAACTCATCCTTCCTCAGCATGCTGCTCAACTTCAGCAAGGTCTCATTTATATTATTATACATGTGAAGATCCTCAGGTCAAAACAATGATTGATGAATTGAGGAGCTGGGAGAGGGGGGTAATTTAAAGGAAATTAATGAATTTCAGAGATTAAACTCACACATTTCCTCTGAGTAATATCCTCTGAGATTAAAAAAACATAGATTTGCCAGAAGAAAATCTTAAATGTCCATTTAAAACTCACCTTAAAATATAAAACATATATCACCAAATTGTTTTCTTACATTCCCAACTATAATCTCAAAGAATATTCAAGTTTTTTCATAGATGTACTCTTTTATTTGGCTTATTACATTTTGGTGATCAACGTGAGGATATACTAGAATCTTCTGCTCTGTGTGTGTGTGTGTGTGTGTGTGTGTGTGTGTGTGTGTGTGTGTGTGTGTGTGTGTGTGTGTGTGTGTGTGTGTGTGTGTGCGTGTGCGCTGCAGGACTCCATCACAGAGGAGGTGGTGGAGCTGCTTGCTCCCTACCTGGATATGGACGACTACAACCTGGAGTCAGCCAAGAGGATCTGCGGGAACGTGGCCGGACTCTGCTCCTGGACCCAGGCCATGGCCGACTTCTTCTCCATCAACAAGGAGGTGCTGCCTCTGAAGGTACAAACACAGAGGAGGGCAGTGTGAACAGAGCCTGAACACAACAAAAGATATCTTACTGTGTCGCTTCATGCCTCTGTTTGTGTTCAGGCTAACCTGGCTCTGCAGGAGGCTCGTCTGGTGGTCGCTCAGACTGAACTCACTAATGCTCAGGACCAGCTGGACGCCAAACAGCGGGAGCTGGACTCCGTGAAGGTATCTTCTTCTTCTATATATTCTTTTGATTTGAAGATTTGTTGTCATTGAAGGCTGATTTATAGTTGTACTTCAGACCTACAGCAAGTGGTCTCTATTTTGAGCATTAATACATACCTCAAAATATCTTTAAAAAAATGTCTTTAACATTTGTGAGTTTTTTCTTGTAGATTTACCACTTTAATCTGACATAACATCAAACAACTTCTCATAACCTTCAGGCGCTTTACGACGCTGCCATGAAGGAGAAGCAGGACCTGGAGGAGGACGCCCAGGCCTGCCGCCGCAAGATGTCCAACGCTACTGCTCTGATCGAGGGGCTGGGGGGGGAGAAGGTCAGTGTCATCCACCATCTAAAGGTGTCCCAACTTTTTTCACTGATATCACAATTATCTTTATTTTTCAAATGGCAATGTAACCAAATATAAGCCAGGCGTGAACAACTCTAAAAGCCTTTTATTCACTTCTCACTTCTGGAGAGTCAGATAACATTGACGAACTACAGGTATATGGAATACCTTAAACTTGGAAGCGGCTTTGACCTATTTTTAATAAAGTGGGGTGCCAGTCAGAATCAGGTCTGACAAATAATAAACAAAAATATTCAGCAGAAATGGTTCAGTCAAACCATACACAAATGAATTAATTTGGGAAATATCTCCTCCGTCACTGAAATGCAATACAATATAGATCACACATCAATTTCCATTTTCGTCAGATATATTTCATGGGGGAAAGTGACACATAAGACACATAAGATCAGTGTGTGTGTGCGGTGTGTGTGGTGAAAAGACTCGATATATACAGTTCAATCCGCTTTAGATAAGAGTCCAGTTGGTTCCAACCCAGACATAAATTCAATCCAGTTCATAGGCCCACAAACAAAGGCAACAATTACTGCGGGCCGTATGTAATCTGACCGCGGGCCGTGATTGGACTTTGGACATGCCTGATCTAAACATCATCATTTCATCCCTCTGTCTCCTGGTCCGGCTGTGTTTCAGGTGCGTTGGACTGAGAGCAGCGCTGGGTTTCAGACGCAGATCACACACCTGGTGGGGGACGTCCTTCTGTCCGCAGGCTTCCTGTCCTACGCCGGGCCCTTCAACCAGGAGTACCGCAGCCTGCTGCTGGAGCTGTGGAAGAGAGAGATGGAGGAGAGGCTCATCCCCTTCAGTCCTGTGAGTACTTCACATTGTGTAGCTCCGCCTGTGTTCCCCTCCAAAAACATTATTTGATCTAAAAGTTAACTAACACACTGAGCAACATCCTCCTATGTTAAATGTATTCAAAGATTTGGCCTGTCTTGTCAAAGAAATAAATATATGTACAGATTAAAACTGTCCAACTTTCCACCAAACTTGACTGAAATTCTTGTTTTTACCTTCAAGAAATTAAAATAACACAGCCTTAAAGATATAGTATATAGTATTTATAGTTGAACATTTTTAAGAATGGGATTACTGTGGTGATGAATATAATATTGGATTACTTAAGAGAGCTCCTACAGAACGAACAATTGATTATTATTATTATTGCCTGTATATTTATTAAATGTAAACTTTAAGAATGAATAGTAAGTTAAACACAGCAGGAACATACATAAAACAGTTGCCTTTAAAGTCCTTTTCTTTGCCACATCTACAAGCAACATCTAGACTCTCTTGTGAGAAATATTCAATTCTCCGCAGGACTTGAACGTGATTGGCCTGCTGGTAGACAACACACGGTGAGCGAGTGGAGCCTGCAGGGGTTACCCAGCGACGACCTGTCCATCCAGAACGGCATCGTGGTGACCAAGGCCTCCCGCTACCCGCTGCTGATAGACCCCCAGGGCCAGGGCAAGACCTGGATCCAGAACAGGGAGCGGGACCAGCAGCTGCAGGTGAGTAGGATGAACACATTAAACAAATGTAATCCGAGTGCTGACCATACAGATACAAAGGAGTGGTGACTCTTCCGCCCTCTTTGGTTTGTGGATTGCTGTTTTGAAGCCTCAATGTTGGCATTATGGCTGCCAACATCTTCATTTTGGGCCGTCACCATCTTGATTCAGTCCATCATCATCTCCGTCACCATCTTGTTTTTTAGCCATGACAATGTTGTGTTTTGGCGGGTTCATACTGGTTTATTTGACCCTGACAATGTTTTGCCGAGTATTTACATCTATATTTAATATTTGTCCGTCACCAACTTGGTTTTCGGAAGTCTTTTTTGGTTCATTTTCTCATAGATTTTTATAAAACAACCACTGTAGTCACTGCTGGATCGTAGAGAGAACGCAGGTTTAGGGCACTTGAAGGCATTTTCCTTATATTGTCTTGTCTGTGTCCCAGGTGACGTCTCTGAACCATAAATATTTCCGCTCTCACCTGGAGGACAGTCTGTCTCTGGGGCGCCCCCTGCTGCTGGAGGACGTTGGGGAGGAACTGGACCCTGTCCTGGACAACATACTGGACAAAAACTACATCAAGTCTGGATCTACTTATAAAGTAGGACTCCTGTGAAGTCTTTCTCCTACATCAATTTCAAACTTACTCTGTCATATCCCCTCTCTATACTGTATATAAGTCCAACCGGACGTATAAATTCCCAATGTGATTTCTTCTTCTCTCTCTCGCCTACAGGTGAAGGTAGGAGACAAGGAGGTGGATGTGATGAAGGGCTTCACGCTCTACATCACCACCAAGCTGGCAAACCCTGCGTACAGCCCTGAGGTCAGCGCCAGGACGGCTGTGGTGGACTTCACAGTCACCCAGCGAGGCCTGGAGGACCAGCTGCTGGGGAGGGTCATCCTGCTGGAGAAACAGGTCATTCAGCTAGATAGTCAGATAGATATTTAGCGTTTTTAGTTGCCTACATTAAGCTTTTTGAGTCCAGCAGTGTCTGTTACCCTTCTGTATGTGACTCTGGTTTGTGTTCCAAATAGACACCAAAAAATGTACTTAAATGGCCAATCTGAGAGCGTAGATCTTGTTATCCTGACAAAAGGGAAAACTGTAATTTTGTGTTTACGCCTTTAATCCAATGTGACATTTGAAGATAAAATCACCGCAATGAAAAACACGCTGATTCTTTTTAAAAGTCAAGGCCTGTGCATTTATATCTGCTCGAATCCTACATTTCAGGAGCTGGAAGCGGAGCGAGGAAAGCTTTTAGAGGAGGTGACATCCAACAAGAGGAAGATGCAGGAGCTGGAGGACAGTCTCCTGTTCAGGCTGACCAGCACCCAGGGGTCCTTAGTGGAGGACCAGTCTCTGATTGAGGTGCTGAGGGTCACCAAGACTACTGCTCTGGAGGTACTGTCTCTGTCTGTGAGCCTACTGGTTGTCTTTAATGAAATGTAATGTTGAAAGTTTCTCTAATTTAAATGACACCAAATCGTCTTGTCTTCCAGGTTAGTGAGAAGCTGTCGGTTGCAGCGGAGACAGAGCTGAAGATCAACCAGGCGAGGGAGGAGTACCGCCCGGTGGCCACCAGGGGGGGCATCCTATACTTCCTCATCGTGGAGATGTCCCTGGTCAACATCATGTACCAGACGTCTCTGCGGCAGTTCCTGGGACTCTTTGACTCGTCCATGCTGCAATCCGCCAAGTCTCAGCTCACTTCCAAACGCATCAGCAACATTATCAGCTTCCTCACCTACAAGGTGCTTAAATCAAAAGACGTGACCCTTAAATCATCCACCAACAAAGATGATCTGCATTTTATATTTCTACATATTTATATCCTCTGTGTCTTAAAAGTGTATTTCACTCTCTCTGCTATCTAGCAGGGAACAACTCCTTTGGTGCCAAAATAAGTTAGACTTATAAAAGTCTATTGGTTTACACTTTTCTGATTAGTTTATAGTCATCATTTTTTTTCTTCAATACAGCAATATGTTCATCTACTAAAGTATGGTCCACATTTGGGTAAAATGGATGATTAAGAAGCATCAACATAGTGACGGCTTAAAAAGACAAAATGTGGTTGAAAACCTAGATAGGGACAACCAAAAATCGTTAGCAAGAGCCAAAAAGAAACAAGCTGGAGAAGGCCAAAAACAAGATAGCCATGACCAATATGTCAAAATGCTAAACTGCAAGTTTTGAAGCAGAAGTCCACACACCAATGGGTGACGTACTATGACTACGTCCACTTTCTGATCTATAGTCTGCATTCATACTAGAAATCCAAGCCTATAAGAGTCTGCTGTAATGATGTCAACTGGATTCCTGTGTGTCCCTCCCTCAGGTTTACTGTTACACAGCCAGGAGTCTGTATGAAGAACACAAACTGCTGTTCACTCTGCTCCTGGCTCTGAAGATTGCCCTGCAGGCCCGAAACATCTCGCACCCCGAGGTGCTCACCTTCGTTAAAGGTCACACTCCCATCCTTCTCTCCATCATTTACTTTTTAAACACCAAAGTATTTAAACAGAAAATGCTGTTTGTGTTTGTAGGTGGAGCCTCTTTGGATCTGAACTCTGTAGAGTCCAAACCGCGGCGCTGGATCCTGGATCAGACCTGGCTCAACCTGGTGCAGCTCTCCAGCCTGCAGCCCTTCTCCCAGATCCTGACCCAGGTACAGCCCAGACCCAGGTGAAGGTGAGCAGGTAAAGCTGGGACACAGACCCACCAAAGTGTTCTCTCCTCCTGTCCAGGTGATCCAGAACGAGCGCGCCTGGAGAGCTTGGTTTGACCATCCAACACCAGAAGATGCCCCACTGCCTGATGGGTACGAGGAGAAGCTCGACACCTTCCGGAAGCTTCTGTTCGTACGAAGCTGGTGTCCCGACCGAACCACCGCTCAGGTCTGAAGGCTTAACTCTACAGGACAAATCGAACTATCTAAGAATCATGTTTAGTAGAAATGTAATACTAACATGCCTAGCCTTACAGTAATGCAAACTACAGCAAACATAAAACATGCGCTGAAAGTAATTTTGTTCTGTGTTTTCCTATAACATATATATCTTAAACCAAAAGAACAACACAAAACACATTTAATATAACGGGCTGGTGTGCAGAGCGCCTGTATGTGATTACTTCATAACTACATTTTACGTTTTCCTTCCCCTAACAAAAAACGGATTTTTAAGAACATAAAGTAATCATCCTTTAGCGCTTTTTCCCACGTCCAATGCCAATAACAGCATTCAAATGTTTGTTTATCATCCTGCTATTCCCCCTCCCCTCTGTTCTTATTTATTACCTCTTAATAACATTATACTTTTACAGAAAATATCTCCCTTGTCTCATTTTCCCTGCTATGTCTGTCAAGAAGAATAAAACATATTTTGTATCTGTGTGTTGAGCAGGCGCGCCGCTACATCTCGGACTCCCTGGGTCCACAGTACGCTGAAGGTTTGGTTCTGGACCTGGACGCCATGTTGGCAGAGAGTGACAGCAGGACGCCGATGGTCTGTCTGCTGTCCATGGGCTCCGATCCCACCGAAAACATAGAGAGGCTGGCCAAGAACAAGGTGAACTCAATCAGTGGAGAGAGGAAACATGAAGGATGGGAGAGGGACAGTACAGGACATTTCAATAGATTAAAACAAGAGGAGACAATGAAATGGTCAGGGAAAGGGGAAGATTTGAGCAGTATTTTATAGATTAGTTATGGACAGAAATGCATTAAAGCACTTATGAATGGAGGCATGTGGTGCAGTGGACTAGTGCGTTGGTGTTGGGATCAGGGGCACAGGTTCAAACCCCACTGCAGTCAGCATGTCGTTGTGTCCCTGGGCAAGACACTTCACCCCAAATTGCTCCTGTGGAGATTGTCCACAGTATTGAGTATGGAAGTCCCTTTGGATGAAAGCGTCTAACAAGTAACATGTAATGTAATGAATACAGTTTTGCTCTCTGCCTGCAGGGGGCGCCGTGCCGGTCCATCTCCATGGGGCAGGGCCAGGAGGTGCACGCTCGCAGGCTATTGGCCGGCAGCATGACGGACGGCGGCTGGCTCCTCCTCCAGAACTGCCACCTGGGACTGGACTTCCTGCCAGAGCTGCTGGAGACGGTTACCACGGCGACGGCAGACAGCGTGCATAAGGGTTTCCGTGTGTGGCTGACGACAGACGTGCACGAGAGGTAACACAAGAAACCCAATGATGATTTATCAGAAAAGGAACTTAAATATAACATTTGCTGAATAATGTTACTGTGCTTGTTTGTGTGCAGGGTCCCCATCACATTCCTTCAGTCCTCCATCAAGTTCACCAATGAACCTCCTCTGGGTAAGTTTCATATGATTAACTCAAACTCTTACTCACCATGTCTGTCTTTTGATTTGTATGACTAAGACAGGACTATGAGGAGACAGCACAGAAGCATTAAACACTAACTGCTTCCCTATACACATGCAAAATGTCTGAAAAGTGAATAAACCACAAGACAGAATTGTAGTTACAAAATAAATCTTTACTAATATTTGTCTTTATTTTGGTTGACAAAAAAAGAGCAGTCTATAGACTCAGACTATAGTAGCAGCACACAAACTAACTGATAAATGATACACTTTTGATTAAAGAAAACTGAAATAGTCAAAACTAACAAGAACATTTGACAATGGATTAAGACTAATTACAAAAATATGCTGACTAAATGTACACTAGTTGATAAGAAACTCCTCTCAGAAGTGTTTTAACCTGGCTCCCAATACTCCTCTCTGCTCTATAGAGGCGTTTAATTTATCACATACATTTGTTATCATTTGTGATTTTTTGTATTTCTCCCTTTGAGATGCCATTCTACTTTTTATATGATATCAGTACGATATTCTGTTGTTAGGCTAATTTCACCATCAAAATGATCATATATATTTAATTGTATTCTTTTTTTAATGAAAATGTTGTTGTTCTCGTGTGTGTACCTCAGGGATGAAGGCGGGTCTGAAGAGGACTTTCAGTGCTGTCACCCAGGATCAGTTAGAGATCAGCAGCCTGCCTCAGTGGAAACCTCTGCTGTACGCCGTGGCCTTCCTGCACACCACCGTGCAGGTCTGTCCACACAAACGCTACATTCACCACAAAATGATCATTTAAAAAAGCATATTCTGATACATAAATAGTCTCTGCAAAGATGATTCTCATATAAACAAACTGAAATGTGTTCCTGGACGATTTGGAAAAGATCCCCTCTCACTTCTCTTCTTCTCTTTCCCATCAGGAGCGCCGTAAGTTCGGTCCTCTCGGCTGGAACATCCCCTACGAGTTCAACCAGGCAGATTTTACCTCCAGCATGCAGTTTGTGCAGAACCACCTGGACGACCTGGACTCAAAGAGAGGAGTGGACTGGAGCTGCCTGCGCTACATGCTGGGTTGGTCCTCATATGGTTTCATCTACTTCTCCCTTGACATGACATGACATGGCAAGATACTTTAGAACAAGATACAATCAAAACAGATACAACAAGAAGAAGATGCAATGGACTGGAAGTAGGGATGTCACGCAAACCAAACTCTGGTAATAAGTTGATGCCACAATTCAACAACAAAAGATGATGTTGTTTTTGTCTCCATGGTATCACGGATACTTTAGTGTCCCAGAAGATGATAGAAAATGTGTTTGGGAGTCATTCAACTCTCAATTGACGCCTACCAAATCTCTTACCTGAAAATGCTACCGTGTGAGCAAAAAATCTGCATGGAAATCTGCAGGAAAACTAGTTACTATGTAGTATTCAAATGTAGTCTTGACAAAATTCAGTTGTTTAAAGAAGATAATTTAAGATTTGTTGTATTAACTTCCAAGATAAACAGTGTTTAGTTAAAGTCACTGGGCTTGGTATGGACAACATCTCTAGATTCAAAGATTTAAGACGCAAAGAGGAAGGATATGAAAAAAGACAAAAGATAACAACCTGCCGGATCAACTGTTGTGGAAACTTCTTCTTGGAATAATACATGAATATAGAACATAAATCCACAGGGAGCATGGGAATATTAGGTTCGATCTTTTAATAACGTCAACACTTTCACACTGAAACTGCCAACACATGAACCAAGAAGAAAGACAAACTATCTCTCTGTTTATTTCATTCTTTTTATAAAAACATCCACCTGCCTCTGTCCTTGTGCAGGCGAGGTGCAGTACGGCGGCCGGGTGACAGACGACCTGGACAAGCGTCTCCTGAACACCTTCACTGGGGTGTGGTTCAGTGAGAGCACCTTCAGCGACACCTTCTGCTTCTATAAGGGCTACAGCATCCCGGGCAGGGCCAGGACGGTCCAGGACGTCCTGCAGCACATCGACACCCTGCCGCTGGTCGACTCTCCTGAGGTCAGAGCATCACACACAGCAGCGTCAAAACATGAAGGCTGGGGGTCCATGATAAGGAACGTGCCACTTTGATTTAGTGTTAGGCTATAGCCGCTTTCACACCAAGTACTTTGCCGTACTTAGTGCCCAGCACTTAGTGCCAGCACTTAGTACCCCCATGGAACTAAGTACAGATCGCCTTCACACCGGAATAAGTCCCTGAGGGAAGATTACACAAATGAAGCCGCTGACGTCACTTCTTCTTCTTCTGCTTTGGGTGCCACCCGAAGTTAGGGACTGGCTTCAGTAGAAGCTGCTGGGACTTCTGTTTTTTTTTGTGTTGCCAAAAGTTAGTCTCTCTCCGTTGGTGCACGGGGCTAATGCTAATGCTAATAATGCTAATGCCAGCAAATACAATGGCGGCTTCACAAAACTTTGAGTTTTACGGGGCGTGGTTTGCAATTCGCCCAGCAGATCAGAAATTGGTACTTTTTTCTCCCCAGGATAGTCCCACCTCTCTAGCAGGGACTAAAAATGGGGGTAAAAGTTCTCTGAACTAAGTTCTCTTTTTGGTGTGAACGCAAAATTCCAGGCACTATCGGAACTAAACGGGAAAAGTACGGGTAAAAGTACTCCGGTGTGAACGCGCCTAATATGTTTGGATTTCCGAGATAATGTTGTACATTTATTATAAGATAAGATAAGATGTACTTTACTGATCCCAAATTGGGAAATGTTTGCGTTGCAGCAGCATAAAAAACAAGGCATTGCACATAAGTAGAAATTATAAGAGTAAAAATAAACAATTCTAAAATGGAAACATCTCAAAATAGAAATAAAACAGCATCAAAAAGTTGAAAATAAGTGGACGTGAAGATAAACAAATAAAACACCATTGAAGGGCCAATTTTCAGTTAACACAATATAAAGCAGGATATTATTTACATTAGGTGTGTAAGGCACAGAATATTAAATTAAATGTCAAAGTCCATTCCATGAGAAAAAATCTAGATATTCTTAGAATTCTGTTGGTGACTTATGCAAATAAAATATGTTGGGTGTTGCCAAAATAAATGTGCAATTTATTCCATTTTCTTACTTATACATTTGAAAAGTTGTCCTTTAAGAATGTATGATGTTTTTGTCTCATTAACTCGTTTTTTAATTCATTTGAAACCCATACATTCTGAGTTTTTCATGAAATATTACCCACCCACTCCTGGCTTTGTGATTCTTGTTTATTTACTTATGTTTTATTATTTATTTATTTAATCATATATCCAAAACATTTAGGAAAATGTTACAGCAGTTGTTTTTAAACACATTACTTCAGAAATATTATACATTTAAAAAGAAAATTACAAAGACCCTCCTAAAATATCCAAACCCTGAACAGCTTCATCATTAAACCTTTGACTTCCTTTTTGCAGGTGTTTGGGCTCCACCCTAACGCTGACATCACCTACCAGACCAACCTGGCCAATGAGACGCTCCGCACCATCATCAGCATCCAACCAAAGGACTCCGGGGGCGGGGCCGGGGAGACGAGGGAGGCCAGCGTTCAGAGACTCGCCGCCGAGATGCTAGAGAAGCTGCCTCCGGACTACGTGCAGCACGAGGTGCGTTTGGTGACTAAGATTCATTTCTATGGAAGTAAAAGGACTTTGAGATGGGTCTCGTAGGAAAAGTATAAACACATTTGTATTTGGTAAACAATAAATGCAGTACTAATAATAAGCAGTAATAATGAATCAATCCATTTCTACTACATTAAATTAGTTCCATTTTAGGTTCAAAATAAATAAATAATAATAATAATGATTATGGAGCCGGGGGAGATGATTTATTTTCTGAGGAAAAACTCACCATTGTCAAAATGTAGTATTACATTTTCAAGAAAAAAACTCTTAAATATACAATAAAATGACATCCTGATAACATTTCTGTCTGATAACTACAATACATATTAATACAGAGTTTGTGTTATGAATCATAATTCATCTATACACTAGTGATATGGTCCTCTGCAGAAATGTTGAGTAACTGTGGAATGTGTTTTGAAGGTCAAAGGGCAGCTGAAGAAGATGGGTCCGCTGCGGCCAATGAACATCTTCCTGCGACAGGAAGTGGAGCGCATGCAGCGCGTCATCGGCCTCGTACGGAGCACGCTCACCGACCTCAAACTGGCCATCGACGGTCAGCCCACACACACACACACATTCTACAAACACTATTATGGCAAATGTGATATCTATTTACAAGTATATTTAACGTTATTATGTGCGTGTAAATATAGTCCCGTATTCTGTGTCCCTGCAGGCACCATCATCATGTCTGAGGACCTGCGGGACGCTCTGGACTGCATGTTCGATGCCCGGGTCCCGCGCCTGTGGCTGCGGCCCAGCTGGCCCTCGGCCTCGCTGGGCTTCTGGTTCAGCGAGCTGCTGGAGAGGAGCCTGCAGCTCCGCGGCTGGATCAGCTCCGGCAGGCCGGACACGTTCTGGCTCACCGGATTCTTCAACCCTCAGGTTGGATAAAAGTCCTTTAGAAACAATGTTAAGGACAGTCAAACAAGAACAATCTAACTTCTCAAACAGGACATACCAAAGAGGAACAGTTCATCAAAGACCTTTCTGTCCTTGTGCGAAAAGAAACCTGAGAATAAAGCCAAGAAAATAACAAAATCCCTAATATGCGACAAAAATAAGTCAATATTATAGTCATAGATTTTGTGAGAAGATGCAGAAGATCCTTCTATGCAAGGAAAAATAATTGCAAGAAGAATTTGATAATATTGGAGAATATTCAAGTTATCTTTCTCCGTTAATTGGTCAATTTCTTTCTGTGAAATGTATGACTTTAATCTCTATTCATTTAAAATATTAGCCAGGGTAGAAAAATACGAAGAAATCTGCAATTGCCAGTGGTTTTCATCTGTCGGGTACAAATGTCATTTGCATGTTTTTGACATGTTTGACTTTCTCTTTAAGATCTAAATTCCAGATTGGTATCTTTTTATTGGAGATAATGTGTTTCTGAGAGAAACCTGATGTAACTTGAGTCTCGTCACTTTTGGTGTTTTTCGTAAAGGGTTTTCTGACCGCCATGCGCCAGGAGACCACGCGCTCCAACCTGACCCGGGGCTGGGCCTTGGATACTGTCACCCTTAGCAACAATGTCACTAAGATGATGAAAGAAGATGTGGTGGCTCCGCCCCCAGAAGAAGTGGGCGGGGTCTACATCTACGGCCTCTTCCTGGATGGGGCAGGGTGGGATCGGCGAGGAACCAAACTCTGCGAGGCCCCCCCAAAGGTGAAAAACAGGAAGAAAACCATAACTAATACATTGAAATAATTAAATAAAATGAATAGGAAAACTAAATGTATTGGCAAAACAAAAAAATACTGATACATAATAAATAATAATAAATGAAATACATAATGGAAAAAGCAATAATTACTGATAAATAATAAAGTGATGCCTTACTAATTAAAATAAGAAACAATAATGCAGGAAAAATGGTATGATACAATTATGGAGCAATATGTACTCAAATGTAAACACTAATAAAAGTAATACAATAATACAATTCTGTCTCTGCTCCTCAGGTCCTCTTCAGCCCCCTCCCCGTGGTTCACGTCTTCGCCATCAGCTCAGCCAACATGGCCGACAGCAAGCTGCCGCCCGGCGGGGATGGGGGGGCGGTCAGCCTGTACTCCTGTCCGGTCTATAAGAAACCGCGCCGCACCGACCTCAACTTCATCTTCTTTCTGCAGCTGAGGAGCCTGCAGCCCCCCCAGCACTGGACCCTGAGGGGGGCCGCGCTGCTCTGCGACTGCAAGTGATGCTCCGCCGCGAGAGGGAGGCCTGCAGCGGCCATGTTTGTAGTCTTTAAAGGACCACATTTGTTCATTTACAAGTTTGAGACTATGATCTAAAAGTCACATACAGTGTACTCTCCTGATGATCTCTATAAACATCTATCTGATTTTAGATGGATCTTCTTTGGTTTTATTTTATTACAATTATAATAGCTATTCATATTTAAAAAATAGCATCATCTTGATGCACTTTAATAAGATTATGTTTTAGGCTCAGAACTAGAACATTAAACATAAACTGATAATGGGAAAATATATATATATATTATTATATTTAAATGTTTTGTCATTTGAAAAAAATTACAAGTGATTTGTGTGAAATTAGAAAAGATTGTGCACACATAATGAAGTAGTTTTGTAATCTGATGTAATCTGATGTAGTTTGATGTGTTGCTTTACTTTCTCTTGGAGTGAGGACGAAGATTTTTTTCATTTCTATCAAAATAGCACGTTTTTATTATATATATTAGGGATATTTCTTCTAAAGTAAAATAAGGTCCAACTTCTCTGCGGTGTAAGATTTAGTAATAAATCCCTACAAAATAATCCGTTTTAAACCAGGGGTCCGGGGTCCTGAGCCCTCTGTACCTCCACAGGTGTCCCTTAATATCTTAACTCTGCTGATAGCTCTTAGACATACACATGACACAACAAAAGTTCAACTCTAATATTAGCTTTTCTTTTCTTCACAATAATCCATTTCTAGGATAAATAAAGTAAGTCAAGGTAATGTGGATTATTGTCCAAAGTGTGATCTGTTTATATTATAACTCAATATGATCATGCCGACTGTCATGGAGAAACCTGCAGCTGCATTGTAATGCATTTTACTGAAGCATTTGAAAATAGATGACCTTGTTGCACCATGAACATTGTTTAAAATGTAGGCTCTATACCAAACATAATGGTAAACTACATTTACATATTTGCCTTTTTGAATGTTTATTCAACATAGCATACAAACTGCAAACATAAACCTTAGACACCAAACAGAGATGTTTCATCAAGTTTTGACTTTTTATTCAAAATATTCTTTCACAGTTTGATCGTGCATTACATTACATTCAGGGGACGCCTTTATCCAAAGTGATATACATTCAACCATGGAGACACACATTCAAAAAGCAGAAATGCTGAATCAGCTTCAAATAAGCCAAAACGTTCTAAGTGCTACATACATTGCACACGTTTCAATCATTTCAATATAAAGTTTCTTTGTTGGATAACTAACACTGTTTCTAACAATAAACTCAAATGAGGTCATATTCATAATTTCACTCTCAATGTTTCGCCTCAATCTCTTTAATGTTTCTTCTCCATTCATGTTGTCCTCTCTTCAGCCTCTTTTCACATCTCCACTATTCTTCAATTCTTTCTTCTTCTTAATTCTGTAAAAAATAACATATTATAAAGATAAAGTCTTTAGAGAATAATGGTGAATCAATACATGAATTATAATCAAAATAAGATTGATATTTACCTTTTACATGAGAAGCTTCAGCTTAGTGTTGCCCTCCACCTCCTCTCCTCTCTCTGAAAGACACGTTTTCATTTCATTTCAAACCTTTATTTATCCAGGTGTATCCCATTGAGATCATTGATCTCTTTTTCAAGGGAGACCTGCTCAAGTAGGTTCCGCATGAAACATAAAAACATAAAACAGAACAATAAAAAGGACATCATAGAGCATCATTACAGGGATTAAAATGTACAATAACTATCCACATGAACAGGTACCAACAGCATCCGATTGAGTAGCATCCAACCGAGCTTTAAAAACATTTAGTGGCACCAGATTGCTCAGTTTCCATTTCAATTGCAGACTATTCCAAGACAGAGGAGCTGCGCATCTAAAAGCTATCTTCCCTAAGACAGTCCTAGCAGTTGGCACATTTAATAAAACCACAGCATGCGATCTCAGGCAGTAGCCACTTACAATTCGCCGTGAGATCAGGGAGCAGTTGTAGGATGGAAGTTTCCCTAACATGGCTTTGTATATAAAAATGTACCAGTGACTGAGCCTCCGTACAGTTAGTGAAGGCAAACCAGCCCTTGCGTACAGGGTACATTGATGGGTTAATACTTTACAGTTTGTCACAAATCTCAGTGCACTGTGATACGCAGCATCTAACTTGATCAGGTAATTGGCAGGTGCATTCATATAAAACAAATCACCATAGTCCAGCACTGGTAAAAAGGTCACAGTGACTAGCCTTTTCCTGGCCTCAAGCGAGAAACAGGACTTGTTCCTGTAAAAGAAACCTAGCCTAACCCTCAGCTTTTTAAGCAGATTATTGACCTGAAGTTTAAAAGTGAGACAATCATCAAGCCAGATACCAACGTATTTGTAACAGGTAACCACTTCAAGTTTTATTCCTTGCGTAGTTACAATATCTAAAACAGGCTCTGGTGTCTTTTTAGCTTTTGAAAAGAGCATTACCTTCGTTTTATCAACATTTAAAAGAAGCTTTAGTTCAGAGAGCTGAGTCTGAATAATGTTAAAAACAGCTTACAATTCAACAACAGCCTCCTTAATGGAGGGACCTGCACAGTACATCACGGTATCGTCCGCATAAAAATGTAGGTTGCTCCATCGACATTTTCACCTAAACTATTGATATAGATGGAAAATAAAAGTGGACCTAAAACAGAACCTTGTGGTACACCATTAGTAATGTTCAACCACTCAGAAGACAGCCCATCAAACTGAACACATTGGGACCTTTCAGAGAGGTAGTTCACAAACCACCCCACTGCATGACTGGATATGCCAATACTGACTCTGCTTCAAGATGCGATGATCGACGGTATCAAACGCTTTGGACAGGTCAACAAATAGAGCTGCACAACTGCTTATTATCTAAAATACTCGCCATATAATTCCACCACTTTCATTGTCGCAGTGATGGTGCTATGTTGCTTTCTGAAGCCTGACTGATGTTTAGACAGGATGTCATTTATACATAAAAACTCCTTTACCTGTTCACTCACTAGGCTTTCAAGAACCTTGGCCAGAACTGACAATTTAGAGATAGGTCTATAATTATTTAATAAGGTGGCCTCCCCTCCTTTTAGTAAAGGCAGGACATAAGCTGACTTCCATACTTTTGGAATTGTGTTTGTGCTGAGGGAGAGGTTAAAAAGAGTAGTGAGAGGTGGAGCAATAAAATCTGCAGCTATCTTTAAAAAGAAAGGTTCTACGTTGTCCGGGCCAGCCGGTTTCTTAGGATCTAACTTGGTTAAGGCTTCACGAACAACATCAACTATAAAAGGAGTAAAACTGAAAGGGTTTTTCAAACCATGTTGTTCAGAGTCACGGACTGTGGTGTTCACAGAAGCAGAGTTAGTGACAGAATCAAACAGAGACCGCAGGACACAAAATGCTCATTAAAACAATTTAACATAGTAGCCCTGTCCGATATAGTGCCAGATGCTGTGGTAAGGCACGGAGGTAGCTCATTACGGATTTCACCGGTGGATATCGTTTAAAACAAGGGAAGTTAGAGTTAAAGTTATAGGGAAGTTATAGTTAAAACATCTGGGGAAAGATTATTCATTATTAACTACCAGTCACTATCAGTTGTGATGAAGAGAAATGTACGGTATTTTTTAAGTTTCTCGTGAGCACGAAAAAGTATCTCGTGCGCACGAGAAACTAACCCGTTATCCCGACTTTATTTTTTTTATTTTTTGAGAAAGTTACCGTTGCGCCAAGGAGGAAGTGGAGCACACAGGAGACAACCATTTCATTGCTGACTGTTATGTTTACGTGGGGAAATGACAGTGCATACATTATTTGAGATATATTTCGAACTCAGACTTAAGGACATTTCGGCCAGGGGTGTAGAGCTATTTGTTTAAGCACCGGATTGGCAAAACAGGAGAGTCTGTAAACCAGTCTGCTTTGATCTATGAATTAATGTCCGTGACTCTCAGAGTAGGCTACCTGCTGCCCGCAGCTGTTTTAAAGGGAAACAAACACTCAGAACACACACACACAGAGCCAGTGGCGGACTGGCCATCGGGACGTTCGGGACGAATCTCGATGGGCCGGCAGCGAAGTGGGCCGGTCGGGCCACTCGGCCCACTCCGATCGGGCCACTACGTCCACCGTTTCTCCGCAGCGAGGCTCCCCCCCCGTTGACAGTTCACTACCCCCCCGTTGACAGTTTACGTGGGCTGGGCTGGGTGATATTCCCGGGCTGATTTTTAGTCCCAGTCCGCCCATCATGCACCTTGGTGACCGGACATCTCCTTCACAGAACTAATAAAAGGGGGAGTAATCGGGCAGTTTGTGTGTGTGTGTGTGTGTGTGTGTGTGTGTGTGTGTGTGTGTGTGTGTGTGTGTGTGTGTGTGTGTGTGTGTGTAGAGGTGTGTGTGGAGGTGTGTGTGGTTAAAACGTAACAGCCTGCGGTCACTCTTTATAGCTGTTCGAATGAAGGTAAACAAAGTGTAGGCGGTGCGTAAAAGCTCTTTGAGCGCTGGAGCTGCTCTTCTCTTAGTTGCACATCCCGCTGCCTCCTGGAGTGACCACACACCCCTGGCCGAAATGTCCTTAAAATGAAGTCTGAGTACGAAATATATCTCAAATAATGTATTCACTGAGATACTAACCCGTTATCCTGACTTTTTTTTTTCTCTCTGTTTTTTTTTTTTTTTTTTCCATGTCCCTAAAGTTTAGGGGCTCCGTAGAAATTAGCCAAAATTGTCCCGCTGCTCTTTTTATGATGAAAACAGTAAATCAATAAGATGAACCACATTGTGTAAAATTATGTTTAGAATAAAATAATTGCAAATCAATAATTAAAGATGGTGTAAATGGATAAATGAAATATATATTTTCTGATCTTTAGTTAAAAAGACAGTAGGTTACAGCAACATGTCTGACTGCATATTAATTGCAAGCTGAAATTAATTAATTCAAAATCTACTTAAATGTTCACTTGACCTCCACTGATTTCAGAATAAAGTTTTTATTCATAATACTAAAGGATTAGGCTGTAAAAGAGCCCCGAACTGTCCTACATGTATCGTCAGACAGATGTAGTCTTATATTGCGAATTTGTGAGTTATGAACATATGGAAATATTAAGGGTTAAATACTATCACTGCTTACAACACTTGTGGTCCATATCGATAAGAAATAAAAAAATTATATTTAAAGAAACATTATGTTGCTAGCTTAGTAGCCTATATGCTAGCATGCTAACATTTCAACAGGTGAAACGGACGGTAAGTATTTGGTCACATATCCGTTTCTTGTCAGTCATATTTGATGAATTTACACTTAAAATTACAAATATTAAAAATATTTAGAGTTATATTGGTGACTTCTGAGGGTTTTGGAAGGTGAACATGAGAGAATACATTGAAAACAACATGGGTTTGAAAAGTTGGGGAAAAAATTCACATTTACCATGAAAAAAGCTCTGTAATAAGTGCCAGTAGGGTTAGGTAGAGGTCCGGAAGCAAAAAATGGCAGGTTGTTAGTTTTTTTTCAGAGAAATTGGCGAGTGAAAGGGGCTATTTTCAGTTGTTCCGTTTTTCTGACCGTCGGAAGGTTTGTGATGGTTTGAATTAAGATCATGCAGCTGGAGACCGCATAGCAACCATGGAACCCAGACTGGGTCCGGATCACCCTGCCCTCTCACATTGCATAACTATAGGCTATTATTTACTATTATGTTAATACACAGAATGGTAGCAAAACATTACAACTATAAACTATAAACTCCGAAAACTAGATTTTGACGACCTTATGAGCTGTTTATAATATGAGCTGATTATTTTATTGATATGCACGCGTGCAGTTAGACTAACCCCGACACGTCTCAGAAACTCGCGACCATATCACAATTATACATTCTCCACTTATTGAAAAACACTGTCTTGTATCATGTTAATTCATATAAAGAAACGTATGAGTGGTAAGTTCACTGTCCTTTATCCTCCATTGTCCATATATTAAAAGTGGTGCGGTTCTACAGTCCTCCGCTGGAATGATGCAGGTGAATTTCAGAATAAGAGATACAAGTTTAGATAAAAGAAATGCATTATTTTCTGCAGTTTACTTCTCTATAAGTGTCTGTCAAATTAGACCAAATGCAGGGGTGTCGTAGTGGGGGGAAAAGTGGGATTGACTACCCAGGGCCCAGATGGGGGGAGGGTTATTAGTAGAGAAGAGGAAACTTTGAAGGCCTTTTTCTCAAAATGATGACTCGGTGACAGTCATTATATAATGTGACAAATTTTGCTTATTATTTGGAGTACAACAACAATCCTGATATCATTAGAAAGCTAGGAATCTCCTCTTTCCAACAGTGTATACAACTCAAAATGTGTCTTCGGGTCAATGCGACTGATTTCGATGGAGCAGGTCACAATTGTAAACTACAATATGTTGAGGAAAGAGGGTTGAAATGTGCACAGATTATTATTACTTCCAAATATTACTATTTATACTTGAGTTCTGCTTTAGTTCATTAGTGACTATAACCGCTTCAGATTCATGTGTACAGTTGTTGGCTCAGTCATTTATAAATACATTTTAAATGGTGCATTAGATACATGGATCAAGAGAGGAAGGGGGCCCACAGAGATAGCTTATGTAGAGGGCCCGGAGTTTTGTGCTACGCCCCTGACCAAATCTACACGGTCTGTTGAAAAAGAAAAACTTCCAAATATATTTTCAGTGCAGGAATTGATAGTCCTATCTTACATAGTCAGTTTTCTTTTAAACCCAATCATTTGATTTTAACACTGGTAAAAACGGTATGGCCTTCTTGGAAGTTTTTTATTTAACTAAAAGTATTAATACCACATTGAAGTAAAGGTCATCCACTCAAAACTTACTGAAGTAAAAGTTTAAAAAGTATTTGCATCAAAATTAACTTAGAATACCAAAAGATGCGATTTGTCTCTGTTTCATGTCATTATAAAGTAAATATCCTTGGATTATAGCCTTGGACATTGAGAATCTGAGATTGGATATATTTCACTTTGTTTACCACATTTTATAGACCAAAACATTGATAAAGAAAATATTTTTCATATTAATCGATACTTACAATCAGCAGCCTTATCAGTGAGTCCGCTACACAGGTCAGGGTTCAGTGTGTGAAGGCACTTCATGTGTGGTGTAATATCGCCGCCACAGTGGCTGCAGTGCGTCACTACCTCAGTGTACGGGTCAAAGAGAAACAAAGAGAGGATTTCATTTCATTTAACGGTTCTCTTCTTTTTTAATCATAAATATTGTGTTTTTCATCCAATTGCCTCAAGACCTTATGTTATCCTCCACACTAGGCCTCTGAACATATACAATTGATGATCACCACTTGCAATTCAACAGTGTCAAACTGTGTCACACTGTTTCAGTCAGAATTGACCGCCATAGAAAATGAATGGGTATGAGTATATTATGTTCATCGTGCAGATGGAAAAGATCTACACACACACACACACACACACACACACACACACACACACACACACACACACACACACACAACACACACACACACGCATGCACACACACACACACACACACACACAGGTGCACCATAGAGAGGATCCTGACCTTCTACAGGTGCACCATAGAGAGCATCCTGACCTTCTACAGGAGCACCATAGAGAGGATCCTGACTTTCTACAGGTGCACCATAGAGAGCATCCTGACCTTCTACAGGTGCACCATAGAGAGCATCCTGACCTTCTACAGGTGCACCATAGAGAGGATCCTGACCTTCTACAGGTGCACCATAGAGAGGATCCTGACCTTCTACAGGTGTACCATAGAGAGGATCCTGACCTTCTACAGGTGTACCATAGAGAGTATCCTGACCTTCTACAGGAGCACCATAGAGAGGATCCTGACCTTCTACAGGTGCACCATAGAGAGGATCCTGACCTTCTACAGGTGGAGGACCTCTACTCCCAGCGGCTCAGGAAGAAATCCCTCCGGATTATAAAAGACCCCCATCACCCCAGCCACAAACTGTTCTGTCTGCTGCCGTCTGGCAGGCGTTACCGCAGCATCCGGACTAAAACCACCAGACTCAGGGACAGTTTCATCCCACAGACTGTTAAACAACTGAACGTTTGAAACAACATCCATAACATTCATCTGGCTGCTACTTAGAAATGATTTTTGTAAATCACTTGTATATAGACTCTTATTGGTCTTATTGCACTATTTCACTATTTTTACTTATTACTTGCACTATTTTTTCAGCTTTTCAGTTTTATTGTGTTGCACTGTTGGAGGAGCCTGTGACCTAAGATTTTCATCGACATAACTACACTGTAGCTATGTACGTATGACCAATAAAAGCCTTGAACCTTGAACCTTGAAGAAAAGGAAAACATGCTAATAATAATAATAATAATATAAAATAACTGAGCAGATTAAAACGTTTGGTGTTGAATAATGTATCGCAACAGAGATTCCTAGAACATGACTTCTTTGTTGATTTACATTTCCTTCTTCAAATATAAATTGTACATAATCAACACATTTTAATTGCAATTAGCTTAAAAGCACATCTAAACAACTGCACCCATAAGTGATTCCTAACACTTGAGAAATCAGTAGAAAATAGACAAAGCAAGTACAAAATTAATCAATTTATTTCACATTTTACCTTAGGTTAATTAACATAATAATAATATATTTAAATGCTTGAAGTGAACATGGTGTTGAGTATTGTTCTTTTACACTTCACTTGAGAATCCATTTTGAAGGCCATGATAAAGAACATCCAAGCACATACACCTCATGACATCATCTGGTTATGTCATAACTTCATCTGCAGATAAATCATGACATCATCTGCTGACGATGTCATAACGTCATCACCAGATAAATTATGACATCATCTGCCTTGATGTTGGATTGGAATTCGGAACATTCAAAACATGCAAGGGTGATTCACATTTATACTCTGGTACTCCCTAGGAACAGGTCGTGTTAATTGCAGGTCATTTGGATTCACTGGATACACTAACTTCTACAGAAAACTACATTCGAGCAATACAGTCTTTTACAGAGAAAAAATCTACTAAAGACAGTTACCGTTTTCTACAAAGAAACACGGTTTCGTACAGACACACTTCAATTATTCTAACAACGCACAATTCAAGTCAAAACTAACTGTGCCATGGCTGGAATAATTAGCCCAGTAGTGTGTGAGCAGGAAGCCGCTCAGAGGCCAGAGGCCAAAAATATCTTCAGCAGAGCTAAACTTGTAGAGGTTATCAAACACTGGGAGTTCAAATATGAACTTCTGGACAAGTACGCAAAGGACCTGGCAGTGAAAAACAAGCACTGGGAGGTGAGTTGGTCTTATCACCAGAATATGGTGATTACCAGGATCGAGCAGAGGGAAGCTGTAATAAAGGGTCTGACACAATCAAACCAGTTGCTGGTGCAAAACAATGCCGGATTTGTGCGAGCTGAGAATGGCTGGCAGGAACTGATCAACCAGAAGGACTCTGAAATCATGGGTCTGAAACAGGAGAAGGAGTCTCTCTCTCACAGTCCCTCAGTGTCCACAAACTGGCAGGAGAAATACAATGCACTGAAGGAGGAATCTTCAAAGCGCCTGGAAGAGAAAAAGGCGACAAACGTTGAAAGCTTTGAGAAAGATAACAAGTCCCTGGCAGAGAGGATTAGAAAAGACACGGCAGAGAAAAGAGAGAGATGGGCTTCTCTAAGCAAACTGATCAAGGAGAAATTCCAGAAGATTGAGGACAAGAAGTCACATCTGCAGGAAATGTCCACAAAGGTCCTGGCTGTGAAGCAAGAAATCCTGGAGGAGGAAGTCAAGGTCGAAAACAACCTGGAGGAGAAGTTACCTCAGGGCCCGGCTGAGGAACAACAAAACGGGGAGACAGTGATGGTGACAGAAGTCCAAAAGACGGAGGATCAAATTAAGAATCCAGAAGATAAATCCATTGAGGACCTAGCTGAGACACATCACAGCCAGGCAGAGGAACACACCTTGATGGAGATGAAAGAAGATCAGGAGGAGAAGTTCACTGAGGATGAGTCCACACAGGACATGGTTCAGACTCCAAAGGTGGAGGATGAAGAGGAAGAGTCCACACAGGAAGTGGTTGAGACTCCAGAGGATGAGAAGAAAGAACCAGAAGAGTTCCCAGACTTCCCGAAGACCGAGGCAGCAGAGGTAGAGCTGCAGAAAGAGGAAAGCGGAGAGGAGATCCAACTTAGCCTCGTGGCAGCGGTGGACATTAAAGACCAGAGCAGTGAAACCACAGAGGTGGAGGATGAGAAGAAGGAACCAGAAGAGTTCTTCTCCTTAAAGAAGACCGGAGAGGTAGTGCTGCAGAAAGAGAAAAACAGAAAGAAGAAAAAACAACAAAGGAAAAGAGTCAAGGATATCAAACTGGACGAGAAGTTCCCTGAGGCCCAGGCTGAGAAACAGCTTAGCTTGGATGAGGAATTGATGAAACCAGAGGAGGTTTCCATAAATAACCTTGTTGAGACACCAAATTGCTGGAAAATTAACTTCACACCGATGTGGAAGGTAAAACCGACAGAGGACAACCTGGCCAATAAAGACCAGATCTGTGAAACCCCAGAGGAAGAGGAAGAGAAGAAAGAACCAGAAGAGTCCCCCGACTTAAATCAGACCGAGGCAGGAGAGGCAGGCCTCCAGGAAATGGAAAGTGGAGAGGAGACAAAACTTAGCTGGGCAGCAGTGGTGGCCAATAAAGACAAGAGCTGCAAAACCAGAGAGAAGAAGGTGGAGGAAGAGGTGAAGGAACTGGAAGAAGTCTCTGACCTAAAGCAGACCGAGGCAGGAGAGGAAGTGCTGCAGAAAGAGAAAAACAGAAACAAGAAAAAACATGAGAGGAGAAGAGAAAAGGCGTTGAAAGCGATGCGGATTATCGTAAATGAGATGGACAACCTGGCCAATATAGTCCCGAGCTGTGAAACCTCAGAGGCGACGGATGAGAAGAAAGAAGTGGAAGAGTTCCCCGACTTACCGAAGACCGAGGCAGGACAGGTAGGTCTGCAGAAAATGGAAAGCGGAGAGGAGAAAAAACGGAGCTGGGCGGCAGTGCTGAAAGACCAGAGCTGCAAAACCAAAGAGAAGAAGGTGGAGGAAGAAGTGAAGGAGCCAGAAGAAGTCTCTGACCCAAAGCAGACCGAGGCACAAGAGGAAGTGCTGCAGAAAGAGGAACAGGTGAAGGACCCAGAAGAAGTCTCTGACCCAAAGCAGACCAAGGCACAAGAGGAAGTGCTGCTGAAAGAGGAACAGGTGAAGGACCCAGAAGAAGTCTCTGACCCAAAGCAGACCCCCGTGGAAGGAAAGGGGAAGAAAAGCAGAAAGGATAAGAAAAAAGAGAAGAAAAGAGAGGAGTATAATAGAAGCCACTGCTAGTTGTTTACGACGACAGTAGCTGCCTTTTCTTCCCACTCTTCATCTCTCTTTTCCTTCATCTTCCTCATCTACCCTTCCTCCTCACCCTCTCTATCGTATTTCTATATAGGGTTTTCTCCCGGAGTGCCGGGTTTTCCCACTTTATATCGAGTGATATCAAAGAAAAACCGCTTAAAGAAATACCTCCATACACCACAACACCCTCCTTCTATTTCCCCTTCCTCCATCTACTTGAATCCTTACTTCATCCACCCTTCCTCCTTCACCCTTTTCTTCTACACCCTCTCAATTATCTATCAGTTTGGGCTTTCCCTGGTGTTCAGGTTTTCCCGCATTACATTTGTCTAAATTAACTTTTTAAGTGCTCTTTTATTTTTGTAGAATTGAATTGCCAAGGCTCAAAAAGAAAGGCATTAAATTCAGATATGTTTTTTCATTGAATAAAAATTAAATAAATGTAATTCAAATTAAAAAGTTTGTGTTAAATGTCTCCACCCCACTTAAACATATGAACACATTGTTGTATGATGTGTTGGTGACTAAGTGAAAGGACTGCTAACTGAAGAGGTAACACACTCTGTTGAATCAAGGGCTGCCAATCCAATTCAGGCCATTAGTCGATGAATTGTCGCACATTTATGATTATGAATATTATTGAACTGAAAAACTTAAACTTTATTAATGACAATCACTCAAGATGTGGGGTTATTACAAGTTCATGTGTTTATTTGTGTTGTGGTTTGTTAAAGTGAATAACAATGCATTTAATGAGATACTGAGAAATGTTGAGATCTTATCACTTTAATTCATTACATTACATTACATGTTACTTGTTAGACGCTTTTATCCAAAGCGACTTACATACTCAATACTGTGAACAATCCCCACAGGAGCAATTTGGGGTGAAGTGTCTTGCCCAGAAAAAAAAAAAAGTCATCTGTGGAAGCCATAGTACTGTAAAAAGCACGACCAATCATCTGAGCCGGCCCGGCTAAAATAACTGGATGGCCTACCTGCCTGTCAACCTTCCATCTGTGCACAAACTTATCTCGTGCCCTCATTGGTCATGTGCGCGTTCATGTGTGTTGGAGGAGGGGCTCTGTAAGGAAGTCTGAAGGAAGGGGCAGATTTTTTCCGGTTGTGTATTTTCAAATTCTACGAGCTGGTTTCTCCAAAATGACCTACCCAGTGGCGAGCCGTCAGGCTGAGGGCCTAATATATTCTACAAAATAATATTTGAAAACATAAAAAAACAAACAATTTTTTAAAATCTTTTTTTTTAAATCTTTTTTTTGTTATATTTTTCATTAGTTTTACCTAAATAACTTGATTTAATTGTATTTAAAATAACATTTCCAAAGAAATAAATCCTTCGAATCTGCCTGTTCAGTTTCTGTTGGAATGTGAAGGGTGAAATGCCGTCTCTGCGAGTTACTGTGAAGACGGGAGAGCTTGTTGGTCCCTCTGTACTTTCACAGAGGGCCAGCTATAGTAACTGAACGAGAGAGTCATGTCAAATGACAGTACAATTGACCAATCATATCTTCCCTCTAAATGGGTGGGCTTTATTTTCGCGGACTTTATGACAATTTCCGCCCGCGGTGAAGTCTATGCAAGTGGTGCAGTGACGCGTCCTAAAACCCGGAAGTAAGCTGCGCTCGTGTTCCCTCGACACAAAAACAATGGGATTTCTCCATAGGATTTTGGAAAATAGCTCGAAATAAGGTCTGTGGAAAACGAACCTGTTAGATAAATGCACGTTTTGTTCAGCCGGATAATATCCACATGTCTACCCTACTTTTATAATTTTCGAATCATAAATCTAATCGATAGATTTCTGATTAGCATAAATTCGCTCATGATGGCTCATGTCAGTGATAGTGATGACATCGTTGCGAAATTATTAACCGAGTCATTTTCAAGATTGAGTTACAATGATAAACTGGAGTGGCAAAGCATCAGCTGCATGACCCGTCATCAAGTGCTTCATCCAAAAGGACAGGAGGATGGACTTTGTGTTTAAGTGATTTGATCATCAAAGGTAGGCCTCAGTCATGTTCAATGTGGGCCGCCGTGCCGACTTAATTCATTTTGAATTGTTACTTGGCTGTGGGTGCCCTGTCATGATAGGTGTTTATTTAAATGGTGCACTGTTGTTTTGTGCGGTAGAGGGTCGCTGTCATTGATGCGTTTTGCACCTCAGAGGGCCTAGGTATGAAACTCACGGCTCGCCACTGTACCTACCCCACCTTTAACTTGTAAAAATAAGTTGGTTGATATCAATTAAATAACCATTATTAACTTATAAAAATAGGTTGGTTCAACTCAATTCATGTAATACATTTAAATAATTGTATGGTATAGATTGTGTCATAATACTATACTATGCCGTTTTTGCATTTATTTTTTACACACTATATTATGTTGTTTTTTTACGATATTTCTGACATAATATACTACTGTATGTCGTTTTCTTTTTATATTTTCGAAAAACAATACTGGATTACACAAAATGAGAATGTCGGAACTGTTTTCTTATCGTATCACTGCCATATCACTGGATTCAATCCCCTCAGCCATCACATGATAAAAAACAATGTTTTATTTAGTTCAAATGAAGGACAGACCTAAGGCAATGGAGGATGATGACTTCACATAGCAGCAGACAGAAAGACATTTCCTTCCCTTTGAACATGACGGACAATTCATGGTTTGTCTGAATTCTCAGGTGAGATTTGAGCACATTCACACCGTATACTGCACGTAATATCTTTCAGTTAAAATAGGACTAAACCATAGAATACAAATGCATTGCATCATTATCAGGTCCCTGTGGTCATGTGCAGCGCCTCACAGGCACATGATGTTGAAGAGGCATATATATATATATATATATATCTATATATACACTGCATATTAAAATAACAAGGCAATCCTTTATAATAGAGGTAATTAAATAATGTGATGAAGCAAATTTAACAGTATCCACAATATGTCTCGGAGTCTTTGAATATCCAGGAATTCCAGGATTCATCTGCATGTGAACGAGGGCGTCTGTGGCAGCATTTCAGTTTTGTAAACAAGTCAGTGGAGTCTGAGGGCTTTAACGTGGTAAACAGTACTATCAAGACCTTTTTTTGACCCACACAGGAGCCCCAGTGAGGATGAGACTGCTGCTTCAGGGCTATTCACTTTTGTCCATCTCTGTCAGCACACAGTAGACAATGTGCTGAGTGCAGTGAGTGAGGGAACCTGCAGGGAGAAGAGAGGACAGCATGAGAGGGGGGAGAGGGGGGGGGAGGCAGCTGAAGAGTGCCTGGTGTGTGCAGGATGTGCAGTGCACTCACGCAGCAGCTTGGTGACGATGGGGGGCCGTTTGGACTCTGGTTGGTAGATGCCCAGGAAGTAGATAGGGACCCCTGACAGGGCGATGCCAATGCCAATCAGGGAGTTGATGGTGTCGCAGTAGAGAGGGACCGCCACCAGGAACACAGTACACATGCAGAAAATCACCGGGTACACTAGAGACAGCTTTAAGGAGAGAAACACAAGACAAGAATAGTTAGTCTTCATTGGCTCTGACATGACAGAGTAATAGGGTCATTGGAAGTAAAGACAACATTTAGCCTGAGGGGAGTCATATTCTGGATAAAACGGAATTCTGCAGATTAAAGTTATACATTTATAAGAAACAAACTTTGATATTCTACGAAATTAAAGTGGTACAACCCCCCCTCCAAAAAGAAATACAAAATGTGAGGTAACATCTTGAATATTCCCTAAAATTATAAAATCATTCATTTAATAGATAAAATATTGAATATTCCAACTTGAATATTCCCAAAAATGTTCAAATGAAACATTTAGAAGGAAAAAAATCTATTTAAATTTAAGAGGGGACAAAAATGAAAATTCTCTGAGATAATTAAATGAAACATTTAGAAGAAAAAAATAATTCTTGAATATGATATTAAAATCCTTATTTAGGAGATATTAAAGAAAGGGTCTTACTTTGAGAGGTCGGGGTCTGTCGGGCTCCTTCCAGCGCAGGTAGATCTGCCCGGCGATGGACAGCCCCATGAAGAACCAGTAGCTGAAGCTGTAGTAGTTGATGAGCTGGAACACATCCTCCACTGTCAGGTAGATCAGAGACATGATACACTGCACAGAGGACAGAGGAGGAAGGGAGACATCAAACAGTGAGTCTCAAACACTCCATTGTGTTCTCCTCATACATCCTCAATAGCTTTATTTACCTGAAGTGGATAAGTGTTGTTGGGGAAATATTTTCCAAGGTCCATAGCTTTGACCCAGTTTATCAGTTCATGCTGTCCTGACTGAACACACGCACCTGTAACCTTGGCTGCTGTGCTCTCAGTGTTTTGTCTCCCTGCTCCTGCCTGTTGGCGTCAGCTGATAGAGGTGTTATCATTCTATCTTGTTATGCACAATGTTGATTATTCTCTCTGAACTAGCTAAATACATGGGTCTGGGGTAGAGTTCTGCAACTCTACCGTGAAGTCAGAACCTCTGGCTCTCAGACTTGTTTTGTGAATTCTCCGGCCGAAGCTCCTAAATAAACCATCAGTGTTTGACATCTAAGCTCCAGCTCTCCCTGTGTCTCCTTCCTGAGTCGGTGACTCCTCCTGTATTGCTACACAGAAGTTTCCCCCACAAATTGGCGTTGTCGGCAGGATACCAACACATTTTCAGAACTGGTAAGAGTAATTTCAAATCCACATTTGGACATTGCCTTACCAGAATCTGTGATTGACGGTATCCTAAAATTATCTGTGAAGCTGAGCGGCTGTGTTTCGTTTTTTTTAAAGAACATTTGGGGATAGTAAACCCAGGGGATCAGTGTCTGGGGACTCTGTCCTGGCTGATTTCCTCTGTGTGTGCTGCTCGGGACGGAAGTGCCATACAAACATGCACAGCTCGTGTTTAGAGAAACCTTAAAGAAAGACATCAGTAAAGTGGAACTTCTGTATGAAAGAAATGTAAAGATTTGTATTGGACAAATCGCCGAATTCTAGGGGTTTCAGCGGCCAACACTAGCAGTTGAGAATAAGCAGCCAGAGATATTACCGCTATCGCCTCTATAAACACGGCTCCAGCTGCTCCGGGTGTGTGTGTAAATATCTCCCCGTATCTGTGTGGCTGGTGAAGTGCACTGAGAGGGAGAAAGTCACAGCCTTTGTCTATAGCTCTAACTCACGCCACCGCCGTCTCTATTAAAACGAGATGGTCTAAAAGCACTCTTGTTGTTTGTGACCGTCTTCTACGTGCTGGTAAGACGGGGCAGCGCGAGGTGCGTGCATTACCTGATGCGCCACAGTTCTCTACATTGCTGGAGGAACTGGTGCGGTCCGGGGTGCATACATAAAATGATAGGCTAATTGATCACGGGTGGGCAGTGGCATGCGAGTGTAGAACAAGACTGTGTTTCATCGTTGTGATGAACTCGATAGCGAGTGTATAGGCTGGTCCGTGCAGGACTACTATTAACTGTGCCGTTGTTGGAGAGAAAGGGTAGCGGAAAAAAGTCTATGCGCTCCTGATCGGGGGGGCATAGCGCCACTAGAATAGAGTAGTGGTGTCGCAAGAGGATAAGCTAGTTATCGCTCTTGGACGGTCATCAGGCACCGATCTAAGGACTTATATACAAGGGTGGAAGCGTGAGTCAAGGCGCCCACTTAACAGATCATTCCCTCCCCCCTCTGAAACCTCTGAATTCGGACTAAATTGAGCTGGATGAACTTTGTTGACGCTGGTGTTTATTACGAGTTCATGTTTGTTTGTCTGATTGTTTGTATCGGGGGTCTATATTTGTTTGTCTAACCGCCGTCTTGTGTATGTTTTGTAACAACTAATAATGAATCAGTCCACAGCCAGGGTAAAATAAACTAAGCTTTAGTGAACTCACCAAAAGTAAATGACTTGAGACAAATAAATAAAGCAAATTCTGGTAGTATAAATGTGCTGCAAAATGAAAATAAATAGCAAAAGAGTGTTTTATGTCCTGCATCTGAGTGTGCAGAGGAAAATGTAAACAAGAAGCACACTGTTCAGGGTGTGTGCTGTAGGTGTAAGAAGAAAAGAAGATTATATTGCTTTAAGAATACATTCTTAAATTGTATTGCTGGTATGTTAAGATATGTTTGTGACCTTGTATAAACCTTATGCCCCGTCCTGAACCCTGAGACCCTCAAAGGCATCACTGCTGGTCGTAAGACCTATCTGAGGAGGTCAGGGTGGCAAAATCTGTCTGCTCAATTAGGTCAATGTTGTATTATTTGTTTCATTTATTCTTAAATCTATGTGTTGTATGGTAATAATGAAAAAACGTAATGTATTGAACACATTCCGAAACAAAGCTGATGAGACAGAACTAGACTCAGACATAATACGAATTATTGTAGAAACCTTTTGCGCTGTTGCTGTAAAATGGAAACTTTGTTGATTATCTATTCCAACTGGCCACTGGATTCAGATAATTAATATAAGTTGAAGTTCAATTCCAGTTTTAAATATAGTTTAACATTCTTTATTAAACTGCTTCAAATTATTTCTCGTATCAACCAATTTGGTCTCCATAGACATTACTAAAATTCAAATAGTTGTTAAACTACTGACAAGTTTTCTGAAACCGAGCTTATGAACAAAAGAGGTTGCTGGTTAAGCCAGGATCAATATATTTATTGAAGTTTTTATCGTGTGCATAATAAATGTGTTAAATTAATTATGATAATTATGAAAAGTATAATGTTGCAATCTCTTAAAAAAAAATAGATGTTGTTTTCCAAGGGCCTCTCCTTCACAGGCCCACACTTTAAATCATGAGACTTCCAAATCATAACAGACAGAGATCAGTATCACTTTGTGTTGCAAGCCAAATCCATGTAGGGGTTCTACTTGAGCCCAATTTAAATACCGTAAAGAAAGTATTGAACCCAGCTCAAGCTAAATGTCAAATGTATTTAATTAATGTACAAGTGTTTTGATTTATTTAAAATGTTCCAGTCGAGCTTCCTTCGAGGTCAGTCTAAGAAACAAATTGTTTCTCATAACATTCTCACTGCTGTCCCAAATGTCTTAACCTTGGGCAGACAAGCTGTTCACACACACACACACACACACACACACACACACACACACACACACACACACACACACACACACTTTGGATAAGTATTCACCTTATCCACATTGTAAATTGTTGCCTTCTTTAGAGTTATTAGTAATTTAAGATTAATTATTAAATTAAATGTGGTACATAAGATAAAATAAATAAAATAACTTTGACTTGATAATTTTGTTCACAACATTAGACCTGTCCTCTAATCTCTACTAGAATAAGATACGTGTGCATGTTTAGGTGTTTTAACACTCCTTTAAAGACCCACTGAAGTGTGCGACGGTGCATGATCTTTTATGCTAATACGTATAGTAATGACCAAAATTGTCCATTGGAACCCATATCAAAGATGTTGGAATAGCAACGAATTTGACGAGTTTGAATTTTCCGCTGGGAAATTCGCAGTCGACCTCCGCCTTCGTGGGCGTGGCTTGCGATCTACTGCGTGACGTCAGAAGATGGGCCAAGCCGAAGTGTTTACATTCACCACCATTCATTTTGTCTCTATTTCAAAGTCGAATTTACCAACGTTTTTGAGCGAGTATTTGATTGGAAAGTGTTTCGCAGTCGACTGGAAGTGATTGCCAATCGAGAAAACCTGACAATGGAGGCGACAGTGACGAAAAAGGGAGGAAAAACACACGGGAAGCGATGCATTGCCGCTGGCTGTGGTAATGTGAAGTCTGCCGAAGTGGCGATGTTTCTGTTCCCAAAAGATGAAGGTGAGTGGCTGGTGTCATTGTTTCGTAGATTCGTAGATTGTTTATGAAAAATAAACGCCACTGTGTTGATGTTTCTGTTCCCAAAAGATGAAGGTGAGTGGCTGGTGTCATTGTTTCGTAGATTCGTAGATTGTTTATGAAAAATAAACGCCACTGTGTTTGTGTTAACTAACAAGACTATCATGGCGGCGGCAGAGCTCAAGTCGAGTTTCTCCGCCTGGAGATATTCTCACTATTTCACTTTTGTCGAGCACAAAGAAAAGAAGGTTTTAGTTAAATGTAAGTTGTGTCTTGGCGGGTCAAAGATCCTATCGACTGCCCAAAACAGCAATTAAAATCTGTTGAAACATCTGCAGAAAAAACATGCTGGGACGAAGCTAGTAGCGAAGCTAGTAGCTAAGACCACAGACCCAGACTCATCCGACGCCATTCCACCTCCACCTAAGCAACAGCGGCTGGATTGGCACTTTGAAACATATCTTTGTGTTTGTGTTTGTATAGACCACATTGCTTAGCAGAGTTCAGTGATGCAAATGCATGTCAAGTTGATCAACAGGTTGTATTATTCTCCGATGCAATAACAGTACTGAAATGAAGGCTACAGTATAAGGGCATTAATGGGTGCCCTTTTCTAAGTAACTAAGAAGTTACTTTTCACAGTAACGCATTACTTTTTGGTGTAAGTAGTGAAGTAACTAGTAATTGTAACTACTTACTGGTTTTCAGTAACTAGCACAACACTGCATGTGAACATGAATGTTGCATCATGCTATGAACAGATGAATGTATGATCAGGTGACGGCCAATCCTGTGTGTAGATCTACTCTAGATCTATGACAAAATATTGTCCTCAACTAAATTGACTTCCATGGCCACTTTCCTCATCTATCCTGTCCGAAAAGCTGTCAAAATCACTCATTTCTCTCGCACCAGTATCACTTTCCGAAGGCTCCGCCATGTTTACAATCACAACTGGGCCCATCTTGTGACGTCACAGCCGCTATCGTCTGCAGCAGCGGTAGGCTCAGACTCTGAAAAATTTGCGATGTTTATCTCGTCCCTCGCACTTCCTAAAAAATTATTTTAGCCATGAACAGGTACAATTATATGTAAGAAATGAAACTGCCATTTCACTTTGGCGCAAAAAAATGCACTTCACTGGCACTTTAATGTACCTAATCTTGATATCCTTTTCATTACAGAGCTGGGAAAATGGTGTATTGATTAGATTCTGATCCGTGCACGTCCAATTTCGACTGACTTTAGTTCTAATGTTAATCTTAATTTGACTTCAACCCATAAGTAATTATTTAAATTATCTCTAAATTGCACATGATGATGGATTAGTGTTCCACATTTGTTCCACTAATTTGTTTTACAATTAGGCCAAAGGTAAAGAGAGACATTGATGACCTTGTGTCCCTTTTGTTAGTACGTGGTTCCATTTTGTCTATGGCATTGGACGGCTTCACTAAAAGTCACCCAGTTCTGCCCTGCTACAGTCCGGCTGAGTGCAGTCACATAGATGCTGCTCTACATGACATTAATGGTCTGGTCCGAGAATGGACACCATTTTCTGCTCCAAGAGAGAATGACACTCCTCAAACTGAACATTACAGCCGTTGATACTGTCTCACATGGGTCTGCTCCCCCCCACCGAGCCATGAACTGAAAGCATGACATCTGCTTCAAACACTTGGAAGCCTCCCTGTCACACCAGCACCAACCCTTGGGTCAGTCAGATGAGACTAACGGCTTCACTTAGGGCATTTGGTTCAGATACATGACTCTCGTTACCGCAGAGTGGGTTGTTTTTTTAAGGCTATTCATACTGCTATGCAGAGGATGCCTGTAAGTTGGCGGGCTGTTAAAAGCCCCTACTATTGTTAAAATAGGCCTAATGTCAGGGGTCTCTTAATGTCTAGTTCTACATGTATTCACATTATATAGACAATGTTTCCACCTGGTAAAACTAAAGGCTGCACGAAACTCAGGCTACAATACAACCATTCTGTTCTGCTCTAACAACTCAATTTATAGATTCTACATCAAAACATTTAGCTTTTATTGTTTCCAATGATAACGTCACCTTAAGTGGAGGAATGCAAACCTGTTTTCAAATTTAAGGTTTTGATTTTGTTTGACATTCCTCAGTAATGACACCCTCAGACACCCACTATCATTCATGCTGCCTTCAGTAATAACTCAGATGTTATGGGGAAGAAGCTTTTCCTCCCAAATCAGATATGCTTTGTTCTTCAACAAATGTATACATTTCCTGCATAATATATGTTTCTCACAATTGTTTTTTGTAAGCTGCACACAGGTGATACTGAGTCTTCTCGATTAATAGATTATAAACGATACCATGCTTAAATAGACTCCTAAGTTATTATTTCATATGTAACATATGTAAGAAAAGGGAGGGAAGAGTCAATTATATTGAGTGATTGATTTTATATTGGGTAATTGATTTCTCAAACCTATGTTTTATGGAAGAGAAAATGTATTTCTGATAAACTAATATTTTATCAAAAGGTAAATGGTGAATTAATATAACATTTAGAATCATTGGGAAGGGGTTATATCCACAGGGACTAGCTCACCTTTAACTTACAATAACATTTCTCTGCTATGGAGTGATGAGTATATGATTCTTGGATGTTAAATGACTAACACAAACCTTCAAAATGATAATGTGCATGTGTCAGGAAGGCTCCCAAATAATTCTGAGGGGCCTATCCTATTTTTGTAATTAAATGATAATGTGCTAATCCATTACTTTGAGTTGTCATCACTCAGAAAACATCCCTATCAGGTGTTGTGCCGATAACTAGGACAGCTCTCAAGGCCAAGGGTCAGAGAGAAAGGGTCACACTCTCCGGCTGCAGAGAGCACCCCCAGCCACGTGCAAGGAAGCACGAGGTCGTTCAAGATGAGAGGGAATGCTTCTCTTCACCTTTCTGCTGAGAGAGAATTCTACTCTTCAACTTTCTTCTAAGAGGGGATGCTTCTCTTCATCTTTCTGCTCGGTGGGCTCTAGCAGACAACCCTGCAGGACGAGCGAGGGCTTCAGAGGCTTCTATAATACAAGGTTCCATGTTTCTTGGAGCAGTTTGATGTCTTCCTAACCTCTCCCATCACGGGGGGGACACCTGGATGCGCCACTAGGAATACACAGTTGCACTGCTCTCAAGCAGATAGCAGAAGGAATACAGGCAGGTGAGCCTCCGTTTCACTGGGGGATCAACTACAGTGCTCACTGAATGAGCCACACAAAAGCAGAGCAATTGGGGGGGTTGAAATATGGCGCTCTGATGAAGAAGAGTTTGAGCCAATCAGCACCTCAGTGCTAATCTACAGTATCAGGATACCTTTACACACCAGACACTCGGTGTCATAAAGGGAGGAGGAGAAGGAGTCAGGAAGACTGACGGACATGTTCTTCCAGCTCTCGTACAAAGATTAACTTTGAATTGAATGACCAGATGTTTAAAGATGTACAATTAATGATTGTTTCTATATTTCCAATGACCAGACATGTGTTAAATAGTGGTGATGAATATATTTTGTCAGATCAGATTACACTTTCGCACTAAACTAAATAAATAAATAAATATTTTCAGATGATAAGGTATTGAATAATAAGGTATTTCTACTATTATGACAGATAATGTTAATATCCTTAATCATCCAGCAATCAGGCTTAACAACACTACTCTTTAATGTATTATCCATGCACAGACAGACCAACAATGGTGTTTCAAGTACTGGATTCATTTCAGTTTTGGCCCAAAACAAATATTTATAATATTTCATATAACAATTATGTAGCATATTTGATCCTCAAATTAGAGAAGTATAATTGAAAGAAATTGATATTCTATATTCAACATTAGATAAACACAGAAGAACCCTTTCCAAGTATAAGTAGATGTTCAGGTAAGTATGGCTGATAAGAATAATTGATAGACTTAATTTGGCAGATCAGTTGTATCATTTACAAATGTATGAATTCAAGTTTTAAGAATGTTTAATCCTTCCTTTCCAGGTTTTTACAAAAGTCTGAATATTTGCCTAACTTTTCCTTTTCAGATTTTGAACAATGTACTTGACTAAAATGAATGTATTGATTTTACTAAGACTAAGTGCCTTACTCTTGACTAAAGCGTAATGAAGTAAACGTAAAAGTAATCCTAAAAATTGAAGACACTGCAACTTTGCAGATTACAGATTGATCAAATCACCACTGTGAATGTTATACCTTAACTGTGAATGTTATACCTTAACTGTGAATTTTATACCTTAACTGTGAATGTTATACCTTAACTGTGAATTTTATACCTTAACTGTGAATTTTATACCTTAACTGTGAATTTTATACCTTAACTGTGAATTTTATACCTTAGCTGGATCCTAAGTTTAAAATGCTTTTGACTAGTGATTGCCTTGAAGTAAATCTTTAAGCTGCAAGCTGGTTTTGATTTTATAGTTTGATAAATGAGATTAACTAATGGTTAAATGATAAAAGATATTAGTTTAAAACAAATATTTTGCTATTATGCATCTGTGTTTTATATGTGTTCATTATTATGCTTTTGACAAAAGATGCTCCAAACACTGACGAGAGATGATTTTTCTATTATGATTGGCTGTCTGAATCATTGTGATTGAATGTTTCAATCTTATTATGTTGTTCTTAATGTGATTGTTATTGATGTAATTGATGTTGTGTAAGTCCACACTCAAATCTGAAGATTCCCATTGATTTAAGTATTGAACAAAATATTATTAGACTAAGGTTTTTAGATTATCAAAATTGATAAAAAGAGAGGAACTGTTGGGGAAATATTTTCCAAAGCCCATAACTTTGACCCAGTTGATCAGTTCATACTGTCCTGACTGAGCACAGGCAGCTGTAACCTTGGCTGCTGTGCTCTCAGTGTTTTGTCTCCCTGCTCCTGCCTGTTGGCGTCAGCTGATAGAGGTGTTATGGTTCTATCTTGTTATGCACAATGTTGATTATTCTCTCTGAACTAGCTAAATACATGGGTCTGGGGTAGAGTTCTTCAGAATTGACGTGGCAACTCTACCGTGAAGTCAGAACCTCTGACTCTTTGACTTGTTTTGTGAATTCTCCGGCCGAAGCTCCTAATAAACCATCAGTGTTTGACATCTAAGCTCCAGCTCTCCCCGTGTCTCCTTTTGAGTCGGTGACTCCTCCTGCATAGCTACACAGAAGTTTCCCCCACAAGTGTTATAAATAACAAAGATTCATATTAATAATATCCACTTTCAGTGTTTTAAAGCTTTAAACATCAATACTGATCACAACTACCCAATATGATGGTATTATGGTGTGGTCTGGTATATGTCAATGATTAGCAAAACGTTGCATTTGAGTACAGCAGCATCTGCTCTGTAGTAACCAGGAACAGGTCATATACTTTCTCTATAGGACAAACATGAACATTTGAGATTTGGCTCCAAATGGTGACAATTGTAAAAACTAGTGATTTAAAGCCTGGTGCAGGAATGATGGTTTTAAAAAGAATGTACAGGAAAGGGAACACCCCAAGAAAATCATTTTAGGGCCCCTTTAAGGCTTTAAACTCTTAACACAAGACCTCCCACTTTTGCCATAAATGATGCGATATGTATAACAGCCAAACCAGGCGATAACTTAAAAAGCTAAAAGTATCCATAGTGATTGATGTGGGCTAAATTGAAGTTTCCTGTTCTTCCTCTGCTAGAATCCAATAATAAAGGATCTGTTTTCGTACATTGAAGATGAGAGCGGGGATGGGGGTGAACCTCTCTATGTGGATCATGGACAGAGCGTCTGGGAGGTGACCCTCACGAGAGCCCACGAAGAACAATCTGCACACAAGAAACAGAAATGAAGACGGATAACACTGAAGGAAGGATATTATTGAATAACCCGTGCAGATTGTGTCTGTGGTGCTCATATAGTACCTGGAGGCAGCTATAATGGAGGCATTGAGTCCTCCGTAGCAGGACAGAGCCACAGCGATGGGGATGGTCCAGCTCATCACACCCAGAGTGTGATCTGCAAATGTCTGCACACACACACACACACACACACACACACACACACACACACACACACACACACACACACACACACACACACACACACACACACACACACACACACACACACACACACACAGGTTAAGGAACTGCACTTAAACTGCACTTAAACACATGCAGCAGTTCTCTGTCTCATCTGCATATTTTATTTTAGAAAAAGACCCCCTTCGAGGCAAGTGAGGGGGAAACATTTGTGTGGATTTTCTTTCTGAGTGGTCCTTTGTGTATGACTTCATAACAGGGGAAAAAATGTCTGACGGGATCATTTTTGCTAAATTACTCTTTTTTAAATTGATATGATTAAAATACATTTTTAGCTAAAATAAAGAATAATATATATTTTTAAATATGACAGTAATGTTACATACCTTGTAGTAAAATGTATCAAGAAATGAAAACTCACCTGGAAGTAAACATGAATGCTTTGAGTCCCATTTAGAATATAGCGTGGCTGTGCACATTAGCCTTATGTCGCCAAATGAGAACTACAACAAACAATATATATAAGGCGAAAATCATTGTTCTCACTGGCTTTCAAAGATGAGATAAAAGCTTAATAATCTTTACATTTTTTCTTTTACATAACTAAAGAAAAGTATCACAGATGAAAACATGATAATGAATAAACTTAGAAATATGATACCGTACGGGCATACACTGTCTTTCAGCTTTTCTTTAGTAGTGACCAGATGTTCTTTTTTTTATATTTATTGTACAGGCTTCAGACACACAACATGGACATTATAATGACAACATGAGACATTCCTATCAGACAAAACATTAAAGTTACAGAGAAAGAAACAAAACAAATAAAATACAGTGAGTTGGTCACTTCAACATTTCATAAACAAACCAAAAATTGGGTTGACAATCCAATATCATCAAAATAAAACAAAACATTTATTATTCCTTTTTTTAATCCCACTCTTCGCTGGAGCTGATTGTTTCCCATTTTATGGTGTGATGAGCGACCTTTTGATTCTTTGTGGCAATCATCCTTTCCAAAATAAATTGTGTTTTTAATCTACTTTTCACACATCTTAAATTCAGATTTTTTCTTGATTGAGATTTAAAAATAAGTATTTTTGCCAGAAGAATAATTGTATTCATCAACTGTGTATTGTCCTGATCCAAAATCCCAAACAAAAGACCAAAGGGAGTAAATGCAAAATCAATATAAAGTGTCTTAAGCCAATTTTGCATCTCAGTCCACAGTCTTGCAACGTATGGAGAATAAAAAAATAAATGCATCTGATCTTCCTCTTCCTCCTCACAGAATCTACAAAGTGGTGACGGTTCGATATTAAAGGTGTTAAGTTGTTTTTTTGTAGCAATAATCTTGTAAAAGATCTTCAGTTGGAAGATTCTTGAATAGGAATCAATTGTTGTTTTGTATATGGTTCTAAAAAATTGTTTCCAGGGTATCAGAATATTAAATTCCTCTTCCCAGAAAGAACAGACCGCATGAGGAAAAGCAGTAAGGCCCCTGCTCTGTAAGCAGTGATTATAAATTATTTTATTTATTTTCATTTTTGATAGCCATTTCTGACTTCTTGTATGAGGTGTACAGACCTGTTGTCGGTTTCCATCTTTTTTTAATTTACGTTTCCAGTTAGTTGGAATAGCTGAAAGCAGCTGATTAAAGTGAAGGAAATCACATATCTGACCATACATACAGCAAAAACACTGATATGAAATTAAAAGACCTGTGCTATCTAGTAAATCATTCATGAAAAATAATTCCTTTTCTCAGGAGACTTTCCCATAGTAGTGGTTTTCCATCTATTAAAACTTCTGAGTTCAACCATATTAATTGATTTTGGATTTCTTCTGGTGTATCTGGGGGGTAATACTGGAAACTCAACCAAGCCTTCAATGCATCTCTAACAAATGGTGAAAAGTCTGCTAATATTTCTTTGAATAACCATTCACAGTGGTGAGATTTGAATTGGAAAAAGGGAAACAGTTTACAGTCAAAGAATAAATGCCCCGAAAATAAGTTCTGACTTGTTCTCCAAAGACTATTATGGTAAATCTTATTAATCCAAGATGCTTTTAAGGATGAATTCATTGCTGCCAATTTTTTTTAATTTAGTCCACCATTTTCAAGTGTATTATATATATATTGCCTTTTTATCTTGTCAGGCTTATTATTCCAGATGAACTTAAACATTCGTTGTTCAAAGCTTTTAAACCTGATGTTCTTTCTCTCGTGCCTCTCAGGGCTTCATCACAGCCGGTTAACTCACCACTGCCACTGCATCACTGGCCAGTATAGCACTAGCATCCAGCACAGCATAGTAGGCCACGTTAGTGAGGATGTAGATGATGGTGACGATGGGCATAGAGATGGCGATGGCCAAGGGCAGGTTCCTGAAACACACCGCATCGGATTATTAGCTGGCTCATTCAAGTATTGGGTCCACACCTTCTACAGAAAATGAAGCATCAAAGTTACTTTTCAGGGTTTTTGATCTCCTCAGTGACAAAGTTGAGAGTGTCCCAGCCCGAGTAGGAGAAGAGGGCAGAGTAGAGTGCCAGCGCGATGTTGCCAGGGTCTGTAGACGATCCCTCAAAGGATGATTCAAAGTTGGCTGTGTTACCTAAGAGAGAGACACAATAATTAAAGATACTTTTGATACAAAATGATCATAATTCGGTGCATTGATCCTATAATCCCACCGTCGATGGATCCTGGGATTTTAAACTTCCTGTAAAGTCAGTGTGGTGTGTACCGTTTTCAGCCATTAACTAAAGGAACATGAGATAAGAGAGGGTTCCCTGTGGCTATAAGGACTGAAAACAATTCTTAAATAATCCACTTCAGACTGGTAAGGTTGTATTGCCTTGTTGTATGAAATGTAAAGCAATTCCTGTGCTTAATTTTGTATTTAAAATGTAAGTAAAAGTTTGCAAGGGCAGGCTGATATGATGGTGTCTTCTCAATAGAGTCATGCATGATGAAATCATATATGAAGATAACATGATACACTGCTATGGTGTCTATATTGATAATAACAGCCGATGGTGGATCTGTTTTTACGTCGCGCTTTACATTACCCAGAATACAATACAATACAGCTCAGGACATAATATTGGGGGAGATATATAATAGTGTGTGTACCCATTCGGAAACCAACATTTTGTGGAGTGGAGTGGAGTACCATAGTGTAATGACAAATATTCCGTTTTTTCTTAATGCTAATCTGTCACTCAGTATATGCATGCATGTAAACGCGGTGGCGGGTGTGTGTGTGTGTGTGTGTGTGTGTGTGTGTGTGTGTGTGTGTGTGTGTCTACAGAAGGTCCAGTTGTGATAGACACGGTTCACCACTGTATTTGTCATTAACCCAGCTTTAAATCTGAGCATATGTTTTAAAACAAAGAACACTGGAAAGGTGAATGTGGTAGAGACAGGGTCACTCACCCTGGCACAGCTTGGCGATGCCTGTGATGATGATGACGATGAGGGCTGCCACCTTGGCGTAGGTGAACGTGTCCTGCACCCGCGTTCCCCACTTCACATAGGCAGAGTTAATGAACGTCAGTAGACCTGGGGGAAGACAGAAATACTTCAGAGATACTCTTTGTATTTACTCCTCCAGGATGACACACATGAGCAGACAGAACTCACATATACAGGCGGCAGCGATGAGCCTGGACGCTGCGTACGGCGGCTCACACGTCGGGAAGAGCGGCTGCACCAGGTAGTTTGCAAACGTAATGGCTATGACCGCCTGGCTGGTGGGCTCAATGATCAACAGAGAAGTCCACAGACGAATGAATGCAATGAAGCCTCCAAATGACTCCAGGATGTACGCATAAGAAGCCCCTGATTTGGTGATGGTGGTGCCCAGCTCAGCGTAGCAGAGGGCCCCTATCACAGAGAAGATCCCCCCGATGGCCCAGATGACCAGCGACAGCCCGTAGGAGGCGCTGTAGATAAGTACGCCCTTGGGGGAGACAAAGATGCCGGAGCCGATCATGTTCCCCACGATCAGGCTGACTCCGTTGAGCAGCGAGATCTCCTTCTTCAACTGCATGCTCTCTTTGGGAGCCTCCTCATGATGGGAGGAGCCGTTCATCTTCTGGGATTCTTCGTGGTCGGCCATGGTACCGCCGTCTCAGACCCTCACAGATGTGGACGCTGCAGACTGAAGTCCCTGCCTGGCAACCTCTGGAGCAACCTGTCCAACACACATAGATGTAACAAGTCATTATTGGTGACGCGGAGAGGAGCTGAATGCCATAGTAGTGAGTCAGAAGAGTTGCTAAATGTAATCTCTAGTGTGTGTAACAGGGGTGAAAGAAAGGTCATGAGCAGAGAGGGTTGGGGTGAACAGATAACAGAAAGGGCAGCGAGGGTGGAAACATTAACTGCAGAGAAGGAGAAATGTACCAGCCTGAGGGTACCAGCCCTAAAGGGATTTAAAGGGAGAGTTAGGATGTTTTAAAGTGGGGTTGTACGAAGTACTTTTCTAAAGTCCATTACCTACAATGGAGGGGGGTCTCTAGCCCCAAGCTGGCGAAGCAGAAAGGAATGTACTTCCACAGACTGGAGCAGCAGCACAACTTAATTTGACATCCAAATAAAAGGCCCATTAAAAAAAAAAAACACTATTCTGAAATAGGCCATTTGGCAAAATAAGTACTTAAATGTTTTGATGCATCTAATCTTGTACTTTTACACAAGTGACATTTGACTTGTACATGTAACAGAATATTATTACACTGTGGTATAACTTCATTTACTTGGGTAGAAATGTCTCTTCCACAGCTGTAGCTCACATACAAAAACATGACATCAGATAGAACGAAGTACTTTTCTAAAGTCCATTACCTACAATGGAGGGGGGTCTGTGGCCCCAAGCTGGCGAAGCAGAAAGGAATGTACTTCCACAGACTGGAGCAGCAGCACAACTTCATTTGACATCCAAATAAAAGGCCCATTAAAAAAAAAAAAACACTAATCTGAAATAGGCCATTTGGCAAAATAAGTACTTAAATGTTTTGATGCATCTAATCTTCTACTTTTACACAAGTGACATTTGACTTGTACATGTAACAGAATATTATTACACTGTGGTATAACTACATTTACTTGGGTAGAAATGTCTCTTCCACAGCTGTAGCTCACATACAAAAACATGACATCAGATAGAACTTCATGCACAACTTGGCATATGGAAAGACATCAGCAAATATGATGTAAAACAAACTTGGCAATTGAGGAATGTTATGTTAAATCAAACAACCTAATCGTCTGCAAACAAAAAGCGTTTATTTGTAGATTTGAGGGGTGGGATGGGGAGATGGATTGCCCTTATCTCTTTTTCTGTATTAATCATAGTATCTGTGTGTTGGTTGTCATCTTGTGAAGAAATGTTTACAAATGTGGTCACAAATAAAAGATTGAATTTCACAGAGTTTGCTCGATAATGAACTTATATTAGGGACGCATGTTGTAAAATTGGTCTGAAGATGGTGTAACTTCAGAGAGTATTCTGGACTAATGGCATAAGAGCAGGGTATAAAAGCACAAGTGTACAAGCAGGGGTGAAATGTACACTTTACATTACAATAACATGACTATAAATATAAGGGACTGAGGGCTCATATTCCCATTAGACCAGTGCTTGTGTCCATGTGGGGTGCATGCTTCACTTCAATCATTAGGCATCTGTTCCACATGCTGTGACTCACCACCACACACCTGTTTATCTGACAAAAACAGACCAATCGATGACTCAAACAACCACACCGCTGTTAACTTAATCTCATTAGTCAATGAGACACACTGTCCCACACGCAGGTCAACAACATGAACTATACTGCTAAATCAAAACACAGATTTCTTCAAACTTTGGGGGTTACCACTTTCATGTCATTTGTTATAAAGGCGTTTATAGGCTTCTGTGCATGTAAATGGTCTGCAAAGGCTAAATTCCCTGTGTTCCCCCCAAAGGGACTTTCTCTCCCCCCCTGCCTGAAGTGCCTCCATTGGACTTAATCAATAGATTATTAGCGTAACATAATGACATCACTATGTAACACTCACGCTTCTATTGGGTAGTGCTCCAACAAATTGTAGGCTAATGGGTAGGACAATGACACCTCTAAGCGGTTGACCAATCACAACAGACAGAGGGTGAAAAGAGGTGCTGCAGCACAGGCAGTATGACAAAAATAGGGCCCCTTTAAAAAGGTGTTAGTGGTGTGAGTCTTTTTACGTGTGTGTGAACTTGTGTGCGTCGCCCTGTGAAATGCGTCAACAATGCAGAAGAAGAAATCACGTAGGTGTGGTGTGCAGCATACCTTGTGATGCTTTAGTTAGCAATACATTGATAAAAAAGTATGTACATTCGTCAGTCGTAATTTCATGCAATCATGTGACTTTTTTTTGGATTCATTAGAAGATCGGCCAGTTTGTTTCCCTGCTGCTACGTGGAAGACACAAAAGCTCTTTTCATGTCATTGTGATGTCCTGGTTTGAATTGTGGCCCGGACCTTGTGTCACCCACCCTCCATGGGAAGTTAAGTGTAAAGTAGAGTACATTTTTGGAAGAGGCCTTTTACACAAGGAGGTGCAATATCTTCCCCTCGCATAATTCAGAAAAACTTCACAGGCAGCTTTTCGGCTTTTATCTATGCTGAGATCACTTCAAAGCTAATCGTTGATCTTACATTATGAGCTAGTAATTTATCAAGCAATTTTACAATTTGTTATTGTAAATTTAACACACTTAGTTAGACAGAAAGAATAAGACTCTGGATTCATTAATGATTTGATAATAATGGTTAAAAATGTCAGAAAATGCGGTTTTCAGTCTCTGCAATATGGAGATTTCCTACTTTTGTTGGGTTTTGGTCTGACAAGATATTTAAAGACAGCGCCTTGGACTTTGAGGAACTGGGATGGGTATTTGATACTCATTTCAGAAATGTTATAGAGAAAATCCAATAATAGATTCACCAAGGAAATAATTGACAATGCAAATAATCTTTAGTTGCAGGCTTGCAGCCTCTCTTACACTGATCATTTTGTTGCTTTTTTTCAGACTTTTTCTGAGTATGTTTTCGTCCCAGAAACCAAGACCATTATCACAGTTCAGTTTGAGTGTTACAGAGTGAACAGAATTAAAAGAGCTACGGCCAGGTAAACGTGACAGAGCTCCTGATAATGAAAACCATTGATCTACTTCTTCCCTCTTCTTATTTTCAAATATCTGACTTTAATACAGTTTCTTTCCTCATATGTTGACTTGTAGCCAGGGGCGGACTGGCCATTGGGAATACCAGGAGTTTTCCCGGTGGGCCGGTACCGAAGTGGTACCCCCCGTTGACAATTGAATAGCGGTACCGACTTGGGCCGGTCGGCCGGTCGAGTTTCCCGGTCTGATTTTTAGTCCCAGTCCGCCCCTGCTTGTAGCCACAGCTTGTGTTATCTTACATTTACCTGAGATTACTCAAATCTATTTCCAAACTGTTTTCAAACACATGTCCTTTAAAGGATAATAAAACTGTCAGTGACATTTTGCAAGTTTGGTAAATTGTACCTGAGATGTTTTTGCAAGAAAGCTTACATTTAGAGGTTGCACTTTAAATGTGTAACCATGGGAACTTCGACAAGGCCAAATCATTTGCATCTTATTACTGTGATCAAAACGTGACCTTATTGTTCAACCTGTACTATGCAGTAAACATGTTTCTAAATATGCAAGCATAATTTATAGCATACGGATAATAATGCTAAACAAAGGATAAATCACTACAACAGTAAAGGGTGGGTTGTGTTGAATGATATCATACATAGCTCTCATGATTACCACTTTTAGCTTTAATAATTTCAGTTTTGAGGCTAGGTCAGTAGGGATCAGTCTATTTACTGATACAATGTTACATTTCTATGATTGGCCCATGTTTGCTACCACATAAAAAGCATCGCTATCAATAAGAAAACGCTACAAAGCATCCCAAGCCGGCTTTTCCTTAGTAAAATAACCCGCGACAAGTAACAGAGAATTACTAACCCCGACTTCCGCTGATGACTTTCAAAATAAAGCCACACTTAACTAATGTGGAATACTCTTTTGTTGTCTTCCTCAAACTGTGTTTCACTTAACATGTCAAGTCAGGCTAGTTGCATTGACTAAACCCACATGTGTTTAATATAGACTTTACGAACCAAAAGGCAAATGGAGGGGGCAGTTCAAAAGGAAAACTTATTTACGCGTTGGCATACCGTACACTTGTTTTTTCTTTACTTTCGTTCGGTTAACGCTGGTTTATTCTTTGATAAGACCCGCTCCCAAATGATCTCAAATGTTACTGTGGCTAACAAATATTCACGCTCCCTCAACAAAATGTCACAGCTGAGATAAATGATAAAAAATGTGAAATAAAAATAACAAATAGCTTATTTTGACTTTACATTTGAATGGGAACCTCCTAGCTTCCGGTAATGTCCGGGCTAAATGCGGGTACTTTGCCGGGACTCCAACCAGACGGGACTTCATTTTGTCCCGTTGCTTGAAAATGTTCCTAATTCAGGTAGCTCTATCTTCAGCGAATAAGTAGATAATGTCCCGTTTAACAGGAATTCTCGTTGTTCAGCGGGAACACTTTCAGGGCATCTTGTAAGTCTTACCTGTGCTGGTTTACCTCCTCCTGCCTATCGGTTTTGACAACCAGCCAACGCGGTGTCCAGTGAGTGCATCAGTGCCGGTAAACAACTGGCTGCTGCGCTGGTCACTAGAGACGTCATGTGACGCTGCCGCTCATATACTGTACACCAGTTTATGACTACAGTATGCATACATTATGTGTTAGGGCTATTTAGGGAATATTTCTTATCTGTGATACCACCAAAAGCAGTACAAGATAAAGGAGAGTCATTATTATGGGATACTTATTGTTTGTGTTTGAGAGATAAATTCCCATCACAACTTAATAAGGAAATTAGTTTACTGCACTAGTCAAAAATAAAACGTTGTCCCCATAAACATCTGGAAATATGTTTGCAAAAATGCAAAGAAAAGTCTATGCAAGTTCACTGAAAGTTCAATAAAAGTCATTTTTAATTATGATTATGATTCTGAATATGTTCAAAGGTTCAATGTTGAAAGGCTTTATAGGCACAGCCACAGTGTAGTTGTGGCAATGACATCTTAAGTCCCGGCTCCTCCTACAATGCAACATAAATATATATAAGACATAAAACAAGAAAAAATAGCGCAAGAAAATGTTGCAAGATTAATGTGCAAGTATTGCAGGAGAGGTACATACAAATACCTACAGTTTGTATGTTTTCTGTACAAACTGTAAAGCCCAGAGAATTAGAAACATTGACGTTTTATTGGGCTGTATAAATGCATTAAAATGTTTTACTTTGATTGCATTAAATAAAAATACAATATACTATTTTTTGTTATTGGCTGATTCGCCATTTACATCATGTTCTATATCTATCATATAATTATAATCAGTCCCATGATTTCCACTGAGCCACTGTGGGTGTGTGAAGAACAGAAGTGTAATTAGAGCGGTCGTGTTAGGGGCAGAGGCAGAGGGGTGAGCAGTATGTGCCAAGTTAGTGAAGTGTCAGGGATGGTGAAATACACACACACACGCACACGCACACGCGCACACATACACACACACACACACACACACACAAAGATGGGCTTTGAAGTACAGGACCAGTTTATAGTTATACATAGGTCCCACCTTAGGTCAATATGTACTTGTCACTTTGTACTGTCAATAAAAGGTACAATGAGGCAGGGGATTTCATTAAAGAATATTGAGCATTAAGGCAAAAGAAAATAAGATTGAGATTTTTTTTTAAATTGTAGTTTAGCTTATTTTATGAGGAGGACACCACCTTTAAGGATGATACCCCCTTTACTTCTAATGGGGTCTCTATACCTGAATAATACTTTTTCACAAGTGTCCAATCATCTTGAGCATGATGCTATTACCATATGTAAGTATATGTTTAGATAAAAAACACCATCTTACCTACTTCAGCTTATTTCTGTCGTATCTTTCTGATTGTTTAAGATAGATGCTCTTATTTTGATTATAAAGGGAACCATATTGAACATAGATATTTTTATAGATGGGGGGCAATATAGATTGCATTTTCTCCAGCAAATGGTATTTGTTAGCTATGCTTCTTTCCTTTCCTTACATTTTTGGATTTGTTGTAAAAGAAAAGGTTTAGTATTGTTGTTGTTTTTATACTATATCGTAACTTTTATACCAAGTATATTCCATGTAATAAATGTACTGAATTTTCTAAATAAAGCGGAAAAATTGGATACAATAACTTTCTTTCCCTTTTTACTACAAGATAGATGCTACAAACCAGTGGAATACCAAAATCACAAAGTAAACATCTGCAGACACAGAAACACCACCGCAGCCAGCTCCTGTTATTACTGTACAAGGGAACAACATATGGTTGCTTTTCAGTTCATATCGGTGGTGGAGACTCCTTGTGATCTCCCTTATGTTTAACAGCACTACTCTGGGTCTGGTTTGAGTCCATGTTTATCTCACTGTGACCTCACATGTCTGCATTGTTTGGCAGTGTAGAGACAAGTCATGTAAGTAAAGGAGTTACAGAGGCAGTTTGAGCGTTCCTGGTGGCAGTTTAGTCAGCGCCTCCAACACCCTGAGGGGGGAAAACAACTGTAGCAGAGACATTGAGTAATTCAATGGCAAACAAACAGCGTGTTTGTGAAGAGAACAACAAATCCAAACCCCCCCAGGGAGGAAACTCACAGGCACAGATAAGGAGGGACGACAGAGCAGGGAAACAGAAATGTGCTTACTTTGCAACCACTTATTGACACACACAGCTGTTCATTCCTTTATGCCACAATAACTTTTATTAACAGTCTATTTACATCAACAAAAAGTGACATTATTTCATTAGAAAAAAAAATAAAAAAGTGCAAATATCACAGTATCTTAAAACTGACTTGTGAATGTAAAATTCATTGAAATTATATTTACAGAAATATCAAATGTTTTTAAATCAGATTCTGCCATCAGGTTTGTTCAAATGACCTCAATTGAAATGCAATTTGGAAAATGTTGAAATGAAAGACTTTATAATGTTATATTTTATTTATATAATGTTTACTGAAGGTCTAAACATGGCCTGGAAAAGTCATCTATTATACAACATTCAGCTATGAATATGAAAAGTTCTGCATAATGCCTACATGAAAACAAAAGACAACTCACTGAGGGTCTAATAAACATTTTTGAAAATCTAAAGTGCTAAAAAGACTTACAATTAGCTACAAAACAAATGCTTACACAGTACAAAAACAAATAAAAAGCTTATCTAAGGTTCAAGGAGATCTTCAATAATAAGAAGAAAAATAATGATATATTTCTTTTGTAGACAATATAATGGTAATGACAGCATAGAAACTTGAAACATTGAGCATGCTCATGTTTCGCTGTCTGGAAAGAAAGCTTAACTTTATTACCAGTTTCAATTTCAAATCTGAAATAAATTCTTTCCCTTCTATATCTAGACCCAGTCTAGATATTTTATAAATAAAGGCTCCAGGCCTGTATTATGATTTCCTGAGTGATGGGGTCACATCTTCTCCACTGTCCACGAGAAGATGAATCAAGTATTTTTTAACCAGTTTTGACTGCAAAGCGGATTATGTTATTTAACTTCCAGCAAGGTTGATTATATTCAGATTCTCTCCATCAGTGCAATGTATGGAAGCCCTGAGAGGCAATAAGAAGGTCAAAGTCTTGGTATCCATGTCTACGTCCAACTTAAAATATTTCCTCTGCTGTGTTTACGACTTAAGAAAAGGTCAAACAGGTTTTATCTGAAAACACACTTTTTCTTTTACATGTGTTGAGGAAATACTCATTCTGTCCACAAGAGGCTGAAGTTAACATGTAACACATGTTCTAAATGACTTTACATATTTCTTAAGGAACTTGGAAAGATTATACTGGCAACAGCTATTTTTTTCACTTTTCTTAGGTCCTAAACACATGAGATTTATTTTGAGATCAGACTTAGAAAATGGATTCACCAGAATTGTCTTCTCATTTGCTGCAAAAATAATTTACTGCAAAACAGATCCAAACTCTTCATAAGATGACCAACGGACACAAGTGCATGCACAACAGTGAATGAATCCATTCCATCTGAGAAGCGGGTGCTCCAAAGCAAGCTGTTAATACTAGAAGAAGTGTAGAGAGCTCGCTCACTGCTTTCTGGAGTCTCTCTTCAGTCGTGGGTTGTTACATTTCCCACAGAACTCCAGCAGGGGAAGCAGTCAGTCTACAGTGTGGTGGAACATTCTCAATTCTTTCATTTTCTTTGAAAAGGATTCTGCATTTTGACATACAAAGGGTGACTGCTGCAGCTCTGCTCGCTGTCCCTCTTGCCCTGCTCCTGGGCCTGAAGCATGTGTTGCCGGGTGGAGCCGGTGCTGCTGGTGCCCAGAGTCGAGCCTCCGCTCTCTTTCTTCAAACAGTCCAGCATGTAGAACCGCAGCATGAGGAGGAAACCTGGGAGGAAGGGGCAGAACCAGGGGTCAGTCATTCATCTGTGTTCTTTATCTATTTCATCTTTTCAGCATAACTCGGCCTTTAGTGTTAGCATGTTAGCATAGAAAATGCTCTTAATGACCAACAATGTGCAGCAAAAATGGGGTTGTGTTGAATTGTTTGGACCTGATTCAAAAACAAGTGCCCTGCATGTGAGAGGAAGCAGCTTTTCCTCTGATAGGCAGCAGTAACAGAAGGCCTTGATAAGCACGGCCATTGTCTCGTTCCCACGCTGATACAACTGGCTCAAAATATAGTCAGCAACAAAACAACCCTGATTATATCAAGTGAAACCTTCTGTGAAAGTGGTATTGATAAGATCATGATTTGTGTTTGACTGTGTTAATGCATATGCAATACATTTATTCCAGGGGCTCAAGTTCTTTTTTCTAATTTTGGAAGTTGAACCTGGGCTTCTATAATAAAGTGTTAAAGCCAAATACAGGACACTCGGACGCTAAAGGACACAGATGCGCTCATAGAAACACATTTACACCTCACATGCTATATGGCTTTAGATCTAGAGCCCTGGCTTCAAAGTGTCATTCTAATTATTTTCCACCAGGTTGAGCCATTTTCTTATGTTTGCCCTATAAGGCAAATATACACACTGGCCTTTAAAAGCTTAAAATGGAAATCATAACACATTATTTGGTAGGTTAGGAATAGGACTGAAGTTGGTTAAAAGATTGAACTAAGTGAAAGTGGAAAATAATGTTCATATAAACATTTCCAAACATTCCCTATTATGCTAATTTTCAGGTTCATTTTTGTATATTGTGCCTCTACTGTAATATGTTAACATATGACTTGAGCTTTGAGATGTTAGCCTTTGCAGACCATTTTCATGCACAAAAACCCCTTAACACATTACAGTAAAGGGAAAACCACAAAACGTACATTTAAGCTAACATTCACAACCATATATCTATATATCTATCTAAATAACTAACACGGTATATCGCAAGCTCAGACCTTGTAAGGAGTTGAGGATGCAGGAAACGAAGAGCATGAAGTCAGCGAGAGGTCCAAAGTCCAGGAAGGTGAGACCCCAAGTGGTCCCGAAGAGGCAGCTGAGGCCCCAGATGCTGAGAAAAGCCTTGCGGTTCTGCCTCCATTCATCTCTGGTGCGGATCTTTCTGTAGACCATGAAGAGCATCACAAAGCCCGAGGACACCAGGACGCCGTGACTGTCATGTTGGTGAAATAATGGGCCAGCAAGGCCTTGTCGTTCTCTTTCATCCAGCACCTGGAAACACCAAAATGCACTCAGAGAGGGAAAGCAAATAATCCCAAAGAGGGAGGAATCAAATCCAGGAATGATGTAATTATCATCTTTCCCTAAAACAGAATGTCTACATCCTCCTTCCTAGAAAATATGGTGAAACACTTTGTTATTTGCTGTGGTTGACACTATTAAAGCATTACTGCATATTTTCTCCACAGCAAATATCTTGGTCCTACAAATGTTGCTTACATGAGATACGGGTTGTTGATGTCATCGCTCGGCGCCACCTTTTTCACTCCATAAACGTCCCCTACTGCAGCGAGGATGACTGTGGGGACAGCAGGGAGAACTGGAAAAAACAATTTCAGTTCGACCATTAGTATCATGTTTGTGCCATGATTTTACATTTCATAAATATATCTTCATGTACTCACCGAAACCGACCGTGTACCACACATAGGGCTTCGGGGAGGGGTTGAAAATGATGCAGATCAACCAGAAGGTGTGGAAAATTTCTGCACCCATCCAGGCGAAGGAGCAGAGTAGGCTGTAGTGAAGAAGCGCCCCCACCCAGATGCACACGCTCTCCCCTCCCACGTTAGCCAGCACCCCGGTGAAGAAGAAGAGCAGGTTGAGGCAGGCCAGGGACACAGCTAAGCCCAGGTGGATGTGGATAGATGCCTCCTTACATCGCTTGCTACAGGGAGAGCGAAATAACAGGGTTAATTGTAAGGAAAAATCTAAGTATATTTTATATAATCCCTTAAAAATAAGTAATACCTTTTCCTGGCGAGAAAAACGATGACAGCCACACAACTGATCACAGACACAGCAGAGCCCAGAGATGAAATGGCGGTCAGAGCCAGGAGGTGGCGCACTGGGCGAGGCTTTAATTGCTGTCAGGGGGAAAAAAAGAAAGGAATTCATACACCAACATAATGTGTTGATATTCCAAATTTCAGTTTCCTCAATAAGTGTTCGTATTTGTTCGAAGTGGGGTTGTGTATGTACTTATCCATACTCAGTGTAGTAGATTGTGGTTGGTACGCCCCAAGTTTTTAGAAACACACATGAGTTACGGCACATGAGCAAAGCTGAAGTGAACTAGTTACTGTATATCTACTTGTCCTATGCTATCTTCAAAGCCACCATACTGCATACAAAAACAGTCACGTTACCTCGCAGGAAACTGCCTCCAACAGTTAGTGTTTCTTAATGTGAGACTTTGGTGCTTTTAAAGGGTTATTCAGATTCACCAAAGTCACACAATAACACAATCTAACCAGTATCTAGGCAACAGTAGTCCAGCAACTTCTGTATTGGCATGGTCAAATTGCATTTTTTATCAATGGAGTCTGGTAGTTTGGAAGAGGAAGATAACAGCCCTTTCTGACAAGGAACTGAAGCCGTTATATATGTAAAGTAAAGGGTTACAAATATTCTTAATATAGCGTACATTTAAACTGATATATATTTGTATATTAGGTGTCTTAATAAGTGTTGCTGGTTCTTCATACACAGCTGTATACTGCTCAGATTACATGCCTTAACTCCCGTAACTGTGTTTTTCTCCAAAATGTGGGCGTGCCGACTATACTGTAGGTCATATACGGAACTATTGATAAGTACCTTAAAAACATCTGTTTGTTTCTTGTGTAAAGGCAGTAGCAGTTCCTGTTTGTATCTCACCACGAGCACAGTGAAGTATGTCAGATGGTTACAGAGGCACTCTGTGTACTTTTCTCCTTTCTGTCCGAACTCACATCCATCTCCTAACCAATTGACCTGCAACGGATCTGCACAAAAAAAACACAGATTGACACGTACTGTACTTAATAAACATCTCGGGGAGTTACAGTAAATTATATTTCTGACAAATGAATATTGCTTGTACGGTTGTTCTAAGGTTTCCTACCTTTCCTCGTGTCCCATGAAACACAACTCCTTGAATGCGTTTTCTGAAACAAAAGAGAAAAAAAAAAAAAGGAAAAAAAAGATGTGAGTTTTATTCTTTTAATCTGCAGCCCATTTGTATTCATATTTACGACATTTTAAAAAGGTAACCACTGCATAATTTGATTCTGTAGTGATTGAAAGAGTTGCATTAATTTAAGACCTACGTGCAAAATCTAGCTTGTGTCACTACAATACTGTAAGAAATAATGTGAACCAGACATGGTGGGTTTGTGCGCTTTGCAGAGAGGAGCTACAAACAGCAGCATCGGTTTTCTGCGAGATGTGAAGTAAGAACAGTAACTTTCATGTGGTTTCTGTGTCTTGTTGAGGTAGACGGCCTAAAGCAGACGTCACTGAACAAAAGAAAGCGTCTCGTTTTGAAATAACATTTTGTTGCAAGTTTGTGAGAAATATCCAACTCTGCTTTACATAAAAACACTATACTCCTGTGGCCGAAGGTAAACAATGAGCATGACGTGCACCACCAGATGTTTCTTTAATTGAGTTCACCAAAATCTATGTAGCATCAAAATACTTGCTGAACTTTGTATGAGAGATTTTATGTTTATATTGTTTACCAAATCTGTTAGAAATACAGTATGAAAGTACAGATTAAAAGGTCTCCTATCATGCAAAATGCACTTTATACATAAATATGTGTCCCGAGTGTGTCAGGGAACTCACAAAGTGTCAGAAAATAAAACCCTCTCTTTTCCTCCGTATCCAAATCTCTAAAAACGGGGGTACAACGGAGCTGATCCAGATTTGCGTCCGATATGACGTAATATCAGAATCAGAAAGGTTGCCATCAGAAACAATGCCTGACGTGTTTTGGACTTTATATGGTCTTTGTTTACATTAGCAAGCATCGCTAACCCCGGGATTCCACCGGGTCCATCTGCGCCGCGGTTTTGGTCCGACCTCCTCCAGCGTCATACCCAACCGGGCGCGTTTCAGAGCGTCTTGCGTGCCGGCTCGCAGTTTTTGTTGATTTGGGCATATTTCCTGGACAGGCTACTTTGTACAGACAAAGTTAATAAGATGTGTTGCTGTATTTTAGTGGTAAAAAAATGCATTCATCATCCTAATTATTCTAGCCTATATATCATTTACACAGTGCCTGTAAACCGGAGGAGAACGCTGGCATTTATTCTCCTACTTGAAAGACTACGGAGGGATAGGGTCTGCAAAATTAGTTTATTTTGGGGATTGACTGGATGCTCTGACCGTTCCACTTTCTGCCCGGCGCTATGCAACGCCTCGCGTCGCGTCGAAAATAGACCAGCCGCCTATTTTAAGCGGAGCCCAGCGCTGAGACGCTTCTGGGACGCTTCTAGACGTAACGCGGCGCGTCTGGTGGAATAGCACCCATTGACTAGAGTGGCCGTAACGCGGCCGTAACGCGGCCGTAATGCAGCGCAGACGGACCCGGTGGAATCTAGGGGTAACACTCAGAGCTAACTTGTACTGGAGAGAGTATGTGGGTGTTTCTCAATGTCGAGGAGGCTTGCTTGGTAGCACATGTTTTCCGAGTCACTTGCTTCAGAAGCGAGGCAAGAATCTTTCCTAGCCTCGGAAATCGAAGAATTGTGGAACAGGCTAACAGGTGTGCGTCATATGCGAGGCCCCGCCTTAAATGGAGCGCGATTTCCCCCAAAGATTTGGAAATTGGTCCGTGCGCAAAGCATTGTGGGGATTTTAAGACCGCGGAGTCTAAACATGTGCAGCCTCGACATTTCTCGCTACGAAGTACGCCGGCTCGGTAGAATTCCAAGTATGCTGGACATTGGAACAGTCCTTCGGCGGCACTCGATGACGTAGTATGCTTGAAATAATGGCTCTGGAGCAGCCTTCCTCAACATTGAGAAACACCCTGTGTAAAAAGCAGGAAATAAAAAAAAGGAACTAACCTTGTAGTAAACCCACAAGAGAAAAAGCATTTGAGCTCCATACTGTTTCAGAAATAATCCTTGGTGTGATTTGGAACATGATATGGCTTTTAATCACGGCAGAATTTAGCTGTATCTGCCGGGTAATTCTGAGCAGGCATAAGCTCCCCCTCCTCTTTTTTTTTTTCAAGCTAAGGACGCAGCCATTCTCTAACAGGCCTGGAATAGAGCGATATGAGGGATGTCTAAAATGCATGATCTGTTTGGTATTTTGAGCAAAACACATCATAGACATGTTTTTTATATATTTGTATATATCTGAGACCATATATATATATATATATATATATATATATATATATACCAAAAATAGCATGATAGGAGATCTTTAAGACAATATAAAGTGGTCACTGTTCAGAATGATAATTGAGATTAAAGAAAACACAAACGTACAGGTATGACATCATGGTGAAAGGCAATCCTGATTGGCTCAGAAAGATTGGCGATGATCTCGTTCTCCACGGTGATTCCCACCACATCATCAAGAATCCTGGCCTCCTTGTCAACCTCCTGGAACACAAACAAAAACATTGATATACATATGATATGATATAACACACCCGACATATTTGTCAGAAATTCAAAAGAGAAATTACATTTTTGACAAGGAACCACTGCTTGCTTTACTTTGCAAGATCATCTCACATCACCCGCGTGATAGAATTGGGAGGGATGAAACCCTCTTTAATGGTCACACATGCAGAGCACACACAGTGAAATGTGTTCTCTGCTTTTAACCCATCCTAGTACCAGGAGTCTAGTACTAGGAGCAGTGGGCAGCTATTGTACAGCGCCCGGAGAGCAATGGGAGTGAGGGGGGAAGGGGGGTGTCCGGTGCCTTGCTCAAGGGCACCACGGCAGGGCAGGAGTTGAACTGGAACCTCTCCAAGTAACAATCAATATTTTAGGTCTGGTCGGGGACTGGAACCGGCAACCCTACAGCTCCCAGTCCAAGCCCCTACTGACTGAGCCACTGCCACTGTGGTGCAACAGCATTGAACATTTGTCAATTGTGTTCCACTTCCTGATTCACAAAAGCTTTCATCTCCTCAATATCACTATATTGTTTTTTTCTGAATAGGCACGATTCATAGCTATGTAGCAAAAGTATTCACTTATTCCTAAATCTGATTACAAAGTACATTTGATTTGTGAAAAAATCTAATTTGTGACTAGATTGATCCCACCATGCAAAGCTAGGCGAGGTGTCAACAACAACAGCAAAGAAATCTATATATTTCTGATTTTCTCTTGTACATTGGTGACTTAGTGGTTAACCAATCACAACAGAGCCGTCCAGCTAACCAATCAGAGCAGACTGGGCTCTGGTTTCAGACAGAGGGGGAAAAGAGCAGTATGAGAAAAATAAAGAGCTTTTTGAACATTAAAGCATGGAGACATGTCACAGTAGAGACACTAAATACAAATATGAACCTGAAAATGAGCTGAAAATGTCCTCTTTAAGTGTTTCATGCTCGCGTGATTCATGCAGACAGAAAGGTGCGTGCAATTAGAGCCTTACCTGGAACAAAGAGTTATTTTGGAAGAAAGTGCAGACTACTTTGTTTGACTTTTTTGCAGCTTCTTTCAGAGCGGGAGGGAGGTGGACAGTGGTAGCGGACTCTGCAGATTCACCTTTAGAGAACTGAAAACAGAGAAAATGACCAATACATTGAAAAGTTAAGAGTGGGTCAATGTTAGTAAATGCAAGAAAAGTGAACTGGATAACTCTTAACCATAAACAGAACATCAGTTCTTCATATTGCAATAAATACAGGATGCAGGAACAATGTCAAACATATTTTGAGCTAAATCGATGAGTTGAAGCAGCCTCTGCTCTGCTTGTGAGAGTTGTAATGAGTACATCTGCATGTGGATTGCTGGGCACTTAACACAAATGGCCCTATTTTAAGATAGTTAGGAAGGAAAAATGCCAGCTTCCAAAATCTGTCCTGTACTTGTCAGTAAAATGCTTGTATCGTTCACTTTCATGTGGTTACCCTCTCACCTATTTTCTCAACTAAATCACCACCACCCTTGACTTAAATATAAATGTTAAAAGTTACTCATTTATTGAGTTTGAAACCTGCTATAAAGTTAGCCTCTGATTAAAGATGGACTTGCACAGTCACAGAGATGCCGCCCACTCAGCTGACCTGTAACATACTGTGGAGTAGAGACAAGTCAGTGGCACTTTTACTGAATAAATGAACAATTTCGGAAATAACTAAATCCTTTACTGTCTCTATGCGGACATGCTTTCTGTTCAAATACAATTGAGCTTCTTAATTCATCTTTATAGCAGCTTTCTTTGTTTTCTGACATGAAGTCACTTACTTTCAGTGTTATGAACGATTGCTTATACAACCTTCCAATTTACAGCAAAGCATGCATAAGGAAATACATAAGTAATGCGTTTCAGTTTCTGTTGTGTCCCAGGAAATTAGTGTCATTTTTTGGATATGCAGCTAAAATGAAACTAAGATGGAAACACTGTTACGAAATCCTGCTGATGTGGCCTGTGGCACGACATTTCAGTGGAAATTCTAAAGTGTGACTTTTTTCTTGACCTAAGAAAAAGCTCTTTATATGTTATGACTCGATAAAAAGCAAACAAATGGACCTTGTAAAAAGTTTGTTTTCTTTAGTGCTGTTTAATTTACACGTCTTTGAATCTGCGTGTTGGAGCTATATGTTTATTTATAATTTGTAATAGTTAAATATTTATTTTCCTGACTTTTTCTATAATTCATTCATTATTATTTAGTGTAATTATTTTAGTTAAATAAAGTCATTCTATATGCTTTTATTTTGAAGGTGGTTTTGGGCCCCGGGCATTTTGGGCACCTGGTGATGCAAGGCAATAATGATAAACCCTTTGTTTCTTGGAATAAAGTGCACAAAAAGACATTCTTGCCTGGACTTTGGATCTTTTTCCCTGCATAAGATTTGCTAGCTGGTGCCTCAGAAATACTTTTAAGTACATTTTCTGTTACATTTCTTTTATAACTCTCCGCTACACTGAGCCTTTAAAACATGAATAAGGTCTGTAATGTGCAGGAAAAAAAAAGATATACATTTGATAACAGTCTACATCTAAGTAATTGTTCTACTGTACAGTATTTCATGTTACAATATGTCTCGTCTTATTTGATTATGCGTTTACAAAATGAACTTGTTCCGGCATCTCACTTGCACTATTTAACTTCTTTATTTATTTTAATGTATTTAGTACTACACTGTAACTGTTGTGCAAATGACAATAAAGCCATTATATCTTTGAATCTTGAAGCTTAGTCTTACAGGCGATGTGACGTTGACGCCTCTGAAATCCTCCGTCATCTCCACCTCGGAGCTGCGAGCGCAGGGATGCTCGATGTTCCAACCAGCGAAGGACTTCACCGCAGCCTGTTCAGTCCTGGACACACACCATGATACTATGTTAAAAACTGTGGTTTTCGATGTAAAGGAGCAAGCATATTTTTGTAACCCCCCACCCTAAAATAGTATACAGTTTAGCTTCCTGTTTGTAGTGCATTTCATTACATAGGCTTCACAACAGAGGCCTTAGAAATTAACACAACGCCATGTGACAAAGGATGTTGACGGTTACTGTGACGGTGCGTTAGGAGAAAAAAAGAGAGGAAATTACATGTTGCCTCTGGTGGATTGCTGGCTCTGTTGATCACATAACATTTCTGCAACAAAAAAAGAAGCACAGTTGGGGATTTAAAACGTTAAAACATGACACTTGAAATACAAACCCCAATTCCAATGAAGTTGGGACACTGTGTAAAACGGAAAATAAAAAAAGAATAGAGATTTGCAAATCCTTTGGGACCTATATTCAATTGAATACACTACAAAGACAAGCTATGTGGATACACGCGGCCGAGATGGGTTTTCTCCGCAGGGTGGCTGGCATCTCTCTTAGGGATAAGGTGAGAAGTTCAGTCATCCTGGAGGGACTCGGAGTTGAACCGCTCCTCCTTCGCATCGAAAGGAGCCAGTAGAGGTGGTTCGGGCACCTAGTAAGGATGCCACCTGGGCGCCTCCCTAGGGAGGTGTTCCAGGCACGTCCAGCTGGGAGGAAACCGAGGGGCAGACCTAGGACCAGGTGGAGGGATTATATCTCTTCGCTGGCCTGGGAGCGCCTTGGGATCCCCCAGTCAGAGCTGGTTGATGTGGCCAGGGAAAGGGAAGTTTGGGGCTCTCTGCTGGAACTGCTACCTCCGCGACCCGACCACGGATAAGCGGGAGAAGATGGATGGATGGACAAGATATGTGATGTTCAAACTGATAAACTTCATGTTTTTTTGCAAATATTAACTTATTTTGAATTTGATACCTGCAACACGTTCCAAAAAAGCTGGTACAGGGGCATGTTTACCACTGTGTCACATCAGCTTTCCTTCTAACAACACTGACTAAGCGTTTGGGAACTCAGGACACTAATAGTTGAAGCTTTGTAGGTGGAGTTCTTTCCAATTCTTGCTTGATGTACGACTTCAGTTGCTCAACAGTCCGGGGTCTCCGTTGTCGTATTTTGCGCTTCATAATGCGCCTCACATCTTCAATGGGAGACAGGTCTGGACTGCAGGCAGGCCAGTCTAGTACCCCCACTCTTTTACTACGAAGCCACGCTGTTGTAACACGTGCAGAATGTGGCTTGGCATTGTCTGGCTGAAATAAGCAGGGACGTCCCTGAAAGAGACGTCTCTTTCATGGCAGCACATGTTGCTCCAAAACCTGTATGTACCTTTCAGCATTAATGGTGCCTTCACAGATGTGCAAGTTACCCATGCACACCCCGATACCATCACAGATGCTGGCTTTTGAACTTTGCGCTGATAACAATCTGGATGGTCCTTTTCCTCTTTAGTCCAGAGGACACGACGTCCATCATTTCCAAAATCAAATTTGAAATGTGGACTCATCAGACCACTTTTCCACTTTGCATCAGTCCATCTCAAATTATCTCGGGCCCAGAGAATCCTGAATCTGTTGATGACATTATGGACTGTAGACAATGAAATCCCTAATTTCCTTGCAATTGTATGTTGATTAAACATTGTTCTTAAACCGTTGGACTATTTGCTCACATATTTGTTAACAAAGTTGTTAATAACTGAGCCTTTCGGGGATGCTCCTTTTATACCCAATCATGACATTCACCTGTTTCCAATTAACCTGTTCACAAAGTTTATCAGTTTGAACATTATATATATCTCATCTTTGTAGTGTATTCAATTGAATTTAGGTCTAAAAGTATTTGCAAATTAAACTTCATTGGAATTGGAGTTTGTATGACTCTAAAGACAATTTTAAAGGAACATTTTAACAAGCAGTGACCTATAAAACCATACAGAAAATGTATGTAAAATCAGAAAATAAATAAGATAGGATAGAAAATGAAAAGAAAATATAAGATAGAGCTTCATTAATCCCCGTGGGGAAATTTTGTGTCAAAGCAGCAACAGAATAACAAAATGAAACACAGATAACACCTCCCGCAGGGATAAGTAGCAGTATGAATACAAATAACAACAATAAGATACAACAAAACACTGAGTAGCTGAATTTACATATAGACAGATATGAGCTGTAGATAACATTCTCTCTTACTGCAGTTGATGGGTTGTGCTGCGAAACTGTAGTGAGTTCGTGTTTTAGAGGAGATGAAATCAGTTTTGACGGTTCCATCCTTGATGCCGTAGGAGGCTTGGTCTGCGTTGGGACCGTCAGACAGATCGGTGCAGCAGGAGGAACCCTTTAGGCTGGCAGGGTAGCACAGAGTGAGGTTCTTTCCTCCCACCTGTACAACAAAAATAAAAGCCAGGGTTAGATTCCACTGCATGGAAATTCCTCAACAAATCTGCTGCTAGCCTCCTTCTTTTCTGATTTACCTGCAGCTTCAAGTGGTCCAGCAATGGGTCCCAGTACAGACAGAAGGGAGTTTCCTCCTTCAAATTCAGTCCAAGCTGGATCTCATAGGCCCGTTTACACTGAGCTGTGATCTGGCCCTCGATGGACAGAGCGCTCTGATTGGCTGAGACTGAGATCCCGCTGCAGCCTTTGGAGAGGTTGACGTTCAGACTCAGGCTGCCCTTACCGTGTTGCCACACGCCACAAAACTTCCAGGTCAGGTCATTTTCACTGGAAGCTGAAAGAGACAAAACGTAGTCACACATTGGATTGATGTTTGGTATAACTTATCTGAAATACATTGATGAGCTCACACAACAAAAAAGTGGTCATAACAAAAAAAACGTTGATTGAGTGTTATTTTTCCAATATCCTTATATGCTCAATTAATGGTGATAAAACATTGTGGAGGTTCTAAACGTAGTAAAAAAAATGTGTCACCCAGCTTATAGTACATCTACCCATGTTGAATTGCGGCATGGAAGCATTAGGTTCTTTCACAGCGGAGTACTTTTCCCAGGAATAGTTCCGATAGTTCTTGGGATTTTGCTTTCACACCAAAAGGATCCGGAAGTAGAACTTAGTTCAACGGAACCTTTTCACCCCTTTTCAGTCCCTGCTCGAGAGGTGGTACTTTCCTGGGGAGGAAAAGGTTCCAATTTCTGATTGGCTGGGCGAATTGCAAACCACGCCCCGTAAAACTCCGAAAGGTTTTGTGAAGCCGCCATTTTATTTGCTCGCATTAGCATTATTAGCATTAGCCCAGCGCACCAACGGAGAGAGACTAACTTATGGCAACACAAAATAAAACGTGGGAGCGGTGGAGTGATGAGGAGGTGTCGGCGCTTCTGGAGATTTACTCGGAAGACGCGACCCAGCAGCTTCTACTGAAGCCAGTCCCCAACTCCGGGGACTTCCGGCCGGGGACTTCGGGTGGCAGTATATGCCGTGAAGTTGTTTGCGGCCTGCCAGTAAACCCAAAGCAGAAGAAGAAGAAGTGACGTCAGTGGCTTCATTTGCGTAATCCTCCCTCAGGGACTTATTCCGGTGTGAACGCGATTTACTAGGACAGATCCGGGACTAAAGAGTTCAGCGGCCCTAAGTACTGGGAACTAATGGCGCGTTTCCACTACAGCGCGGAGCCCGGCCTCGCTCGGCCTCGCTCGGCCTCGTTAGGCCTTGTTAGGCCTTGTTAGGACCAGCTCACTTGATGGCGCGTTTCCATTACAGTTTAGGAACTGGGGCAGTAACTATAGTAACGCAGTGTAGGCGGAGCGATCGGCTTTTTGGTGGGTGGAGTCACGCTGCTTAAAACTGCCGTGACGACTTATTTGTTAGAAGTGAGCTTTAGAACAGATAGGGACACAACGCTTTCAAGCAAATAACAGAGCGTTAGAAAAAACGTACCATGCAGAGACTCCAGTAACGCCGTTGCAGAGTCCAGGCCTCCATCCCTCCCAACGCTAGCCGGTCTATGACCGTAAATGGTGTCCATTAGCTCAAACCACTTCCAGTTTTCCTACTGGCACCACTCGTTTTGTTATTATCTTTGACCAAGCGATATTCACTCTTCATCTTTTTGAGTGTTTCCCTACACTGCACGACAGTCCTCGAGTAGCCGCTTGTGGACATCTGTGTAGAGACCTCCTGAAATACTTTAATATTGCGAGTTGTCCCGTCGAGCTCCCGCTGGATCTTATCTGCAATGTAATGTAGGAACGTCGTCACTTCCTCGACCAACCACGGCGTGCTTTTCTTTGCCATTTTAGCTCCTCTGTTGACAAAAATGCTGTTTATAAAAATGCTGCAAGCTTCGCTATATATATATGCGACGCTAGTGATTATCTCGCGCGCCGATTGTGACGATTCTCTCTGACCAATCAGCAGTCGAGAGTGTTGACGTCACAACTCAGCCTGGTTGTTCCTGGCCCTAGAACCACGATTTTATGAGGCCAGAAAAACTGTGAATTAGGACCCGCCGGCCGGTACTAGGCCAAGTGGAAACGCAACCAAAGTCGGGCCGCTGACGTCACAGCCCTCTTAAACCGGGCTCCGCGCTGTAGTGGAAACGCGCCATAAGTACGGCAAAGTACTTGGTGTGAAAGTGGCCATTGATGCAAGAAAAAAATGCAGAGTTGTTGCTGCAACAAATAAAAGCCCTTTTGGCGTGCAACTAAACATTTGTGATGTGTAATTATACACATGCAGGGGTTTCAGTCAGTGTCTGAGAGTTCATTTGACAACCTCAACATTTAAATGACCTTTACTGGTACCATGCTTTAATTTACCTCAGACAGGACAGCAGAAAGGCTACACATTTTCCGTTGCACACTGAAAACCAGCCTGTTTTGCTTGTACTTGGCCACAAAATGTATGAATATGTAGCACTTAAAATGGGTTGGCTTTGAAGCGGCTGCACCTGCATGTTTCTTGTTGGTCTGAGTTTGTATGTTTTATGGTTAATTGCACGTTGCTGTTGATAAAAGCGTCAGCTAAATGAAATGAAACATAGTTCTTTGTACAAGTGAAACTGCATGGGTGGCAAGTGAAATGTTTCTTTTTTGTCTGCAAAATGATCCTTCTTGTTGTTGTTTTTAAAGAGGCACTTCAGGTGCCTAATTCTCACAATGTTACACTTATTGTATATTGTTAAACATAAAAAAGAAAGGCATTGGCTCATGAGTTATACCATTACCTGAGAAATATTATCAGGTCTGCCATAATAAACATGTGGTGTATGTTAGAAGTCTCTATCATAAATTGTATTTGAATGTCTAGTCTTGAATACGTCTGAAACACCACGTACACAACAAGCATAAAGTTGAGCAACACTGTTGAGACAATGAAAAGGAGTTTAAAAAAGCTACTTAAGATAAAAGGTGCTTTATTCCATGTGTGCTTATCTTACCTGTAGAGATGAGGATGAAGAAGAGGAGCACCACCCTCAGATTATTCATTAGTCGGGGCTCCATTTCTAACTGCTCCTGTTGGTGAGAAAGAAATGCAGTAGTAAAAGAGGAACAAACATATATATATGTTATTTCTGCATAGGCAACACATTAAAAACGCCCACCACTGCAACGTGCTGTTCATAAAGTGGAGGATTAAAGGAAAAAGCCAAACTGTAAAAGGCACATTTCAATAAAAGGAAAACATATCTCTAACATTCTTTCTTTCCAAACACACATCCTTAATAAAACAAAAAGTCTCTATCTCGAGGCAGCATTGGTTAGACTGAACACGTTTCTTTAAATGATATAATTCGTACTCAGACGCCTGCTTTCTTATCTACACTCTCTTATCAATGAATACAAATGAGTTCATGCCGAAAATACACACAGGGGACCATTCTGCGCTGTTATCAATGGAAACAGTCTTTCCTTTTAACTGACACACACACATTCAGCCAAGCCCTCCAACAATTCAGTCTTTCCTCCACACTAGCAAGTAATAAGTAACATAGCCGATTCGTTTTTATATCAACACACCACAGACAATAAGAGCATGGATTTCCCAGAAAAAACACAACTATGCATCAAATTAGACATCCTGAGAATCATGTGAGTGTTACCACACAGACGTGTGTCAATTTACCACACACACCCACACAACTCTGTCATCAAACAATTCATACAGACAGTTGTCAGCGACCAGACTTCAAGGTTTTCTTGCTGCTAGTATGATAACTCAGCTTTGTCACAACACTGGCACATTCACTGTGGTCACACGTTGCAATTTGAAACACATCAAATAAACACTGGATCTGTGATGACTGTGGAGTTACGTCGTGCGTGTGCGACATATATAGTGGGATGTGTGTCTACATGCAGACGCTAGCTTTTTAAGGGGAAACACAGCAGCCGCGGTCGTCTGCTCAACATCATAAGACGGCAACAGGTTGAACCACAGACAGCACACAGGCAGCAGAGGAGAGAAAAAGACAGTGAGACAGAAACTGAGAGAAAAATATCAAGCTGCATATCCTGGGGGGTTTGTGGGGTGGTGGGCTGCCGGTCAGTGGACTATTTATAATTTTGTTAGCTGAAGCACACACCTGATACTCGAGCAGAAACAGAGCCGTGGACAACCACTGAGACAGACTGATAAACAAAAATACACACAGAGAAATTTCAGCAAAACGTAGAAATCCTGAACTTTTTGTGACACTTTAACAGTAGCTTGCATCCCTTAACTTTGACTGTAATCAATCTGATTCATGTGCCGATCATATGCATGTGTTTCAAAGTTCTTTACACAAAATCAGCAGTGCGAGCATATATCTCCTGTTGGGACTTGATCTAGCTTGTTAACCTTTAGCTTATATAGGATTGTATCCTGCTAAATTCCCTGCACATTAGGGCTGTACCCGAATATCCGAATATCCGAATATTCGTTCGTTGAAGTACTATTCAGGTTTCAATTTCGTTATTCGGATATTCGTTTTTTCGTTGGCAGCCGCTTGGCACTGCGGCTGCCAAATAAAATGTATTGAAAACTCCAATATCAACGTAAGAGCTTGTGCCTCTTCGGGGGGTGCTAACACTTAACCATAAACGTTATCGTTTACTTTCTCCGTCTTTATATGTAGATATTACTTTTTCTCCGTTAATCTCCGTCACGTTGTTTCCATAGCAACAACAACTTTCTGTCAACAGTAGGGATGCTCCGATCGCCAATTTTGGGGCCGATCGCCGGAATCAGTATCGGCCGATATCGATCGCCGATCCGATCGAGTGGGCGGGGCCTATGGGGATCTTCCATTTAAAGTGATGTTTAAAACTCAGTTAATGGGGCTCATTCACTGGCGCTCCCACAAACAACAACCAACATAATTATTACATTCAAATGAAGTACATTATTCAAGTTTACTTTAACTTTGTATAATAACACGGGAGAAATGAGCGGAAGCGCGCTCTTTTCCTCTCTCTCCCTCTCTCTCCTATCCTATCTCATGCAGCTCACTGATCCAGTAATGAGTGACCTGTGACCATGAGTTATTTATTTTTGGTTTTGTTTTCTGTTTTCTGTCCTGTCGGACTCGAATCATAATGTTGTCACCCTACTTGTTTTCCAACTGCTATTGTGCTGTCTGGCTGTCTGTTTATACATTTTTTTTTTAAAAAGTAAAAAAAAAAAAAATTATCAAAAAAAATGAGTGACCCGACAGTGAAGAATAAACTAATTTATAACTAGTTTAGCTTGTTCCAGAGGTAGATCAAATAGCTAAGTGTGTTAACTCTTAGTGTGTCCGTCACAGCGGGTGGAGCTGCAGGATTTCTGCTTCACACACGTTGCATACCGCTATTTTATTGTCTTTTCGGACACCTTAAAATACTGCCAGACTGGTGAAGCCATTTTGGCGAGCTTGTTTTGCCGCGCACAGAGAAAAGTGTAATGTATTTTACGTCATGCGATCGGCTCTCGTGATCAGCATTTTTAGAGAGCACCGATCGATCGGTAGAGAGTGAGTATCGAACGATATCGATCGGCGGCCGATCGATCGGAGCATCCCTAGTCAACAGCGCTAACTCTCCTTCAAAATAAAAGCATGTCCATACAAAATAGGAAGCCAAGCCAAATTACACTTAAGACATAGGCCTATACAACTGCAACGAAAGTAACAAACACAACGCAATATCCTTTTCAATTTCAAAGAACACAAATTGGGTTATATACATTAACAAATAACTATAAAACAACAATACTGTGGAATAACAAAACGAATGCCGTGAATAAACCGAAATACACGTGTTGAAGCGGTTCGCTGCTGACCCCCCCTACTTTAACTTGTTATGTTTATATAAATATCTTTATTCTATTTGATTGTATATATTTTTTTTTTTTGACTTATCATTCATTTTATTTCATTCTAAAATGGAGCAACTGTCACTTAACCAAATGTCCCCTGGGATGAATAAAGTAGTTGTGGTGATTCTTATTTAATGTTAAGACTTTTGAAAACTTGACATTGGCAACACTTTTAAAAACACATTTATTTCTGGCATTAGGTTAGTGGAGCCAATTCAAATGATTATACAAGTTTGACCCATGGCTGAGCTTTGTAGCAAAAGTTATGTATGTTTGTTTATGTTTTTAAATGTCATGTTTAAAGACAGAAATAAATAAATGTGTGATTACAAATAGTATGAGGGACATTCATGAAGACCAAACTGTTGCCAAAGCATATTATATATGTATGTATTTTGTGGTTTAAGTTATATATTTCAGTTTTCACTATGCATTTGAATTGATGTTGTGCATTATGATGATCATGCAGTATTTACGCCGGCTTGTTTTAGATCGGGCTCGGTTTTTGGATCAGATAAATCCTGGTTTAGGATCTGTGGAACTGACCAGCTCCAACCGAAATTCAGATTTAGTTCAAACTGAACTCTGAAGTATGACTGTCTTTAAAAGGTGATTTTCAATTAAAATGTATATCAGGAAGAAAAACAAATTATTTTTTACATACTGTAATAAACCATTCTACATTTAAAAAAAAAAGAGCAACAGCCTGTCATGAATATGATATGCTTTCACTTCAGTTAAAGCACGTGAAAATCATGTGCAACTATTGAATATTTCACACGGCATCATATGGTTCTTTTGTGGTTTGGCACTTCCCTTTTTCTATCAATTCAAGAGTGACAATAAAAGTTTGGGGAAAAGGGTGTTAAGGCGGGACTTCACAGTGGTTTAAGCAATGAACGTATGTGTTATACACACACACACCCATTCTCATGCAGAATGGAATTAACCGGTGAAAATCATGCCTCGGGTGCTCTTGAGCTCAGTAAAAATCAAATAATGGTTCGCATTTACGCATGCTTATATGTGTGCAGCCTAGAGTTGGTTAAGTGGCTCTCAATAACCAAAGACACAGTCAAGCAGCCTACAACTGTGGTAGCGGTCTACTATGCTAAAGCAAACTGGCCGTGGTTGCACCGAGGTCTACATAAACCAACAGCAACGTGGGCAATGTGGGTTTAATCTACAATACAAAGGTGTTAAAGGTAACATCAATATATATTTTGTGATAAAGTAACATTGTCTGGCAGTTATTTAAGTGAGTACCAGAAGGTCACTTAGTTTTTCGTCATGTTATCTAAGAATGAAACTTCTCGTTTTGTGTTTTTTAGTTTTGCTATTTAATCTGCAATTGCTGTGGAAACAAACGATCAGGACTGCTTTTTTCCCCGAATCAATCGCAACAAATACCTCTCAAATCAACGTCAGTTATCAGTCTGAGGGTCAAGAGAAGAGTATATCAAATGTACCTTTCATATCTTTGTGATCTGATCTACTGAATACCCTGCTGTTTTTCAGTAAACTCGGCTATTGTTGTTCACTTTTGTAATGCAAGATAGGGAAAACTACCCAACATGCATTTGTAATAAAAAAATACTGATGGAACCATCACAGATATAGACACGGCTGTTTGTTGACTTTGTAAAATGCAGTATTTTAGCTTGTAAACCCCTTTGCAATCCATTTCTCTGGTCATTGTTTTCAATTGCACTTTTTGTGGGTTCTCTTTTTCAAAACTGTTCTCTTTACGGACACAAAACTGAAAACAGCAGTTCATTCTGACATTCAAAATGCATTAAAACAACAACAAATACACATCACAACATCAACTCTCCAACATTAACACATTCATTACACAATGACCCAAATCAACCAGAGAGATTACAATACTGAAATAAAAGCCACTAATAAGACTACATCATATTGTTAGAAGTAATACAACGTCTTACATTTATTATGTAACTGTTCAATTTTATATCTCAAATCCAACTTTTAAATCAAAGGATAAAACAATACATGTAAAAGTGATTTTATTTTAACAAAGTAATAAGAAATGATGTAACCTATACGTGCCTAAGTTTAGCGATGGCATTCTTTGTCCACACGGGCTAAAGTTAAACCAAATCAGGCGTAAGCATGTTTCGGGGAAAGCAATGACACATAACTGAACAACAAGAGTGTACAACACTAATTCAGTATCACACTGGTGGCGAAGGATGCCTGACTCATTTCAGCCTCACTGAATATAGACAGTGTATGGATGAAGACGAAATCTAGTGGCACTGAGAAGAGCGGCCAGTCGCCCCACCCACAGGCTGCCAGGGGGGAAACACAGTGGACGGCTCAGTTCTCTAGAAATGTTTGAGAGAATGCGAAAATGTCCCCCACCTACACAGAACCCTTTTGTGTTATGTGATTGTGTGCCCCTCTTACCAATGCATAGTGTAAGTGTGCATTTAACATTAAAGTGACATTTCCTGTGTACCAGAAAACCTTTATTTACAGCTCAAACAACTATAATCTCCTTCTCCCGCCCAATTGTTCAACCTGCTGAAGTGCATGACATGTCAACTAACTCTCTCTCTACCCCCACACCCTCTCTATTGTCCCAGCAGGACGCCCAGGCATCAATTCAGCGCAAGAATTTCCCCTTTTCTTTCACTGCCCAGTTCTTATGTGTGTGTGAGGCACTCAGCAAAGATTGGCGTGTGTGTGTGTGTGTGTGTGTCCTAGCATTACTATCCTTTTGGGGACCTAAATCTGTTTACACAGTCACGTGTGGGGACTGACAAAATGGATGTCCCCATAAAGGGTATCATTAATTTTAGGGTGAAGACTTGGTTAGGTTTAGGGTAAGGGTTAAGGTTAGGGTTAGGCATGTGTTGGTTATGGTTAAGGTTAGGATAAGTCTCCAGGAAATGCATGTAAGTCAATGTAATGTCCCCTGAAGTAATGTAAACATGGTGTGTGTGTGTGTGTGTGTGTGTGTGTGTGTGTGTGTGTGTCTGGAACGCTGTTCACAGAGTGGAGCATTTCTCATATTTCAGTGCCCACACTCATTCTGAAACTTGTTGCTTCACTGAACTCGTCACTCCTACATGATATAGAGCCGCGATGCCAGTTTATGTTCATGCATGCATATCCTCCACAAAACCCAGATAAGCCACCTGACCTCTATGTATATTGCTTTGTAAAAATGTTCCAATGATTGTTCCCGCTTCAGATCATATGGGGGTATGACTCATACCGACATCTTCACAAGTCTGGTCGCCTCCATGCAAAGTGCAATGGCAGCCAAAACAATGTGTGACACAGACATAGTATAAGGGTGAGAGACAGAGAGTGGGCAACGAGTAATGTCTGAGTCACTCAAGATATAATGAAGTGCAGCATTATTTATTCATTTTGAGCTCCGATAGTAACATGCTAAAATTACTGAATGAGCCAGGTGCCTTGCTTAAAATGAAAGAGACCAAACTAGCAAAAAGAGTTTCAAAATAATTAAAGCAGTCACAAAAAGACCACAAAGAGCTAAATAACCAGGACACACATACTGTATAACACCACAAAAAAGACAGCATACAACCAAAAATAGATACAAACTCGATATGACTAAACAAGACAGCAGGAGTATAGACCCCAAATAACCGATGACTGACACAAAACTGCCCATGACTTAAAGAATACAAAAAATACCACCAGAAGACACAATAAAAAACAGTAAGAGACACAAAAAGACCAAAAACAGGCCCAAAAATATCAAGCATGATGTCAAACACCCAAAAAGAGACACACAACATGACCAATGATGTATCTGGTTTTATGTAGGAGGGAACCTTGTGTTTCCATGGATATGGCCTACTGACTTTTTTAACAGTGACTCTACCATCATTAAGTTTGAATCTTTGTTTTTTTGTGGACGTGTACCAACAACTGTAGGATGGATTGCTGTGACATGACTTTAGTGACGACTTGGCTGTTGCACACCATCATAGATTACTTTTTTCCCCAGTGGTTTCTTTGGCTTATGACCAAAAACCTGCAAAACGATATGCACTTTATCACGCTTTCATAAGAATAGTGAGACGCAGTACTGCTGCTAAACATTAGCATTGTGTGAAGGTTTTGTTATAATGCTGAACAATTTGAAAAAAAAAAGTAATTTGGATTATTTTGACTGAAATCGCAATTTAAAAAAAATAAGAGGCAATGATTGATTTTCAAACTTCATTCTCCTTTGTATTGAAAAATAGGTTTAATTGATAATGGTGTGATTTTTGTATCTGATCTGTACCTAACAAGGAAGCCACTAGAATACCATTTGTAGACCGGATTGTCACAATACTTTGTTCAGATATTTTCACAGCCCTAGTGTATATATTTGACTGAATTCTATTAAAGAACAGATTTGGTGATCAGCTGCATTTCAGATTTAAATTTCAAAACCATATGACCTGATTTCCGTATAGTAAAACATGTTGTTAATAGACGACCACTGCCACACCCATTTCACAGTAGACTGAATATTTTGTCGGTATTTTTCACCTTAGACAGTTTCAGTTTGCACCAACCCAAGTCCTCTACACACAGCAGAGTGAGGAGCAAGGAATGTGCACGGAAGAGTAATTTAAGGAACAAAAGCGGCTCTTTGTTGTCAGGCTTTAGAGCTGAAGTGACAGCGAGCGTGAATAAGGGTCAAAGATCACTGGCTGCTTTAAAGGCTGTTTAAGCCAGTGACTGAAGAAGTAACACAAACCGACATACAGCTCTCACTCTCTGCAAAACCTTTGCTAAAATTGTATTTGGATGTATTGGGTTTAATTTCCAGCTCTTAATAACTCTCCTTAAAAAGGGTAGGAAATAACTTATTGTATTGGGTGCAGTAAAACACAACCCTATCACATTGATGCAACTGATTAGAAATAACGTATTTTCTCACGTTTTCTTCAGAAGAAACACTGTGACATAATTTGGCTTCTTCATTTTGTCTTTTTGCAAAAGCAGCTGCTGTGAGAAGACTGCTACATGTTGTGCATTTCTGCCAACAAGGTTATGACATAACATGGGATACAAAATACGAGAAGCAACTTGCATGTTATGGCTGCTGTTTCATTTGTTGACGTATAGCGTGTGGTATTACCACTTCAGGACTTGCGTGTGAAAATGGTAGGTTCCAGTCATACACAGAGCAGCTACTGAAGAAGCTTCTGAAAGTGAAAGCCATGACATCCAATAGAAATTATTCCTAATAAAAGGTTGTTCTTCTCTTCAGATGCAACAAATTGTTTCAGTAATTCATGAAGGAGCATCAAAGTCAAGACAAGACGGCAAAAACGTATCAAGTTGAAGTGGAACACGAGATGTAAAACGGCTGAGGTGGAATGTACCCTAGGCTACATTTGTGTTGGTCCTTGCATTCTTCGTGACAGCACCATAACAACGCAGTGTTGTGTCTGCACGAGTGTGTATGTGCTCCTTTATCTGTATCTTGCCCGTCTCTGCGAGGAAATTGGAGGAGCAGGTGGAATGCTGCAGATATTTCCTTTGGGGCTGTGAATGAATCAATAAAACAACACACACACACACACACGCACTGACAGAAGCCTGCATGTTATCAGGGCCTAAATCATCCCCCAGCATGGCCTTAAGGTGTGGGTCTCAAGGTTCAGATTGCCATCAGGGGCTTTCTTTTCCTCATTATGAACAATGAAGTCTGCACAAAGGAGAAGGGGTTTTGGCAATGAGTCACACATCCACACTGCAATATTTGCATTTCTAAAAATCCCTACGGTTTTGTCATTTGGTCACTTTCAGTTGCAAACATCAAGAGCTTCTAGATCTGCATGGGTTCAAGTGATGCAATGCCCTAGTTCGTTTTTTTAGCTTTTTCACACTATGGTTTTTTTTCTATGAGTGAAAATTTTGATTGCACACATTAGCATAGTCAGGAAACCACAAACTACAGCTGTAAGCAGAAGGCAGGTTAAGTTCAAAGTCTATCTTTGAACAGCAACATGAACACAAACATAATCCCTTGATACGGGACAGGTTTATAAGGAAAGGAAAAATACGAGAGGCTTGGTTCAACTATGGTACTGTAACAATTAGGGCTGTCAAGTTAATGCGTTAATAACGCGTTAACACAAACATTTTTTAACGCCAGTAATTATTTTAACGTGCGATTAACGCATGTGTATTTGTCCTCGGCCAGCCCCATAGTTTCAGAGCCCAAAGGCTTGACGTTGTTGTTGTTGTTAGTTGGATGGTGGGAGATTCTAGCGAGAGATATGGATACAAAAAAAGGTGTTTTAAACAGCAAGCCAAGCACACAGCTGATGCTGACAGCCCCGCTCCTGCCGCTCGCTTTGCCGGGGAGACGCCTGGACAACAACAGCGATAGCTAAATGGGTGGCTACAGCTTAACATTGTGGAGGACGACGGGCTGTGTTAGATCATTCGGATCGCATCCAACGTGTCATTATTTGAACATTATTTTGACCCACAGTGGGAACTTCAGTCTCATGCTTTGACTGTTATGAAGACAGAGGAGCGGCATTTCGCCGACAACTGTAAACAGGCTTGTCTGTTTGAGCAACTGGCTCAGTGCAAAGAAGTACACAGGGTTGGGAGAGAGTGTAAGAGAGAGAGAGGTTCCAGGTTGTTGTGTTGAGAATATTCAGGAGAATATTTGTCATTGTTCCAATGATAATAAACAAACATTTGCATAAAGCATATTTGTCCACTCATATGTTTATAAGAGTATTAAAAACTTGAAAAATATTCCTCTAAGGTACATTTAGAACAGATAATGTGCGATTAATCGCGATTAAATATTTTAATCAACTGACAGCCCTAGTAACAATACAGATGCCTCCATGACCCCAACCCCACAAAACAAGTTAGTATCGAATAACATGAATAGATGAGATATCAGGGGAACTACTTTTCTACTGCTATTCAACATGAACATTAAAGGGCTGCAAATCAGGCAATTTAATCATTAATTAGCCAAATGTTACGTGCTAATTAAAATAAAAAATCATCCCCATTGGCAGCATGAGGTTTGCCTCATTATCAATTCTACAGGATAAACAATTAAAACAAGTTATTAAAGGTGGGGTAGGTAAGTTTGAGAAACCGGCTCGAGATACACTTTTTGTTATATTCCATGGAATGCTCTTAACATCCCGATAGCAATGAATATCTTAAGTGCTTTGACAAAAAATCCATTAAAAAATGTCATCTGTGGAAGCCGTAGTACTGTAAAAAGCACGACCAATCATTTTAGCCGGCCCGGCTAAAATAACTGGATGGCCTACCTGCCTGTCAGCCTTCCATTTGTGCACAAACTTATCTCGTGCCCTCATTGGTCATGTGCGCGTTCGTTTGTGTTGGAGGAGGGGCTCTGTAACGCCCCGTCCACACGTACGCGGTGAAAAAATCTTCCAACGCTTCTGCCCATTCACTTTGAATGGGGTGACGTCACTTCGCCTCACTTTTCCCCGAACTGCATTGTGGGAAGCAGAGCGGCGATTTACAGGCGTTCCAGCATTCAAAAGTTGAACATTGTTCAACTTTTGACGCCTGGAACGCCTGGAAATCTTTGAGGTGGAAGCGTCAGCCAATCAAATCCCGTTTATGCAAATCTGACAGTACAAGCGCTAGCCAATCAAACCGCGTGTAAGCTGGGAGTGACATACCGCAGTTCATTTCTATATTCCTAACAAAATGGAGGAGAAATTAGTTATTGCGGTAGCAAATCACCCGGTTCTTTATGACCAGTCCCTATTTACCTACCGGGATACATACCGGAGGAACCAGGCATGGAGGGAGGTGGCAGAGACAGTGGGTGAAACTGGTAGGTTTTCGCCTGTTTGGGGATTTTATGTCCAGTTTACTTCGTTTTAACATTGCTAGACAGTATATTATATACATAGACAGTTTTTTGCTTTGTATGTCGGGGGCGAGAGATTCATGTGATTGGTTGTTGGTCGCGTTGCTCGCAAAAAATCCCCAAGCTTCAGACACGCCCACCGCCAAGATTTTTTCACCGCGTACGTGTGGACGCTGCGTAAGGAAGTGGCAGATTTTTTCCGGCTGTGTATTCTCAAATTCTAGCGCACTCGAGCTGGTTTCTTCAAAATTACCTACCCCACCTTTAATATGTATTGTAATACAAAAACACACTTTAATAATTGTATTATTGAACAGTTACACATTATATATTTCTTTAAGAGCAAATGTCATGTTAAAATATATATCGTTTTAGCATAAGCCTAGCCTAGATTAGAGCTTGTTTCAATAGGTATCTTAAGGTTCGTATTTTTCCTTACCTTGAGAATCCTTTACTGTCAGCAGTTGGGGTTATTGGTCTCCTCCTGTAGATTACAAGACTTTCTGATGCTCAACACTTTCAGTTCTAACTTCCAGCCACTTTCCGTTTAAATTGGACCCAGTAAGAAATTTAAATCTAGACAGCTTTGAAAATTAGCTAATGTTCCACACCGCAGTGACACCTGGGATGGATGCGTTAAATCAGTCAACCACTAAAAACGATTAGGGCTGACCAGACGGTTGAAAAAACTTAATTTGCGGTCACTTGCTGTCTCTCCGGTTATTTCTGACGTTAACATTTGAGAAGGTTAAAGATAAAAAATAGATAAATCCAAAGAACAAGGCACCCGGCTGAAGCGTGGACTAAAGAAGTCAAACAGAGCCTCTGCTCGAGGAGACACTGTCAGCGCGAGCGAGGTGTGAGCCAGAGCTGTCAACCACGCTACAATGAAGGGAAAGCTGTTTCCGGTGAAGAATTTCAAAATACATCAGGCTTAAGAGAGAACCAAAGCACACTTAAATTCACCTTGTTTTTCATAATTGATGTCGATATGAGTTCACCTTCATGAAGAAATATTGTTTTACTCTAGATTTTGTCAAAGTCCCAGTCCAGCCACATTTGTTCCCTTAAGTTTGTAAGCCATATTGAACAGATGTTATGGCTCTACAAATTGTACCATTTCTTGATTTACTCAATTACAATGTTTTGTAAAGTGTTGTTTTGCATTAAATAAACAAAAACGATGACGTGTCACGTCATGTGGGACATATTATGAAATAATATAATTCCTGATTGGGCAAATGCATGGCATAATCTATCATGTATTGCTGTCATATATAACTTTTTACAATGTAGTGTCATTGGCTGAATATTAAAGTTTCTTAATGGGATATTAAGTGCACTTGGGTAAAGATGTCAATGCACTGAGTGTTGACAGCAATTTGCATTCTCAAAGTCTTTGGCAATGAAAGCGGATTTATCTCTTTTGTGTCGAATTTTGCGCTTTTATTTTGAAGGCAAAGTTATTTCCTCTTTTTGTCCTATTATCTGTCTGACTTGACAGGCTTTCTATCAGCAAGGTGTTAAAAAACGGGAAGCCAGTCAGGGTGACTGGCCCTGAATCTGGGAGCAAGGAGGAGGGAGGAGCTAAAGGACAATGAGTTATGTTCCCTTTCCAAAGCCACACAATCATTACACACAATTGCATGCCCTTCAGTGGCTTAATGAATAAGTATTGGTGTCGAGAACATGTTCTAAAATACATGCTCCGTCAATGCCTTGGCACCTGTATATTTGTCTTTCAACAGGGTAACATGTTGGACTTGGTTATCTCCAAAGTGTTAACACAATGTGTTTTATATTCCCTTTGGCATTGATATCACGTAGTGTTAGATGCCACACAGCCAACTGGCACTCCTGCAGGTTTCAAAAGTGACCACAAACCGCAGCTTCATCTAAGGTGGCTTTCAACTGAGGGGATAACCAGTTCTTATAACTGCTTCTGGAAAACACACATTGTCTGGCAAACATAAATCCCCTTGGGTGAAACGGTTTTAAGTATGCAGCTGCAGAGCAAAGATTGAATAGCAAGCCTTAGTGTGATATTTGAACAGAAAAGCTACAACAAAAAATGAAAATTTGCAATCAGCCTTATCAGGGTGAAAAATAACAAATACATGTCATCATAATAGCATGACAATACATGTCTGAGCCAACAAACATCAAAGACACTGTATGGAAGAAGCTTTTTGCAAGACAATTGCATGTTTCTTGTATTTGTGTGGCTTGATGTGATCACGGAATGTGCCCTAGAAACCGAAAACATAACAATAGAGATAGAGAAATAATAGAGACAAGCCTGAAAAGAAATTAAACGTTGTGCAATATATAAATTGAAACAACTTGTTTTAATATTATGTGCATGACCTTTCTAATAGTTTGTTATCTTTTTGTCTCTATCCTCACTTCTGCTGTAACAATGTAAATTGTGGGACGAATAAAGGTATTCTGATTCTGATTCTGAAATGAAGTCTAAATTAACTTGACTTTGACTCATACAAAGTGACGCACCTGCAGCTGCAGGTGTTAAAGCCAGTTCATATTTAAATTCACACTTTTCTGATGCCATTGTTCATGCTTGCCCCACAACTTAAAAGCAATTCACACTAAAACTCAACCTTCAACTCTAATATTGTGAAATGTTAACAAGTGGGTTTTCTGCTTCTTCTTGCACTGTAGTTATCTTTGTTGTATTCTTTTTTTTGTTTTGTTTATTAAAATTCTCTCTAAACAAACTCAACATTGTTTAAATGTAGGCTCTCATCTTTTTCTAGAAAAAAAAGAGGGGAAAAAAGAAGCTTTGGATTAAGATGGGGTCGAGGGGGGGTGAGGGAATGGTTTGATTCAGCACCTGGCTCCTCTTTTCTGTTCAACTGCCTGAATTTTGTGTGTGTGTGTGTGTGTGTGTGTGTGTGTGTGTGTGTGTGTGTGTGTGTGTGTGTTCGTCGGTAGAAGGATTTGTCGGTTGAATTGCGTGGGCTTGGGTAATAAAGGGCCCAGTGTGTCGGTGTTGACAGGTGTGCTTGGAATCTTACACAAACACACACACACACACACACACATGCACACATGCACACATGCACACACACACACACACATACACACACACACACACACACACACACACACACACACACACTCCCTTGTTCGATAGTAAAAAAAACGACTGAAACCAAAGACTTAATACTGTACATAGTGCCATTTTGATGCTGGTGGCTGACTTTTTCAGGCGGTTGGAACACAACCACCCTTTTTTTATTCCTTCAACCAACTTCTTGAAGAGGTCAGCATTGCGATTTTCTCGAACAAAACCTGGTATATCTTATATCCTATCCTATATACGTTTTTTAGAATGTCTAAAAATAGTGTTTCACCCTCTTTCCAGAAATGTTAGCTTTCCTTTTTGGCATTCATCTCTACTTGAGTCTTGCAAACTCTTGGCTAGTAGTGAGTACAATGCACAGAGCTGACTGTAAACATTGAAGAGGCATACAGGAATTATACATATGTATAATCCAAAGCTGTCCAAAACAATTTAATATTTAATATTGTTACATCCTAAGTCTTAATGGGAAAATGTGACATTCAATATAAGAAAATATTCTTTTTAGTATAGTTGAATAGTTGAATATACTGTATGTGTGCATGGTTAGGGACTACAGTCAGAGTCAAAGACTAAAGAGACAATTTATGACGTAAAAGATCTGCTGCGAGATTTGTGCGGACAGACGAGAGGTTGGTGACAGTTACCGGAGAGAAAGAATAAACAGATAGAAGCAGAAGCATGAGAAAGAGAGAATAAGAGTCAGCCAATCACAAGCCTGCAGTTAGTTATCTTATCATCAATCTCAATGTAAAAACCATAGCAGTCTGGGTGACTGAGGCCCTTCCTTAATAGATGAACCATTAGGCCTGCTGGTAACAGAGTAAGGTGTAGCAGAGCTGATCTTTTTTCTGCATGCTTGTCAGCAGCAAACAATAACTTGTATGTTAGACCCCCGGAGCTTTGTGTCATCTCCTGTCAAAAACTCCAAATATGGTCAATAGAAAGACTGTCTGAACTTGAAAACAAATGCTTTTGTGGTAAATCATGTGACACTACTGTTGACCTAAAAGGAAATAAAACAGCACTTTGTGATTCATTCACTTAGTAGATGATCTTAAACCCTGCAATTATAGTTTCCTACCAGCAACCAGTAAAGGATAATACCCATACACAATTTTCTTAATCCGTCGTGCCAATACATGTTATTTTGGGACAAATATCACTTGTTGTAAAAGCAGGGCTCTGTCAATGAATGTGTGTTTTTTTGTGTGATAGAGCACATAAGCCACCCAGTGAAGGGAAGCACACACCTTCTCAGAGTGAGACACTGCCCGAGGTGAGAACAATGAAACATTGTGCACTGCGAAACACGTTCTTTTACCGGACTTGTAAGGACCAACATTGTCAACAACAACACACTTTTGCAAGACATATTTTTAACAAATGATTTTCCTATTTCAAAATTGAATTTTGACATTGCCCATATTCATATTACCACTGAGGTACTTCCGGGTCATTTCACTCCGTTAGGAAGGTTCCTAAGCTAAATGGACTATTCGACTGCAACCTATGTCTTTACTTTCACCTGTTCTTACCCACCCATTTACACCAAACTTTTATTTACATGGATTTACGAAGACTTTGATTGAGTATTGGATAAGTATCTCAGTTGCAATCTTACGGGGCACATTTTCCAAAACACATATGCCTCTGTTTTCAGGATGCAGGCCGCTCACAGAAACCTTTTCTTGTTAAGTTCACCAACAATAGTGAGAGCCTTTTGGGGTCTCAGGGCTACCCCTTCTTTAGTTTAAATGACTTTACAGCACGCTCATAAAAGCGAAAGGCCAGCATTCCCCACGAAAAAACCAGCATTATAGGGTTTAAACCAGCTCTACACCTGTCACTAGAATTCACACTTCTATCCTCTGAGTTTTCCAAGTTTCATTCGTTTCAGATATTGATTAGTGGAACCGTTCACATTAGTCTAAAGATAACGATATTTCATTTAGGTTTTCCTGGACAAATTAACAATCACTTTTGCTGCAACGGGTGTCTTTGGGTCCTATTTTTTGTCTGTTCATTTCATGGTTCATTAAGCCAGGTTTACATCCAAATCTAGGGCAAATTTTAATCGAATTTCAAGAAAATGGAAAAATATAATTGCAAATGCATACTTGTTTCCATCTATAGTGGACACCGAAGTTACATGCTTCATGTATGTCATCATTTGTTTGCCAAACCTCTTTTTGATTGCACTGCGTTTTGCCAAGACAAAATACTTTTTTGTGAGATTTTTGTTTTCAACTAGGTGATTCTATGCCCAAGTAGAAAATGTGCATAAAAAAGGTGGATAGAAATGCTCGATCGTAAAGGTTGTTGTGGTATTAGCAAACGCTGACCTGATAGCATGCAGGACCTGATTTAGGTCACTGACATCTGAAAGCAAAGATTATTCTGATCTGTAATAAAAACATTTGACATCCGAGCTAAGTGCTTCATTCAAAGGACAGAGGCTTGTTGGAGTATTAATTGAAGGGCTGATAAAAAAAAAGAACCCCTTAAGCCTAAAGGAGGAACTGCAGTGTAGCTATAGATCCCTGAGGCCCCTCAGGTGTCTTTAAGTCCCAGAATAGCTCTCTTTAGACGGAGCAAACTCATGTTAAAGTAATGTTTACCAAGTTTAGCCCAAGAGGGGCCCAGGATGTTGGAAACGAGACTGTCAGGATTTCAATCGTATAGACAACAGACTAGGTTGAACTATATTTAAGTGTATGTATAAGAAGGTACATTTAGGATGTAAATTAAGTAAAAAAAAAAAAGCTTTTGAACAGGACCTTTAAAATGTGTACATTTCAGTGACGTGCGGTGAGGTTCATTGCTGGTGAGGCACTGACTCTTTCAGAGTCAGATTTACAAATAGGCTATTATATTTTGACCTTAATCGAAATATTCTTTTATTTTCAAAAGCTTTTTTAGTCTGATGCTTCGATTCATTTTAAACAGACCGTTCAACAAAAGGATACCCAAAATCTAAATATTGGATTGTTCTCTCTTAGTAAGATCCCATTTTCATTACAATTGTGGTCTTACCTTGACTTGAAGACGAAGTCCATGCTATCCTTCTGGACAACAATCTCTATTACTTTTTTGTAAAAGTCCTCTTTATCTTCCTCTAGTTTCAAAGTCTAGTTTGTTGTTTGCGTCTACCTGTCTCGTAGTAGAATAACAGTAGCAACAAGAACCTGTGGGCTCACGTGCGCCCCCTTCAGTGCGGCAGAGGTTATGGCTGCCTCCCCTGGTGCTTTCTCATTGCCGTTGTATGATGAGACCAGCGAGCCTAAATATCATATCTATGTGAAATAAGTTATTTAGAGACTATGGATGGCGAGGATAAATGTAATAAAGGGATCTACAAACATTACATTGGTGACCTACAGTGAGATGGTAACAGGCATGCGCTTAGTGCCTGCGCTCCAGCCAGTTTAACTGGCTTGAGCGCGCTCACAAATTAAGTGGCCGCGCTAAATTAGTGCCCGCGTTCCACCCAGTTGATGTGTAGTCTAGCAGCAAGTCCTCAAAAAAGGCTTTAGTTTTCGAGATACCCCTACCCGAGGTAGAACAAATGACAACAATGATTTTTCTTATCTTTAGGGTCTCCCATTAATGAAATTGATTGTTGTCAAATTTTATTTTGGGGGAAAAAATGTTTTTTTGGTTGTTCTTTAGAACTACCCCAATCCCTGAAAAGAGCCAAATTAGACCAGGCCGAATATGGGAAAGGTGACAAAAAAGCCCTAACTTGAGAATGATCACTCTTTTCCTCTTCAGATTTGCTGAGGTATGAACCGGGTGGCTGTCCTTCATCACCAAATAGTCAGACAATTATTTAACTAAAAAAATACTGAATTATAGTCCTGTAAACTTAGCTTTAGTTTAGACGGAAATTGTACTTTTTGGTGATAGGAACATAGGACTCAATCACTTTTCTCTCATTTATCAGAAAAACAGTAATCCCTAAAAAATATACCATTACTGAATTGTCTAGGGTGCTATTGAACATTAACCAGTAGTTGTATGGAAATATCTGGTACAGTTCTATTGCAATGAGATTTCTTTAGACATAGGCCTACCTCTTCTCTGATACAGTCAATTCCGAATGGGGGATAAGTGGCATAATAGCCTATAAGTTAAGAATGCTCACTCTGATGGTCATTATATTTGGAGAGGGAAATACCAGATGGCTGAACTACATCACCAAATAGTCAGAATAAGAGTAACCCAATACAATAAAGTGTATTAGTTCTAAATTGCAAGCCTCTAAAACATAGGTGTAAATCGTACAGGTTTTATTGAAACTGGAACCTTAATTCAAAGTACAGTATACAATTCATCAAATAATTCTGTGAGAGGTCAAGTATATAGATACTAGAATATAATGTTAAATGTCAGGTTCCTCAGAAACATTAGGGGACACATTTTGACATTCTGCACAGCAGGTGCAGGGGAAGTACAGGGAAGGCCAACAGAGAGGCACTGGCACTTTCCACTCTCTCCACACTTTGCATCTTTGCAATACAAGTGAGTAATGTCTCTCACTTCTCTAGGTGCTGGGGTTTTTGTAAATAGCACTGGTTGAATGGCCCCATCTCTGACAATCAACCCCTTGCCAACAGGACTCCATAACAAGGGTTTGGATTCGGGCTGTGACACCATATCGCTGTCTGAAACATTGCTCTTTGTACATGTTGTTGAAATGCATCCTCTGTTGGCGGCAGATTTTCCGAGGCTGCATCTGTTGTTGATGCAATTATGAACCTCAGTTCATCCAAGTTTGTGCACATCAGTCCAATTTTCCTTTTTTCCATATAGCAGAAGCGCAAATTCTCTTGCGACTGGCAAAGACTCTTCCAAGCTGGCAGAGAGTCCAAAATGGGCCAGATCTTTGAGCTCGCTGAGATGGGTCTTGAGTTTGGTGAATGCTGTTGTCTTTCCTATTCTGTACAAACTAATTGTTGTGCCACAGCCAGTGAGTGCATGACATGCTGGTAGACAGTTAGACATGTAGTTGCCGCCCAGCTTCAGGACCATCTCCAACTAAACGGCCTCTTTGAGAAATTCCAGTCCGGTTTCCATTCCGCCCACAGCACTGAAACAGCTCTGGTCAGGGTCACAAACGACCTGCTGATGGCGGCCTACACTGGTTCCCCATCTCTCCTCATCCTCCTGGATCTGACTGCAGCATTTGACACTGTCGGCCATAACATCCTCCTTCAGCGCCTCCAATACACCATCGGACTCTCTGACTCTGACTGTCCCAGACACACCCTGTCACCTGTGGTGTCCCTCAAGGGTCGGTCCTCGGGCCCACTCTGTTCACCCTGTACACTCTGCCCCTTGGCCGTGTCATCAGCCAGCATGGAATATCATTCCATTGCTACGCTGATGACACGCAGCTATATATAAAGACAGACCCTATCCCACCTGAATCCCCACTGTCACCATCATCATCACCGTTCCCATCAACATCCTTTAACACCTGCATTGAGGAGATAAAGGCTTGGATGCAACAAAACTTCCTGCAGCTAAATAGCTCCAAAACAGAGGCTATTTTAGTTGGCACACCAAACCAGGTCCAGTCATCCCCCATAACCCACATCACCTTTTCTGGCCAAAACATACCCGAGGCCGTTTAGTTGGAGATGGTCCTGAAGCTGGGCGGCAACTACATGTCTAACTGTCTACCAGCATGTCATGCACTCACTGGCTGTGGCACAACAATTAGTTTGTACAGAATAGGAAAGACAACAGCATTCACCAAACTCAAGACCCATCTCAGCGAGCTCAAAGATCTGGCCCATTTTGGACTCTCTGCCAGCTTGGAAGAGTCTTTGCCAGTCGCAAGAGAATTTGCGCTTATGCTATATGGAAAAAAGCAATGTTTCAGACAGTGGTGTCACAGCCCGAATATCGCTGTCTGAAACATCGCTCTTTGTACATGTTGTTGAAATGCATCCTCTGTTGGCGGCAGATTTTCCGAGGCTGCATCTGTTGTTGAATTCAATTATGAACCTCATTTCATCCAAGTTTGTGCACATCAGTCCAATTTCCTTTTTTCCATATAGCAGAAGCGCAAATTCTCTCAGTGGTGTCACAGCCCGAACCCAAACCCTTGTTATGGAGTCCTGTTGGCAAGGGGTGGATTGTCAGAGATGGGGCCATTCAACCAGTGCTATTTACAAAACCCCCAGCACCTAGAGAAGTGAGAGACATTACTCACTTGTATTGCAAAGATTCAAAGTGTGGAGAGAGTGCAAAGTGCCAGTGCCTCTCTGTTGGCTTTCCCTGTACGGAGTATCTATATACTTGACCTCTCACAGAATTATTTGATGATTTGTATACTGTACTTTGAATTAAGGTTCCAGTTTCAATAAAACGTGTACTATTTACACCTATGTTTTAGAGGCTTGCAATTTAGAACTAATACACTTTATTGTATTGGGTTACTCTTATTCTGACTATTTGGTGATGTAGTTCAGCCATCTGGTATTTCCCTCTCCAAATATAATGACCATCAGAGTGAGCATTCGTAACTTATAGGCTATTATGCCACTTATCCCCCATTCGGAATTTGACTGTATCAGAGAAGAGGTAGGCCTATGTCTAAAGAAATCTCATTTGCAATAGAACTGTACCAGATATTTCCATACTGGTTAGTGTTCAATAGCACCCTAGACAATTCAGTAATGGTATATTTTTTAGGGATTTCTGTTTTTCTGATAATGAGAGAAAAGTGATTGAGTCCTATGTTCCTATCACCAAAAGTACAATTTCCGTCTAAACTAAAGCTAAGTTTACAGGACTATAGTTCAGTATTTTTTTAGTTAAATAATTGTCTGACTATTTGGTGATGTAGGAAAGCCACCCTCAGCAAATCTGAAGAGGAAAAGAGTGGTCATTCTCAAGTTATGGGCTTTTTTGTCACCTTTCCCATATTCGGCCTGGTCTAATTTGGCTCTTTTTCAGGGATTGGGGTAGTTCTAAAGAACAACCAAAAAAACATTTTTTCCCCCAAAATAAAATTTGACAACAATCAATTTCATTAATGGGAGACCCTAAAGATAAGAAAAATCATTGTTGTCATTTGTTCTACCTCGGGTAGGGGTATCTCAAAATCTGAGGGCCCTTCCTGCTAGACTAGTGGGATTACGAGAGGCAGAGCTCGTCCCTGCCTCACTTCTCATCGCTCCCATGTAGCCTAGTTGTAGCGGAGCTCGGCAAATTTGCCGATTATGACTATAAAAAGCGATTGGAATTATAAAGAAATCACATTTACAACACAGATCAGTGGAGACATTTTATTATTATTATTATTTAGTTTTTCTTTAGCTTTTTTTCCGTTACATTGGAGTATGACAGGTGAGGCTCTGCCTCCCCTGCCTCCCCTGACTGCACGTCGCTGGTACATTTTTGTCAAAGTTGAACTTGAGTTATACTTAACATCCAGGCTAGCAAAGATAAGCTAACAAGCATAAATCAGACCTCTGTCTTTTCAGGTCATCCTGAGTTTAACGACAGGAAATCGTGGACACTTAATCTTTAGTCTGACTCTGACATGTGTCACTTGAGGACAAAAGCAGTCGTGTTTTCCAGGAATAAAGACTGCATTTCCCATGAGCACCACCGCCAAGTGTTGTAAAGGGCTAGATCTTGGCTAGCTTGCGCATTTGTTTCAGAAGCTAATGTTAAAATATGCAATTTATATTTAACACTATTTAAACACTATTTAAACACCGGTGTTTGCAGGATGCATAATTAACTATTATCTGTTGCATGTTGGCATCATGCTTATAATCACAGAAATCTTTGCGTTGCTTGCTCTGCGCGACAAATGCAGCTAACGTAAACTACATTCAACCAAAGTTAGCTAGATTTTCTTAGCCTCCAACGTACATTCATTTTGGTGTAAAACCACGTTTGCACTGTATTTCATAAATAAAATACACGTATTACATTCCATTGCATATACTTTACTGGTCTGCTTTTTTTTAAATAGTTTTGTCTGATATTGACAAGCATTAAAGATAACTCAATTTTAACGATCATATTGCATGGTCCTGTTTGAGCATGTAGGTCATAAGGTATCAGCAATAATTGAGACTCAAAACTATTTAAAAACTTGTAGCTTTAAGTAATTATCTATACTTACATTTCAGAAGCAGGCATTAAGATGTGTATGAAATTAAAAATATTATAGCCTTTCATGGTTACATAGTAATTATGTTTGTATAAGAGTTGGTACTTGTCTTTTGCTCCTGTAGCCAAAATACAAACCTTATTTGAACAGTAACCTTATTCATTACAGTACTTCCACCTGGGAAATATATAGCTTCCTATTATTTAATATTTCTATCTTTTTACATTGATTTGTTCTGTCATTTGTATTTACTCTCCAATCTGACACCTGGTAGGACGAAAACAATCACAAGAAATGCAGATAGTCCTCTCTGGAGAGTTTTCAGGGCTATTAATAACTACATATTTGAAACAAGGTTGGGAACAGTGGACTAAGGTGTTTTTGTGCCATTGGAATTACAAATTATGATTACGGAGCCGATGGAGGTGGGAAATAAGATTAAAGTCGTAAATATACCAGAACAAAATGTGGATGACCTGTGAGATTAAAGTGGTAATTTAGGAGAAAAAACTGCAAACTGTCTGAAATTGAAAGTCAATAAAATATCTGTTGTTTTTTTTACTTTATAACCATCCTACTTTTTACATAGATTGTTCAGTAATTGATATCAACACTCCAGTTTTCCACCTAATTCACCTAATGTTATAAAAAAATAAACACCAAAATATTCTTTGGGGCTTCTCACAACAACATATTGAAATGTAGCTAGTTGTATGAGTGGCAGGTAGTCTGAGCAACCATGCAGCTCCTTTACTGCATCTCTAACTCCCCCCTTGTCCTCTCTCCCCTATATGTTCACCCTCACCCGTCACAGTCCAGCACCTTTTATGCTTTCCCTTTTTTCTGTCCCACCCTATATCCTTTTCTTTAAAACTCCCCTATTTTAAGAACATTCCTTCCCTTTTGTATCCTGGCAAGCTATAGAGAGTGATATAGGCCGTTGTTGTAAAATTCCAAACATTTAAAACAATTGGTTTAGCAGTTAAAGATGATTTATGCCTCTAACAGTATAATGCATGCAATACAAGAAACACATTCATTCATCTGTTTGTTTCAACAACACGATTATCTCTCATTACTGTGTACTCTGTCTCTTTGTCTGGTATTCAGACAAGAAAACCTGAAGGCTATGTGAGATACACAAACAAACACACACACACACACACACAGGCCTGTCTTTATGCATTATTAAAACATTGTTAAACCTCACTCACAAGCAATAAACCACACACATGGGTCCTCATCTGCAGGGCTTTGTCACCATGGTTACAGTCACTAGTTACCCCTAGTTCTAGAGACCAGCTGGTGGACCCTGGCTGTGATGGGGGGGATGTATGAAAAAGACTGACACCAACAAAGAGAGATCAGGTCATGCCGCATGAAGAATTATTCATTAATTCCCTTTTTCCTATTATATGCTCGGACACGCACCTGAAACCAGAGGAGGGCAGAGAAAGCACTGCCTACATTAGCATATTGATCTTTGTATTGATTGCCAGTCTCAAATGAGTATTTACTCTTCCATTCATTTCATCTAATCGAGGTGGGAGTAGTGTTGGAGCTCCAGACAGCGTACCATCTGTTTCCCACTGTTCCACAGAAACGTACAGGGCATGCACGGACACGTCTGTCTGTCTGCTTGGTTGGCACAAGCACAGCTATGTCTCATTTACTAACTTGATTACAGACTCTTTTTACTACCAAAACACTCAGGCGTCCTTTTCCATCATTCCACTCTTACTCACTCACTCTCTTGACTGGCTTTCTTCTCGCCCCCCCTCTGCACTCTGCCCTGAGCTCCACCTCCAGTTCAGCTGGAATGGTACTGTTTGTCCATGGAAACCATATATTAAATGTCAGACGCTGCATCGTTGAAGTCATATACAGAATGGGACTTTGACTGGAGGGAGCATCCACATGAAAAGGCTCAACTACTTTCCTCTACGGAAGCTAAAGAGACTGCCATGACCTAAAGGGACGACCATTACTGACATTTCCACGAGTAAAACATTTACTATCTCCACTACATCTGCTATGTGAGGGTGACACCAATGAGGAAGATAAACAATAATGTTTTGATTACATTTTTTCAAACATATACTATATTACATCATACATATTACATCATACATAGCAAAGAGCAGACAGTAAATTGCAAGAAAGCCCCAGCCAGTTTCGAATAGTGTATTGCAAGAATGATTCCTAAATTCAAGTCAAAAAATGAGTTCGCATTTTTGCACTTCCTGTTCTCTTGTCTCGAAGTCAATCGTTTTAATGGGTTTTGGTTAGATGACTGAAATAAAGTCTGGGGTTAAGTCAAGCATAAGAGATTTTGAGAAAGTCATAGCTAACCAGTGGCTAGATAGGGACATTAAATATAAACACGGCCGTAGCTTTGTCGTGGTTACGTTGTCATGAATACACTACTGGATGTCAAGCCAGCAATGTTTTTGTGTGTGTTTTTTTACTTATTTGTATGGTTTTTCAAGCAGATTTTATTACATTCTATTATCAAAGAGCAGACAGTAAATGAGGAAGGGGTAGTCTGATAGGTTTGTAGCCTTTAGCTTTGTGGTATGTCTCAACATTACAATGAGCCAATGAACAAACCTGAAGGGGGAGATTGATGCCAGTTTGCCACATGGGCACAGCCAGGGTGAGCACCTGGACCTCCACACTGCTCCCCGGCTTTTAATACTACATTAGGTTAAATGCAGTCTAAATTACACTGTGTGTTGTGCTGTGTACATGTGTGCCAGTAAAAAGTAGATTTGAATACTCCATTTATTTCATAATAATAGATTTAAGTTTATTAAAGGATGACATTTAATAAATGTACAGTATTTCAGTTGCAGAGAAAAAAGAAAAAGCAGACGTACACACAGGAGTATGCCATACAAAATGTAAAATAAGCAGATGTAATGATGGGGAATGCATCTTGACTATAGTATTAGAATCCTCTATATTTACATACTTGTCACTTTACATTTGACTTTACTGTACTATAACTCTACCAATACCTGCTTGCTTTACAACCCACCCAGAAAGACGCTGTGGAAACCGAAATACACGTTTTTGTCTTTTTAAGCAACACCCTCCATTATAAAAATGTTGTACTGGAGCGCCCTCTAGCGGCTTTTCCTTGACAAAAAAAAAGGAAAGTGAGTAGATAAAAGTAAGGTAGGGAGGAGAAGTGAAGAAGCACTTACTACGAATGCCTGCACTGTTTCCTGCAGAGGTGACACTCTCTTGCACTTTATAGGATCTACACCTTCATTAGGTGGAAAATAATGTTTACAACATAGTAATCACAGTTGGCTGGAGCAGAGAGTGTAGAAGTTCACCCCCCCCCGTGCAGCAACGGTCACTTATTCCTCCATTGCTGGCCAGATCACCGAACAGGACACAGACTCGTGGGGTTGGTCTAGCTTTCGTCGGCCTGGAGCATCTTCTCGATCTCCTGATCCCACTGCTCGTCTCTGTTTTCTGACTCCGACACCACCTCGTACTCCTGGAGCTCCTGCTGCAGCTCCTTCTCCCAGTCCGCTGTCTCTTCTGAATATACAAAAAAGGAAGACAATTATTTAGTACACAATTTAATAACACTGAATACAATCAGTGAATGTTGTTTTCCATTCTCTAAAGTGGCTTGATAGGGACAGGGGGTGTTTCTCAATGTCGAGTATGCTTGCTTGGTAGCACATGTCTTCCGAGTCACTTGCTTCAGAAGCGAGGCAAGAATACTTCCTGGCATTCGGAAAACGAAGAGTGGAACAAGCGAGCAAGTGTGCAGGTCTGCGTCATATGAGAGGCCCCGCCTTACATTTTCCGCCACAGATTTGGGGAAATTGGTCCGTGCACAAAGCATTGTGGGGATTTTAAGACCGCGGAGTCTACACATGTGCAGCCTCGACTTTTTTCGCTACGAAGTACGCCGGGCTCGGTAGAATTCCAAGTATGCTGGACATTGGAACAGTCCTTCGGCGGCACTCGATGACGTAGTATGCTTGAAATAGTGGCTCTGGAGCAGCTTTACTCGACATTGAGAAACACCCAGTAATTAGGAGTAGGAGTATAAAAGGCAATATATTGAGACAGGCACTAAACTACCAATAAATAAAGTTGCTAAGAGGCTAAGTTAGGCTTTCAAAATGTCTAATCGAGAAAAAAAAACGAACAATTACAAAATTCGAATGATATATCCGAGCTAGCTCACCTTCTTTGTCTTCAAAACCCCGGCAAACAACAGGTAGACCAAGTACCATTACATTTTGAAAAGGCGAATATTTCCGGAAGTGAAAGCCAAATACAAATGGTGTGCAATGTGAACAATTGATGATAATAATAGAAATGATCAACTTAAAATAAATAAGCATTTTAGCTCCTACATTGATATTGCCTACCAATAATATATGGTCTTAAAATTTGGAAAATATTTCGAAATATCAAATACAGCAGAAGTGATGTCTTTTTCTGGTTTGTGATATTATTGTCATATCATTTTCTGAACTTAACAAACTTTTCTAGCTGTTCTGTAAGGTTCCTTTACACACTAACATATTATATCAACATTACAGATGGATGTACAGTGTGAGAAAAAGTTTTTAGAGAGTACTTGTCCATGGACAAGTGAGTTTGGCAATTTACTTGTCCGAATACATTTTTCACTTGTCCAGAATGGACAAAAATTGGGGCCACTGGAATCTTCTTCTTCGCCATCGTATTTAACATTTTCCCACGGTTTTCATGACACCGCCAACGTAAGTGAGCGGTAAGATTTTACTGCATCACACATAGGGCAGGGTATCGTTTGGATTTTAACGATTCCGGTTCTGCTTTTCGGTTCCGGTTATTTTCGGTTCTCGATTCCAGTTCTTTGAGAGGGTAAAAATAATGACAAACTGGGAGAAAAATATATTTATGAAAACATTAAGTCAAATCTGTATTCCTATTTACAAATCACTTCATACTGTTTAATTTCTTATGGTTATTGAATGAAATTATATAAAAAATAATCTCTGCATTGTTTGGTTAGTTCTAAGTGGTGCAGTTTGAGAATGTACAATTGGCCCAGTCTCCTCTGATGTTACACTGCAACCTGCCTGTGAGACAGAGTCCAACCACACATGTCCAACAGATAGGCCTAATAATAATAATAATACATTATATTTATAGCCTATAGGCCAGGGGTCACCAACCTTTTTTAGGATGAGAGCTACTTTCAAAAAATAAAACAAGTCGGGGGCTACTTTTACTCCTCTTTTTTTTGTTTTTTGCAGTGTATATATTTAGCACATTTTAACATTATTATATGCTTACCTTTAACCTTTGTGTGCTGTTTGGGTCTGTGGGACCCGTTTTCAGTGTTTACTCAAAGAAAATGTATGCAATTTAATTATTTTAACCTGCTTTATTTGGGGGTGGACCTCACATCCTGGAAGATTTTTTTTTAAATGTTGAAGTCAAATGCATCAATCTGGTGCACTTTGAGCACAACATGAATTTATGGATACAGCTCTCAACACTCAAAGGGAGCTGTATACTTTTCAATAATCCAAACATCTTTAGAATATGATCACAACCAATAACAAATCATTTAAACTTGTTTATTCTTATCTTATGTTACCTAGTTAGCATTCTTTCTTTTATTTATGCATATTTTACTAATCACTCCCCTTTTAAACTGTTTTTTGTTTTTTTGACTGTCCTATAGTACACATTGGAATGATTTCTTACTTTATCTATATTAAATAGATAAAGGTGTGCTCTCCCTAGCTCTCTCGCTCTCTGTCTCGCTCGCTCACAGAGGCTGTGTGTAGATTCTGCCAGAAGGAAAGGTCAAACTCCTTATGAAGCGGTGAGCTGCCGCTCCACATTGCTTTTCTTCCAGACTGCAACGCTGGTCCCGCAAATCAAGCAAGAACGTGATTGGTCGATATTCATTGTGGGGTGGGGGGAGGAGGGGTGTTAGATAGATATAGAGTTGTAGTAAGTAGATAGAGTTCGCTATGATTGAGGTTTCGTTTGTGCATAGGGTAGATTCTTTTAATTACATTTCCTTTTTTGTTTTGTGTATTTTTTACATTTTGGATTTGCATGGCGAGCTATTTTTAGAACATGCCCCGCGGGCGACTCACGTTGCCTCTGCGGGCGACTAAGTGCCCGCGGACACCGTGTTGGCTACCCCTGCTATAGGCCTAGCGCTTTTCTACAACTCAAAGAAAAAGACGAGAGAGAGAGAGAGAGAGAGAGAGAGAGAGACGAGAAAGAAAAAGACGAGAAAGAAAAAGACGAGAAAGACGAGAAAGACGAGAAAGAAAAAGACGAGAAAGACGAGAAAGAAAAAGACGAGAAAGACGAGAAAGACGATACAGAGCATGGAGAGAGAGCTGCGGGGCTCGGCCTCCGCCCCCTGTCCTCACAACTCTTATTAATCCCGGGACCGAACCATTTTTATTTGTTCCTACTCGGAACTGAGTTTTGCTTCCCAACCCTGCCACTGTGCTACACTTCCCGCCCCGCCCCCGTCTAACTGTACAGAAAGCGGCGAGATGCATTTCCTTAGGAATCGACAAGGAGAACCGAAACTAACATTTCTAAACGAACAATGGTGGACACGTACAATTTGCAAATGAGTTCTGCCTTTTGTAAACTGAATTTATCAATAATTTGTCAATAAATGAGGGCGAAAAACGTCATTTGTCCGCCGGACAAGTCAATTGAAAGATCTACTTGTCCGATATTGTAAATAACACGTCCCGGACGGTGGGACGTGTGCTTTTTCGCACACTGAATGTAGCTACAATTCCAAGACCAATCATTTAGCCGCTGAGAGGGCTGATGCAGGGAGGTTTGTCCGACGCTGTATCCGTACATGGGAGACGTAGGCTCCCTGAACTCTCTTCCCTTTCAAACAAACAAAACTATTTATCAGCAGGTGCGCTGGTTATTGTATTTACACTGTGATGTTCACACACACACACCTGCATACAACCCACACACACATCCACAATGACCAACAGCTGCATAGTGATAGTGACAAACCAAAATACATTCCTCACCCTCACATAGATAATTATTCTTTAAAAATGTTATTGTTTAAATATTTTGCGAAAAGCATATATATTTGATAGTCTCCATATCCCAAGAACATCTTGCAGGCGCTTAAAAGTGTTCTTATCAAAATGTTAATAGCAACCTTTTAGTTCTCTGGTCCCTACGATAGTCTGCTGAAGGCCTTTCCTTTACACCGGTGCAGCTATGTTGCACACTGTTAAGCTGCACTAAATAAATGTTGTGCTATCAGCACCACTGTTGTAAAATTACATGTTAACACCCTGTGCTTATGTGCACTTCTGACACTTCTGTTGATGTTTCTACACTCCTACAATTAAACAGGTGTGTTGAGAAGAATGCATTGAAATAACAGTTTATACGGCTCCAAGAAAATATTATACGTTTCTACAACTCCTCCCTGTTCATTCCTCTCAATCTTTCACCTGCTGCCTCTACCCTAAACACCGGGTAGCGACTGAATGTTTTTTTAAATATGCTAGCAGACATGCAGTTGCTCGATCCACAACTCCCAAAATGTGTGCATCAAGAAGGGGAGACAATGGGATTAAAGGGAGTTCATTCAACTCGCCGTGATTGCCACAACATTTAATGCACCCAAACAAATGCCTTGTTTCTGATCCCACCTCATTCCCAAGTAAGAAAAAAATGCACAGAAGAGAGCGTGGCCACAAATGAACAAAAGTGCATTTGGCACGCTACCAAAGCACTTCGCAAGGCAGGGCAAAACTGACTGCTATATGGGCAAAGAGACAAACGCTGGGTTCACGAAAAAGTAGAACCCGTCCAATTATGACATGTTTTCTGGCTGACGCTTTTATCGAAAGCAACTTACAAAGTGCCCAAGGGCATGCCGACATCTTCACTGCAGGGGTTTGGATTTAGCCGCTAACCCTAACCCTACCCCCCCCCTGCACCACTGATCATCGTGATTTAATTTAGATTACCCAATGATTGTCAACCTTCTACCACTAATACTTGGCTTAAACCTTACCATGACCTTTATGCGTATTGGAAATGACCTTAAGTCATTACCATTATGCATAAAAGTCTTGTTGTCCCCCTATTGGGTGCCAGTTTGTAACAGACAACATTTGTCTGAAGAACCCGTGGAGAATGTATTAATTAACACATGTATTGTAATGTATTAATGCTAACCATCGAGGGACTGGGGGCTGTCCTTCTTGTCCAGCACCAGCTGCTCCATCTCTTTCCGCAGGTCCTCCTGGTCGATGCCTGTCGAGTCGAAAGCGTCGCTCACAAACTCGGACACCCCGGGACTCATCGACATCTCCTCCTCTTCCTCGTTTGCTGTCTGAGAGTAAGAGAAGACAACCCACTGTACTACTTTGTTAAGTTTTAAAATGATGGAAGAAGGTATCATTATATGCATTTTGGTATTGTAAAATGTTACAAACCCAGACATGCTTTTATTTTCGTTGTCTTACCTCCTGTGTGTTTTTGATGGAAACTGGTGGAGTTTTTGGTCTGGCGTTGTCTGCAAAACACAACACAGTGCTGTTAAATGTGGTGTGTCACCGGATGCCTCTCTGAGGAACGCTTTAGCAAAAATGTCATTAACACTAATGACAAGCTGAATATGCGTAAATAGTCAATGGATGGAAACAACTGAAGATTTCTTATTCTCATGACTTACTCTAATACACACAAACCTCCTTAACATAATTCTTTGCCATACCACACCTAATAAATTGTATTTTTGTACGCCTCTAGGCATCCAATCAGATCTCTATCTGCTTTCCCAAGAGTATAAAGAAAACTCCCAGCACACATCAACGCAGAAATCCAAGCGCTGATATTAATCAAACAAGAACACATGCAACAGAAATGTTTACGGTAACAAATCTGTTAAGTCATTGGGGGACAAAGCAGAATATTCTATTTTACCACATACTCTGTTTTGAACTTCAAACAAATGTGTGCTAGTTAACGCAACAAAGGAGTGCAATAAGTGTGCGCCTTGGGCAGGAATTCTAGCTGAACATGTGATGAATGAAACGTGCTTTAAATAGCCACTATTTTTCATCCACTTGTCTAACAACTAGATGCGGAGTACTGATAGAAGTGCTGGGGAGGAAATCAGGTTCATGCATGGGAGCATGTTTTAAGTACTGAACACTTTGTACAAATAGCTATGATAGGCCAAGACGAGACACCACTTAAAAAGGGACAGCTCAAAAAAGTGTCTTTCCTGTGGTGATATTTATTGCTCAAGATTGCTTTGTCTGAGTGTTAGTGGTAAAATGTTACTCTTAATGTGGTGCTCAAAGTTCCAAAAAACAACATATTCAAAAACACAACTTCAATGTGTCTGAACCGAAATCATGACCCCAGTAACTCAAGATAATCCCCTAACCTTGTTGTTCTTTCTACCAGACTACACCCTGCATAAAGCTGCACAGAAGTAAGTGTGTACGTCCTCATGGAGAAGAGGTTCCCCTGAGCTAGCTTAAATTACAGTGAGGGGGAAGTTGTTAATGTTTACATCTCGCTGTTCAGAGCCCCAAACCCATAATTAGCAGATTGCTTACTTTAGCGCGGTGAAGCGGTAGAAAGAAAATAGTTCCTAGTTGTTAAGATGTCTATTTTGTGCCCACTATTTTCATTATATTAGAGTTAGGGCAGACATCTCTAAGTTCAGAATTGGGTATTTTTCAGGGCGGGACTTTTTAAATGTTTTATTGTGCCAGTTTTTTACGTTTTATAATAGTTTCTTTTATTTGCATATTGACTGGTTAGTGTGCCATTTCATTTGTGTTTTACAACCGCTGTATTCGTCTGCCTGTATTGTTTTGTGTTCATTCTTTGTAACATTGTTCAGGTTGCCCTCTTGGCCAGGTCGCTCTTGAAAAAGAGATTTGAATCTCAATGAGACTTTTACCTGCTTAAATAAAGTATATATATATTAAAAACTCTGACGAAAACACAATGCATATAAATGTGATTGAGTCTAATGCATCAAGCTTATAAATCCCTACAGGGAGAGCAAACTATTCCAGGCGTACAGCCTTTTGGGAGCAGCTCCGGGGTCAGTGTGAATGAGCTATAGGATGACAGGCGTACCTGTTAAGACGACGTCCTCAGGTGAGACCCCGGCCCCTCGGTCCTCACCGTCCTTCTGCTGCTGCTGCGCTGCAAGCGCTGTGAGCTGGGCCGACTGTTTGACCAGAGACACCCGGTAGAAATAATTCCTCCAGAAAGCCTCCTCCTTCACACTGTCAGACACAAACAAATCCATTTGATTAGTATTCAGTATTTTTGTATAATGAGATTCCAGTAGTAGCTGCATAGCATTGTTACCAACTTATGTGATGAACATTTCCAAACACTCCAGAGCATTATAAAGTCCAAATATGTAAATCTATTAAATGTTATAATTGGTCTAAATTTCAAACATGTTTTGATCAAATGAAATATCATGCTTCAATGCATATTTGTTGATGTTTTTCAATAAAAGCATTTTCATCAAAAAAAGTTTGCTCTTCCACTTGCTGTACGAATCATGCTCCTGTATTATAAGGGAACTCTAGAGTCAATCTAACAGCACCATATATACTTTTTATATCACCTTAATAACTAAAAATGATTTGTTTTCTTTCTTATTGTTAGGGTAGTGACATAATATATTATGACAACAGACATTTGAGATTCAATTAGCACACAATACAAAAATATGTTCTGAGGAGAAAAGCACAAGGGTGGAAGAATACTGACTGTTTAGGCACCAGGTCGAAGCGCATGCGGTTGAGCAGTTGGTCTTCCTCCAGCATCACTGCAGCCATGGGATACATCTGCTCCATCTCGAAGTGGAACTGAACTCCAGCGGGAGGGTCACGCAGGAAGTTCCTCTTGTCCTAGAAATCAGCAGCAAGGGAGATCAGTTTGCACACAGAGTATTACATACGTATGCAGATTTCCCCTCTGTGGGACGAATAAAGGTATTCTGATTCTGAAATGTAGAGGGATAATATCACAGACACAAGTGTATTTTCTTACAGCAGACAAAGCGAGGATCTGCTGCTGGATTGTCTCCTCCTCATTGTAGCCGACCCAGGGAGGCACCGCTGCATCTAGACACAAACATCAGCACACACACAACTTTAGTTGAGTACACTATGTACAAAGTACATAAACCCTGTGACATAATAACAGTTCCGTGACTCACTAGTCTTTCAGTTGGAATCATGTACACACCTGGATCGGTGGTAACAGAAGCTGTTTTACTTTAAAGTCGACCTATTATGCTATATTGGAAAAATACATTGTAGGGCCATACCTATGTCTGTGAAGTTTTTTGCTTAAAATACCAAACAGATCACCCATTGTAGCCATGCCTCATACTGCTCATACCCCTCTTTTGAAGCCCTGTTCCAAACAGGCTGATTCTGCTTTAAATTGAACGTCTGCTGCTAGCCACGCCCCTTTGTAGCGTCCCGCAGCTTTCCCCTGCTAGAGAGATTTCTACCGGGAGATCTTAAACGCTGCGGTGATTAAATGCCATGTTATGCTCCTAACCACTTCAAGCTTTATTTCTGAAACAGTATGGAGCTCAAACCTTTCTCTCTCGCAGGGTTTACCACAAGGACATTACGCAGGGCTGCCAACCTTTGAGTTCAGCTTGGAGTGAGATTTTTTTTTTGGTGAACCGAAAAAAGAAACGTTTAAGTGTACAGTGTTACAAATGTATTGAACATGTACAAACTAGGGTTTTCCATTAATGTACCGCGCGCTACAGTGGAATACGCACACACACAGTGTACCCGCGCCTCTTACACTGAAGGCTCGATAATCAGCTCACAGCATATAAAATGGCATATAGGCCTAGGTGTAAGCAGAGGTAAAGTGATATTTTATGGGGGGGTCCGGGGGCATGCTCCCCCGGGAAGATTTTTATTAAAATATTGAAGTAAAATTCATCAATCTGCTGCACTTTGAGAGCAAAATTAGGAGATCTATGGATACATCTCTCAACACCCATATGAAACAGACCTGTAAGCAGATTTTCTTTTTCTTTATGGATATTTTACAAATCACTCCCCTTTTAAACTCTATTCTTGTTTTACTGTCATATAGTATTTCATAACTGTTTTTCATTTATTCTCATAAATGGTGACCAAACCGTTTGAGACCCACTGAGATAACTAGACTAAAGTTGACTATCTAAACACTCAGAGAGTCCCTTACCTCACTGAGCTGTAGTTATCTCTCTCAGTCTGACAGGACAGAGCTCTCCCTCTCCTTGTTTTAGAAACAGCTTCTAATATCCGTTAGCGCAGCTAGCTAACCAGATGCTAACAACAATGCAAATAGTGAGTTTGGTAGAAATATACTGTATAATAGTAAAGTTATTGAAGATGATGCCATATTTATTGAAGATTTTACATTATAAATATTCCCCAATATTATTCAGAAGCATATTCTTCAAAACTCCTTGTTGTAGTATGACCAACAGAAGACTATTGATGTGTGTAGTGAGTTTGGTAGGAATATACTGTATAATAGTAAAGTTATTCAAGATGATGCCATATTTATTGAAGATTTTACATTATAAATATTCCCCCAAATTATTCAAAAGCATATTCTTAAAAGCTCTCTGCTGTAGTATGACCAACAGGAGACAATTGATGTGTGTGGTGAGTTTGATAGTAATATACTGTATAATAGTGATTGAATATTATTGTATTCTCTTTTTTCGGAGTTGCACTTTGCAGACGGTCCCTGAGCACTCGTTTCTTCTCCGGCTGCGGATAGAGACCAATGTAATGTGTCCAGCTCGGAGGACGGCGCGTATTGGCTTTTTTTGATCAAAATGTGATTGTAGTTCGTTGTCAACCTTACCACGGTACTTAGGAGACGTCATTTGTGTCTGAATAACGTTTTGTTCATGAGTTATTGATCCGTGAAATCCGAATCTCCCAATATCGTTCAAACTTTACTGAACTAAGCCAGAAGACCGTCTCATTTCGTAGACCGCTCGGTTTGCTGTTCCTTCACTTTATTTTTATATTTATATACATTTATTTTGGACGAAAACTTAGCGTGAGGAAAGGCATGTGTGGCGTGAGTGCGTGAGTTATGGGTTAATTGCATGACTCACGCTCAATGCGTGAGGGTTGGCAGCCCTGCATTATGTTATACATATTCTCTCCAGTAGCCTACAGCGTTAGCTCCATGGTTAGCTCTGAGTGTTAGCATGTTTGCTAATGTAAACACACAGCATATTACTCCCAAAACACGCCGCGCATTGTTTCTGATACAGCACATGTTCTTGACATGTTCTTTCTTGTTTACCGCTAGAACAGTGCCATTATATATAACATCTTTACTCTAAGTGCCTCCTGCAGACATCCTGCTGAATACACAGACACACAGCTGTGACTGTATACGGAGACGATGGGTTGGGACGTGTCACGTGCCCCGGAGAATATAGGTTGGGACGTGTCACGTGTGCCGGAGAATATAGGTTGGGACGTGTCACGTGTGCCGGAGAATATAGGTTGGGACGTGTCACATGTGCCGGAGACGATAGGTTGGGACGTGTCACGTCGGCCGGATGTCGCCAATGACGTAATAGGAGCGAAAATTCTGGATCTGCTTGTTAGCACCCCCTTTTTTTTTTTTTTTCAGAGATGTGGGTACGGAGGAAAAGAGAGAGGGTTTTGTTTTCTGACACTTTGTGAGTTCCCTGACACACCGGGGACACATATTTATGTATAAAAGATATAAAAAAGTGCATTTTGCACAATAGGTCCCCTTTAAGTTATTTAAACTGATAATGTACATTTACTGACAGATGGCAGATGTGAAGATTTCCACATTTTGTATCAATAAGGTCTGACAAGATTGCAATTTGAATAAACATTTGTATCTTTCAGTAGTGGTTTTTTTGAGTCGGGGACAAAATAAGAAACAATAATAGCTCTTATGGCATGTTATGGTATAAGCTTGCACACCAGACAAAGCATTCGGTGGTGTACTCTTATGTTACATCTTTAGATAATTTGCCATCATCTTATTAAATATGAAGTCACTCCCATGCTCCTATCACATGTTTTTCCCACACTCTTGAACTGTGTGAGCCAAAGAAACTCATATGTTCATGTAAGTTTTGACTATATTCCTGGAGCAAATATGGATTTTGGGAATTTTTTATTTAACCAGAAGATAGCAGCCTAAAGCAAAGTGCACTGTTTAAAACGTAGTAACACCTTAGCTAGTTGTTGCTAGTTAGCTCTGTGTGGGATGTAACTTGAGCCTGCTAATTGAAGGGTTAAATTCCCCTTTCTATTTTAAGTATTTATTATAAAACATTTACTGTGACTGAGTTGATCACTGTAATCATTAAACCCACATTGTGTGCTTGAATAACTTCTTAAAGGGAAAACATGCTAGCTAGCTAACTCACTACATGGGACACTTCACACTGTATGTATTTGACAAATTAAAGAGAGTGTCGCCAATTATATGTTAAATTTGTTTCTATCTGCACATGACATAGTGAATAAGCCTGAGCAGATAACCCCTATAGTGAGGTTAAAAAATGAGGCGACAATTTAGTGCAATCAGCAAAATAAGCTTCCCTTTTACTTCACACATTACTGTTACTCTTTGATGTATCACTATTTTCCCCCGAAGAGCTAGAATTCCAAGACATTTTCATTGTGTTTCCCACAACAAACCATGACATGCTAATCGAGTGGATACATTGATGCTGGTTTGCCTTGAAAGTCAAGGGGCTCTTTCACAGAAGATGAATCATTTGGAAGAGATTCCTTTGTTAGAAATTGCTTATTTATATATAAGATTCTTGCCTGTTAAATCTGGTTTTACCTGATTTTTTGGACTTCTTCTCTTGGACGAACTTCTCCTGCTCTTTTTGAAAGTCTCCGAGGAAAGTCTGCAAATACACAAGTGTAACAAACAGATGCACATTAAATGTAGGTTAAGGACTGGGGGGGGGATGATATTATGTAGGGAATAACACAATATATGTTTTTAATCACCATCGCTGTGTCAACTTCCACAATAACCACAATTTAAATATTGTAACAATGCATGAAACTACATTCTGTTCATAGTCGTTATTTGGTCTAAAATGTGCCATGCCGTCAACTAGTGCAGACTAGTGTATTTTGGATTATTGCAGAAAATAAGATGTTTGGTAAACTAACGTTTAGGATATTTACATATTTTGTTCAGCAGGAATATCTCCAGGTTTCAGGACTCATTCCTGCACCATTAAATAAAATAAGGTTGGAAATATTTTCCTTTAATTTTTTTCTACAATCAATTGGTTGTTTTTAGCAGTATACTGAAGCAGCAGGAAGGCAGAGCTGAGTACACTTACATATCTGCTCCTGCTGTTTATATTGTGTAGCCCTTTATCATGTTAAAGAGGTCACTATCATGCTTTTTGGGTTCTCCCTCTCCTGTGCTGTGTTTTATAGTTTTGTGTGCATGTAAATGGTCTGCAAAGTCTAAAATCCCTGTGTTCCCTCCAGAGGGAGTTTCTCTCCCACACACTCCCCCCCCCCTGCCTGAAACACCTCCAATGGACTCCTTTATTTACTTCTTTAACATAGTGACATCACTGTAATACTCGTGCTTCTATTGGCTAGCGCTCCAACACATTGTACGTGATAGGCGATTGACCAATCACAACAGATCAGCTAACAAATCCGAGCAGACTGGGCTCTGGTTTCAGACAGAGGGTGAAAAGAGGTGCTGCAGCAACAATGAAGAGCTTTACACATTTCACAGTAGAGGCACAAACATAAAGCAGAAAATGAGCATAATAGGGCCCCTTTAAGCAAGTTGCTGTACTTGACAACAAGTAACCCCTTCCACAAAGTTGTGTTCTATATGCTTTTAAACATGTCAAACCAGAAACAACTGCAACATGCCTTGTCTATGATGCCGTCGATCTTCCCCTCTTCCACACTCTTCTTGATGGTCTGAGCCGTCTCCACCACAGACTCCGAGATCTTCTTGGTGGCACTGGAGGCAAAACTGAAGATGTAATCTTCAGGACGAGAAAGGAAATTAGAAGTTAGCATGGGTGTCAAAATCATCATCCTGTGGGGCCATTGCTAAAAAAATATCTACTACAACAACAACAACAACAACACAAGACACATAAGTAAGACAGATACCTCCTTAGGTAGGGAGGTATTTTGATCTTTACACCACTTCTTATTTGCTTCTATTTCGTTTTTTTGTATTAATATTTCTCTATATTTTAATGTTAGAATAGTTCTTTTTTTTTTATTATTATAACTATTTAATATTATATAATTATTTGTGGGTGTTTTTTCTCACAATATATCTTCTTTAACTGTGTTTATGTATGCAATACATACATACATGTGTAAACCTACTTCGCAATGAACCTGATTCTGATATTTTTGCTGAAGTCCGTTTTCGCTGCTGTGTATTGGAGCTTAAAGAACAGTGACATTTAACTGGTTTATTTTTTGTTTTAAATCAATTATATGAAGGGTTAACATTGAACAAAGAACCGTTGTATAACTTCATTTGTGTATGACGTGTTAAAACTGACTGACAGATAACAGGCACGGTAGATGACCAGCAAATGCTAGAGCTAATTACCTAGCTTAATCGCAAACACAGCAATGAAACGTATGTATTTCTCACCGCTGAGTCCCTTTTCGTGCACAGAGTCTTCTTGGTTGGCCTCTGATTCTCCATGGTCAGCTGCTTGCTGTTTGTTTACTTCGTTTTGTGCCTCCACCACCTTTTCTTCCTGCTCCACTGTCAGGGCTTCTTGGTCGTCCGACGTCTTGCTGTACGTCTGGTTCTCCAACCCCAACCACGACCCGAAACCTTTAAACATGTTGGTCGAATAAAGCGACCGTGAAGCTTAAAGATAAGAACAACAACACTCAGAAAAAAGAGGAGGATTCTTGACTTTATGCAGCCAGGAACTAAACCGACAGGTTTTCTTCTTCTCTGTTTTCTTTGATTCTTTGTAGATATGTAGGCTGTTTGATACTGCCGCCCAGTGGGCAAAAGGGGGAAATGATGCATTCAAGTGTTGTCTGTGTCAATGTAACACCCTGGCTTGGCATCATGACATTTGTATAAACAAAGTATTATCAACAGAGTTTATCAATCAATCTAATGGGTTTTCTGTCGATGATTAAAATGTTTTGGGCACGAAAATCCGAATGTGTACAGTTACTGAAGCTGTAACATAATTGTGGTGCAGTAAAGAGTACAATGTTTGTATTAAGTGGCATGAAAAAGAAGACTCCAGTAAAACACAAGTAGCCTACCTCAAATGTGTACTTAACAGCAGCCTACTTGATTACATGTAGTTACATTATTTTGGCAGCATTATTACACAGTTGCAAACTATAACACTATTACAAAGATAAGTATAATTTCTCAAAGTCTGGTAGTTTTACATGGGATATTTATATATAGCCAAGAGTCTGAGGTTATTACGGGACCTGCTGCTATAATAACAGCAAGTCATTTAAAAGCGGCCCTTCACCAGCAGGAGGCGGTAATGAGACCAGATCAAGTTCACATCGTGTAGTGCAACAGACAAGAAGACAGGGAGGAAGTCAGAGCCGTGGACCGATGTCATACAGACTCAGGTCAGTTTCATCACAGTTTTATTCAACATTATGCATTTTACGTATGTGAACGTGATAGATAGTGTAGTACAACAACTATCGCTACCCCTGTTTTCCCCCTGAGCCGGATCTTGATAGCTGGAGCAGAATATTAATAGAGGGGTTAGCAGAGAGGCTAGGCCGATGACTTGTAAGGAGGCGAAGTTACACCAGACCTCTAATAAAAATGCGTCATTTAAAACACAATGCGTTTTTCATTAATCTTATACATTTATTAGAAAATAACTTACACCATATTAGGGTTGATACAGGACCTGTGGTTCAGTCGGCATACAATAGTTTAGCGATTTATTGAAGTTGTTTGGTACAGTCACAGTTTGTACTTATGGAAGATAAGGTGGCAGTGCAACAAATAATGTTGTTAACTGACCAAACCCTAGTGTCATGACCGAGAAAACGTGCATAGTACAACTATACTATAATCATAATAATAATCATAATATCTTCTTCACTTCTTGTACAATTTTCTATATCTGACCCAATGTTTTATTTCAGCTGAAAAATGAAGACTCTGATGGTGTTTGACTTTGACCACACTGTGGTCGATGACAACAGTGACACTTGGGTGATAAGGTAAATAATATGATTTAATGAATTTATGAATCAATACAAAAATTCATTAAAAAAACAGGTTTGGTAGTATTTTTTTTACTCCTGCAAAATGTATACAAATGTTTGACTATTCACTGACAGGTTCAAGATATAGTTAAAATCTGCAGAGGAAATATTCAGTCATATATTTTTAATATCAAGCAACAATGTTATCCACTGTGGATCTTTCCTGTTTTTACTCTCCATAGAAGCCTTCCCTCTCAGACTCTTCCTGACTCTGTAAAGAAATCCTACAGAAAAGGCCAATGGACTGAGTTCATGGGCAGAGTGATGAAGTACATAGGTGAGCATTTACTATCCTGTTTGCTGGCAACTCATTCATTCATACAACTAGAGAGCTGCTAAACATATTCCATCAATAACCTTTTATCTCGACTTTCAACCTATGGAAGCCGTTTTCTGACAATGTGAGAAAAAAACCCCTGTAGGTAATTTTAAGGAGAAATGTCTTAGTACCTTCAAATATTGCTTTAGTATCTCAAATAATAATTTAATTTGTCAAAAATATTGACTTAATGTATCATATTTATGAAATACTTACACAAAACCATTACTTTGTATCTCAAATGTATGAACTCCTATTGCAATATAGTGACTAAATGATGCTATATTTCCAAGTAATGGTTTATTCTCTCTAAATAATTACTCAAAATATCCCCAAAAATATAGTAATTGCAAAATAGTGACTTAGTATCTCATAGTAAAGAGAAACTTACTCAAAACAATGACTTAATATCCTTAAATAATGAGTGTACAAAGTCATTTTTCCCCCCCGATACTCGATCATTATTTTGAAATAAATGTCTGATTATTTTTAGATATTAAGTCAGTATTTTGAGATAATAAGTTATTGTTATTTAAAGATGTTTGGCATTTTTTTGCATCACAATGCTACATTTTCAATTATTTTTCACTGGTAGAAATGTGCTTCCATACAGAATGTTAAATCTCAGCTCTCTGATCATTTTTCTGTCTGTCCAACCAGGAGAGCAGGAGGTCAGCCCCGACAGCATCCGCAGCGTTATGGAGACCATCCCCTTCACAGCTGGGATGAAAGACTTGCTGACCTTCATTTCAGAGCATAAAAGCACCATTGACTGTATAGTCATCTCTGACTCCAACTCCTTGTTCATAGACTGGATCATCCAGGCATCTGGATTCCACGCAGCCATCGATCAGGTTTACACCAACCCAGCTAAGTTCAACGAGCTCGGGTACATGGAGGTGCAGAACTACCACTCTCATGACTGTGATCAATGCTCCGTAAACCTCTGCAAGAAAAAGGTTCTGGAGGTGTATCTGTCAGAGCAGTCCGATAGAGGGGTAGAGTACGAGCAGGTATTTTACTCAGGGGATGGCAGGAATGATTTCTGCCCCACTTCCTGTCTGAGAGGGAATGATTTTGTGATGCCCAGGAAGGGGTACACCCTGGAGAAACTGCTGGTCACACTGCAAGATCAGAAAGATAACTCTTCTCTGAGAGCTAAAGTCATAGCCTGGAGCAGTGGCACTGACATCCTCAAGGAACTGAAAGCAAGTATCAAGTTTTAGCCATGAAGTACAAAACTTGGTCCAATCCTAAGTGGTAGCCCTAATGGAAAATATTGAGTCTGTACTGTAGAGGGCACATGCTGCTCCCCATAGTTGTTTAATTTTTTTTTTCAAATTGTTGAGAAAGTAGTACAATTTGTTTTTAAAATGTTTTCAATCATCATTAAAACCCTTGAGATGTGGTTTTTACTTTGAAAAACAGTAATTACCAGTCGAACAAGATTGGACTCGAAAAAATACAGTACAAAATCAATGTTTACATTGAACTGAAATGTTGTGATCAAGGTTTACAAAAAAAAACCTGTTCGAGACACTGGGCTTGCAACTAAGTCTTTAACTTTCCCATAAAATGAAGGATACAGTTAGTTAGAGCAGAAATACATTTAGCAGATGCTGTTTATTGGCAACTGGTGCTGAATAAAAGTATACATTTTACATTTTCTAAAATCAGCTTTTTTAATGTTAAGTTTTTTCTTAATTCAGATGGAGTCAAGCTAGCCAATTCCCTGTGCTCTCAGTCTTCGTGCTAAGCTAAGCTAATGTCTCCATTTTTGGATGATCGACATTGTAGAAGTACCAAACTTCTCTTTCAACTTTTGGCAAATAAGTATATTTTTCCGCCCACAAAAATCCCTTGAAGTCAGCAAGAGTAAAGTACTTAAAAAACTAAAAAATGATCCACCCAAGTGTTAAGAAGTATGCAGGGCCGCCCCTCCCTACACGCAGAACACGTGCAGTGCATAGGGCCTCATCTTATGTGCAAATGCGGCGTGCAACAGTCTCCCCGGCGCTAACAGTTCATGAGCGTTCGCGAGTTGTGTACAGACCGCAACCCAGCAGCTTGTGGAAGATTCTGGTGACGCGCAATGAAAGCGCGAACCGGTAGATTTGCAGGTATTTATTGATTGCTGTCACATTGTGAAGGGCATTTGAAGATACTGTATACAAAAATCTAAAATACATTTACAACTACAAGGTAGCTTTAATCACAGTTATCAACAGATGTTATCACAATCTTCTGAACACACTGAAACGCAATACTTTATCCCCTTGCTCAATGTCAACAGTATATAAATAAGAGTTTATAATTAGCAACCTCTGCAGAGCACTTCATCTAACTTACATGCTTCTTGAAAAACACTATAAAACATACAAATAAACAAACTACTATGACTTGTATTGAATTGCAATAGGCCTTTTAGACTTGTCATAATAGGAACATACTAGTGTAACATGGTTCTGTTCTTTGTAAAAGTAAACTGAATTTGTGATCATGGCTAGTATCTTCAGCATTTTGAATGTAACACCACAATATGACTTGTTTTCCTATATGCTGTTAAAAAAAATGAACTATTGTGCCAAATACATTTTTTTTAATTTGCCAAAATTGTCTAATGTTTCTGAATCTCAAAACTGAAAAAATAACCTTTAATACAAATATGATTTTAAGATCATATCATACACACACATAACTTAACACATAGCTTTTTAGGTATTTCATTGGTTGAACTATATTTTTGGTCTTTTTACAATGTGTGCGTGTGCTTCTCTGCGGCAGTGAACATCCCTGCCTTTTGGTGATTTTGACTGTTTTATATTAGGGATGGGAACGATTAATCGCATATTCAAAAAAAAAAATGTGTTGGGAGGGGTGCCTAAGTTGATTACATATTATCAAATGGAATAATTTAATGTATACGACAGTGCCGTTAGGTCTAAAGGTGTGTTTTGCTCCGCTCACCGGTCCCTCACAGCAGGCAGAGCTGCAGGTGCTGATCTCTCTCTCTCGCGTCCGGTTATACTTCACTCGCGTTTATGTCAAAATCCATCAGATCTAGCTAGTTCTAGCTAATGGTATGGCTGCTGCCCCTCCCTACACGCAGATCACGCAGACTCAAACTTCATCTTATGCCCAAATTCCAGCTGAGAGGGTCTTCTCTACAGCTGGCCTGATTGTGAATCGCCTCCGCACCCGCCTCTCCGCTGAGCATGTAGACATGCTCATATTCTTAAACAAGAATGAGTATTGAATAGCTGCATTCTGTGCATAGGCCCTGTTATAGGTTGTTGATCTCTGTTGTAATAGGGCTACGTTACCCTAACCCGTTATGTTGTTCGTGTATGATCCCTCTTTCATTTAAAAACCAAGTTATGTTTTAAGCATGAAAGCTGTAGGCCTATAGCTGTCAACTGTTCAAACTGTGATCACCAGTTCAATACATTTGACAAATTCGACTTGGTTTCTATACTTATTTGAACATGTATTTATTTATTTTTCAAAATGAAATCTTTTTCTTTTTTTTTTGTAAACATTTTTCCCACATATGTACATTTCGGTTAATCGGTTAACCGTTTTTTTGGGGGTCGAATATTCAAATATACATTTGCTTTCAAATTCCCATCCCCTATTTTATATGTAGTTTGTAGTCCTTCTTGTTAAGCTGTGTGATCGTTTATAACAGGTTTGGATTAACCTCATCATGTTACCTCCGAGTTGGCTATATTGCAAAAACCTCAACCTATTGTTTACGCTGAATTAACAAAAGGTCCTGGTCTCTGAACAGCTGTCTTTCCATCCATCCATGGGTCACTGATGTGAGAAGGCCCCATGTTTTATTCAATAATTAATATCCAGATTACTAGGAGACTTTCTCTTAGATAATATTAGAATATTCATAGGACTTTGTCCATATCTAGTAAAGCACCTGGATAGAGTATTGCTTTGACAACCTTAATGTTCATGGAAACATGTGTTGAGAGATTTTGGTTGACATTGTCATGAAACATAATGTGAAATGTGTATTTTCTTAATCTTGTGATTCTAAGGATGCAATTAAAACCAGAAACCTCTTGGATCCCTTTAGTCTTTATCTACTTTTTCTATTGGTGTAAAGTAACTAAGTACATTTACTCAAGTATTGTACTTTAGTACAATTTAGAGGTACTTGTACTTTAGTTGAGTATTTCAATACTTAGTACTTCTACTCCACTACAGTTCAGACGTAAATGGTTTACTTTTACTCATTATTTAATACCTTTAGTTACTTTACAGATTTGGATTAATGATGTGAAATATAATCAACATTTAAATCAGACTTTGGTTCCACCTGGAGTAAATTCACAAGCTACCCTGCAGTATACAAAGTCATTAAAACTAGCTGCACCTTTACCAGCTTTGATAACTCTTTAATTCATCAATAACTATAATCAAACATATCATATATATTATTCTGAAATTGACTAATCTGCACAATGACTACTTTTACTTTTGGTACTTTAAGTATATTTTGATGCTAATACTTTTGTAATTTTACTTGAGTAACAATGAGATTGCGGGCCTTTACTTGTAACAGAGTATTCCTACACTCTGGTACTTCTAATTATACTCAAGTTCAAGATCTAAGTACTTTTGCCACCTCAGTGACCAGAAAAACTGCATTGCATTCAAACAGCAGATGGCGTTGAGCTGGATTACATTGCAATAATTTGGTTTTGTATAGATAAATGTAGTAACAAGAAACACGTAATGCAGTCCAATTAAATTAGTGGTTCCCAATTTAGGGTCAGGTCCCCAAGTGGCGGTGTTAAGCTTCAAGGGGAATTATTTAGTTTAATGTGTGTAAAATAAATATTAAGATAACTTTTAAAATCCATAAACATGTGTTCAGCATAATGGTTCTCTTAACCCTAATGTTGTGTGCGGGTCTCCCGTGACCCGTTTCAAGTTAAAATTATATAATAACTACGCTCTAGTTTTTTTTATCGGAACAAGGCTTCATGGTATCCTCCACAAAGCTATATAAACACTACAAAACTGATTTTGACAATTTTAGCCAAGTCTGAAGGTCTCTAAAAAAAAACGTGTATAATTTGGTGTTCGGGTCTGGGAAGACCCAGCAGAATTGTTTTGGGTGACTCGGGGTCAAATTTGGCCCAATCAAATTCATCTTTGACTTTAGACACCCCACCCCCACCCCCTTCATCCACTGTAACAATAATTTTTCGCAACATGCACCTGGTCTCCCATCCCTCTGGCCCCCTCCCCCCACGGGAACTCGACCTTTCTCAAAGAATATGTACACTAACACTTGAACCTGAACACACACATGCACATGTGCAATATGTGGTGTAATGTGTTTTGGGGCAATACAATAAAATGACAACAGGATTGTACGGTTATGGATGCATTATAAGTTAGTTAGGATGTAGTTAAAACAATATTGGATGATAGTCATTCTTTTTGAGTGTTTTTGACTGAGATAAATCATGGGTCAAAATTGACCCGCGAACACCATGAACGGTAACAGCTTTCGAACACAACACAAGGGTTAAAGGTCCCATGTCTTGGCCATTTCTACTGATCATAATTCCATTGTTGAGGTCTACTAGAATAGATTTACATTGTTCAATGTTCCAAAATCACATTGGTTTTCTCATACAGCATCTCTGTATAGTATGTGTATTCACTCTCTGTCCTACGCGCCTTGTTGGAGCTCCTGCTCCCTATGAGCCCACTGTGCTCTGATTGGTCAGCTCGCCCACTCTGTTCTGATTAGTCAACCACCGTTACAGCTGAACATCAGTGTTTATGTTTTACAATGGCACCAGTAATGACAAACAGAAGAGAATGCTGCGTGGGGTCTGGGTGCCGTGTTGGCGGGACGTTGCGGGGCTCGCTGGTCCGCCCTTTGGGGCTCGAGGAGCGGACAGTGTGAGCTGGATTACTGGTGTCGTTTCCTGGTTGCTGTGTGGGGTCTGCGAGACAGCGAGACACCGTGTGTCTCGCCGGCATGGCACTTATATCCAGCATCCAGGGAAACACAGCGGGAAATCCACCTCACACTGTCCACTCCGGGGGCCTCGCGGGGCGGACTCGTGAGCTCCTCAAAGACCCAGTGAAGTGTGCGCCGGTGCATGATCTGTTATGCTAATACGTATAGTAATGACCAAAATTGTCCATTGGAACCCATATAAAAGATGTTGGAATAGCAACGAATTTGACGAGTTGGAATTTTCCGCTGGGAAATCCGCCTTCGTGGGCGTGGCTTGCGATCTACTGCGTGACGTCAGAAGATGGGCTCAGCCGAAGTGTTTACATTCACCACCGTTCATTTTGTCTCTGTTTCAAAGTGGAATTTACCAACGTTTTTGAGCGAGTATTTTATTGGAAAGTGTTTCGCAGTCGACTGGAAGTGATTGCCAATCGAGGAAACCTGACAATGGAGGCGACAGTGAAGAAAAAGGGAGGAAAAACACACGGGAAGCGATGCATTGCCGCTGGCTGTGGTAATGTCAATTCTGCCGAAGTGGCGATGTTTCTGTTACCAAAAGATGAAGGTGAGTGGCTGGTGTTATTGTTTCGTAGATTCGTAGATTGTTTATGAAAAATAAAGGCCACTGTGTTTGTGTCTATTAACAAGACTATCATGGCGGCGGCAGAGCTCAAGTCGAGTTTCTCCGCCTGGAGATATTCTCACTATTTCACTTTTGTCGAGCACAAAGAAAAGAACGTTTTAGTTAAATGTAAGTTGTGTCTTGGCGGGTCAAAGATCCTATCGACTGCCCAAAACAGCAATTAAAATCTGTTGAAACATCTGCAGAAACAACATGCTGGGACGAAGCTAGTAGCTAAGACCACAGACCCAGACTCATCCGACGCCACTCCACCTCCACCTAAGCAACAGCGGCTGGATTGGCACTTTGAAACATATCTTTGTGTTTGTGTTTGTATAGACACATTGCTTAGCAGAGTTCAGTGATGCAAATGCATGTCAAGTTGATCAACAGGTTGTATTATTCTCCGATGCAATAACAGTACTGAAATGAAGGCTACAGTATAAGGGCATTAATGGGTGCCCTTTTTTAAGTAACTAAAAAGTTACTTTTCACAGTAACGCATTACTTTTTGGTGTAAGTAGTGAAGTAACTAGTAATTGTAACTAGTTACTGGTTTTCAGTAACTAGCACAACACTGCATGTGAACATGAATGTTGCATCATGCTATGAACAGATGAATGTATGATCAGGTGATGGCCAATCCTGTGTGTAGATCTACTCTAGATCTATGACAAAATATTGTCCTCAACTAAATTGACTTCCATGGCCACTTTCCTCATCTATCCTGTCCGAAAAGCTGTCAAAATCACTCATTTCTCTCGCACCAGTATCACTTTCCGAAGGCTCCGCCATGTTTACAATCACAACTGGGCCCATCTTGTGACGTCACAGCCGCTATCGTCTGCAGCAGCGGTAGGCTCAGACTCTGAAAAATTTGCGATGTTTATCTCGTCCCTCGCACTTCCTAAAAAAATTTTTTAGCCATGAACAGGTACAATTATATGTAAGAAATGAAACTGCCATTTCATTTTGGCGCAAAAAAATGCACTTCACTGGCACTTTAAAGAGCAACTTGCAGGTTAGAGACACCAGTGAATAAATGTGTAGGAAAATGATGTATACACTAGATTTTCCAAAAAATATACATAAATATACACTACAGTGACATCTGGCGTCGTTTTTGTAAGACATTTTTACTTCCGCATAAAAAAAGCCTCCCCATGTGACCTCCCGCGTGTGACGTCACATGGGGGAGAGCGGCCGGTCTAACGTAGTAATAAACATGGATCACAATGCTAGTTTTGACACAGAAGAGGTTGAAAATAAATATTCGAATGCATATGACGGACCACAACCATATAATTATGAGCCTGCTAGGCTTACAAGAGACCAGGAGCAGCCAAGGATTAGAAGAAATAACGGCCATCGGCGAGAAATGGAGCTGTGGTGTGAGGAGAACCAGTGGAGAACAGGGCAGCTGTCTTGGTGAGTGACCGGCGTTAGCTACAGTTAATGTTAGCTAACGTCGGTCACATCACAACATTGTAAAGTTAGCTATCATATATCAGGCTATAACTAAAGTAGTATTGATAATATAGTAACGTTACTGGCAGGACGATCTGGCGGAGAAAGGTTGTGGAGCCTCCGTTGATATGCCGTTGTAAATGGCTTGATGGAAAGCAGGTGTGTAGTCGGGGAGGGTGCACAGCTGATTGCAGCAGGTGAGTGGAGGTTGAGCCGGGAGCCAGGAGTGACAGCCACCACGCCCACACAAACAACACAGACAGGGAAAACAAACAAACAAACGGAGTACAGCCACCACAGCGTTACCTAATGCAACTCCACACTACGTCTTACGGTGCTGTGTACCGGAGGGGAGAGAGAGAGGAGCGAAGGGGGGAGAGAGAGAGGAACGAAGGGGGGGAGAGAGATGTAATACGGTTTCCTGATAAACGTTTTGTTTGATAGGCCTCAGCTGTGCAGCGTATGTGCTGCAGGGAGGTGGATGCACCTCGCACAACGCACCCAGGAACGAAAGCTAGCTCCGGTCCTTTTCCTGTTAGGGAAACTGTGGACTCGATGTCCTGACACGCTGGAGTTTGTGCAACCTGCACAAACTCAAGCTCCTAACCTGTATAACCTGTATAACCTGTTTCAATAATTATAACCTTGGCCCGACATATCTTAGGCGCCAATAGTCTGTGTAAAATGTATGCTTATGAAACTGCTTATGAAACTAGGGCAATATCCTCATTTTCCTCATTGTGGCATTATTTGCTTGCTGTGCTCATTGTGTGTGCGTGACTTAGGAATGTATAGGACCCAGTTGCCCCCCCGGGTTTTAATGGGCTGGAAAGGAGCATGGGGAGGGGTTGCATGGGAAAGTACTTAAACTGACAACATTGAGACTATGCAGAGACTGTGCAGAGACTTAGAGTATACAGAGACGGTACTGCCAGGTGCTGAAGATAAACGAAGATAAAGATTGGTAGGTTCACCCCATGTTCACCCCATGAATTGTTTACCCCATGGCTGCCATGAAGATGGCCTGGGACTTATCAGCGGCGCAGTAGATCCAAACCTCCCACGCTATGGCTGACTCACTCTGATTCGCTGCCTAGGGCTCGCCCAGGAGTGAATCCACCAGTAGATAAACACCTAGGGAGGAGCAACCGACACAACTCCTCCCACACAACTCCTCCCCGTTTGTGTGTATAAATATTGTGAGTTCTGTACACTCCGGGCCCCTGTTCTGTCTGACTGTCTGATACGTACATCGCACGGTAGCAGAACCAGGGCCCGAAGTACTTCGTTATATTGTACTGTTGCTTTTACCATTAAATCAGCTTATTGTTAACCTCATATCTCTGTGTCTGAGTCCTTCCTTTTATAGCAGACCACTCATCAAACGAACGGCGCGGAGCGGGCTCGAACCTTCAACCACTCCAAAGGGTGCCCCCTCCAACATTACAAATGGTGAAATGCAATGTAAAATTACCGAAAAAATACCAGCTCACTAAATCACAACCGCTCAAACCAACTACAAACTACTACCGCGGATTGGGCAGAGAAGGAGTCCGAGAAAGTTGCTCCCCCATGTGACGTAATATGACGCGTTTGACGTATGACGTTAAAAAAAGCAGTTTTTAGTAGCAGAGCTCAAAACGGCTCCTTTCCCCTCTGAATTATTGCCCATATGTCTTGTAAAACATCAAATCCTGCATTAACTTTTTTAATTGTAATTTTCAGGCAAGGTTAAGCATAAATCTAGTAAAAAAAAAAACCCTGCAAGTTGCTCTTTAATGTCCCACTAACGATGGCACTTATGGCGCTTTTCCACTGCAGGACCTAGCACGGCTTAGTACGGTATGGTTAGGCCTTGGTAGGCCAGGCTCACTGGGGTAGTAACTAGTAACGCAGTGTAGGCGGGGCGATCGGCTGTTCGGCGGACGGAGCAACGCTGCATAAAACTGCCGTGACGTCATCTTCAATGCGAACCACAAGACCAAAACATCAGCTGTTAGCACTCAGAGCTCACAGCTCCTCATATCTGTTCAGAAACTAGACAAAAGTTAAACAAGTACAAACCACAGACTGTCTGTGTCATGGCCAGGGGTCGGGGACCCGCGGCTCCCGAGCCGCATGTGGCTCTTTAAGCCGTCTGCTCTGGCTCCCTTGAGCTTAGACAAAAATAAGAAGGAAATAAAATAAAAATATTTGTAGGACTATTTACATTTTGTTGCACGATTGAAAATGTTTCGTATCTTGTATTTTGAGGTGACACTGTGACACATAAATAAAAAACAAAACGGTTTTAATTAGGTCAACTAAAATATGCGTCATATCCTGCTACGGTTCCACGCCAGCGCCTTTTCTTGCAGGCGAATAACCTGACCCCCGGCTCGATGAGCGAACTATGGATAAATCAAAGAAAATAAAAGTATCGGAGGAACACAGGATTTAATTCTGCGTGGTTAGAGTTATCTGCTTCCACAGCAAACGATGCTGGTTTACCGGTATGTTTGATATGTAGAGAGAAGTTGTCAAAGTGCTGCAGCCTTTACGTATCGAGGAAAAAAAACGGAAGAGGAAGACAGCTGACGATCTTCAGTCATAATTCAATCAGTTAACTCTTTTTAGGGTGCAGCTATATGTTTTATTTATTTCAAAGTGGGCCCATTTTTATTGTATTTTCTTTCCTTCAAATGTGCAGAGGACTCCCCAAGTGCTGTGTTGATTTATTTTAAAGTAGGCCTGTGTATTTTTTTGTATTCTCCTTATTAGAGTTCTTTGTTTCTTATTAGAGGTTATATAATGTAATAAATAATAATAAATGCAAAAAAACTGTAGTTTTTGTCTATGATATAACAATAAATACAACTTTATAAGCTATCAAGCTATCAAATATGTTTTGCGGCTCCAGACAAAAAATATTTTTGGAAAAGGGGGCAAAATGGCTCTTTTGCTCAAAAAGGTTGCAGACCCCTGGTCATGGCGAATACAGTCGCTGGTTTATTTATGTCTGTAGGCCGTTGTTGTGAGTGTGGACGGAGCATATACAACGTTAGCTTAGCCTGATCGATCCGATCTCCACACACGCATTTTAAAAGGTTTTTCGCCTGCCGTCTGTCTGCAGACTTGTCAAAGCATTAATTCATGGTTTTTACAAACCGGTATCAGTATGTTGTTACTTCGGCATCATTTTGAAACGAGTATTACAATTAAATCATGGTAAAATATGTTCATTTTGTTGTAGTTGTAGCCCTCTCTTGCCAGCGATTCTCTCTGACCAATCAGCAGTCGAGAGTGTTTACGTCACTAGTTTAGCATATTCAGCCCGGTTGTTGGCCCGGTAAGAACCTCGATTTTGGAGGGCCAGAAAAAAGGTGAAAAAGTAGCCCTGAGCCGGAACTACCCCTAGTGGAAAAGCAAAAAAAAAGCTTAAACCGTGCTACCTGCTGCAGTGGAAAAGCGCCATAAGTCTATATCCAGCATCCAGGGAAAGATAGCGGGAAATCCACCTCACACTGTCCGCTCCGGGAGCCTCGCGGGGCAGACTCCCGAGCAGCTCAGGAGTTCTGGCAGAGGGTGTGCCTATTGTTCTATAGCTGTTTGCCAATTGGTCCATTTGGGCTTATTGACGTCAACCTGCCCCGGAAGAAAAAAATGGAAAAAGACAAATCTACAACGAGGCGTTCTGGGGCAGCATAGACACGTCTTTTCTGTGTTAGAGTTTTACTCACTACAGGGTATACTTTGAGGGTTTGTGACTTTGCAGACCGTTTACATGCAGAAAAAGCTACATAACACACAAGGGGACGGGTAATAACCAGAAAAGCATATGATGGGACCTTTAAGCTGTAAGCTAAATGCTAACATTAGCATGATAACATTACTTTTAACAGGTATATTATTTACTATGTTCACCATCTTTGTTTAGCATGCTAGCATGCTAATATTTGCTAAATAGCACTAAACGCTAAAGTACAGCTGATGGGAATGTGTTTAGTTAGTGCAGGTATTACAAATGTACAGTGACTACAATTGATCCTTTGGGGACTTTTCACCCATCAAATAATTTCCCTCCAAACCATAACCGTCAACTTCGTGGTAGTTTAGGCTATCATCAGAGTCAGCGAGCAAACACTTCTGGAAAAGATTAGAGATGTGAAAAAATAAGAAACTTTGTAGCGCTGATTGATGTATGAACCTTCTTTGTAAAATCATTATTGATGTAACAATCTGTTTCCACCAAAACTTCAGCCATACTTTTCAGATATAAAACTGAAGTTACAAAGATATCCTTACCAAGATTGACAGTGGGAAAAATATTCATTGAATTGGCGCAAATGGAGTGGGATTTGAAGTTGGATTTTGGGAAGAATGCATCTCAACAACTCACAGATACAGCTCTCATCTGGTATTATGATCCAAGACTCCGCAGGCTTTGTTTATCCTCTGAATTCATTCTGCAGAGGGAAGGAGCTTTAGAGGAGGCTTAAAGGAAGATGCTTGGTTGCATAAGTAACAGCCGGGCTCAACAGTGAGGCTGTCAAACTAGGATACAAGTTTAGAATAGTTTACTCAGAAAGTTTGGTGATTATCCAAGAGACACGAAGTGGATCTGTGAATGGCCAGAGATTTTATACCATCATATTGAGTACTCACATACAGTATTAGCCTAAGAGAAACCTGTTTGTGTCAACCAACATTAATAAGCATGGTAGATTCCTGAATGAGTTTATCAGACACAGAGCCAGAGAACGAAAAGTGTTAGTGCCCCCCCCCCCAAAACAGCTTCAAAGAGACTACAAAGAGACACAAGGACTATAAAAATTGGCAAAACAACCACAAAGAGACAAATAATGACTACACCAAGCCTCCGAATTACCACAATAATAACTAAATGATTAAAAAGACACAGAACGGATACAAAGAGATTCACCATCACTTCAGTGGCAAAATTACCACAAAGAGTTGCAAAGCGACTAAAAAGAGAGGAAGAATGACCACAAAGAGACTTGCAAAGACTACAAAGAAAACCGAATATTACAAAGACAAACAAATGGCCACAAAGACACCCAAAACAAGCTAAATTACAGGCAAAACGACTAGAAAAACCCCAAAAAATGACTTCAAAGAGACAATTTACAACAAAGACATTAAAAATAACTACATACTGTAGGAGCTCAAAATGACTACAAAGAGACACAAAACGAAGACAAATACAAATGTTGTCTCATAATCTGCACATGTTACTAAGACAGCTTTAAGTAAATAAAATAAGGTCATAGCCGGTGTGGGGGAAACTTCTGTGTAGCAATGCAGTGGGAGTCACCGACTCAAAAGGAGACACGGGAGAGCTGGAGCTTAGATGTCAAACACTGATGGGTTTATTAGGAGCTTCGGCCGGAGGATTCACATCACAAGTCACGAGTCAGAGGTCTGACTTCACGGGAGAGTTGCCACGTCAATTCTGAAGAACTCTACCCCAGACCCGTGTATTTAGCTAGTTCAGAGAGAATAATCAACATTGTGCATAACAAGATAGAATCATAACACCTCTATCAGCTGACGCCAACAGGCAGGAGCAGGGAGACAAAACACTGAGAGCACAGCAGCCAAGGTTACAGCTGCCTGTGCTCAGTCAGGACAGTATGAACTGATAAACTGGGTCAAAGTTATGGGCTTTGGAAAATATTTCCCCAACAGTTCCTCTCTTTTTATCAATTTTGATAATCTAAAAACCTTAGTCTAATAATATTTTGTTCAATACTTAAATCAATGGGAATCTTCAGATTTGAGTGTGGACTTACACAACATCAATTACATCAATAACAATCACATTAAGAACAACATAATAAGATTGAAACATTCAATCACAATGATTGAGACAGCCAATCATAATAGAAAAATCATCTCTCGTCAGTGTTTGGAGCATCTTTTGTCAAAAGCATAATAATGAACACATATAAAACACAGATGCATAATAGCAAAATATTTGTTTTAAACTAATATCTTTTATCATTTAACCATTAGTTAATCTCATTTATCAAACTATAACATCAAAACCAGCTTGCAGCTTAAAGATTTACTTCAAGGCAATCACTGGTCAAAAGCATTTTAAACTTAGGATCCAGCTAAGGTATAAAATTCACAGTTAAGGTATAAAATTCACAGTTAAGGTATAAAAATTCACAGTTAAGGTATAAAATTCACAGTTAAGGTATAAAATTCACAGTTAAGGTATAAAATTCACAGTTAAGGTATAACATTCACAGTTAAGGTATAACATTCACAGTGGTGATTTGATCAATCTGTAATCTGCAAAGTTGCAGTGTCTTCAATTTTTAGGATTACTTTTACGTTTACTTCATTACGCTTTAGTCAAGAGTAAGGCACTTAGTCTTAGTAAAATCAATACATTCATTTTAGTCAAGTACATTGTTCAAAATCTGAAAAGGAAAAGTTAGGCAAATATTCAAAGACTTTTGTAAAAACCTGGAAAGGAAGGATTAAACATTCTTAAAACTTGAATTCATACATTTGTAAATGATACAACTGATCTGCCAAATTAAGTCTATCAATTATTCTTATCAGCCATACTTACCTGAACATCTACTTATACTTGGAAAGGGTTCTTCTGTGTTTATCTAATGTTGAATATAGAATATCAATTTCTTTAAATTATACTTCTCTAATTTGAGGATCAAATATGCTACATAATTGTTATATGAAATATTATAAATATTTGTTTTGGGCCAAAACTGAAATGAATCCAGTACTTGAAACACCATTGTTGGTCTGTCTGTGCATGGATAATACATTAAAGAGTAGTGTTGTTAAGCCTGATTGCTGGATGATTAAGGATATTAACATTATCTGTCATAATAGTAGAAATACCTTATTATTCAATACCTTATCATCTGAAAATATGTATTTATTTATTTAGTTTAGTGCGAAAGTGTAATCTGATCTGACAAAATATATTCATCACCACTATTTAACACATGTCTGGTCATTGGAAATATAGAAACAATCATTAATTGTACATCTTTAAACATCTGGTCATTCAATTCAAAGTTCATCTTTGTACGAGAGCTGGAAGAGCATGTCCGTCAGTCTTCCTGACTCCTTCTCCTCCTCCCTTTATGACACCGAGTGTCTGGTGTGTAAAGGCATCCTGATGCTGTAGATTAGCACTGAGGTGCTGATTGGCTCAAACCCTTCTTCATCAGAGCGCCATATTTCAACCCCCCCAATTGCTCTGCTTTTGTGTGGCTCATTCAGTGAGCACTGTAGTTGATCCCCCAGTGAAACGGAGGCTCACCTGCCTGTATTCCTTCTGCTATCTGCTTGAGAGCAGTGCAACTGTGTATTCCTAGTGGCGCATCCAGGTGTCCCCCCCGTGATGGGAGAGGTTAGGAAGACATCGAACTGCTCCAAGAAACATGGAACCTTGTATTATAGAAGCCTCTGAAGCCCTCGCTCGTCCTGCAGGGTTGTCTGCTAGAGCCCACCGAGCAGAAAGGTGAAGAGAAGCATCCCCTCTTAGAAGAAAGTTGAAGAGTAGAATTCTCTCTCAGCAGAAAGGTGAAGAGAAGAGTCCCCTCTCAGCTCGAACGACCTCGTGCTTCCTTGCACATGGCTGGGGGTGCTCTCTGCAGCCGGAGAGTGTGACCCTTTCTCTCTGACCCTTGGCCTTGAGAGCTGTCCTAGTTATCGGCACAACACCTGATAGGGATGTTTTCTGAGTGATGACAACTCAAAGTAATGGATTAGCACATTATCATTTAATTACAAAAATAGGATAGGCCCCTCAGAATTATTTGGGAGCCTTCCTGACACATGCACATTATCATTTTGAAGGTTTGTGTTAGTCATTTAACATCCAAGAATCATATACTCATCACTCCATAGCAGAGAAATGTTATTGTAAGTTAAAGGTGAGCTAGCCCCTGTGGATATAACCCCTTCCCAATGATTCTAAATGTTATATTAATTCACCATTTACCTTTTGATAAAATATTAGTTTATCAGAAATACATTTTCTCTTCCATAAAACATAGGTTTGAGAAATAAATTACCCAATATAAAATAAATTACTCAATATAATTGACTCTTCCCTCCCTTTTCTTACATATGTTACATATGAAATAATAACTTAGGAGTCTATTTAAGCATGGTATCGTTTATAATCTATTAATCGAGAAGACTCAGTATCACCTGTGTGCAGCTTACAAAAAACAATTGTGAGAAACATATATTATGCAGGAAATGTATACATTTGTTGAAGAACAAAGCATATCTGATTTGGGAGGAAAAGCTTCATCCCCATAACATCTGAGTTATTACTGAAGGCAGCATGAATGATAGTGGGTGTCTGAGGGTGTCATTACTGAGGAATGTCAAACAAAATCAAAACCCTACATTTGAAAACAGGTTTGCATTCCTCCACTTAAGGTGACGTTATCATTGGAAACAATAAAAGCTAAATGTTTTGATGTAGAATCTATAAATTGAGTTGTTAGAGCAGAACAGAATGGTTGTATTGTAGCCTGAGTTTCGTGCAGCCTTTAGTTTTACCAGGTGGAAACATTGTCTATATAATGTGAATACATGTAGAACTAGACATTAAGAGACCCCTGACATTAGGCCTATTTTAAAAATAGTAGGGGCTTTTAACAGCTCGCCAACTTACAGGCATCCTCTGCATAGCAGTATGAATAGCCTAAAAAAAACAACCCACTCTGCGGCAGAGGTGTGGACTCGAGTCAAATGACTTGGACTCGAGTCAGACTCGAGTCACCAATTTGATGGCTTCGGACTCGACTTGACAAAATCACAAAACACTTGCGACTCGACTTGGACTTGAACACCAATGACTCGGGACTTGACTTGGACTTGAGCCTTCTGACTTGAGGTGACTTGATCATTTAATTCAGAGGTCTCCAACACGCGGATCGCGAGATGCCGCCAGAAGAGCAGACTCCAGTCGGGGAGAGCAGAATCTTCAGCCGCTTCTACTCTTGCTGAGAATCCTTGCAGGCAGGGGCGGGTCTTTATTTATCTGGGCCACCATGCGGCCAATCATATGCGAGGACACACTAGGATCATACCATTATGTGAAAGAAGGGTGGGGGGCAGACGCTCCAAAGACAGCAGGTGTAGTGGTACAGGCCAGCTACAGAGCGACAGGGAGACGGGGAGCCGGATTTAAATGCAAGCGCGTCGGAAAAAGTCAAGAAATTAGCGAAAACCGAAGAAAGAAGCAGCATCTGGCTGCATTTCAATGATATTGGAGAAAGCAAAGCTGAGTGCAGGATTTGTAAAATGAAAATTACCTTCAGAGCAGGGTTTTTTTTTGGTAACCACTCAGGATTTATTGTCAGAGGTGGGAGAAGTTCAGATCTTGTACTTGAGTAAAAGTACCTGAGTGTAGGAATACTCGGTTACAATAAAAAAATCCTGCATTCAAAATGTTACAAGTAAAAGTACAAAAGTATTAGCATCAAAATATACTTAAAGTACCACCTGCAGAGGGATCTAGTTTCAGGTTTTTTTCCCCATAGAGACCGCCTCGCTGCACATTATCCCTTGCATAAAGATAGATTGTGGGTCCCTTATAACATGTTGTACACAGTGGAAATAAACATTCTGGTCACCTTAACATCAGGGATCTTATACATTAAACTCCTTCTGAATCAAACCGTCACAGTAGCCTTACCTTACTGATCCCTCTTAAAATAGAAAAAAACACCTTACTTTACCAGCAGAGAGAAAATTGATTATTAAATTATTAATGTGACTAATGAAGAGCAGTGTAATTATTAAGTATTATTCTGTTGATCGATGTCATTACATTTGTTGAAAAGCACATAATGACTTGTTTAAGACTCGTTTTGTCAAAGTTTAGGACTTGGACTTGACTTGAACTTGCCCATCCTGACTTGAGACTTGACTCGGACTTGAGCGCAAAGACTTGAGACTTGACTCGGACTTGCAAAACAATGACTTGGTCCCACCTCTGCTCTGCGGTAACGAGAGTCATGTATCTGAACCAAATGCCCTAAGTGAAGCCGTTAGTCTCATCTGACTGACCCAAGGGTTGGTGCTGGTGTGACAGGGAGGCTTCCAAGTGTTTGAAGCAGATGTCATGCTTTCAGTTCATGGCTCGGTGGGGGGGAGCAGACCCATGTGAGACAGTATCAACGGCTGTAATGTTCAGTTTGAGGAGTGTCATTCTCTCTTGGAGCAGAAAATGGTGTCCATTCTCGGACCAGACCATTAATGTCATGTAGAGCAGCATCTATGTGACTGCACTCAGCCGGACTGTAGCAGGGCAGAACTGGGTGACTTTTAGTGAAGCCGTCCAATGCCATAGACAAAATGGAACCACGTACTAACAAAAGGGACACAAGGTCATCAATGTCTCTCTTTACCTTTGGCCTAATTGTAAAACAAATTAGTGGAACAAATGTGGAACACTAATCCATCCTCATGTGAAATGTAGAGATAATTTAAATAATTACTTATGGGTTGAAGTCAAATTAACATTAACATTAGAACTAAAGTCAGTCGAAATTGGACGTGCACGGATCAGAATCTAATCAATACACCATTTTTCCAGCTCTGTAATGAAAAGGATATCAAGATTAGGTTCATTAAAGGAGTGTTAAAACACCCAAACATGCACACGTCTTATTCTAGTAGAGATTAGAGGAAAGGTCTAATGTTGTGAACAAAATAATCAAGTCAAAGTTATTTTATTTATTTTATCTTATGTACCACATTTAATTTAATAATTAATCTTAAATTACTTATAACTCTAAAGAAGGCAACAATTTACAATGTGGATAAGGTGAATACTTATCCAAAGTGTGTGTGTGTGTGTGTGTGTGTGTGTGTGTGTGTGTGTGTGTGTGTGTGTGTGTGTGTGTGTGTGTGTGTGTGTGTGTGTGTGCGTGTGTGTGCGTGTGTGTGTGAACAGCTTGTCTGCCCAAGGTTAAGACATTTGGGACAGCAGTGAGAATGTTATGAGAAACAATTTGTTTCTTAGACTGACCTCGAAGGAAGCTAGACTGGAACATTTTAAATAAATCAAAACACTTGTACATTAATTAAATACATTTGACATTTAGCTTGAGCTGGGTTCAATACTTTCTTTACGGTATTTAAATTGGGCTCAAGTAGAACCCCTACATGGATTTGGCTTGCAACACAAAGTGATACCGATCTCTGTGTGTTAGGATTTGAAAGTCTCATGATTTAAAGTGTGGGCCTGTGAAGGAGAGTCCCTTGGAAAACAACATCTATTTTTTTTAACTGTAATTACTTATTTTTAAGAGATTGCAACATTATACTTTTCATAATAATCATAATTAATTTAACACATTTATTATGCACACAATAAAAACTTCAATAAATATATTGATCCTGGCTTAACCAGCAACCTCTTTTGTTCATAAGCTCGGTTTCAGAAAACTTGTCAGTAGTTTAACAACTATTTGAATTTTAGTAATGTCTATGGAGACCAAATTGGTTGATACGAGAAATAATTTGAAGCAGTTTAATAAAGAATGTTAAACTATATTTAAAACTGTAATTGAACTTCAACTTATATTAATTATCTGAATCCAGTGGCCAGTTGGAATAGATAATCAACAAAGTTTCCATTTTACAGCAACAGCGCAAAAGGTTTCTACAATAATTCGTATTATGTCTGAGTCTAGTTCTGTCTCATCAGCTTTGTTTCGGAATGTGTTCAATACATTACGTTTTTTCATTATTACCATACAACACATAGATTTAAGAATAAATGAAACAAATAATACAACTTTGACCTAATTGAGCAGACAGATTTTGCCACCCTGACCTCCTCAGATAGGTCTTGCGACCAGCAGTGATGCCTTTGAGGGTCTCAGGGTTCAGGACGGGGCATAGGGTTTATACAAGGTCACAAACATATCTTAACATACCAGCAATACAATTTAAGAATGTATTCTTAAAGCAATATAATCTTATTTTCTTCTTACACCTACAGCGGACACCCTGAACAGTGTGCTTCTTGTTTACATTTTCCTCTGCACACTCAGATGCAGGACATAAAACACTCTTTTGCTATTTATTTTCATTTTGCAGCACATTTATACTACCAGAATTTGCTTTATTTATTTGTCTCAAGTCATTTACTTTTGGTGAGTTCACTAAAGCTTAGTTTATTTTACCCTGGCTGTGGACTGATTCATTATTAGCTGTTACAAAACATACACAAGACGGCGGTTAGACAAACAAATATAGACCCCCGATACAAACAATCAGACAAACAAACATGAACTCGTAATAAACACCAGCGTCAGCAAAGTTCATCCAGCTCAATTTAGTCCGAATTCAGAGGTTTCAGAGGGGGGAGGGAATGATCTCTAGTGGGGCGCCTTGACTCACGCTTCCACCCTTGTATATAAGTCCTTAGATCGGTGCCTGATGACCGTCCAAGAGCGATAACTAGCTTATCCTCTTGCGACACCACTACTCTATTCTAGTGGCGCTATGCCCCCCCCCGATCAGGAGCGCATAGACTTTTTTCCGCTACCCTTTCCCTCCAACAACGGCACAGTTAATAGTAGTCCTGCACGGACCAGCCTATACACTCGCTATCGAGTTCATCACAACGATGAAACACAGTCTTGTTCTACACTCGCATGCCACTGCCCACCCGTGATCAATTAGCCTATCATTTTATGTATGCACCCCGGACCGGCACCAGTTCCTCCAGCAATGTAGAGAACTGTGGCGCATCAGGTAATGCACGCACCTCGCGCTGCCCCGTCTTACCAGCACGTAGAAGACGGTCACAAACAACAAGAGTGCTTTTAGACCATCTCGTTTTAATAGAGACAGCGGTGGCGTGAGTTAGAGCTATAGACAAAGGCTGTGACTTTCTCCCTCTCAGTGCACTTCACCAGCCACACAGATACGGGGAGATATTTACACACACACCCGGAGCAGCTGGAGCCGTGTTTATAGAGGCGATAGTGCAACCTGGTCTCACCAGAATGCGTGACTCCACCACGACTCCTTAACACCGCAATGCGTGGTGGAGTCAGGAATTTTGCTACATTTACGTGTCTGCACCACGCAAAACAGCCCAATGTAAAGTGAATGAGGCTCCTTTGTCGTGGTGCACACATGCATTTCTACAACGTCCTGCAGTGAGCTTTTTATTCTATAAAACGTTTTTTAAATCTACTTTATAGCTTGTAGTAACTCACGGGAGGCTTCTTTTATTTTATTTGTATTCATAATAATTTGTGTCTTTCGTCAGAATGTATTATGGTGCATTATTTACCAATTTTTGTTCTCAAAAAACAGTGCATTGTGTGTAATACAACTGTGATTTTTATTAAATTAGTTATTTTTTAAGGAAGGCCAGAGCTTCAGCTGTGTCAAATAGATTGTTCCCTTTAGTTTAGGTTATTTAAAAGACAATTATATTCAGGGCTGCACATAACCGGTGCGCAGGTGCGCATGCGCATCCCCCGCCAAAAAACAGCACCGGATCCTTTGAAAAAAGGCGCATTTGCGCGCCAACATTGAGAGAGAGAGAGAGAGAGAGTGAGGAGAGAGAGAGAGAGAGAGAGAGAGAGAGAGGAGAGAGAGAGAGAGAGAGAGAGAGAGAGAGAGAGAGAGAGGAGAGAGAGAGAGAGAGAGAGAGAGAGAGAGAGAGAGAGAGAGAGAGAGAGAGAGAGAGAGAGAGAAGAGAGAAGAGAGAAGAGAGAGATAGAAAAGAGAGAGTGAGAGATATTTGCCAGTTGCATAAGAACTGGTAAGATAGCAGGGTTTCCCACACATAGACTTTACTTGGGCGGGCCGCCCACGTATATTAACGGCCGCCAAAGTATAATTCGCGAGCTATTTAGGTTTAATTTTTTTAAACCTGTGGGTAACGTAACGTGGCTACGTCACGTTGCACCTCACTTTCATTCATTTCATCTGACAACGGACTACAGTAAGTATCTAAAATCAAGGGGAGTTTATTTCTTTAAAACACGAAATAATATTGCTTTTATTTATTCCACTGTAGCACAGTCTCTATAGCGTTTCCTTCCTGGATATTAGGTTGAGTTTTGTAGTGTGTTTAGCTTTTACAATAAGCCACGTGCAGCTTGCAGCCTCTGGCCTTCCGGTCAAAGTTTTTAGCTGGATAGCATTTATAGTTTATACAGGTAAATGACATTAGCTGTCCCCGGCACAGTTGGATAGTGGAGGTGCCTGCTCGAAAAATATGTTTAAATGCATGTATTTGTACATGTGTTGTAAAGACAGTCTTCAACACAGAGTTCTAATATTGGCTAAAGGGCCTCGGCGATGGAGTGGAACAAAAATGTGGAACTGGAGTTTTTCCAGAGGATTTGACTGGCCCTGGTTTAAAGCATATCCTTTATGTCTGAGTTAAAATGAAAGATAGGCAGTTCATATGTTCAGCAACACTAAATGCATGCATATTGTAGGAAGTCAGTACTCATGTTTTCTCTTAAACCATCCAGTTCAAGATCTATGATGTGTAGGTAATATTGTTATGTAATGGTGACCGATCATTAATTGTAACATTCATTATAGGTGAACAGCTTTCTCTCCAGGGCAGCTCTGGTCACAAAATACATGACAAAAGCAGGTTGGTATTAACACTACACTAACACTACACACTGTGATAAGGCAGCCCTGATAAGTATTTTACAGAGAGTTCCCTCCTTAAAAACATTATTGGTGTATTACTTTACTGTAATTACCAGTTCAACAACCTTTTAACGATTGGGTTTAGTCATGTCTATCAGGTTTCTCACTCAGTATTGCCTTTTTGATGTGAATACTTACTTTTTTGTTTGTGGATATTTTTGTCTTTTTTAGGAAGAGTGAACATGCTCACTCAACAGGCCATGGGTTGGAACAGAAGGAAGAGGGACAACCTTCATCAAGTTTTAGCCCACAGATATGTCAAAGTAAGGGCAAATTACAATTGTCTTCTCATCTGACATTACATATTTATGAAGGATGTCTGCAATGTAACCTCATAGCTATATACATTATGTTCTCCCTTATCCACACTTCCTCTTGCAAGTCAGATGGTGTCATGTAATGTTTCAACTGTTCTTCTGAAGGTCTAGTACTGAAAACTGGTGTTCTTTGCATTATGGTGTTGCATGGCGCTTTTGCTCTGACGTTTTCTTTTTTTTGTAAAGATCACAGAGAGGGCAAAGGTGGAAGCTGCCAGCTTCAGCGACTTCAAAAAGGAGCACAACCTTGATCAGGAGACCATACAGCAGTGGGTGTATGATGTCAGGCAATGGGCGGTCACAGGTAAGACATACCACAGGTATTCCATATATACATCTGTTAATTACTGTAAGTTTAGACACACATATAAGTTGGCTATATGTTGAAACTGAGACTGTCACTGATTGTATCTCTTCTCCAATTGTTTTTTTGCAACTATTTAGACAGAGTCTACGCCCCAGGGTGTACTGAAGGACTGAGGGTGGATATTGAGAACATCACCGTCACTCTTTTGCGCAGGAAGCAAGATCTGTATCGTCAGCATGGTTTGTTGTCAAAGTAGTTATTGAAATTACCTTTCAAAAACAACAAAAACATTCTGGCACCATGACACAGTTTTGTTTCCGTTTCACTTTGCAGACAGCAACCAGGCAAGGCAAAGAAAGAGGAAGAGAATGACAGAGCTGAAGAAGAAGCTTCGCGAAAAAGTTGTGCAATACAACACCGGAGTGCAGGAAGAACCGATTGACGAGGAGTTGGCTTGCAGTCTGACAGAGGGCTACATCCTACCATGGGAGAGGCATGGAAATGGTAGGATAATTGCTAGTTTGGCTTGTTGTTTTTTTAGTCTTATCCAAAATATGACAGTTTATTGTGGGGCAGAAAAAGCAATGGTGATACCTGCAAATATATAATATTTGTTATTTGTTTACATTATAGAGAACCAATGCTATCGCTACAAAGATTTGTGTCTCAGAAATGAAAATCATTCTGTAATAATATAATATATGAATAAATATTCCTTGTCCACTACTCCATTCCTTTCCTCAACCTAAAGGCAACACCTTCAGGTTGAAGAGGTCTGTCTTTGACCAGGTAATGCTGGTCAGACGTTTGGAGGAGGAGCAGAGCATCCTGGTGAAAGAGATGTCGCAGCACATCATGTTCCTTCTGAAGGAAGTGCAAGAAGTGGAAGCACTCAGAGGACAGACTTTGGAGGGCATCAAAACCAGCAGTATGTCTGAGATCTTAACATTTGAATATTTTCATCCACTCTTCAACACATTGCATGTCTTACATAAGTAGAACACATCTGTCACTGTCAGGCCGAAGTGAAATAGTAAATTACTGAAACTATTCATTATCAAGATCATAATCGATTATTTTCTGTCTATTGACTAATTGTTAAGCACTATATCAAATATTAATCAACATGTCCCATTTGGCACCCAATATATAGTAACATCCTTCAGTTTAAGATGGATTTACCTATTTTGAAGTGTTTTTACATATGCAGCATTGTACAATGCAAAGAGATTTGCAATTGTCATGGTTTGTTTACATTGAGCCCTTTTGCTGTGTGATTATTCCTCTACAGATTTCGGTGACCTGACAGAGGATGCTGCACATGGGCTCATGAGTGTCCTCAGTCGGAGGTGGCACTTCCTCAAAAGCCAACACAAACAGGCTGTACATGCGTACAGCGGTGTAGCCGCTATGGAATGCCATGATCTTCAATTACAGCAGGACATTGAGGAGTCGGATGACAATGACTACACTAGCCCTGAGTCTGAGGAAGAAGACCTATAAAGGTTTCTGCCAAGCAACACAGAGGCACTGGAGAGCTCTTTCACAAGCGACGTGTCACGTCCACACGCTGGTGCACGCCATAATAATGACAAAACACATTTAAAACACACTTAAAGCCATACAAAATAAAGACATTATAAAACACTATATGACAACAATATGAAACTATGCACTTGTTTCGCCCGACTGAGTTCATAGTAATGTGAAAATGTGTTTTATATTTTGTACTTCTGTTTTTAAAGCGCTTTGACTTGCTGATGTGTATGAAAATAAATTGCCTTGCCTTTATATTAAACTGCCTCTTATTACTCAAACAAGTGCTATACAATGGTTGTTTTCTTGTCACTGCATTTTGTCATTCGTTGATTATGAACTATTAATGTGAATACATTGTAAATAGAGTTCATACAATAAAATAATCCTTTATTAGTAACATGTGCATAATGCAGGGTAAATACCAACACATTCTCACTCCCAACTCGTACTTCTAATTTTGTATTATTTTCTAAACCACACAGTGTTATTTACTCAACAATAAGACACAATTATCCTTGTGTTTATTTGTTTGATTGATTGTATAATGTCGGACTTTTGGATCCGTCAGGACCGAGGGTCGGAGCAGCTTATAGTAGTTGAGAATGTTACACCCGGAAGTAAGTATTCTCTCCGCTTTGCTTGACAAACCCTGTGATTAGTCCTCAAGCTCTGTGATTGGATGTTGGAGTGGCAGTGCGCCGAGGGTTACGCCGAGCGTCAAACAGCACAATGGAATGGAACCACGGCACACTATCCAAAAGTGGAGTCGGACGGGTCCACCCCCCTCCCCACCCCGTCCCCAGAACTACACATGCTGGCTAATGTATGTTTCGCAACATGTTCTACTGGGAATTGTAGTTTTAAAAGACGTTTTCGTATTTCCCATAATTAGAAGTTGCCAGTATTAAACTGTGTACACCCCTAGAGGTTTAGGGGATACGAAACACATTGGTGTTATCACATTTAAAACATATAATTAATAAATGGGTGAAAATTGCTTGTGTCCATAATGGCCAGCATTAGTATACCCACATGACAGCTAGGGTCAGAAGAGCTTTATTTAACAGCTGGTCTTATGTCTGTGACCCCTCCTGTTGTTAATTGATAAGCCTGAAACATGCACTTGTCAAGGTTCAGAGGCACATTTTGCAAATATGGCAGTATAACCATCGATCATCTTAAGATAAGATAAGATATACTTTATTGATCCCAAGCGGGGCCATTTTTTCGTTACAGCAGCATGTGTAACAGTTGTAAATATCCAGTGGTGTTTATTTGTAAATCATTTAGTATAATCACACAAATTCTGTGTTTTATATTTAATAATTCTCTGTTCCTCATTTATTGAATGTTCAATACCTGACAAGGTCAGAGAGGCAAAAGGTCGGAGTAGATGAAAAAGGTCAGAGATGAAAAACTTGGGTCGCAGGTTCCTCAACAGTGCATTACAAGACATCTATCGATATGTGTGTACCTCCACCATTAAACAGTCCTATTCTGCACATTTATTATACTATCTATATACATCTTATAAGAGTGTAATACATATGTATAATATCAGTAAAAATAAGTGCTTCAACATAGTTAACATTGCAGGAAAGTTGATTGTCAAGTCCCAAAACAAACTATGCAATATATTAGACATTAATTACTTTGTCAGACTTAATATGTATCTGTAGATACCTCCAAAACTTTTTCTTATTTAAAAAAGACCTTAACCTAAAGTATTCTTTAATGTTTAAATAAAGCCTGATAGGTTGTCTGTATTGCACTTCCTCCTGTTAATATCTTTGGACGTCCTGCACTAAACTGTGTTATTGTAGAGATCACTACAGTATCTTCTTGATATTTTCATCTATATTCTATCATCTTGACCTTCTACTTTCCCCCTATGTATGTACTCTTAATATGTTTATGTTTTCATCAATATAACATAATTCAACAAAAAAATTCAATAACGTGCTTTAACCACTAGGCGGTGCGGGTTAAAAAAATTGTCAACTTGAAGTGTTAACAAGATAAATTATACTGCTGTTTCCAGTTTAGTTAAGATGGATGTATTTTGTAACACCAATCTTCGGAAAAAGTACGTTTGGTATATAAATGTACTGCTGTTTCCATTTGTTAAGATGGATGTAACACCAATCTTCGGAAAAGTACGTTTGGTATCTGAAATAAATTAGGGTTATGCAGGTAGTGGAGAGTGGACCTGCTCCGTTTCCACGGCAACGGTAGCTGAGGATCATGGGTAATCTAGCCTTCCGCTGTCCAAAAAGACCACAATAAAACGAGTAGAAAACCTTTGAAGCCCCTGTACTGGTCTTTACTTTAGAAGTTATCTACTGGCAGTTCAGCATAGCTTAGTTAACTGGGGAAAGAATAATAACACTACATTTCTCCCATCAAGAGCTCCCCATCAAACACCGCATTGACTTTAAAATATTACTTTTCCCTTTCAAAGCCCTCAACAACCTTGCCCCCACCCCGCCTCAGATCTGCTGAAGCTAACCTACTGCAGCCCAATCAGGACAAAGCTCCGGACCTGGGCCCCACACTCTGGAACTCCCTCTCCAGCCACGTCAGATCCGCCAACACTCTCACATCAGTCAAACAATCCCTCAAAACTCACCTTTTCACTCTTGCCTTCAACTCCTAATCAACTAACCCCTTGCCCTTATTCCCCCTAGCTTAGCACGTTCTACTTTTGTTTTACTTGCTTGCAAGAGCTTTGAGCACCAGGAAAAGCGCTTTATAAATGTAATGTATTATTAAATTAAAATAGCCTATAAACAGTGTATTCCCAAAGGACTGAAGCATTGGCTACTTATTTCTTGATGTTTTGTGCATTAAGCATTCTGTTATTAATGTTTTCAATAGTGAACTATCATCTCAAGGACCCCTTGTGGGCTGCTTCTGTGTATTTCAATCAGGAGAGACTTCATTTTGTTTCAAGAACATTTATTGACACATGCCATATGATAAATGTTAAGTCTTTGTCGATTAAACCCCGATCCTGAAATGGTATATCTAAAGGGGGAAATGCAGCCGTGAGCATATAGGGAACCCCCCCGGGGTCTAGACACTGTTGATGATGCTGAAGATCTGGATTTGATGAGGAGATGAGGTCTTTGGATTAGCTCTCCTGGCACTGGATGTGATGAAAGGAGGTGGATGGGGAGGAGGCGGGCGGCAGCATGACAACCTGAAAAAACAGCTGACTGCCATTTTAAAGTTTGGCTGCAGCACGGTGATTGGCTGCTGGAGAATGAGGTGAAATGTAATAGGTTAAAGAGAACGCCTGTGATGAGCTGATTATATCTAGCTGCGGAGTGAATGTATATATATATACCCAGTCTTCCTGAAAGAACTTGCGCTGAGCTTCATTTTACATCAATATGCAATTCACCTGTGAAATGAATTGCCAGTGGCCATAAAACAATACATACAGGGATCCTTCAAGTCAAAACATGTTTAAGTCTGTTGCACTTTATTAATTACATACAAACACCAAAACATTTATTGTTTTGTTTGGCAATGGGATTTGCATGGGTGGGAATCAGGCTGGTTGCCAGGATGGAGGCCAGGACATACCACTGAGAAAAAAATAAAAATAAAGGGAGGGTGAAGAAGAATGAATAACTTGTGTATAGCTGGTGCTAGAGACAGCAGAACTTTTTGCATTTTTCTTTAACAAATGCCACCTAAGATAATGGCGTGCCAACAATTACCACAAATGTTAACAGCACACATAGATGTAATTGTACAAAAGCAAATTAACATACCAAATGTGCAGGGCTCCCAGTCATAAAGGTGCTCCGCCCCCCGTGGCAGGCAGACAAAGACATTGTACATCTGTATGTTATTTGAACTTTTTACTTTCACAAGTACTTATAATATATGTAATGTTCAAATAGTTTGCATATATCCCAGCAGCAGCAGGGGCTTCAAGCCAAGGGCATGCAACTTCTCCAGCTGGGAAAATAATTGTTGAGGTAGAGAGATCAATTAGATAAATACACAAAACTGTTGTTTACATTTGAATTTATCTGCAAGCTTGCCCTGAAGTAGCATCAAAATAAATCATCTACACTAATATCCTGGCATCATAATAAAAACAATGATTTGTTCATTATGTTTTGGTGGATACATTTGGGATTTTTAACTTATGAGACACTTCCTAAACTTCCTACACATAATAGTTCATTCTGTTTGAAAATCATTAATCATGAATTATATTCTCATTAATGATACAATTAATACCTCTGTCAAAGTAATACAACTATTTTTCACACTTTTGGTGAATGAGATAATTCTGTAAACTACATACCAGAAGGGCGGCGTCATCAAGAACGTGGGACTTGATTCTGTTCTTATTCATGGATGACAACCACTGCTTCTGCTGGCTTTGGAATTTGTCCATTTTCTTTTTGAGTCTCACATTTTTTGGCTGTGGATGTTTACATAGTGTGCAGAATTTATTTCCACAGTAAATCGTTTCCCTACAGTTTGGGCAGGTCTTTTTTTGTGACCCTCCAGCCATTTGTAGGAGTGAGAGAGTGATTAAAAGAGAAAGTGAGAGAGAGTGAGAGAGTGATTGAAAGAGAAAGTGAGAGAGTGATTGAAAGAGAAAGTGAGAGAGTGATTGAAAGAGGGACAGTGAGAGAGTGTGGCTCTTAAAAGTGCCGTTGGTTTTATATGTGTGTGTGTGTGGATAGTGTGTGTGTGTGTGTGTGTGTGTGGATATGTGTGTGTTGGTGATATTAAGGGTTGTAATGAAGCTGTAAAACAGGAAAAATAAAAACATGATTAGGATTATTTAGAATAACAGTAACATCTGTGCAATACTCTAAGTAATAATAATTAATCTGTGCAATACTCTAAGTAATAATAATTCATCTGTGCAATACTCTAAGTAATAATAATTCATCTGTACAATACTCTAAGTAATAATAATTAATCTGTGCAATATTCTGGCATACATTATGCATTTATACTGTGCATATTGTTATATTATGCACATATTTTTACATACTTGTTTTTCTTATATTTTCTACTATATATTTGAATTCTACAATGTAACAATCCCAATTTCCCCCGGAGATCAATTAAGTATTTCTGATTCAGAGTGGGACATTGGGTGGTCCACACTGGCCAGTCAAATCCTCTGGAAAAACTCCAGTTCCACATTTTTGTTCCACTCCATCGCCGAGGCCCTTTAGCCAATATTACAACTCTGTGTTGAAGACTGTCTTCACCACACATGTGCAAATACATGCATTTAAACATATTTTTCTAGCAGGCACCTCCACTATCCAACTGTGCCGGGGACAGCTAATGTCATTTAGCTGTATTAACTATAAATGCTATCCAGGTAAAAGCTTTGACCGGAAGGCCGGAGGCTGCTAGCTGCACGTGGCCGCTACCCGTTATCTTGCGCGTAGCCTATTGTAAAAGCTAAACACACTACAAAACTCCACCTAATATCCAGGAAGGAAACGCTATAGAGACTGTGCTACAGTGGAATAAATAAAAGCAATATTATTTCGTGTTTTAAAGAAATAAACTCCCCTTGATTTTAGATACTTGCTGTAGTCCGTTGTCAGATGAAATGAATGAAAGTGAGGTGCAACGTGACGTAGCCACGTTACGTTACCCACAGGTAACGTAACGTGGCTACGTCACGTTGCCGTTAAGCGCGACGTAACGTTGCCGTGGTAACGACGGAATCTTCTTCTGGTTTATTGTTGTTATAATACAAATGATTATTATTACTATTAAACAAAAAGCATTTCAAATACAGGCAGTAGCCATCTAAATTCCGATGTGGGGGGAGTGGTTTTCACCATCATTATCATCATTATATATTTTTTAAATGACTAATATTGGCCTACAATACCCCTTTATTGATCGAATAGGAATATAATCAGGGGCACACATAACGTTTTTGCCCTGGTTCTCAAAGGAGCACCTGGAGATGTTGCTTGGTGCGCATCCTTAAAATGAAATAAACCGGACCTTTTGAGGGGTACTTGACTCTATGAACGGGGGGGGGGGGTTAGTGAGCACGCTCATGAAGCCTCGCAGCAGGGTTACTGTGCGGAGCGCATAAAGCAGACCCTTCACGCGATAGCGAGGGGTAGAGCGAGGGATCGCAGATGCTCGCGGACGGATTAAAAAAATTAAACCTAACTCTCTCTCTCTCTCTCTCTCTCTCTCTCTCTCTCTCTCTCTCTCTCTCTCTCTCTCTCTCTCTCTCTCTCTCTCTCTCTCTCTCTCTCTCTCTCTCTCTCTCTCTCTCTCTCTCTCTCTCTCTCTCTCTCTCTCTCACCGGTTATGTGCAGCCCTGAATATAATTGTCTTTTAAATAACCTAAACTAAAGGGAACAATCTATTTGACACAGCTGAAGCTCTGGCCTTCCTTAAAAAATAACTAATTTAATAAAAATCACAGTTGTATTACACACAATGCACTGTTTTTTGAGAACAAAAATTGGTAAATAATGGCACCATAATACATTCTGACGAAAGACACAAATTATTATGAATACAAATAAAATAAAAGAAGCCTCCCGTGAGTTACTAGAAGCTATAAAGTAGATTTAAAAAACGTTTTATAGAATAAAAAGCTCACTGCAGGACGTTGTAGAAATGCGTGTGTGCACCACGACAAAGGAGCCTCATTCACTTTACATTGGGCTGTTTTTGCGTGGCAATTTTAGTGGTAATATCTCTGGCTGCTTCTTCCTAACTGCTAGTGTTGGCCGCTGAAACCCCTAGAATTCGGCGATTTGTTCACTACAAATCTTTACATTGCTTTCATACAGAAGTTCCACTTTACTGATGCCCTTCATTAAGGTTTCCCTAAACATGAGCTGTTTGTATGGCACTTCCGTCCCGAGCAGCATACACAGAGGAAATCAGCCAGGACAGAGTCCCCAGACACTGATCCCCTGGGTTTACTATCCCCAAATGTTCATTAACCAAAAACGAAACACAGCTGCTCAGCTTCACAGATAATGTTAGGATACCGTCAATCACAGATTCTGGTAAGGCAATGTCCAAATGTGGATTTGAAATTACACTTACCAGTTCTGAAGATTTGTTGGTATCCTGCCGACAACGCCAATTTGTGGGGGAAACTTCTGTGTAGCAATGCAGGAGGAGTCACCGACTCAGGAAGGAGACACAGGGAGAGCTGGAGCTTAGATGTCAAACACTGATGGTTTATTTAGGAGCTTCGGCCGGAGGATTCCATCACAAGTCACGAGTCAGAGGTCTGACTGCACGGGAGAGTTGCCAAGTCAATTCTGAAGAACTCTACCCCAGACCCATGTATTTAGCTAGTTCAGAGAGAATAATCAACATTGTGCATAACAAGATAGAATGATAACACCTCTATCAGCTGACGCCAACAGGCAGGAACAGGGAGACAAAACACTGAGAGCACAGCAGCCAAGGTTACAGGTGCGTGTGCTCAGTCAGGACAGTATGAACTGATAAACTGGGTCAAAGTTATGGGCCTTGGAAAATATTTCCCCAACAGCCGGTATAGTTGTATCATTCTTTCTGTTTGTAGGAGCCTCAATAGAGCAGCATGCTGTGCAGCCTCAACATTTGTGTATATTGAGCATGTTTTGCCATTTGTAAAAGGAAAGCTAAAAAAACAACCAAGCTTATATAAAGAAAATGTTCTAGTGAGGACCCTCCTGGGTGTGTTCTGGGATAGTTTGGTCGAAATTGTGATTTACTGAATTTTACAGACAATAACTTCTGTTTGCGAAAGATAGTAATTTAACAGATATGTATATAAATAAAAGTCTTTGAGATTGCCACAACCAACATCAAAGTCAAACTGAAAACAAGTCTGAAAACCATCATAGGAAACGTTGGAAACTTTGTCGATGAAACATCGTTGATGGAAACATTGTCGAACAGTCCAGAAGATAAAGGATATAACAGAAATATTCTGTTGCAGCAATGTTTTCTTAAATCACATGTTGTTTCAATTCAAACTTGTTCTCATCTTACCACATACTTTAAAGTTAATTCTCAAGGGAAATAGGCTATCAAAATCTAAAGACTTTCAAATTAATAATACATAAGGCATTATTGTAATTTTGTGTCACTGGGCTTACCTATAATAATATTAATGCTTCTCTAATGTGTTTCCTATGTACCTGTATTATTAGCAAAAGCTGAACAAGGTAAACCAGATCTATAGTACAAACTCAGCACCATCATTTAACAGCCCAGATGATGCATGTATATGTATTATAACACCATAACACTATTTATAATGCATGAAGTGTTGATAAATATTTAAAGGAGCACTCCTTGATTTCAGCGGGCAACTGTCTCATTTGCACACCATACTGAAGAATGGGGGTCTTTTAGACCTTGGGGCGCCAAAATATTTTACATCCCTCTTTTCTGATACATTACATATTTCTTGTTTATTTTTCCATACGCAGGATTTCTGTCTCATAGTGAGAACAAAATCATTTTAAAAGACACATATTGTAAAATTCCATTTTCTAAACAATATGGGTGAGTATGGTAATATTTTAAATATATTCCCATCACAAGTTTTGTGTTATGTGTAAATATGGAATTAAGTCATTTTTCTAATGCTAACTTTTTGGAGAAATATACAGAGATAAACACAATTACACACCTAAATATGTATTTTGGATGATTTGTTCTACTAGTCTAAAATAACACATGTTATAGACGCAAAATAGCCCAAACACAAAAAAATAGACCAGCAAATTAAAAAGTTGTGTTTATGCCCGTAGTGTCTCGCTGTATAATGTGTTTGTCATAATCCATCTGACAATGACTATCAAACCTATGACAATCATGTGACATGGCACTGTTTAATACGGTAATACACAGGCAGCCTACAACCGCATCACGCAGAAGACCCCAGGATCTTTATGTAAAGGATTTCCAGGGTGTGAGGCACCAAGAAGCTAATGGAGGCCCTGAGTGGCTTTTATTTGGAAGGCCACTTCACTGACAACGTGTACGGAAGGGACGGGTCAATGTGGATGGTGACACACTGCAGGTCAAAGTATTGTATTTTTATACTCTGGTCAACTTTGAGAGTTTCAGCCATTTCAGCGGCCATAGACTGTATAGTGGAAATAAATAATTTGCAAAACCCATTTATGTGTATATCTTACTTCCAACCCGGTATCACGGCAAGACGTGAACATGTGACGATTTACCATGCTGGGAGACGTGAAGATGTCACGATTTCGTCCCTTCAAACGTGACAGTTACACGGTATTGTTAACCCATGTTAACCAGTGGAGAAATACCCGGAAATGCCAAGCAAATGCTCTGCCACAACGGTCGGTTGTTATTGTCAATATTAATATAATAATGATTTATTTTTTAATAGTCACACTCGATTTCGCCGATTTTCTTGTTGCCCCAGCTGGTCGACACCTCTTTTAGCAGAAACAAAGGCTACATTAATGTATTAAATCGATGTTAATCCATGTGTGTGGATGTGGAATTAACGGACATGACGTTGTGCGATTGCGTTGCCAGGCAACAGCTTCGGTTCATGTTAATTTAAAAACTCTTCAACTAGAACCCTAGTTATATTTAAAAACATTTTAGAAGGCCTCACGAAATACTTTAATGTAAATTAAAATTTAAATGTGAAGGAATGTGTGTATAACAAAATAAATCCGTCATAAACATAAACCTTGAACCCTTGAACCTTGAACAATACCGGAAACAGACGTAGGCAAGATCCTCAGCTCGATGATTGGATGGTTTAGCCGCAATGCATGTTGGGATATGGTGTTATGCGATGTGAAATCCGAAAACATTTTTTAAAAATAAAATAATACTTTATTCTGAGTGTGCTTGCTTTTCTCTTTGAAATTCATCACATAACGGCATTGTAATACACGGTTCGGCTGCATTAAATATTACATATATGCCGTAGTTCTCTATTTATAGAGCCCTGATGAGAAACATCAGTACTTTGTTCTAGACAAACAGGAAGAACTGCCGCCAAAACTGAAAACGTGACGTGGATCATAAATATATCAGCAATTAAACAACATCTTACATTTCTTTTCACACAATACGTCTCCTTGCAGTATCAACACTAATTCGGCTGACTTTTACATTTGATCCAATTGGTAGATAGGCTGTATTTACATCATAACGGTGCACAGCTGATAGAAAGTGACACCTAGTGGTTAAAGCACGTTATTGAATTTTATTATTTGTATTATTAGATATTAATAGGAGGATGTGCAAAACAGACAAACTAATAAGGCTTTATTTAAACATTAAAGAATACTTTAGGTTAAGGTCTTCTAATGAGAAATCCTCTCCTCTGAGTGGTCATTTTAAAGAGACGTCCATTGATGATGACAGGAGGCACAGCAGCCCGCTGTCTGATGGACAGATGTGTTCATGACGACTTATATATTTACTTTTAATTCATTGACAGTGCGGTATAATGAGACAATAACAGGCTACAGATGCGGACATACACACACATATATATATATATATATATATATATATATAAATATATACAATTTCAGAATCAAACAAGTATGAGAGCACTCTCATACTAACACAATATTTAATTAATAACGTAACACAATCAGAGACTGGATATACCCCCCCCTCTCTGGTCGCTGAAATGGGGAATTGAAATTACGGGCCAAAAGTTTTATTTACAAGTATTAAAAGTAAGCATAGGACACCAAACCAACTGAGACCTGTCTGTCCACCGCATCAATTCCCGTGGAATTTAAGCGTCTGTCACAAGCGCATCTAGTCGCAATCGCATTTCGCTTGTCCAACCGTCTCATGTTGGCTACAATACCTGTTTTAATGAGGGGTATATATACCAATATCTCTTGATGTCTGTTACACTTATGGTTGTGATATCGTCTATTTTTTTATGTGTTATTATAATGTGTCCTTATTGAAATGTTCCAAAAAATGCATTTTTTATTTCTCTACATCTTTTTTACGCTGATTTCAGCCTGTCTGATTCTGTAAGGTTATATGAGCCCAATGCTTGCTGGGAAATTATGCAAATTCGTTTGTTGCCCAGACCCACTCAGAGCAATATTTGCTTTTTCCCACTTGATCAGAACAGCGGCAGGAGAAAAGAATGGAGTGACAGCTAGAAAATTAGGCTACGTGGTAATTAAAGCAAAAATGCAAACGACGATTCTTCAGATGTTTAAGAGAAAGGAGAGAGATGAAGAAACCCAGAATGTGCTTAAAATTAGAAAAACAACGCCCACAGATGACACAGGTGATGATGCTTATTTAGCCCAGAGAATGGACATGAACCTGGCCATGATGAATATAATAAGTTAGCTAACTAGCAAACTGTATATCTCTATAAGGGGTGCCCAACCAGTCGGGGAGATTCCCAGTCGATCGCGAGATGTCTAAAAATAGAACAACAATATTCTGTTTTATCGTTAATGTCCTACAACAGGGGTGGCCAAACTTTTTGGCTCAGGGGCCACAATGATGTATCAATGTGACAGCCGGGTCGGGGGGCATTGTTTGGTTCCGTCTTGATTAATGTCGGGCTGAGGGTTGTTTTAATCTCATTCTCCCGCGCGCGGGGCGACGTCCACGCACAGCTGCGACGACCAGGGAGGGCGGGACTTTTCGCGGCGCGCGCGGCGTGTGGACAGTGGGGGATAACATAAATATCCCCCCCCCCCGTCAACGATCGCCAAAGACAACGTAACCCTACTACTGGTGCACCCCCTCTAATCTCAGATGCACCCTGAGGAGTCTTACTCAGAACACAATATTTTAACATTAAATATTTTGCTTTGATATTTTCTATTTTAATCTGCACATTGTGGCATACATTTTGAGACATTTTATTTTATTAGTATTTTAATTTATGTACCCACTATTCTGAAAATTCAAAGAAAGACAGAGACTTGTACATTTTTGACTGTCTGCTGAATTTAGTTATACATTTTTATTCTAATTTATAACAGTTGAGGCCCAGAGGGAGGAAGAGGAGACTCAGCCAGAAGAAGTGGCAGCAGGTCCCTCAGAAGCCACCACAGGTGATGCTAGCCCTACTGCATACCCTTCTATATGGAAAGAAGAACAATATGAACAGTTCAAACAGAAAAATGAATGGATGTATGCTCACAATGGAAGGCTAGGATGTACCCCATGCCATGATGTGAAGTATCTGGGTGTCATGGCATCCCGTGGTTTTAATATTGCTATTCAGTGGGCTGATGGAAAGATAATCCCAGCTGGTCAATCAAGGGATGTCCAGCTTTCATCACTGCGCAAAAAAATCCGTGAGCACAAGAACTCTGCAGCACATAATGAAGCAGTCAAGATTCTTCAGACAGCAAATAAAGATATTCTTCTGAACATGAACGCGAGTAGTCAGGAGTCTGTGTTTGAGTCTACTGCCAAGGTATTCATGACAGCCTATTATGTGGCCAAGAACAACAAGCCTTTCACAGACTTTGAGAGTCTGATTGACCTGCAGCATGCAAATTCTGCTGATTTAGGACGTGTTTTGCATAGCAAAACTGTCTGTGTTGACATAATTGAGCATGTGTCATCACAGATGAAAAAGGAACTTCTAAAAAAGATAATAGAGACCAAGAGCAAAATCACAGTATTGGCTGATGAGTCAACCAGTGTTGGGCACAAATCAACACTAATTGTGTTCCTGAAGGCTAGTGTTGATGGAGACATGGAGCCCATTGCCTTTCCATTGGACCTGGTTGAGCTGGATAGTATGTCTGCTGCTCATATCAAGGAACAGATTATGGGTTGCTTGCTTAAAAATGGCTTCACTGTTGAGTTGCTGAGAGAAATCCTCATTGGATTTTGCAGTGATGGGGCCAGTGTCATGCTGGGAGTGAAGTCAGGTGTTGGGAAGTTGCTCCAGGATGACTTCCCAGGCATCATACTATGGCACTGCCTTAATCACAGACTGGAGCTTGCTGTTGACCAGGCACTGGATGTGACAGGGGGAACAAAGGACTTCCAGGCATTCATGGGCAGCCTATATTCATTATATAGCCAGTCACCAAAAAACATGCAGCAGCTGAGTGAATGTGCTCACAACCTGGACATCGCCCTCAGGAGGATTGGAAAAGTGTTCAGTGTTCGCTGGGTAGCTTCTTCATGGAGGGCAGTCTCTGCAGTTTGGCAGTCTTATCCAGCCTTGGCACAACATTTCCGTGAGGCATCAGAGGATGATACAAGGGACAGCAGAGAGAGGGCCAAATTCAAAGGTCTGCTTTCTAAGTTGTGCTCCATCAACTTCCTGAAAAGTCTTGCACTGATGGCAGATGTTCTGACTGAACTTAAGAACTTGTCAGAAATTCTTCAAAACAGGAAGACCACACTCCCAAAGGCCCATGACATCATGACGGCGTATGTCAAACGCATAGAAAGTTTCAATCGCTACCCAGGACAACATGCAGTTGATGCCAGTCAGGCAGAGGAAGTGATGAAATTCAAGGGAGAGGAGTTAAGAGTTGGCAGGTCTCCCATCATTGACTCTGCTCAGTTCATCCGAGCAGTGGCAGACAATATGAAAGAAAGACTCTTCACAACCACAGCAAACAGAGCACAGGCCAGTGTTGCAGCCAACCGAAAAGAGGCTTATAACAGCCTTATCAATCAAATGGCAGTCCTCAACCCTGACAACTGGGACCATGACAATCCTCGATTTGGAGATAATGAGGTGAGGGCTTTGTGTGATGTCCTACATGTGAACCAACAAGAGGCCCATCTTGGATTCACAGAATACAAGGCCAGTGGAGGAAGAAACATTCCCAACAAAATGAAGAAGTTGCTCATGGCAGTGGACACACTGTCTCCAAGCAATGCTGACTGTGAACGGGGGTTCAGCACAATGAACAACATCATAACTGAGTATAGGAGCAAACTTACAACAAAAAATGCAGCAAATCTCCTCTTCATCAGCTCTGTGGGACCACCATGCAGACAGTGGGATCCACTGCCTTATGTGAAGACCTGGCTGGGCAAAGGAAGAAGAGCAGCCCACTCAACAAGCTGCATGGCTCGCCGGTACACACAAGAGGAGAGCTACTTCAGCCCTCTGTGGAAAATGTGGAAAAGTGTGTAGTTTACCTCCCTCAACATGCCTTGCTAATGGTCTGTTAAGTTTTGACACAAGTTGTATGCACAATTGAAAATAAATAATTGACTATACATATTGTCAGGTGTTTCTAATTTCTACCCCATAAAGGCATTAAAAATGTGAAGTTTGTGTTCAGGGATGCATGAAGCTGGGGGCGGGAGGAGAACAATATGAACCAATGAAGGTCGGGGTAGCATTATAGTACCTGCAAGAAATTCAAACCACTTTCACCCCTGGCCCATCCCCCCACATGGATCACACCTGGCACACGCAATACATGTTCAGTGTCTATTCTTTGTATATTTACTGCAGTTTTTCATGTATAGTCTGATACAATGTACAGTTTGAAAGGGTGTTAAATGAAATTAGGTGATGATTAATGGTTTTTGTGTTAATGTAATAGCAGTTAAAACAGGACCGGTCAAATTTGACCGCAAACACCAAAGTAAGGGGGGGAACACGAACACAACAGGAGGGTTAATCAAATCAAACTCTCCTCTCCTCTCCTCTCCTCTCCTCTCCTCTCCTCTCCTGCGGTGGAAGTGGAGGCTTGTCTGTCTTGGTAGAATACACCCACTCCTCCAGACTCACCATGACCCAGCTGATGGTGAAGAGCCCGTTGAAGTCTGCTGACCTGCTGTAGTTTGGAGCTGAAGAGGGCCACGAGGGCCTTCCTGGCACGTCTGCTGCATGTAGACAACTGCCCGGGCATGCTGGCGTTCTCCCAGCTCCACAAATGCCTCACCCTGGAGAAAGAGGCCTGCAGGCTGCTGTTAGGCAGGTCAGAGATCAGTTCTCTGTATTCATTTTCTTTAGAACTAAGACAAAGTGAAAGCAGAACAGTACTTCTATACATTTTAATCTTTTCTTTTAATAAAATCTTACTGATCTACTGTATAAGAGTCATGTACAATGGTAGTAATGAGACATTGTTTCCTAGGCACACACACATGCAAAAAGGCCTTCATGGTTGTTAAGCTCGTTGTTGTTGTTGTTGTTGTCTCTTTGTGGTATTTTGCATCTCTCTGTGGTCTCTTTGCAGTTCATTTGTATGTCTCTTTAAAGTGTTCTGTGTCTCTTTCTAGTTGATTTGTGTTACTCTGCAAATGTTTTTGCCTATTTATATTTATTTGGTCTGTGGTTGTTTTGTACCTTTTTGTAGTCATTTTTGCATCTCTTTGAATTTTAGTTATTTTGCAGGTTTTTCTTGACTTTTTTAAAAGTTATTTTTATGTCACTGTGATCTTTTTATGTCTCTTTGGTGCATTTCGTTCCACTTTGGGCACTCTCTGTGTCTGTCTGTCAAAGATTTCTAAATAATTTTGTTCCAGGAAGGCTAACTAACTCTCTAACTAACCGCTAGTCTTAAAGGTTACAAAACAACATAGACAATAAATCACTGCTCCCAACCAAGAAATAGTTGTGCACATAAACATCCAAAAGCTATAGCTTGTCACTTCTATACCTCATGTTAAATTATGAGCTACACCAGGGCTCGACTCAACTTGACAAGCGCTCTTAAGTTTCCCGTTGTGTTCCTCAATTATAGGATATAAATAGGGTAACAGGAAGACAGGGAATAATGGGGATAACAAAATATGAAATAACCCCAGGGAAAAAAGAGAGAGGAAACTCAATTGTAAAACCAAGGATGTTGAATATTTTCAAAATAAAAAAAGGCTTATCAGCCAATTCAAGATATAAAATAAAGACTACTTTTTTCAAAAGACTATCAATGGCGCACATCCCCTCACACTTTCTAACACTAGTCTACCTCTCACTCAGTGGTACACCAGCACAATTACAATGGGGCACATGCCCTCAAAACACAATTGACATGTGTCACACAGACAGACGGCACACAGCCTGATCACCCGCTGATTTATGGCAGTCAGAGAGGAGAAGAAAGCTTCTTCGCCCCTTTATGGGGTCCTGATGAGGGACTGGGATCACCTGGGAGAGGCTGCACCTGGGGACAGACAATCAGGGGAAGAGACACACACGGCACGTAACAATGGTTAGTATCTTGTATCTGGAACTTTCTAGTACCACCTTGTCGAGTTTCAAAATGAGCTGGGCTTATACTTGAATGTGGCATCAAAACACTGCCGCCCACTGATCGGTCAGAGATAATCGTCAATAGGACACACGGGCTATCCTACACAAACAAAACATTTCTAAATAGCCAAGCTACTGTCTATTGCTATAAAAAATGTTTTTATAATTTTTCCTTGCCAATCCATGCATAGGTAATCTGTTCCTAATGTTTCAGGTGTTATGCTAAGCTAACTGGCAGCTGATTCTAGCCCTATACTGAACTGACAGACACTGGTTTCAACGTTTTTTTTATCAAACTAAGAAACTAAAAAAGCGAGTTGGTATTCTTTCCAAAGATATGAAAGTACTCCTATATTGACCAGAATAATATTGATAAAATGATCCTGTCGGTTTTCGCAGGTGGAGGGAACGCCTCCACGACTGTTGTGGGAAACAACATCTAGCAGGTGGTCATTCTGCGTCAAGGGCAGCTGCAGCTACAACAAGATCGAGAGTTACACATTGGACCAGTGCAGTATCCAAACCACTTGCCCCCATAAAGGTAGTTCTGATATCAAACCTAAATTATAAAGAAAATAATTCTGGGAAAGAAATGGCTTCATAATAAAACAAGCTACACAAAAAAGATAAGATCAGATTTATTGATCCCAATTTTTCTCATCACAGCAACATGTTAAAAGAAGGCTGCACATAATGTGAATATAAAAAGAGTTGAAAATAAACAAAAATTAAATATGAACACCCAAAAATAGAAAATAAAACAGAACAAAAAAGGAGAATATACACATGTTGACAGTGAAAGATAAAAATCTGTAGACTATCCGTCAAATAAACACTTTGAAGGACCGAATTACAGCTAACAAAATGCCTTTGAAACTCTGATTAAATCTGAAATTAACATAAAAATGCTTGGATTTAAACCAAGTTACTGTCATGTCCTCGCTCCCTGCAGAGGATGTGCCTGGTGTCTTTGAAAAGCAGACCTGTACCTGGTGGGGGGGCCAGACCACCCTCCTTGAACGCTTCGACCCAGACACAGAAGAATGGATCCCCCTTGGCAGTATGAAGGAGAGGAGGATAGAGTGCAGAGCAGTGGCCATGCTGGGCCGTGAGAACATCACTGGGGGCCGTTCGTGCTCCAAAAGGACCTGCAGAGCGTGGAGAAATATGACCCTCACACAGATACATGGGAACTAGTGGGAGATCACGCTTGCATGGCTGTATCTGCGTTTATCATGGCGCCAAGTGTACAAAGACTGTAGCAAGCCAAAGATACAGCTTTTCTTGGATTGTAGTGGGAAGAGTGAACTGGTTAGTTTATCCATTTAGCAGTTGTGTACAAGCTGGTGGGAGCTTTTTGGAAATATGTGGTTCTCCAAGGGTGGGTTATCCAACCGGCTGTGAGAACTGGAAAACAAACTGGAAAAGGAGTGTTGAATGCTTATGTACATTACCTTGTTTTTATATTAGTGATTAAAGAACTAAAGACAAATAAAGTTGACGTTCGGGGAACATGAATATTCACTTTTCTTTTTTTTATAAAGATAATACTTTTCAAAACCATCTCTTCTGAAGCTCAATATTTAACACAGGAAGTCCCTCCCACTGCTGCCAAGAAAACACATTGAATATGAAACTGTAAAGACAAAAACATTATTTTGAAGTCTTCATTATGTCCTTTGGTTACATGTGGACACTGTTTCACAATGTTTTCATTCTTTATGCTAAGCTAGTTGTCTCCTGGCTGTAGCTACATATTTTATGAACAGTTATTAAAGCAATTTCGATTTTCTCATTCCTCTCTTGGCAAAGAAGTGAATAATTGTATTTCCCAAATGTCAAACTATCCGAAGAATTAGCAGCTGTGACCTTATAGTCGAAAAATATGGTGGCTCGGTTGGCCACAGTATATAGTGTTCCATGTGACATAAACATCGGCCCGAATCTCCCCCCCTACTTTACTCACCCAATGCTCTCCCACTGTCACCCACCCTGCTGTAAACCATGTTTACAACTGTTAATTGTAAATGAGCAAGACTGCTGTATAGCTTTTTATTGAAATCAATCTGCCGCCTCATTGTTTTGTACATATCGAATACACACAAAGAATGCAAGAATATGTCAAGGACTTCTGGCTGGTGTTTCCTGGGGGCAGAAATAACCCAATCCAATATCCTTCTCATAGCAGGAAAGGTGCAGGTGTAAGTAATAACATTAATGGAGTTTCAGATCCAGGAGTTTTCCGCTGAGCCGTGTCATTGTGAATTGCTCTGGGCTTTAGTCTGTTGTTATGCAGAAAGACAGACACACAGTACTTTAGGCCTTTAGGGTTTGTACAGTGAGGTTAAAATATAACTTGAGATTTTCTCTAACTCGAGAAAGATCTTCCAATAAGAACAATCTGCTTTCCAGGGTCTGGTTTCAGGGTGTCCTTAAGCGAGTTCATCCAGTAACTCTTAATCAATTTGGAGTTTTATTTATTCTGAAAAGGAGGCACTGTGTGTGTCTGTGTGTGTGGCTGTTTGAGAGTTAACAACGTCAAAGAAAGAGATGGATGAAGACAGATTGACAGGTAGTCCAGCAGATAGTGAGGCAGACAGAGACAGACACAGGGGGACAGTCTCCGGTCATCTGAGTTTTTCTACCTCACCCTTGTCTGAACTCCTGATTCACTGGGAGTTCCTTTGGTATAGTCTGACACTGATCATCACAGAGAGACTGTACCATCCAGAGCAGAGTACTTTTAAGAACATCTAGCATGCTACTGTGTAAAATGTAGTTAAATTGTGAAACATTTGTTATTAAATGTCTTTATTGAACAAGGACCATACATATAAAGAGAAGAGATGCTATATGCAAGATTATAGCTAATAGCTCATTTCCACCTGCAGTCCCTGCCATCTTGGTGGCATCGGGATGACAGTGTTGGTTAGTTTGTTGATCTTCCACTTTGATCCAGATAATGAGGTTCACAGTTTTGTTTCTAAGCGAAATATCTCAACTAATTCATGCATTGACATAATCTTAAAACTGCCATCCATGCACCCCTCAGGATGAATTCTAATTACCTAGGTGATCCCTAAACTTTAAATATATTGCCAGCATCAGATGAACATTTCAATATTTCCAGTCCTTTACCAAACTAATTTAGTCTCTGCGTTTAGGTCCATTTAGCAAGTGATATCATTCTTACATGGGGGACTAAAATGGTCAACTAAGCAAGCAACCGGCTAAACATCATCATTATAGAATTGTCATTGTGAGTATGCTGATGTTAGCATTTAGCTAAAGCACTGCTTTGCTTAAGGACAGTCTTTGGTTTAGCTAGCACTGCTGTAGTACTGTTGTTAATTAAATCGAAAAGTATTATCATTTAAGTATTTATCTAATTATTTAGCGTAATTTGATGTTGGAATGACAGCCGAACAATATGTATATATGATAATTGCCATTGACAATAATTTACCATTGGTGCATAAAAGTAATTATACCTCCTTATAGGGCAACACAGTCTCACTCCCTGAACGTCCAGGAGCGACGCTTGGTCAGGGTCCTATGGCGTGCAGTTGTGACGCGCCGAGTCTCCTTCAGCTTCATAAACGGACGCAAAGAGCTTTCAACTGATTGCAATGTATTCCCATCGGCGGCGGTATTTGACGCTCAGGGAAGCACCGCATCGGTCCATGTCGGCGGCATTTAAAGGCAATGTGTGCGTCCATTTCCATTGGATAACAGAGGATTTTACACCCGGAAGTAAGTATTCTCTTTACTGTCGATTGATTTTACAGTGATATCTGCACTACTCATCAACTCAAAAACACCAGATTATCCTTGTTAATTACACAACATTGATTGGTTTAAATTGTGTACAATGCTTTTGTATTTTTCCCCTTCGATTCGGAGAAACAAATATTTTTTCGGAGTTTAGGATGGCAGAAGACACTACACTACCCAGAATCCTCAGCTTTCGTTTGGGACTACAACATGTGCTTTGCTTCACAAACCCCGTGATTAGTCCTCAAGCTCTGTGATTGGTTGACCTCCAACTGCATTCCATATGAAAAAAAACGTTTCGTAAAAGATAAAATCATACTTTATTCAGCAGTGCTTGCTTTACTCTTTGAAAGTCATCACATGAATGCATTGTAATAAATGGTTCGGCTGCATTAAATATTACACATCTGTCGTATTCTTTATTTATCTACAGAGATCGGCTCAGAATAGACCGGAAACTATTCTTTTACCGTTCTGTTTTAATTTCACAATAAAGTTAGTAGTATATTTTGTTTTGATATTATTGTTTTTTATTAACTACTAGACCGCTGGGTCATGTTAAGACCATCTTTTCTGTGTTGCTGTGGGTTTTTTTCCATCGCTTTTGTGTTACAAATATCAAAACAATAACAAAATATATCCGTCGTAAACTAAACCGGAAACAGCAGTATATTTTATTTTGTTAACACTGTAAATTTGACAGCTTTTTAACCCAAACCAACTACTGGTTAAAGCACGTTATTACACGTTTAGAGTAATCGCAATGCAGGTAGATTGTGTTGCTTTTTAATGACTGTTTAAAATGCCTTTTTCTTAATGTCTTTCATTTTTGTAAAGCACTTTTGAATGTGTTATATTTTATGAAAACATTTAAATATTAAGAGTACATACAAAATAGGAGGAAAGTAGAAGGTCAATGATAGTAATATAGAATAGAAAATATCAAGAAGATACTGTAAATGATATCTAGAATAAAACAGTTTAGTGCCGGATGTACAAAGATATTAATAGGAGGATGTGCAAAACAGACAAACTGATTAGGCTTTATTTAAACATTAAATAATACTTTAGGTTAAGGTCTTCTTTTAAATACATGTAAGCAAAAAGCTTTGGGGGTATCTGATAAATATTAAGCCTGACAAAGTACTTAACGTTTAATATATTGCATGGTTTGTTTTGGGACTTGACAATCAACATTCCTGCAATGTTAACTATGTTGAAGCACTTATTTTAACCGATATTATACATATTTATTATACTCTTGTGAGATGTATGTAGATAGAATAAGAAATGTGCAGAATATGACAGTTTAATGGTGGAGGTACACACATATTGATAGATGTCTTGTTGAGGAACCTATGACCCAAGTTTGTCATCATTGCATAACTACACCGTAGTTCTGTATAAAACCACCAGACTCAGGGACAGCTTCATCCCACAGGCTATAAGACTATTAAACACCTGAACTTTGAAACAACATCCATAACATTCATCTGGCTGCTACTTAGAAATTATTTGTCAAATATATCATATTCCAATCACTTGTATATAGACTCTTATTGCGCTATTTCACTTTTTAATATTTTACTATTTTTCTTTTTGTATTTACTTGCACTATTTTTTCTGTGCATCTGTTTTATTGTGTTGCACTGTTGGAGGAGCCTGTGACCTAAGGGGGGGGGGGGGGGGGGTAGGACACGTTCGATTCCTGTTTTGGTTAGTGTGCCGTCGATGGGATTCATTCCATTTCAAAGTGCTGTTTGACGCTTCGTGTAAACTTCGCGCACTGCCACTCCAACATCCGATCACAGAGCTTGAAGACTAATCACGGGGTTTGTGAAGCTAAGCACATGTTGTAGTCCCAAACGAAAGCTGAGGATTCTGGGTAGTGTAGTGTCTTCTGCCATCCTAAACTCCGAAAAAATATTTGTTTCTCCGAATCGAAGGGGAAGAATACAAAAGCATTGTACACAATTTAAACCAATCAATGTTGTGTAATTAACAAGGATAATCTGGTGTTTTTGAGTTGATGAGTAGTGCAGATATCACTGTAAAATCAATCGACAGTAAAGAGAATACTTACTTCCGGGTGTAAAATCCTCCGTTATCGAATGGGAATGGACGCTCACATTGCCTTTAAATGCCGCCGACATGGACCGATGCGGTGCTTCCCTGAGCGTCAAATACCGCCGCCGATGGGAATACATTGCAATCAGTTGAAAGCCCTTTGCGTCCGTTTATGAAGCTGAAGGAGACTCGGCGCGTCACAACTGCACGCCATAGGACCCTGACCAAGCGTCGCTCCTGGACGTTCAGGGAGTGAGACTGTGTTGTATAGGGAGGCGTGTGGTGCAGTGGGTTGGTGCTCGGATCAGGGGGTCACAGGTTCAAACCCCATTGCAGTCAGCATGTCGTCGTGTCCCTGGGCAAGACACTTCACCCCAAATTGCTCCTGTGGGGATTGGCCACAGTCGCTTTGGATAAAAGCGTCTAACAAGTGACATGTAATAATAATACTATATAAGTCAATGCTCTACTATTTCACTCTAAGGTTGTTATACAGCTGGAGAAAGAGGGTTTCTTTATCAAGCAGCTGAAGGGTGACACATATTAATTATTCTGGGAAATAGCTAAAATGGCACTGGCTGCAATAAAGCAAATACTCCTTTGTAAATGGTGTAAAATCCTATTAGGTATGCACAGAACCCAGTCTGAACTTACATGAAAAATGCTCACCCCTTTCTACCAATTACTCCAAATCCTATGCTCATTGTTCTCTTTCACAATAATGGCCCAGATCTAAATCTCCTTGACCCATTTCATTCCAAGTTCCACTGCTGTGCTCTGAAGGCTGAACACCAGGCCTGCATACTCTGCTCTTTCTTACATTTGGTGCCTTTGCTGCACTCTTTGTACAGTGATAAGTCTGAGTAATGAACAGAGGCTAACAGGGGATGGCAGTGTTGCTCCATGTAGAATCTACCACTAGTCTTGGCATGAGTACAAAGTCTACATGGGTATGAATGCTTTGTACCATGCTCTTTTGAGTTTTTCCACATTTTGAAACCGAACTCAAAGGACACGAACAATCATAAAATCAATGAAAGAGCTAACGGACAAGAGAATCTTGGAGAATTACCTTTGGATGTAGCCTGAGTAAATGTTCATCCTTCATCAGTTATGTGCTGGAGGGTAAAGCCCCCTTGTCTAGACCACTCTCACTTGCAGAATGCATTTTTCTGAAGGCTGGGAAGCAAACAGCGTTCGCAACCATCTTACAACCCTTTTGTGGAGCTGCCCTTGAGCAAGGTTTTTAACCGTAAACAGCAGCAGTGTAAACATGTGTGGGTGCTTTAGAGGGGTTTTGATAATACTTGTGACTCAACCGACAGTCAGTTGTGACTAACCCTAACCCTATTTCACTCACAAAGGCTAAATAGTTCTTAACACAAATCTGTGTTACAGATGTTGGTATACCTTTTTACTACATGTTTTTGTTGTATCAATTCATCCTGGAGATAATGGTAATCCATTTATTAAAGGGTTGAGTGGCTTCAGGTTGAGAAGATGAGATCGAAGGTAACTGGTTATCAATAGAGGTTGATAAAGGTCAAACGTTATTTGATGTGTCCATGAGGAACACTAGGAGGGCCATTAAAAATCCACCTCTTCTACACACCCAATACATTCCACTTATTCCCCCTGTTCATCTTTCCTCTTGTCACAGCTCTGCTCCGTGCCCTGATCCTTGTTGTTTTCGCCCACTTAAAGCTGATAATGAAATGTATGCACTGGGCGAAGCAGGCGATTAATAAGAGCAGATGTGTATCTAGGTGAGTGCCAGAGCAAGTCTCTGGAGCACGGAGGCCTGACGGCTCTAACTCCACCCTGGTTTTAGCGAGGAAGTCGAGCCCTCGCCTCTCACCCCATGCCTGTCATTGCCAACGCATGTGCCAGCCGGTCTTATTACAATTAATTAGCCCGTGCCGAAATGTCCTCACACTTCAGAAATGATCATGTCTCATCTCGGCCAGCGAAAAGGCTGCTGGTGGGCTGTTGTCACGTTTGCTGGCCTGATCAATTTGGGATGACAATTTAATAGCCCAACATAGCGGTTGTATCCTTAGAGAAATATCACAGTAATCGTCCTTCGACATTTAACATTGGAGTATTGCAGTTCCACAAGTCTTAAATACACATTTTAGTGACTTCATGATAAGTTGTGTCCCAAATAGTCATTATAATATTCCTATATTGGTACAACGGTTTTATTTATACAGCCCTCTATAGAAACTATAATTATCTAAAATCAGACAAATAAATCACTAGAAAAGAAAGAACATACATAAAAAACAAACAAACTACAACAACCGTAAATTTAAAAAAGAAATAAATCACATGACACATGTTACTGAATCCGCATTTTACTCAATAGTTAGTTTCTCTCTTATATTAAATCTTTATTATATTCCTGAAATCAGATGTTGCACATAATTTATGTTCCATTTTTCAAAAATGTATTTTTTTACTTCCTGGGGGCTACACCATTAAAACAGTCCGCAGGTACTGACTAAATATTCTCAGAGTGTTGCTTGCTTTATTCCTTTAGATGAATTGCAGCGTTGAGCTAGATGTCATTAAGTGAACTCATCACATATTCAGGCTTTCCAAACAGCAGATGCCATAGCTTAGCTGACTAGTTGAAATGGAAATGATGCTAAACAAGTATTTGGTCCATTACATGGGCCCTGATGCACATACTCAAGGCTATATTAGTTGCTTACTGAGATGTCCACAGATGTAAACTTGACTTGTGAGTATGTGATTAGGAATTACCTTCAAGCGTTATCTCACTGTGTTTCTGTGAGCTTCAGTAGCTTCACAGAATTGTGCCTACCGTCTACACAATCAAAATAACGTATTAAAGAGTATGCTGTGCAGTGGAATACATATTTCCTTAGACTGCTGTCAATGCGTTGAATGATACAAGATATAATATTGGATTTTTTAAAGTAAAAAGCAAATAAGGATAGCCCTTACCCTTACTCGGGGCATCCAATATCAGTGGTTGAGGCATGTGTGCAAAAAGGCAAAAATGTCTGACAAAAGTGAGATATTGCTTTAAATGATGTTATATCACACAAGAGGACTGTCTACTGCAGCGTGGCAGCAATATGGCACCTGTTCATTCGCTTCTCAACATGTCTACACTGTATCATAACAAAGTTGCAGCACTTTCAGAATGGCCCTGTTAACACCTGGCATTAACTTGCGTCTTGGGTGATCCGATCACTAGTGGCCGGCTGTAAGTACGTCACTCCACACCTGGCATTATAATGTGTCTCCTCTGAACACTTGTCATTGGATTTCTCTCCTAGCTCTAAGCAATTAAGCATATACATCACAACCATTTGCAAAGACCAAATTAGTTGTTAAATAAACCGGCGGGAGGCAGCTGTGCACTTCCTGTGCCCCTTTTAATGAAAATTAAAAGAGGTATAAGAAATAAATAAAAAATAAAAACTGAGTATGCTTTTTCTCAAGCTAACGTATACTTTCTTCAGCCTTTTCTCTCATAACACAGAAATGGTTTCTTCGCCAACATGAAGGGTATATATATTCCTTAAATGCACCATTAGGACACGAGGAGCAAAAGGAAGAAAAGGAAGCTCCTAGAGGAGGTAGGATCAAGAAAACACAGGTGTATCTTACACATCTCCACAGCACGCCATACGTAACTGACATCGCTGATGATGCTATGGAACCAAGGATTTCTCAATTGACAGTTTTGGCTCCTCCATCCAACCATCTCCCTTCTCCATCCTTCCTAAGAGGAGCTGAGAAGCAAATAAGGGACTAAATCAGGGAAACATAAATGAAGAGCGCTAATTAAAGCCAAGGCCTTGAAGAACGTTTCTTCAATACGTCATCAATTCAAAGATTTGAGGTCAAACCACACCTCCACAAGTGGTTCAACGAGCTGTGCTTTTGTGATCTGAACGCCATAGAAACAGCGTGTTAACAGGGTCAATGCATTTAAGGAGAACAAAAATTGATGAGGCAAGAATCATTTTCAAAGGAAGGCCTTGTGCTCTTATCAAAGACACATTGCTGAGGATAGAGAAGACCAAGTATTTTTCTCTGAAATCCTATGTAATACAGACACATCATGCTTTATGAGCTGTCTCTTACACTCTCTGCTGTGACAGCCCTGAAAAACTACAATTCACAATGACACCACACAGTCTCATTTAAGGAACCAGAGAATGGTGGTGAGGTGAGGGGCTTAGGGTCAGTAGCATTGTTATAAGTGTCGTAGTGTATTTCTTCTGTACTAGATGATCACAGAAATGCATCCACTCTGTCTTAAGGGTTGCTTTTTCTCTTTGCTACACCTCATGCATCTGGAAATGAGGGTGATGAATTGCTTGTCAGTGGGGAAAACTATTTGTTTCTAAAGGATGTACGTGGGAACTGAAGTGGCCCTTAGATTTCTGATGCAAAGCATCTATTTGCCTTCTATTTGTTTGGCTAAGCAGGGACCAGGGAGGCGTGGGCCAGGTCTGCAAGGAGACACCAAATGACAAAGTTAATTTGTTGCTAGAAAAAAGCTCTGTTCATCTCATGTCTCATATAAGCAACTCAAGGTACTGGCATTCTTATTTTTCTCTTCATTTTCTTCTCTGCAGGCTGTCATTTAGGCCCCATTTACATGGGAACGCAAATGCAAACGAACCGAATTCAATATCAAAAAATTCTTCCGTTCACACGGATACGGCTCAATAAACGTGTCCCTTCACACAAGACCGCTGGACCCGCTGGAGACGCTGTAGTACATATGCCGGGCCTGTAAGTGGCGCTGTACTTCCGCCACAAAATACACCAAAAGCAGCGAAGAAGACCCCGAGCATGGTTGCCATGGTTGCCTGGTTGCCCTTCTGTTTTTTCTCCGCGGTGGATTTAGCAACATGTAGTTCATGTAGTTCTCCATGTCCACTTGTTGCTGATGGTTGTGGTAGAGGAGCTGTAGATTTTGCACTAACATCTGTTGCATGGTCAGTAGCTACTGACAGTAGCTACTGACCATGCTACAGCAGTGAGCAGCAGAGGTGGGGAGAGGCGGGGCTATGGCTTCATCGTTATCAGGAAATGATCGTATAGGACAGGGGTGTCAAATTCAAACTTACTGAGGGCCATTCTGACGGTTGTGAATAAAATCAGGGGCCATGACATTCATTACAGTGATTCTTGTTATGGTTACAACCCATATACATGACTCAGAGATAACGTCAATGCAGCCAAACTGGCGTGTTTATTCACAATCAAACCAAACACATGACTGGCGAGAACCTGCCAGGAGAGGGCACATGGATGACAGGACCATAACAAATATGTTTAGAACTAGGCTAGCAGGTGGATTAAATAAAATAAAAATAGTGTGTCCCCCCTTCATATTTGTGGATAATTCTTTATATCAGCAAAATAAGATGAAAGTGCTGTCAATAGCATCAAGTGCAAAACCAATGCTGTTTTTAAAGATAATAATAATAAAAAAGAAAAGAAAAAAAAGAGAAGTGCACAATTAAACAAACTACATTAGCAGTCTAGCCTACAGTAGGTTCAGTTTATAACAAAATAGTTCACAATTAAACAAAACCATTAGGCCTACTACTGTATCTTTCAACACAACAAATGTTTTCTGTGATAACACAAAATAGTCAGTGCAACAAGGCCTATCTGAAATGCATTGTAGTTTAACTTTTACCAGACACTCTGCACCTTTTCTTACAGATGATCTCATCTATTCTAGGCTTAATGTCCTTTGCTGTGGCCACTTTCAATACCGACGTCAAATGCTGGTCAGTGATCCGGGATCTGTGGGATGTCTTATTCAAGTTCATTATAGAGAACATCTGTTCGCACGAGTAAGTGCTCCCGAACATGGACATGATGCGTGCAGCATGAAGACGCAGCTCTGGCACAGATTCAGGGAGGAGAGGTGCAAACTCAGCAGCCCCGACTGACTGGTACTGGGTCTTCAGAGCGCTGTTACATTGCAGTTCAATGAGTTCCAATTGCAGGTGCTCAGGGGCAGTGTCGACATCAATTGCAAAAGGATTTGCGAACAGGTCAATGTTGAATTTCTGTGATTCAAAATCGGCAAACCTCCTGCTGAATTCCTCTTTGAGTGTGTTCAGTTTGTCAGCATACACTTGGGTCGGGAGCTGAATGGTGACGGTGGCGCTTATTGTTTGACAGGTAGGAAAGTGGGTCAAATTACCTCTACGCATCTGCCCCTCCCACAGACGCAGTTTCAGTTCAAATGCCTTCACGGAGTCCCGCATCTCTGTGATCAGCTGCTTTCTTCCCTGGAGTTTCACATTCAGTGAATTGAGGTGCTCAGTAATGTCACACATAAACGCCAAGTCGCCCAGCCACTTTTCATCCTCAAGCTCGGGGACGGGCCTCTGTTTGCTTTCCATGAAACGAGCGATCTCAGTGCGGGTGTCGTAAAACCTCCTCAGCACTTTCCCCCGACTCAACCAGCGCACCTCTGTGTGATAGGGCAGATCCTCTTGCACGGAGTTCTCCTCCTCTAAAAGAGCCCTAAACTGCCGATGATTCAAGCCCCGTGCACGAATAAAGTTCACAGTTTTAGTCACAACAGTCATGACATGTTCCATGCCTAACACCTTACCGCAGAGGGCTTCTTGGTGGATGATGCAGTGGTAAACTACCAAGTTTTCTCCTGTGTGCCCCATCGCCTTTCGGGTCAAACCGACCAAACCCCGAACTTCCCCGCACATCGCCGGTGTCAGTCCAACAAGTTTACTCCAGGGTAGCTCCATCTTGTTCACGCTCTGCTCCACTTGGGTGAAAATATCCTTTCCTGTTGTTGTCCCGTGAATCGGTTTCACGTCTAAAAGTTCCTCAGTGACGGACAGCTGACTGTCAACCCCGCGGATGAATATGGACAGCTGGGCTGTGTCCGTCCTGTCTGTACTCTCATCTACAGCTAGTGAATATGAAATAAAGTCCTTGGCTTTTGTTTTTAGCTGGCTCTCTACATCGGAGGCCAGTTCATCAACACGACTAGCCACAGTATTACGGGACAGGCTGATGTTTGAAAATGCCTGCTTCTTGTCAGGGCATACGACGCTGCACACTTTTTCAAGGCAGTCTTTAATAAACTCTCCCTCGCTAAACGGCTTGCTAGCCTTTGCGATTTCCTCTGCAATAATAAAACTTGCCTTGGTAGCAGCCTCACTTTCACTACTGATGCGGGTGAACATGCTTTGCTGATGTTGAAGGTTGCGTTTCAAGTCTTTGGCTTTCTGCAGCCGCTGCTCCATGGCCATGTTAGCATATTGCTCGCCATGTTTCGTTTCGAAGTGTCTGCGGATGTTATACTCTTTGAACACTGCCAGCGACTCTTGACATACGAGACACACTGGCTTTTGTTTTAATTCACAAAACAGGTATTCAGCTTCCCACCTCTCCTGAAAATGTCGATAATCTTTGTCTACTTTTTGTTTTTTCGCCATCGTTTGTTTATGCTAGCTTTCAATCTCCTTTGCAAAGCACACCTTCAGAGAACGTTACTCGGCCGTTAATGACGTAGTGAGAAGTGCGACAGCGCCCTCTTGTGTTTCAGCGTTGCATTGTCACAGACACAAGCTCGCGGGCCACATTAAATTGATAACCAGGATTGACAGGAGGGCCAGATTCAATATTGCGGAGGGCCGTGTTTGGCCCGCGGGCCTTGTTATTGACACATGTGGTATAGGACGTATACACGGAGCCGTTTGGCTCCCTAGAGCGTTCCGTCCGCAGATCTATCCACCTTGGGACCCGTTATCGTTTGAGGGGTCCGTTTTCGCGGTTCTGTTACGGCCTTGTGTGAACGAACGGGCTATACGAAAGAGAAAAGTAGCAGATACAACCTGTTTCGTTCCCGTGTAAACAGCGCCTTAGTGTCTGCTCACTTGTACCTCTATAAATCACTAACACCGCCACTCAAGACATTATCCCCTTCAGTGACATCCACACACACACACACACACACATGAAAACACAATGACACATTAGTGTCTTTTTTCAGATCACAAAGAAATTATCATGACCAGTTTAGGCCTTGCTATTGTCCTTACTATACAAAGGATTATCTTGTCACATTTGCATCACAGGACACTCCTTGCAGTCAGCAATAAGCACGCCAGGTTCAGTTCAGGTTTAGGTTATTTATTTGTACCCAGCCGTAAGTAGATATGGTGTGCAGTTATCAAACATGAACAACCGACAAACCGTTAAAAAGTACCCCAGGCTCCAGCACATTAATCAAGCTACATGCACACATTATGATATGTGATGAACAAATCTCAATTTGTACCAGTTTAATAATAAATAATCCAGAATTTCGTGTTTGCAAAACTTGATTCTCATCATATTTGATTGTTTATTTACATTTCCTGGCACTGGCAGTAAAGACAATTAAAACCTCAACATATGCAACCCCATTCAGCAAAACTCAATTTCTCAATGCCAGTGTTTTAATAAACCATTCTATAAATAGTAGAAACAGACGGTTTTATAATGTTGTTGTTGTAATAGTAAACAGACTCAGCAAAGTTCATTATCCAGCAGTCTCAACGCAGAATCAACACTAATTTGGACTGAATTGAATGCAAGTTTAATTTTCACTTTAAACTCTATTTTGGTCTCCACCAGCTGTTGTCAGGACGATGAGAGCTGAGAGACTGAACAAAATCAGTAGTTGGAGTCTGAAAAGACAGATATAGAGAACTATTTATTTTGGATTAGCACAAATTGGAATACATCGAGCCTCATGACTTTGGGGTTTCCTGTTTGTATTGAAAACAATAAGCAAACATTGGGACCTCTAGTTAAAGAATGGAGCTGAAGCACTATAACACCTTTTGATTTAAGAATAGTTTTAAAGTTATATATTTTGCAGTAAAACTGCAAAAAGCCTTATTAATTCATCTGTAATACTCTTTTTCAGAAGCGCTGCATTACATGCATTATGGAATATGTTATTATGAAATAACTAATAAATTAATAGTAAAAAAAAACTTAATATTACATATTTGTGTTGACTCAAAATGTTGCATTATTGATTTACTGTAGGTGTCCACTGCAGGGTCATATCTTTTTTGTAGCATTTCATATGAGCAGCTATGTGAACATTCTTTAAATGAGGCAATTACTTTTATTACATTATTACTTGGTGCCAGATGGAAATGTTATCATAATTATAATAAGGGATATTAATATCTGCAAGATATTTGCATTTTCTCGTACTGTTTTTGAGTTTTACTCCAAGGACATACTGAAGAAAGGACACTACATTCAAGTGAAAAATTCCAATTGAATATAACAAGCGGTCAATGTTGTTTGGAAGGTGATTGACAACTCACTAAAACAACTTTTTAATAAACAGTTTGACAGTGCTGTACACAGGTAGAAACAGCAGATACAGCACCTCCATTACTCTCGGTAGAGTTTAAGCTGCTCACATCTGAACGGGAATTAAACACAGATTAACTGCATCAGTTAACATTTGTAATTTTTTTTTTTAAATGTAGGCCTACTCTATTTTATTATTTTTAAAACCTATTTGCGAATGTTATATAGTGATGCGTTTTGGTACGTGTATTGTATTTGCTGTACTTGCATCAAGCCAAAGACAAATATCCACTCACATGGACAATAAAGTCAATCTAATCCAACCAATGTAATCTAATACTGTGAGACACAGTCCCTTTTTCCCCACAATTGAGAAGAATATGATATATTCTATATATTGCACAGCCCTGGTAACCAAGTGTGAAATCATTGTAGGGGTCTTCAGAATGAAGCCCACAGAGCTTGACATGGAGCGGACAAGGCCCCCTGGGAGATCTGCCACCAAGGGAACTCTTCCACAAGTGGAAGTACCCAAGCAGAACCACAGAACAGGTCGGTGAGAATCTCCTTCTTGAACAGTTCGGTTGCATGCTGTCACCAGGGGTCAGAGTACGGGTCAAAGAACATGATCAGAAATTGGCTCACACAGTTACAAAGTGGTGGGGACCTACCATGAAACAGGATAAGAAATCAAGACCTTCTACTGTGAGACTCAGCTGGACCCCACTGGAGCCAAAAACGACACTTTGACATGTGGACTGCCAGGGCTGGGGACTGAACCACTGATCCTTGATTGGTAGACAACCATTTCTCTCCTGAAACACAAGCGCCAAGTAAGGGATGACTATCAAACATGGGATCAACTGTGTAAGAATTTGTGTATTTATTATTGTGCACGAACACTCAATCATTACATTAGCTGTCCAGTGAAGTTCATATCTTTTTTCAAGCGTATTTGACTATAAGTTAAGAAAATGAGATGCAAGCAACACCACCAAGTTCACTTTTCATATCATAGACATTTATTACCGATAGATTAGATCAGATGCACTATTGATTCAAAATTGGGAAATGTTTTGTTCTCAAATCAGCATGTTAAAAAGGCATTGCACATGAGCAAAAAAACATAAACAGTAAATGTATATGTAAAGGAGCGGGGAGGGGTATAATTTATGGAGAGGGAAAGGGTTCTTTTAAATCAGGTAGAGAGCAAAACTGGGTAATCAAGGAGCCAACTACTAAGTTTAAGATTTTAACACAATAATGTATTCAGGAGAACATACAAACTTTACTAAGAAACTAAAATCAGAGCTGTCTAAAATATAATCTCAGTAAAAAGATAGTCTAAATCTATTTTGAAATACAATTAAACGCAGTTAAAACAATACAAAGAATTAAAATGCTAAAAGGGTTAAAAGTATTTTCTTCAAAACCAGAGTCTTTCCAGGGCTGCAAAGGTGCTCCGTCGACACTCTCCTGGGCTGCCGTGGTCTCTTAATTCCTGTTCGCCTGTGCCTCTGTTCCTGCTGCGTTCTGCCTCTGCTGTCTCCTTCAGTCTCTCCCAGTCTCAGTCTGTCTTCTGCTGCTCTTCTCCTTTCATTTATAATAATAATAATAACTTTACTTTAATTTATATGGCGCCTTTCCTCAACCCAATTTCGCTTTACAAAGAAACATATAAGGACAAGACATAAAACAGGGGGCAGAAATGGAAGTGTTACATTGCAGGGGTGTGGGGGGGGAGAGTGAGTTAATGTTGGAAGGCTTTGTCTAACAGAGGAGTTTTCAGGGTTGATCTGAAGATGTTCAGAGAAGGGGCGTTACGGATTTCAGCAGGGAGGGAGTTCCAGAGGGTGGGGGCAGCGACACTGAAGGCACGGTCCCCGAATGTGCGGAGGCGTGAATGGGGAATGGAGAGCAGGCCGGAGTCTGGATATGTTTCTGAGGTGGAAGAAGGCTGATTTTGATACTGGCTTGATGTGGTTCTGAAATGAAAGGGTTGAATCCAATACAACGCCAAGGTTGCGGACCTGAACGGATGCTGAGATGATGGAACCGTCGATGTTGAGGAGCAGATCTCCAACCATCCCGAGCAGTGCCTTGGGGGCCACAACCATGAGCTCAGTTTTATTACTGTTATAGGCAGGGCTATTGGTGCAAATTGGCTCCAGGTGTGCTCACTCATTGTTAATCAGCATGGCAAGGCCAATCCAAACATTTCAAAAATAAAAGCATGCAGCAGGAAGTTAAAACCAGTTAAAAAAGGCAAACAAATTTCAGAGAAAAATCACACAATAAAAAAGGTATAAAACACACACTTAAAAACCATGCAATAATGAATAATTAAAATACATTGCCATGTGACATCCTCCTGTAACGCACCGGTGGTTGGCCAAGATTAGTCCGTGTGGAGCGTCGTGGGTCATTTCCTTGTTCTACTTCTGGAGGAATCCTGGACTGGATGAACTTTTAACATTGCCCGCTTTTCAACTTGAATACTATAACTGATAAAAGGCCCTCTCCGGCCAAAAAAATGCCTTTAGAAAAATACAAAATAAAAAGAATAATGTAGGCTACCTCAATAAAGCTCTTTGAGTGTTCCCCATCCCACATAATCACCCCCTGCCATAATTACACAAGCACACCCAACCAATGCCACATTTTCCACACAACTATCAATCTTTAATTACAAATAGAACATGATATTCAGTCTTAGTGTGTGTGTGCATCGAATATTTTTCAAGGCAAAGATACGTTAAACCCACTGCAGCCTTGCACTTCGCCAGGAGAGGTCGCTGTAACTGAAGCTTAGAGAAATGAACCTATTTTCGAAACAATTGTCCAAGTGGTTCGATGCTTCATTCAAAGCTTAATTTGCCCATCACTAATGGCGCTTTTCCACTGCAGCACGTAGCACGGTTTAAGCTTTTTTTTTGCTTTTCCACTAGGGGTAGTTCCGGCTCAGGGCTACTTTTTCACCTTTTTTCTGGCCCTCCAAAATCGAGGTTCTTACCGGGCCAACAACCAGGCTGAATATGCTAAACTAGTGACGTAAACACTCTCGACTGCTGAATGGTCAGAGAGAATCGCTGGCAAGGGGGCTACAACTACAACAAAATGAATATATTTTACCGTGATTTAATTGTAATACACGTTTCAAAATGATGCCGAAGTAACAACATACTGATACCGGTCTGCAGATAAGACGGCAGTTGAAAAACCTTTTAAAATGCTTGTTTTCTGAATGGAGATCGGACCGATCAGGCTAAGCTAACGTTGTAGCTGCTCCGTCCACACTCACAACGGCCTACAGACATAAATAAACCAGCGACTGTATTCGCCATGACACAGACAGTCTGTGGTTTGTACTTGTTTAACTTTTCTCTAGTTTCTGAACAGATATGAGGAGCTGTGAGCTCTGAGTGCTAACAGCTAACGGCTGATGTTTTGGTTTTGTGGTACGCATTGAAGATGACGTCACGGCAGTTTTACGCAGCGTCGCTCCGCCCGCCGAACAGCCGATCGCCCCGCCTACACTGCGTTACTATAGTTACTACCCCAGGTACTAAACTGTAATGGAAACGCAGCATAAAGTGAACCTGGCCTACCAAGGCCTAACCATACTGTACTAAGCCGTGCTAGGTCCTGCAGTGGAAAAGCGCCATAAACCAGTCTTTCCAGGGCTGCAAAAGTGCTCCGTCGACACTCTCCTGGGCTGCTGCTCTTCTCCTTCCATTTATAGGCATGGCTGTTGGTGCAAATTGTCTCCAGGTGTGGTCACTCATTGTTAATCGGCATGGCAAGGCCAATCCAAACATTTCAAAAATAAAAAAAAACTTAAAAAAAAAAAAAACAGTTAAAAAAGGCAAACACATTTCAGAGTAAAATCACACAATAAAAAGGTATAAAACACACACACACTTAAAAACCATGCAATAATGAATAATTAAAATACATTGCCATGTGACATGTACAGATCATCAATACAAATTTTTATATATTTAGAGTATCTATAGAATACACACTTTAGAATACAGAACAGGTTAGAATTCCCTATATTAGACCAACCTATTACAAACAAATATTAACATAGAATACTACATTACACTAGTTTGCAAAATAGTTGCAGATTTCTAATTTAAAATTAATTTAAAATGTTATCTAAGGCAAAAGAAGTAAACATTATAGTTATAGAAATTAGAAGGAAAGAGGAAACAGGTGCTCAAGGCTATGCCTAGTGAATGACTCAAATAAAGAAGCAACAATGTCAACTGTGTAGTAATCCCCCTCGTCTGTTTATGTAGACAATTATGACGGAATATTACAACGTATAATTGCAGCCTTCATCTTGGGTGATTTAGCTCACGTGTTTTCGAGGCTTCACAGCGGCAACACTGCGCGCTGCCTTTAGCTTAGCCTAGGCCGCAATTTAGCCGACACTGATGAGCAGCATAAAAGTTTGATACCCTAATATACAATCATATCCTGAATGTCTTAAACAAAACCAAACACAATTCAAACATTTTTAATAGAAAACCAATCACAGTTCAATCGTTTTGGAGCAAAACTTTTAAGCAAACTAGCTAACTGAATAGCTAACTCACCATCCGTTAATTTGGGAGGGATGGTGTCGGTGTTTTCTCCCAAAAGTTTGTTGTCCCCAGCTACTCTGTAGTTTAACAGCTCTTCTCTCTCTGCAACGAGCTAGGTATCCTAAGTAGCATTTTACTTTAAACGTAAAATTTAAATGTACTTTTTCTTACAATACATGTCAAGCCACATGTGCTGCTGTGCTGAGAGGAGACTAGAAGGTTCTGAACGAGTCCTAAAACCCGGAAGTGAGTTAGCATTTTACCACTTCCTGTTCCCTCGTCTCAGACTCAATGGGATTTCTCCATAGGATTTTGGAAAATAGCTCGAAATAAGGTCTGTGGTTGACACAAATTTAAGAGACGGATCACATTTTGTTCGACGACATTAAATACATCAGCAGTGACCCCACTGGTGATTTTTGAAGAGTTTACGTGTCTGAAAAACGATGGTTGTTAACAAGTGGCTGAATAGGCAACCCAGTCTCAAGGCATTTCGTGTTATAGTCACGACATTTAATCTATTGATTCGTGTTCACCAACACGATTTTCCCCTTTTCTTCGTGTCACACAGAACGATTTTAAAAGCAATGTATTTCTATTGGTAGTATGTTTCGTGCCTTCACCACGTCTTTTTGTCCGGTCGGCTCTTGGAAGACCGGAAGCTGTGTGGTTCATAAAAACATTTTCTTACTCAATATCAAGCCACGATTATTGTTTTTATTTTAAATCGTATAATGTCGGACTTTTTTTGCCGTCCGTTAGGAAAAGAAATGGGGCTCAGAGCCTCAAAATACTGAAATCTGTATTTTTGTATCTTTTTTTCCTTCTAATTTGTTATTCTTTTCTAAATAACACACTGTTATTTACTCAACAATAACACACAATTATCCTTGTTTTTATTTATTTGTTTAATTCTATAATCTCTGGCTTTTTTGGCGTCCGTCAGGAACTGAATTTCAAAATAAAATAACCGGAAACAGATACACAAACCACTGAACTGATTACCCAAGATCCTCAGCTATGGTTTAAGCTCGGTGATTGGATGTTTTAGCTGCAATGCACGTTGGGATATGGTGTTTATGCGATGTGAAATCCGAAAAACATTTAAAAAAAGAAAGAAAATAATACTTTATTCCGAGTGTGCTTGCTTTTCTCTTTGAAAGTCATCACATAACGGCATTGTAATACACGGTTCGGCTGCATTAAATATTACACATCTGCCGTAGTTATTTATTTATAGAGCCCTGATTAGAAGACTTCTAGACAAACAGGAAGAACTGCCACCGAAACAGAATATGTGACGTGGATCATAAATATATCAGCAATTAAACGAAATCTTCAATTTCTCTTCACACAATACGTCTCCATGCAGTATAAAATACTAATTCGGCTGACTTTTATATTTGATCCAATTGGTAGATAGGTTATATTTACACCATAACGGTGCACAGCTGATAGAAAAGGACTTTTTTAAAAGCTATTACTGATTTTCTTTGAATATAAGAATGTAAATACTGAGTTGAAAGAATAGTCAAGGGTTTTGGGTGATGGGAGACACATCTATGGATTCAGAATTTCAATAGCTTACCATTAAATGACGGATATACCTTTCTGTCTGTGATGTTTTACAAATCAGATATTAATGTGTAGAAGTAAAACATGTGAAATAATATAGCAATATCCTGTAAAATTATGTGAAAACATGAATAAAACTACACATCTTCAGATGTTATACATACATAAGTGTCCTACACTAATAATAAAAAGTTATTATGGAATTGTATGCTGTGTGTACCTTGTGTGCACCGCCTAGTGGTTAAAACACGTTATTGATTTATTTTTAATATGTTATATTTGATGAAAAAAATATTAAGAGTACATACATAGGGGGAAAGTAGAAGGTCAATGATAGAAATATAGAATATAAAAAATCAAAAAGATACTGTAAGTGATCTCTACAATAAAACAGTTTAGTGCCGGATGTATAAAGATATTAATAGGAGGATGTGCAAAACAGAAAAACTAATTAACATTTATTTAAACATTAAAGAATACTTTAGGTTAAGTTCTTTTTTAAATAAGAAAAAAGCTTTGGGGGTATCTACAGATAAATATTAAGCCTGACAAAGTACCTTTCCTGCAATATTAACTATGTTGAAGCACTTATTTTAACTGATATTATACATATGAATTATACTCTTATGTATATAGATACTATAAGAAATGTGCAGAATATGACAGTTTAATGGTGGAGGTATACACATATTGATAGATGTCTTGTAATGCACTGTTGAGGAACCTGCGACCCAAGTTTTTCATTCATTGCATAACTACACCGTAGTTGTGTATATGATATGTCAATAAACCTTAGAAAATCTTGTAATCTTGAAAGGGATGTGCAAAATAGCCATTGTATACAGTCTTTAATTAACTATTAGTAGAGAATAACGAGTAATGAATATACTTTATGGGGATCTGCAGATAAATGTTTAGTCTTCTCAAGCACCAACTATCAAATATCTCGCCTGATTGTTGGCATTGACAATCACCTTCCCTGAATTTTACTCAGGTGTAACGAAAGTCTGATTTAAGGGTTGTTTATATTTCACATCATTAGGGGGCTGGTCCCGTTCGAGTCCAGTTTTGGATAGTCTGCCGTGGTTTCGTACCATTTCAAAGAGCTGTTTGACGCTCGGCGTAACCTTGGCGCACTGCCACTCCAACATCCAATCCCAGAGCTTGAAGATTAATCACGGGGTTTGTCAAGCAAAGGGACTGCAGTCCCAACGATATCTGAGGATTATGGGTTGTGTAGTGTCTTCGGCCATCCTAAACTCCGAAATGTTTTTTGGATTTCATATCGCATTAACATCATATCCCAACGTGCATTGCGGCTAAAACATCCAATCACCAAGCTTAAACCATAGCTGAGGAGCTTGGGTAATCAGTTCAGTGGGTGTGTATCCATTTCTGGTTATTTTATTTTGAAATTCAGTTCCTGACGGACGCCAAAAAAGCCAGAGTTTATAGAATTAAACAAATAAATAAAAACAAGGATAATTGTGTGTTATTGTTGAGTAAATAACAGTGTGTTATTTAGAAAAGAATAACAAATTAGAAGGAAAAAAATATTTAAAAAATACAGATTTCAGTATTCTGAGGCTCTGAGCCCCATTTATTTTCCTCGCGGACGGCAAAAAAAGTCCGACATTATACGATTTAAAATAAAAACAATAATCGTGGCTTGATATTGAGTAAGAACATGTTTTTATGAACCACACAGCTTCCGGTCTTCCAAGACCCGACCGGACAAAAAGATGTGGTGCAGTCACGAAACACACTACCAATAGAAATACCTTGCTTTTAAAATCGTTCTGTGTGACACAAAAAAAAGGGGAAAATCTTGTTGGTGAACACGAATCAATAGATTAAATGTCGTGACTATAACACGAAATGCCGTGAGACTGGGTTGGAATAGGACAACAGAACTTGTCGAGGACGTTGTATGTCTTTACGCCAAACACGTAAACACTCCCGCTAAGTTTGTTTGCCCCTGTTCTGCTTGAAAGCAAGTACCTGCGCTCTTGCAAACTGTTAAAACAAACACTTCAACTTGTACAATTTTGAATCTGTATTTTTAAATATCGATCTTAAGTTGGAGTGACGTTGAAGTCGTGCGACCCTGCTGTACTCGGCTGTAGTTCGTTTATAGCATAACGTTAGCATTTTGCTTCTGGCGATTAGATTTATGATTCGAAAATTATGAAAGTAGGGTAGACATGTGGAGGTTATCCGGCTGAATAAAATGTGCATTTATCAAACAGGTTCGTTTTCCGCAGATCTTATTTTTTACAATATTCCAAAATCCTATGGAGAAATCCTGTTTGTCGAGGGAACCATTGCGCAGCTTACTTCCGGGTCGGCCTACAAAAAGACGTCATCACTGCACCACTCTATTTAGCTAGCATCTGTTTGATCCTCCGCATGTGAGGTGTTCAGGGAACCTCTGTAAATGATAGTGACAATAAATAACCTGGTTCCATCCTTATTGAATCTATCGGATGTTAAATAATACAACCTGAATGTTTTCAAGTGTTGCAATAATGATATCAACTGTGGCTAGCTAGCAGCTTACCACAGTTTATTAAGCTCTGTCAACCGACAAACATAATGATCATTGCAGCAACACATGCAGTATGTCGAATCAATGGATTTTGCCCTAAAATGAAAGGGGACCTATCATGCAAAATGCACTTTTGTACGTCTTTTATACATGAATATGTGTCCCCGGTGTGTCAGGGAACTCACCAAGTGTCAGAAAACACAACCCTCTCTCTTTTCCTCCATACCGAAATCTCTAAAAACGGGGATGCAACGGATCTGATACAGACTGATACAGATTTGAAATTGTTCTGACGTCAGAAACGAGGAGCTCCGCCTATATGGGCAACTCTCCACCTATCAGTGGAATGTGGGGTTGGGCCACGGCAACGGCCATTGCCGCTCGAAAGCGCTGGAGACGCTGTAGTACATATGCCAGGCCTGTAAGTGGCGCTGTAGTCTGCCACAAAAGCAGCGAAGAAGACTTCTCAGAATCAGCCCTTGCAAAAACAGGGCTGGAAGAGAGCAAATAGAGCGAAATGAGGCATGGCTAAAATGCATGATCTGTTTGGTATTTTGAAAAAAAATGTTTTATATAAATATGGCCCTACAATATATTATTCAAATATAGCATGATAGGTCCACTTTAACCAATGTAGAGCTCCCCTCCTCTCTCTGCCATCTGTCTGTCAAACTCTTTGCTCACTGGTTTCTTTCTCGATGGTAAAATGCATCTCTATCTCTCTTTTAAAGCTTTTATGCAGGAGTAATTAGGTTTAAGTAATAAGACCTGTAATGCATTTGTCTCATACATTTATACATTGTATTTAAGCTTTTTATAATGACAATGTGATAGGTCTGCAAAATGTATGTATTCAATACTGCACTGTATCTGTATCAGAACTTACAATTTGTAGAGTTGTGCACTGTTGTATGCTGCGAAAATAAACAAGAAGTGTGTGAAGCTATGATTTCTGCGTTGTTCCTTTATGATGTGAACATCTAAAAGTTACGTTTGGGAACTTCTCCACCTTTTAGAATTGATTTTACTGGCCCACCAAAAGAACAGCTGGCCCCTGTGCTTTCAAACACGCTACACAGTGATCCAAAGTAGGTTCTTCCCACTGCCTTGTTTGACCTTGACAGTGACACAAGTGACTTGTAGTTTACATATAAACCTATTTGACTGAGAGGAAGAGGAAGGATGGAAGGAACATTTGCCTGTTTTTCAGATGTACCTAACAAATTAATGAAAAAATTAGAGGTGAGTATTACCGAACATGCGTCAGTCATTTCCTTAAAGCAGTGCCACTTTTACTTCTATACATTAGCAACAACTTGTCGTTTTTTTTAACTTCTTTAGTTATTATTAAACATATATATTTGTGCCTTATTTTAGGGGAGATTATCCTTATCCTTGGCAAGAGTGAATAAGGACAAAATGTTTGCATGCTGTACAGTGCTGTGATCTGCAATACTCTACTACAAAAATGTGACCCGCTTTATTGAAATCAGTCTGATGTTGTTACGACACATTCGAATATAAATGTGGATTCATGTCAAAAACTCCATTTGGAGTTTAAACAAAATCTTTGCTTTCAGAACATGAAACTTTCATATTCATATTCAGACAAATATATTTTCAATGCTTGTATGGACAAGATGACAACTTCACCATTTACCGTCTTGAAAAATACTGTGTTGATTTTTCAACGGCGTCTTGAGAAATACGGCGTTGAAGTTTGCTAAGATACGATGTCGAGCGACGAACGGAGCACCTAAACAGCAGAGGCATTAGAACAGGTGGTGTGTTCCATTTCATACAAACACCAATTTTCTAACGGCAGTCTTTCCTCATCCACGTAAAACACTTTTTTTTTATGCAACTAGCTTAAAATGAGTGAGCCTAATCAACAGTGTGGATGGATCTCCGTGATGGATCTGCTAATTGCTGTGTCTTGTGAAATATTTAGCTGAATAATTGGAGAACACAAACCATAAGGATATCATTGGAGAGCTAAGAATCTCTTCCAACAGTGTATATAACCCAAAATGTGTTTCGAGGTTGAAGAGTCATACATCTTTGGTCCTTCCTTCTTCTAAGTGTTTAATACATTGAACTAGAAGGGTGATTTAGTAATACCTGTGCACAGATTAAAACAGCCATTTGTCTTTTTACAGATAATACACTTTATTTATTTATCACCCTTCATGCAGGATACATCACAAAGTGCAAGACAAGATACATAAACATAACAATAAGTACAAAATAAAGAGTAAGGAACATAATTAAAAACAAGTTATAAAATACAAACAGAAATAGTTAGATCACATAACAAGGTATACTACTAAAATTACCACAAATTTAAAGCCAAATTAAAAAGATGGTCAAAATTCCAATAGTTTGCTGTTCTAAGATCCAGTATTAAATGATGTTCTTCATCTTCAGGTATTATACCATTAAAATGTCTCTAACATGTTAATGCACCATCAGTAATACTCTAAAATGATATATTGCAATATCAAAGGGGACATTATGCCTACATTATTTGCACCTCTACATGAACTTAAAGTTCTAAAAGAAAAGCAACCTAAGGTTACATTTAATAATCTTCACTGGGTGAGCCTGTGTGTTTCTGTGTGCCATCCCAAATCAATTAGGAAAATGTTTGGCCCATTTGATGGCAGGGCAGTCAGGGGAGTGGAGGGCACATCCCATGTAATGTTTTTCAGGTATTTAACCAGGGACGTTGCACAGAGATTACACTGTAGAGATTGTTGGTGCTGAAAGTCTAAGCTGCCATTGATCAAAGTTGAGACACCTCTGCGGAATCATGTTGACGAAGAGCTGCTCCACCATCCTCATCATCCTCAACTTGATCCTCAACCTGCCCCTGATCGAACAGACCTCACAACAAGGCAGAAGGTTTATTCACGTGTCGGACAGAATGACCTGGTCTTCAGCCCAAGAGTACTGCAGGGAGCACCATACTGACCTGGCAACTATCAGAGATCAGAATGACATTGATGCAATCCGGTCAATATCACATCCATGCCATAGGAACAATCGCTGTTGGATTGGTCTCCTCAGGGACACAACTAATCAAGTTGAGTGGAATTGGTATGATGGAGATGAAAGCACCTTAAGAGAATGGAAATCGGGTCAACCTAATGACTTAGATGGAAACCAGGATTGTGTTTCATTGGTAACTGTGTTGGAGTGGAATGATGAAAAATGCGATGAACAACTTTCATTTGTGTGTTATGATGGTTATGATGATGATCTAATCTTTGTGAAAGAGAACAAGACATGGGAGGAGGCTCTGGAACACTGCAGGAATCTTGACATAGACCCACTGCAGGAATCTTGACATGCAAGTGACACATACTTAAATCATGTCTATGATCTCGCTCACATGGACTTCGATGGCGACAACTTGCTTGCCAAAAAAAAGGTCCAAGATTCTGAGACAGCAGAGGTTTGGATCGGGCTCCGTTTCCTGGCAGGGAGGTGGCTGTGGGTGAACGGGACGCCTCTGCAGGAACAACTGAACGTCTGCCCTGGACCCAAGAGGCGCTGTGGGACAATGTCCAAGATGGGGGAGCTGCATCCCCTCAGGGACTGTTTAGAGAGAAGGAACTTCTTTTGCTCACTAAAGTAACTGGAAAACATGTAGGTCAGAGTTTGAATATGTAGTTGCATGTTTTATTCGTCAATATTTTAGCATGTTTTTGTGTTTGTGCTTGTGTTGGTAGAGGAGTAGACATAGTGTCTATATTGACAATTTTGTGAAATTCAACTAATTGATTTTAGATACATGAAAAAGTGATGGATCACAGCATGTTGTTGGTCTGGTTGCACTTTCTATGAAACCCATGTCTTTATTGCATTATAAATATTCTCAAAATACAATATAATTTGCTTAAAGCACTGTTAAAGACACAATCATTTTACTTCATAATATACATTTTAGACTTAACAATATTCTAACTTACAGTAAAGCAAACAATGAGCAATTGTAATGACTTACATCTAGTTTGTAATGTATCATATTTGCCTAAACCTCAGGAATATAGCAAAAACAGCCTTCTTCCACCTCAAGAACATTGCCCATATCCGACCTTCCCTCTCCTTCACATCCGCTGAAACTCTCATCCATGCATTCATTACATCCCGACTGGATTAATACAACAGCTTTCCTTATGGTTCACCCGCAAATATCCTCAATAAACTGCAATATGTCCAACACTCCGCTGCCCGTATGCTCACCTCCACCCGACACTCCAACCACATTACCCCCATCCTCCAGGACCTCCACTGGCTCCCCATCAACTACTGCATTGACTTCAAAATATTAGTACTCACCTACAAAGCCATCAACAACCTGCCCCCCCCCCCCTACCTATGTGACCTCAACCAACAACACACCCCTACCCGTCACCCTCAGGTCGGCTGATGCTAATCTACTACAGCCCATCAGGACAAAGCTCTGGACCTGGGGTGACAGGGCCTTCGCTTCGCTTTTTAAAAAAAAAAGTATAATGTCAGACTTTTTTGCCGTCCGTCAGGACCATCGGTTTGGTGTTACAAATATCAAAACAATAAGCCTTATCAGCCGTAACTATCAACATAATTGGTTGCCATTCAACAGCTTGGGTTCATTCACAAACTCTGCAACAAAAACCCACATTTTTTTTCCCAATATTTTTAGTAGGCCTAATGAAATACTTTTAATATACATAAAAATGTAAAGGAATGTGTGGATAAAAAAATACATCCATCATAAACTAAACCTAAAACAGCGGTATAATGTATTGTGTTAACACTGTAAACTTGACAGCTTTTTAACCCGCACTACCTAGTGGTTAAAGCACGTTATTACACGTTTAGAGTATAGCAATGCAGGTAGATTGTGTTGCTTTTTAATGACTGTTTTAAATGCCTTTTTCTTAATGTCTTTAATTTTTGTAAAGCACTTTGAATTGCCTTGTGTTGAAAGTTGCTGTATAAATAAACTTGCCTTGCCTTGCCTAAGGTCTGCTGCATGTTTTGTTGAATATGTTATATTTGATGAAAAACGAATTAACATATTAAGAGGAGATACTAAATAGGGGGAAAGTAGAAGGTCAATGATAGAAATATACAATATAAAATATAAAGAAGATACTGTAAGTGATATCTAGAATAAAACAGTTTAGTGCTGGATGTACACAAATATTGATAGGAGGATGTGCAAGACAGACAAACTAATGAGAATTGATTGAAACAGTAAAGAATACTTTAAGTTAAGGTCTTCTTTTAAATAAGCAAAAAGCTTTGGGGGTATCTACAGATACATATTAAGCCTGACAAAGTACTAAACGTCAAATATATTGCATAGTTATTTTTGGGACTTGACAATTGTTATCCTTTCAAGTTGTAATGCACTGTTGAGGATCCTGCGACCCAAGTTTTTCATTCATTGCATAAGTACACTGTAGTTGTGTATATCATATTACAACAAACCTTTGAAAATCTTGAAAGGGATGTGCAAAATAGCCATTAATCAGTCTTTAATGAACCATTAGAGAATAACGAGTATTGAATATGCTTCATAGGGATATGCAGATAAATGTTTAGTCTTCTCAAGCACCCACTATCAAATATCTCGCCTGATTGTGACTCAGGACCGCTGCAGCGCTCCCCTGAGCGTCAAATATTGCCGCCGATGGGAATACATTGCAATCAGTTGAAAGAACTATGCGTCAGTTTAAGACACTGAAGGAGACTTGGCGGTCAAGTTCTTCTCACTGCCTTATTTGACCCTTAAAGGTGGGGTATGTAATTTTGGAGAAACCAGCTCAACTGCGCTAGAATTTGAAAATACACAACCGGAAAAAATCTGCCACTTCCTTACAGAGCCCCTCCTCCAACACACACGAACGTGCACATGACCAATGAGGGCACGAGATAAGTTTGTGCACAGATGGAAGGGTGACAGGCAGGTCGGCCATCCAGTTATTTTAGCCGGGCCGGCTAAAATGATTGGTCCTGCTTTTTACAGCGCTACGGCTTCCACAGATGAAATTTTTTTATGTATTTATTGTCAAAGCATTTAATATATTCATTGCTATCGGGATGTTAAGAGCATTCCATTGAATATAACAAAAAGCGTTTCTGAAATAAATTACATACCCCACCTTTAAGGTGATGCAATTAATTCGTAGTTTACACACAACATCTAATTGAGTAAAAGGAAGCTTGCCAGCTGGCATGTCTGAAGCTCGACCAACAACCAATCACATGAATTTCCCGCCCCGGACACACAAGCACGCGGTTTGATTGGCTAGAGCTTGTACTGGCATATGATTTGATTGGCTGACGCTTCCGTCGAAGCTTCAAAAGTAGAACATTGCTCTACTTTTGAAGCCAGCAACACGAGCAAAGCGAAGCGACGCGACCACAATGCAGTTCGGCAAAGCGTGACGTCACTCCATTCAAAGTGAATGGGCAGAAGCGTTGAAGCTTCAACGCACGCCGCCGTGTGGACGGACCGTTACTATATTGGTTGAGTCTCACAGCTCTCTCACAGTGTTGTTTAATACCCCTTTTCCACCAAACCGGTTCCAGAGCCAGTTCCGGGCTAGAGCCTGATTTAGCTCTGGTTCTTCCTCTTTCCACCGCAGCGGAGCTGGCTCTAAGCACCGAAAACCGGTTCTTAGCTGACCCCACTCGGCTGCCCAGCAAGAACCAAGAACCAATACTGCACGCTTACGTCGGAGGGCAACCCAGTCTCACGGCATTTTGTGTTATAGTCACGACATTTAATCTATTGATTCGTGTTCACCAACACGATTTTCCCCTTTTTTTCGTGTCACACAGAACGATTTTAAAAGCAATGTATTTCTATTGGTAGTGTGTTTCGTGCCTCCACCACATCTTTTTGTCCGGTCGGGTCTTGGAAGACCGGAAGCTGTGGGGTTCATACAAATATTTTCTTACTCAATATAAAGCCACGATTATTGTTTTTATTTTAAATGGTATAATGTCTGACTTTTTTTGCCGTCCACGAGGAAAAGAAATGGGGCTCAGAGCCTCAGAATACTGAAATCTGTATTTTTAAAATCTTTTTTTCCTTCTAATTTGTTATTATTTTCTAAATAACACACTGTTATTTACTCAACAATAACACAAAATTATCCTTGTTTTTATTTATTTGTCTAATTCTATAATCTCTGGCTTTTTTGGTCAGGAACTGAATTTCAAAATAAAGTAACAGGAAAAAGACGTAGGCACACATAAGGGACATTCGAGCATCATTGCGATACACACCTATTGAACTGATTACCCAAGATCCTCAGCTATGGTTTAAGCTCGGTGATTGGATGTTTTAGCCGCAATGCACGTTGGGATATGGTGTTAAAGTGCCAGTGAAGTGCATTTTTTTGCGCCAAAATGAAATGGCAGTTTCATTTCTTACATATAATTGTACCTGTTCATGGCTAAAATAATTTTTTAGGAAGTGCGAGGGACGAGATAAACATCGCAAATTTTTCAGAGTCTGAGCCTACCGCTGCTGCAGACGATAGCGGCTGTGACGTCACAAGATGGGCCCAGTTGTGATTGTAAACATGGCGGAGACTTCGGAAAGTGATACTGGTGCGAGAGAAATGAGTGATTTTGACAGCTTTTCGGACAGGATAGATGAGGAAAGTGGCCATGGAAGTCAATTTAGTTGAGGACAATATTTTGTCATAGATCTAGAGTAGATCTACACACAGGATTGGCCATCACCTGATCATACATTCATCTGTTCATAGCATGATGCAACATTCATGTTCACATGCAGTGTTGTGCTAGTTACTGAAAACCAGTAACTAGTTACAATTACTAGTTACTTCACTACTTACACCAAAAAGTAATGCGTTACTGTGAAAAGTAACTTTTTAGTTACTTAAAAAAGGGCACCCATTAATGCCCTTATACTGTAGCCTTCATTTCAGTACTGTTATTGCATCGGAGAATAATACAACCTGTTGATCAACTTGACATGCATTTGCATCACTGAACTCTGCTAAGCAATGTGATCTATACAAACACAAACACAAAGATATGTTTCAAAGTGCCAATCCAGCCGCTGTTGCTTAGGTGGAGGTGGAGTGGCGTCGGATGAGTCTGGGTCTGTGGTCTTAGCTACTAGCTTCGTCCCAGCATGTTGTTTCTGCAGATGTTTCAACAGATTTTAATTGCTGTTTTGGGCAGTCGATAGGATCTTTGACCCGCCAAGACACAACTTACATTTAACTAAAACGTTCTTTCTTTGTGCTCGACAAAAGTGAAATAGTGAGAATATCTCCAGGCGGAGAAACTCGACTTGAGCTCTGCCGCCGCCATGATAGTCTTGTTAGTAAACACAAACACAGTGGCCTGTATTTTTCATAAACAATCTACGAATCTACGAAACAATGACACCAGCCACTCACCTTCATCTTTTGGGAACAGAAACATCGCCACTTCGGCAGAATTGACATTACCACAGCCAGCGGCAATGCATCGCTTCCCGTGTGTTTTTCCTCCCTTTTTCTTCACTGTCGCCTCCATTGTCAGGTTTCCTCGATTGGCAATCACTTCCAGTCGACTGCGAAACACTTTCCAATAAAATACTCGCTCAAAAACGTTGGTAAATTCCACTTTGAAACAGAGACAAAATGAACGGTGGTGAATGTAAACACTTCGGCTGAGCCCATCTTCTGACGTCACGCAGTAGATCGCAAGCCACGCCCACGAAGGCGGAGGTTTCCCAGCGGAAAATTCCAACTCGTCAAATTCGTTGCTATTCCAACATCTTTGATATGGGTTCCAATGGACAATTTTGGTCATTACTATACGTATTAGCATAACAGATCATGCACCGGCGCACACTTCACTGGGTCTTTAATGCGATATGAAATCCGAAAAACCTTTCGGAGTTTAGGATGGCCGAAGACACTACATTACCCATAATCCTCAGCTATTGTTTGGGACTACAGTCCCGTTGCTTGATAAACCCCATGATTAATCTTCAAGCTCTGGGATTGGATGTTGGAGTGGCAGTGCGCCAAGGTTACGCCGAGCGTCAAACAGTCATTTAATGGTAAGCTATTGAAATTCTGATTCCATAGATGTGTTTCCCATCACCCAAAACCCCTGACTATTCTCTCAACTCAGTATTTACATTCTTTAATTCAAAGAAAATCAGTAATATCTTTAAAAACTACAAGTCCTTTTCTATCAGCTGTGCACCGTTATGGTGTAAATATAACCTATTTACCAATTGGATCAAATATAAAAGTCAGCCGAAATTGAAGATGTTGTTTAATTGCTGATATATTTATGATCCACGTCATATATTCAGTTTCGGTGGCAGTTCTTCCAGGTTGTCTAGAAGTCTTCTAATCAGGGCTCTATAAATAGAGAACTACGGCAGATGTGTAATATTTAATGCAGCAAGTACACTCGGATTAAAGTATTATTTTCTTTTTTTAAAAATGTTTTTCGGATTTCACATCGCATAAACACCATATCCCAATGTGCATTGCGGCTAAACAATCCAATCACCGAGCTTAAACCATAGCTCAGGATCTTGGGTAATCAGTTCAGTGGTTGTGTATCCGTTTCCGGTTATTTTATTTTGAAATTCAGTTCCTGACGGACGCCAAAAAAGCCCGAGATTATAGAATGAAACAAATAAATAAAAACAAGGATAATTGTGTGTTATTGTTGAGTAAATAACAGTGTGTTATTTAGAAAAGAATAGCAAATTAGAAGGAAAAAAGATTTAAAAAAATACAGATTTCAGTATTCTGACGCTCTGAGCCTCATTTATTTTCCTCACGGACGGCAAAAAAAAGTCCGACATTATACGATTTAAAATAAAAACAATAATCGTGACTTGATATTGAGTAAGAACATGTTTTTATGAACCCCACAGCTTCCGGTCTTCCAAGACCCGACCGGACAAAAAGACGTGGTGCAGGCACGAAACACACTACCAATAGAAATACATTGCTTTTAAAATCGTTCTGTGTGACACGAGAAAAGGGGAAAATCGTGTTGGTGAACACGAATCAATAGATTAAATGTCGTGACTATAACACAAAATGCCGTGAGACTGGGTTGCGGAGGGGCGCGAGATTAACCTGAGCAATAACAGTTCATGGCGAGTACGGCAAATAGTTGTAACAAGCAGTAGCGCTGAGCAAAGTGACCAGAACGCGACCACACACTTATAAAAAAAAACACACTTTATAAAGGTAGGCAATACTAACCAGGTTTAGTATGATTCTGTTTATTTTTACCTTACTTTGACCATCCGTTCGCTGTTATTGATCATTGTGGAGAGCAGGCAGACGTTTTCCTGTTTTGTATTATAGCAGCTATCGGATGGAATCAATACATGGGCTACACAGGTTGTCATGTCCGACTGTCACCAGTAGAATCATAATGAAACATACTCCGGTAAAATGTGCCTGTAGAAAACGGCTTATGCCACACTAGGATAGCAACAAGTAGTCAAGATAGTCAGATTAGCTTTGGTTGCTATGCTAACATCACCCATTTTATACCAGATACACTTTCATAACAGCGTTGTGATGCCAACCAGCGTCAATTCAGACTGAAAAACATTCACTTATGGGGATGGGGGATATTTATCAGCCGCTGTGTGATAGTCAGTGAATACTTTCCAGCGTATGCTGCCGTGAGTTAACAGTAGACTCAACTCTGCCGTGAGTTAAAAGTAGACTAAACTCTGCCGTGAGTTAACGGGAGACTAAACTCCGGTGCACTGTAAACCCGAACGTTCAAAATAATTAAATAGATTAATTAGTGTAAACTTAAATTTAAAAAAAAGTTCTACTAACTTCAATATATTCAGTTCCTGTGACTGTTCTTCCTTTTTGAGTTAATTAAACTGATAATCTTTGATTAACTTGAACTATTTGGCGGATTAAGTAAGTATCACTTAAACATATACATTGAACTGTACTCATTTCTAATGCTTATTGTGTGTCTGACGTCACTAACCGTCGAAACCGGGATGCAGCACTTGCGGCTAATACATGCAATAAGGTGGATCTTCACACTTCATTTCCACACTTTCCGGTGGTAATCAGCATCATTGGTCTCACTGTAAGTGCAATATTCATATTTCTTTTTTTTAAATTATTTAGATTAAACATGTGAAAGAGTGTTGATGTTAGCCAGATACATGCATGTTAGCTAGCATTAGCCAGAGGTTGAGTCAGCAGATTCACAGAAATGCCTGAATTATTTGCACAGTTACTGTATAATGTTAACTTGTAAGAGATGTAGTTGTGGTAACTGTTGGTGCCAAAGTAGGGCTGTCACTTTTTGTTGTACGAAATGTTCGTTAAAACATGATGAAAAATGTCATTGCCCCTAAGCTAATTATGTATTCAAAAAGTTCAGCCAAATGCATTGTGGTTGTGGATGCTCGTAGTGACGGCAGCTGTTGAAACACTAACAGAACAGGTAGGTTTCCAAATAAAAGCCTTCAATGTTAGTTTAATCAATTTATACTCAAATGTGTGTCATAATATACCCAACCATTTACTTAATTTACTACGAGCAACCCCGAACGCATTGGACTGAAAGTCACTATTTAACACGGTCACTCCTCAAACCGAAACTTTTTGCTAACAGTTAGCTGTTTGCTAACAGTTAGCAAGCTAACGTTTTCATCCACTGTAAGCCACGAGGTGCGGAGGATTGTGTGTTGCGCTGAATTAAGAGACCCGCTGCTAAAGTTTAACACTCTCCTTCACCCAGGTTTCAACCTCTTTATACGGCTTCAACGAGCGTGAGGCCACAGACAGGGACGGAGCAGAGCAGAGACAGGTAATGTTAAATTGAATATAACGTTGTCAGTTATAAACAGGCTCGGTAGTGAACGCTTGTCCATTTGTTGTCCATTAATTCATAATTTACCATACTAACATTTTTAAGCAGTAGCTTACATTACATTTTAAATATAGGATTTGTTCAGCTTTAGTCGGAAGGGGATAATGGGCGCGAGCTGTGTGCTCGAGTCTTCCTGCCTGTCGGCTGAACTCTGCTGCTCCGCGATGAGGGTCTAACTTCAGCAGGCAGCTTGAGTAAAAGTAGAAGTACTCAGATCTTGTACTTAATAAAAGTAGAAGTACTCAGATATTGTACTTGAGTAAAAGTAGAAGTACCAGAGTGTAGGAATACTCTGTTACAGTAAAAGTCCTGCATTCAAAATGTTCCTCAAGTAAAAGTAGAAAAAGTATTATCATCAAAATATAGTGAAAGTAGCGACAGTAAAAGTAGTCATTGTGCAGATTGGTCCATATCAGAATAATATATATGATATGTTTTATAATGATTGATCATGAAAGTGTTCTCAAAGATGGTAAAGGTGCAGCTAGTTTGAATGACTTTGTATACTGCAGGGTAGCTTGTGAATTTACTCCAGGTGGAACTAAAGTATGATTTAAGAGTTGATTATATTTCACATCATTCATCCACATCTGTAAAGTTACTAAAGGTATTAAATACATGTAGTGGAGGAAAAGTACACCTTTTACCTCTGAACTGTAGTGGAGTAGAAGAACAAAGTAGCAAAACGTTTACATACTTAAAGGGGACCTATCATGCTATATTTAAATAATATATAAGGTATATATATATATAAGGTATATTAATACGTTTTAATTTTCAAAATACGAAACAGATCATGCATTTTAGCCATGCCTCATTTTGCCTCACTCCAGCTCTGTCTTTGCAAGGTCTGATTCAGCTGACCACGCCCCCATGCGGAAGAGGGGGTGTGACACGGCCCCGGCACGAGCGTCATGTTATCATGCTTGCTGTGATTACGAGTGGAGAGTCAACATGTTTTCTCAGAGCAATGCATGTGTTCAAGCATATTACCAATTTGATCCAGAATCTGACCCTGAAGAAGCAGAGGTTTTGGTGGAGGTGCAAACATCTCGGTTGCAGCAGGACGTTTCTGAATGGTTAGTTGACAAGCTGTTGTCCCTATTTATTTTACGCTAACTCTTTGTTACGATGCTTGCTACTTATTCCGTTTTGGCTAATTAGCAAGAATGTTATGTGTACAGTTTGTAACAGAGTTTGTAACGCAAAAACAGCGGTACATATATATATATTTATATAGGGAGACATTCATCTTTTCAGCATATATACAATGGCCTCATTGCGTTTATTAATAGTTTACCTATTAACCTTTTCTTCCAACATCGTGCAACAACTGTTACCGTTGGAAAGTTCAATAACTTAGGGTCATAAAAAGTATAACTCCAGATGGTTAAACACCTCAGTTGTCATCAATGTGTGTAGTTTCATGTGTTTTTAAAAGCTCAGTTATTGACTTCTTTCTACAGGTGTACATGTGCAAATTGCGCTGCAATGCCGTCTGAACCAGAGAATGTGTGCTGCATGGAGATACCACAGGTAACATTTTTGATAGCTTCACTAAGTTGTCTGTTTAGAGAATACATTTTTCACATGTCATTCAATATGTTTATCACACTAGGTGTCAAGACGGATGCAGGAACTTGAGGACTCTGTGCGTTGTATGGTGGACCATCCTGGATTGGAGCCTGTCTGCCTAAATGTGTTCTCCCTGCAGAATGCATGTCATATATACAGAGCTGAATATGGGAGGCTACAGATGAGGCAAATACAGCAGTGAGTGGTTTGTTGTTTATTTTTTTGTATTACTGAATTTGTAAAACGTATGCTAATATTGTTCATGAAAATAAATACTGGTGTATATGGTTTTATGCAATCTTTCATTTCATTCTGTCATTGTACATGGCGTTACTATTATGTTATATACTACACAGCAATGGCATAACACACCCATGTGTACGAAAAAAAAGTCCACACACAACCTTATGCTTTTGAAATCAGCATATACTTTACCCATCCAAACATGAATAATCACGACACATTTGATATAAACTGTCGGAGCTTTATTCCAAATCAAAGGTTCTTTGAACCCATAAAAAAAAGGTAAATGTACTTGTATTTACATAAATGACATAATTATTACAGGCGTCACAGGTATCTAGCCTACAGAAGCTTTGTGAGCTGGTGCTGGGGCTTCCTTGGACGCTCGATCCGAGTAGTAATTCCGGCCTGCGTTGTCGTCAGGATTCGCAGGGAGTTTCCTGATCCTCAAAACACGTATGTTGGGTTCAGACAGCTGTCAAATTGAACCGTGAGGCATAACCGGCGATGACCTCCTCCCTGTCAGGTCGCTCATATTGGGTACACAGGTCCTCTGGGATGGGAATCTTCAGAAGCTCCTGTGTGAATGGGGCAGGGTCCACAAAGACTTGCTCGAAGATGAGGTCCATCAAGTTGGCCACGTAGCCTGTGCAATGTTAAAAAAAGCAAAAGAATATTGGTTTAGATTTGTATATGCATGTAAATAGTTGGATAATAAATATGTTAAACACTTACAGAATGTGGGGTCAGTCTTTATTGGTTTTGCTCTGCATTCTCCCTTCCTGACCTTTGGGAACTGCAGTTTATATAGAGGGTTTCCAGTGGATGTAGTGGCTTGTGCACGATCAGCATTTTCATTGTAGTGCAGGGCTGCCAGGTACAGTCTTTAATTTCCGTAATGAGAAAAAGAAATGTAAATAATAGCAAAGGATGTACAAATTGTCACTAATTATAAGTAACTATGGTTTATTTTACCTGCACAACATTCCAAGAAATGGAAACACCACATTCTTTGGAGCAAAGCGCAGGATGACGGCGTGGAATGACTCCAAAGATGAAGTCTGGTGGTGGGGGCTGAGTTTGGCCACGGCTTTCAAAATCCTCTTGTTTGAGAGAATTTTCTCCAGCTTGCAAAAGGCTGGCGTTCCTAAGAATTTGAAAATCAAAGTCATATTTGAAATTGTCATGCTTTATAGATTGTGTCTGACAACATCCTGTATTTAATAGTTGTCCCATACAAATATTTATAGAGGAGTAATGTAATGTATGTATCATGGTTTATGAACAACATACCTGCTGCCATCCATTTCCTTTTATCTGTGGTTGTGCGCAGTGGATGAAGGCACTTAGGGAACAGGGGGTCTTCATGAGAGTGGACATCCAGCACGTGGTTCAGGATGGAAGTCCATTTGGCCACTCTCTCAGGCCCGGTGGTGGAGGTTGCTGCAGTCCAGTATATGTGGTTTCTTATACTCTTCATCCACTTTCGAAGTTTTTCGCAGTCCTTCATTTTTGCAATCTTATCCAGTTGCTTAGAAATCCCTAATAAATACATTTAACATGTAGTTAATATACATACAAGTTGACTGAAAATATTATTCTACTGATGTGATTGTAGGAAGCCGGGTTTGTGTCTAAATACATTGGTTAATTTATTTACAATAGATTTATTTACATAGAAATTTATATAAATAAAAATACCTTTCTCTATGTGCCACACATCAAAGAATTGGGTGATGCTGCTTTCCCTTAGGAATTTCTGCACGGACAGATGTCTGTCCGTGACAATACAGTCCAGAGTCACACCACGTTCCTTTAACAACTCCAGACTCCTTTTAAGGCCCTCTAACTCCATGTGGTAGCTTCCACCAACCTCATTGCTCTGTCATGACACATACAAATAACCATTGATACACACATTTTAAAGATTAATATAATGTGCAAACAGTGTTAAAAAAAAACATTGATATTTCATTTCACCCCACTTACCTGAACCAACTGGAGGTCAACGACTTTGTTGTTCTCGAGGTCCATCATAGTGTAGCTGCCGAACTTTGCCGAGTGGCCTGCGAAAAGATGTGTTACAGTATTTACTTTTCTCTGCGGATGGTGAATTTGTATTTTTGATTGTAGTGTTTTAGCATATGTTTTTCAAACCCCTTTCTGAAATGTAACATGCAATTGTATAAAAATACATATACGACATACCTGGAGAGTCAGCCCTCATATCACCACCAACTATCACTTTCTCCTCTTCATGGAGCTTCTGTAGCATGCCTTCCTGTGATTTTTTCCAGTAAGATACAATCGCTGGCTCAATGTACATCCTGGCATGCCTTCGGAAGGTGTTGTATTTGAATATCTGCATATTCATTGCTTTGAAGACCTAATGGTTGAAAGAAAACAGCAAGAATACATTTTAATCTCAAAGATCACCTGTACAGTCAAAAAATGAGATGGCATATTCAACCAATAACAACACATATAGCGGTTGATACAAAGACTAATTGAAATAATATGTTTCTTCTGTTAGAATGGGAACTGGAGGTCGCTGGCCAACGGAACTCACACACTTTAGCAATGTGACAAACCAACAAGAGGGGGATATGAAAGATGACAGGCTACAAACAGTCACGCCGTTGAGGAGTCGTTGAGGGGACCCTGGAAAGTGCAAATGAGCTGCCCTTTTTTTAAACAGGGAAAGAGCTGAACATGTCGGCAGGGGTGCTTACTCTAGAGTGCACCCTTCACAACTCTTCTCTTTCTCCACACCCCCTCCCAAAAGAGCTTTACATATTAGCATGGGTCGTTACCTAACAGTGCCACATTCCCACCTTTTCTCACTCTTGTTATTGTTACCTTGTCCTATTTTATTCAACAACAACATTTGCATTTTCAACCATTAGCAAAACAATTGTCTGCAGTTAATTTACCTTAGAAAGTTTGTAGAAAGATGCTCCGGTGACATATGTTGCAACTGATAGCTGCAGGTTTCCAACTGGTGTACTCCCAAGAATAGGCTGGCTATTCCAGTTTCTTGTAAACTGACAATGGGGGCACAGCTGATGCACTGATATGAATGTACCAATCCTTCTGGTTTGTACATCACACACACGCTTGCACACAGGACATGCTTCAAAAAGCTCCATGAGGCAGGTCTCATATACTATGTATGTGTTGGTCTTATGGGTGGGTTTTTGTTCTTGACCACTAAAACCAAAAAAAGAGAAGTTATGAGCCATCACACAGATTGTTGCTTTAGAGATCTTTGGTGTTTCCCTATTATCAATGTTGGAATGATATACAGCAAAAAATACAATACATAGACAAACACACACATAGGGTTATTTCAGTAACTTACAACATGTCTGTTGTTTCTGTAGCATTTGTTATGGATTCTGCTGGATCATAAGTTGCATCCAGGCCTTCGGAAATCACAATAGAAGAGCTTCCCTCAAATGGATCTTCGTATTCCTCTTCAGGGTCTACACAGGGCCTCTTTGGCGGTCTCTTCATGGGGTGGATGTTAAAAATGGCACTGGCGCTTCCAAAGGAACATTTAGTGTGCTGACACCAAAGCTTCTGCAGGGAATTTTAGCCTGGACAGCTGTAACATAATTGTATTTGACATTAAAACAAAAAAATAAGATAAAACAAATAGACTTTACTAAAATTACAAGCACTCAAATTCAAAGCTACAGTACAACATCAGATTGTCAAGATGTATCCAAAGAACATTTTTGAAAACGTGCTTCTAACCTGTACTTCGACGTGAACTTTGAAGAGTGCTCCAGGAGAGCTGTGTACGAACAGTACGCTGGTTCGGCGGGTCAGACATGCAGAATCCATCATCAAAGGTTTTCCGGTGTTAGTATGTGAGGTGCTGGCCTGTAAAGAAGAAAACATAGTTAGAACAAAATCATCTCAACTTAGTATTCAGGATGAGAAAATACTATTTGCATAATTATAGTCTGAAATCCCAAAAGATGGGGGCTAAAACTGCTAGCCACTAATTAGCCTGTTGCTGGAGGTAAGGCCCCGTTAACAACAAACTAACGGGGCGTTAGCTCCGTTTTACTCGTGGTGTGTCTACCCCCTGGCACACATACACACACTGTTGTATCCTAACAATCGTGCACACACACACCCATTTATATTCATGTGCGCAAACAAGTAAACACACAAAAGCTTGTACATATAACGCTGCAAAAAACGGCATGTCTCATTAGCGTAGCGTAGCTTACAGATCGATGAAATCTGATCATTCTTACAGACTACAACCACAAAAGCTTGTACATATAACGCTGCAAAAAACGACACTTAGCTACAGAAGATTACGTTTGTTATTATTACTTACTCAATAGGATTTTAGAGGATAAAAAATACTAATAAATAGGAGAATAAATACTTGTGTTATCCTATAGCGTAGCTTTACAGCCTTCACACAAATCGCCATTACGGCAGTAGCCCTATGTCTGAACATGTTAGCAATTGCCTGGTAATTAAAATAAAAGCAAAGACTGCGGAGCGTACAAAATAAAATAAAATGTTACAATAACATATAAACACCTACTAACCGATTACTGTTTTGGGTTTGAGGCTACATTTATACGGCGACGCTACATGCTACATGCTACAAGCTAGAGATAGCTTTATCAGGAAAAACACCGCTAAATAAAAACTTACAGCTTCAACATTGGATGTGGCCTCACTGGCCTGGTCCCGGATGGTGGGTATTGATCCCGGTTTTAGCCTTAGTTTGGAGGCAAATCCTTTGTTGACTTGATCGAAGTTCGTAAACGAGTCAGTGGTAAAATGTGTCGAACACACACGCAGAAATCTGCTGGAGTCTTCTGGCACATTTCCCTGGAAAATGAACTCTAGCCACAGATTCTTTGCTTTTTCCAGAGGCGGCAGTGCATGCAGTATTTTGTCCTTGTCACGATTATTGCAGCCAACAACAGCGCAATATCTATCTCTATTAGACATCCTGGCAAGAGCAGGCAAAACCACAGATGTGACTGGGGAAATGTAGCCTGCCGACAGCCTATATGCGAATTACAGGTTGGGCAATGGCCGTGGCCGTGGCCCAACCTCTCATTCCCCTGATTGGTGGAGAGTTGACCAATCAGGCGGAGTGCACCTACATTACCTCAAAAAGGTGCAAATAAAAAATCCACCTGTATCAAATCCGTTGCAGCCCCGTTTTTAGAGATTTGGGTATGGAGGAAAAGAGAGAGGGTTGTGTTTTCTGACACTTTGTGAGTTCCCTGGAACACCGGGGACACATATTTATGTATAAAAGACATCACAAAGTGCATTTTGCATGATAGGTCCCCTTTAAGTAAAGTACAAGCTCAAATTTCTCTCAAAATCTCAAAATTGTAAGTATAGTACTTGACTTTAACTGACTGCTTTTATATATTTCTATTAGATGTGACTCTGGCGTTTCTGTTATTATTAACACTGCTGCTTTAGTTGTTCTGACTGCTAAAATCCTCTGTTATTCCTCATTTTAAAGCCCATATTCGGGGGGTTCGGATCCTTGTCACCTTTTTCATACCTGATGAGTTTGCATCCCTGGTTATAAACAGGCTCGGTAGTGAACGCTTGTCCATTTGTTGTCCATGAATTAATTTACCATACTAACATTAACTCAATGGATGTTTAAGAAGTTATTAGGCAGTAGGTTACATTACATTTTAAATATAGGATTTGTTCAGCTTTAAGAATGTACTTAACCCACTAAAAGGATTTCTTCTCAAATAATCAGGGAATTACGTTATAATAACAATAACTCATCTCTCGTTCAGATTAATGTGTTCGTGTTTTCTTTTACTTCTTTGCCAAACGCCTCTGTGTAAAATGTCCTACTTGGGTTGCCGTACGTAGCTCATAATCTATCATACTCGATAAATAATAAACTGTAAATGTATGCAATCATTTATGGCATTAATATTGAATACCTAATTCTCAACTGTGAATATTTTTCATTTATTTAACATTAGAAATGTATTATAGTCGGGCCAAACTTGATGGCAACCTAAAATCATGGATGTATAATAAGAACTACCTAAGAGAGAGGGAGAGAGAGCGCGTGCAGCGGTCTGCTCGAGCACGGAGACATTTTAAAGTGTTATATTTTAGAACAGTATTTGCTGTGGTGGTGAAATCTCCTCCCTCCCCCCCTGAAAGTATTTGGGGAAGTTTCATCTAAAGTAGGTTGTTAAAACGATAGGTGAAAAATGGTCATAGTTGGTGATGTTTTTGTAACCTGATATTGGTTGGATACTGGTATTGAACTTGTATTCAGTTGTAAGTATAAGTAATTCTGAATTTAATGTTATTGATGGAGGCTTAAACTTTCTGACAATTGTTCTTCTTGCCTTTCAGCTCGCTGGGTCCAGTATGATTTGGCAGTGTAAGTTGTGTTCAACTTCTGTCTCTTCCAGACCACAATTATTTAAACACTACAGACTGCAGCACAGCCACTTTTCCAGAGTTAGCCCCCTTCCATGCCTCTATAATGATTGTATGTGTACATTTCAGTCGCTTAATGCACTGAGAACTCATTTGTCAAGAACACATACTGCACAACTTAGCAGTAGTGCAGAGCAGAGTCGGGAGACTGCGTTATTTAAATGCCCTTTATGCACATTTCAGCAACCTTTTTCTGAATCTGTTTTCTGTCATCTCAGAAGGCATTTAAAAAACCATGAAACAGTGGCATGCCCATATAGGGATTGTAACTATAGCACAAATGTGTACTCTTCATTCAATTCCCATAAAAGTAGAGCACATCAAGCAAGTCTTACATCAGACTTTCAAAGTGCCATCGTCAGTGAGGATCCCCAGAATCTCCAAGCCAGTATTTCTGAGGTTACTGGTGATTTGGATGAAGAATGTCCAGGACAGAGTACAGAAGTGGGGGATGATGATCAATGTGACACTGTCAATCTAAGAAATCAACTCAAATGAATGTATCATCCTTATTCCTAAAGATGCAGGCTATCCGCCATGTCTCAAACACAGCCACACAAGAAATAGTGGACCACTTGAATCAGATCTTCTCCTTATCTCAGCCATTGATAAAGGAGGCAGTTAGTGACATATTGCAGAGAAATGGTCACAATATTGCAGAACCTACACTGGATGAGGTTGTTAGTGCTGTCATAGACTCAAACATTCTATTTACTGCTACCTGTAAAGGTGCAGAGTTGTCTTCATACAAGCGCAGAAAAACCTTTATTGAGCATAACTATCCATGTGTAATGCCAGTAGAGTATCAGTTGGAGCAACCTGGACATACCGTCATGTATGTTCCGATCCTTCAAATGATTCAGGAGTTGTTTAGAAACACAGACATTCTTAACAAGATTACTGAACCAAATACTGAGCCTGGTCAATATGTGTCATGCTCTGATGGCTCTCATTTCCTTGAAAATTAGTTACTGTCAACAGGGGATCTCATCCTACCACTCCAGCTATATATCGATGACCTTGAAATTGCCAACCCGCTTGGCACATCACGTAAAATTCACAAATTTGTGCTGTATACTGGGTCCTTGCCAACGTGTCACCAAAATACAGATCAGCATTACACGCTATACAACTAGCAATACTCGTAAAAGTGACAGACCTCCGTAAGTATGGATATGCAGCTGTGCTTGCTCCATTGCTTCATGATGTTCGTATTCTTGAGGAGGATGGTGTCTTCATTGAAAGAGTATGGATTAAGTGGCTTTGTAGAGTGATTAAAACAGGTTATCTTTGCAGATTCTGTATGGCCACAAGAGAAGAGTTTCAAGCAACTGAAGTCAGAGAGAAAGAGTTTTCTCAGAGAACCAAAGCCAGCCACGACCTTCATGTACAACATGTTCAAGAAAGGGAAACTTTGAAAAGCCACTTTGGTGTTAAAGCTGGCTGTTTCTTGCGTGAGTCCCTGAATTACTTCCATCCAATCACAGGCTTTCCTCCAGATATACTACATGATCTTCTGGAAGGTATCGTTCCTGTGGAGCTTTCTCTTTGCATTAAGGAGATGATCCGGCTGAAGTACTTCAGTTTAGAGCATTTGAACCAAAAGATTGCATAATTCCCGTATCAGCACACTGATAAAGTGAATAGACCTCAGCCAATTCCCAAAACATTTCAGTCTCGAGGAACAATAGGAGGCAATGGGCATGAAAATGCCACTCTGCTCCGACTGCTTCCATTGCTTGTTGGCAGTGTAGTACCAGATGGTGATGGTGCATGGGCAGTTCTGATGGAACTGAAAGAGGTGGTGGAGTTAGCATTGTGCCCATCGTTTACTGATGAAACCTTAGACTATTTTGAGTGCAAAATCAGTGATCATAGACAGGCACTGCTCAAGGTTTTCCCTGAGGTTAGGCTTCGTCCTAAACATCACTATGTGGAACATTATCCCACCCTAGTCAAGTGCTTTGGGCCCCTGCTGCACATGTGGACCATGCGGTTTGAGGCCAAACACCGCTTTTTCAAGAGAGTGGTACACAATGCTCAAAACTTCAAACATATTTTGAAGACAATGGCAATCAGACACCAACACATGATGGCCTATCATCTTGCTGCACCATCTTTTTTCAAGCCAAAAACAGAAGCGTCCAGGGTGGACTCTGTTCTAGTCTCAGCTCTACCAGAAGTAGCTCAGGCACACATAAGAAGACAAACAACAAGTGACACAATCTACCACACATCAAATGTGACCATTGATGGCACTAACTATGTCTGTGGAATGTTTGTGTCTGTTGGAGCCAGTGGTGGACTGTCTAAATTTTGCAAAATAGAACAGATCTACCCTGTGAATCACATTGTTTCTTTTCTTTGTAGTGATTATGACTCCTGGTATGTAGAACATATCCGGTCTTATGAGCTGTTAGCCACACGCACAAGTCTTTCGATCCACCTGCAGTCTGATCTCAATGATACAGTCCCACTCTCAGCATACAAGATAGGCGGCTCGCTGCTGTTGACTCCCAAGCGGTTCTTGCAAGTGAAACAGAACTGAGGACAGCCAATGGTGAGTAGTATCTTTATTTATTACTCTGTAATCGCGCAGTTCATAATCTGTATATTTTAATAATAACCTTTTAACAGCCTGAATGTCTCTTTTTCGTTAGCAATAGCAACAATGGCAGCTGAATCCCCACAACCCATGATCCTTCGTGTTGTTGGGACGGCGGGCCGGGCTAGAAAATTAAAACTCAATGCACGACCAGCCTCTGTTGATGCACTGATTCATATTCTAAAAACACAGTTGGAAATAGACCTTGACTTCAGTTTGCGATACGAAGATCCAGACTTTGATGGAAAACTCCCTTCCCTCATTGACATTGAGGAATTGCCCCAAAAAGCTGTTGTGCATATCTCACTTGCACAGGATTCCAGCTCTCTTTCTTCAGATGACACACTTTCAAGTGTGTCATCTGAAGAACGTCAAAGCAGATGGCCTCCAGGTCCTTTTCTAGTTCCCACATTTTCATTTGATGTTGAGCTGAAACTTAGAGCAGGGAAGTTGAATTTGAGAAAGACAACACCTACTTTAAGATGACAAGAGACCTAAAGCACGACATATTAGAAAAGCTTGCATCTACAATATATGGCTTCAAGGCTTACCCAAGTGATAACAGTATAGCAATGGTAGCTGAGGCTCTTGTGGCCACACATCCCTGCTTGAAAGGAGCAGGATCGCAGACTGGGTGGAATGGATGGAAGAACAGCATTAAGTTTAAGATGGGCAATTACAGGAACAAGATGAGACAGGCTGGATGTCAGGAGGTCATTGTAAATGCTGGAAAAAGAAGTAGAAGCAATCCTGACAAAGAACCTCCACACTCCAACATTAAAAGACCAAAGCGAGCCGAAGTCAACTTTCTACCCAACCTTCCCCAAGGAGAGGATCCCTCAAGTCTTGAACACTTGAGGCAGACAATTGTTGAGGAAGTCAAGAAGACTGAGATGGACCTACCCCTCATTAAAAAGATGATGCAGACCACATTTGCACTGCGGCGACAGACCATAGTGAGGACATGCCCGCCAGTGAACGAGCTCATGGACCTCTGGCCTGCTCTCAAAATGGAGTCTGAGGTAATATGGATTAGCTCTCTTTTTCCTGTTTTCTTCTTTATTGATAACATATGGCACATTCTGTGACTCTTATAGTGGCTATTTGCTGTATATAGGAGTGTAATAGATCTTCAAAGTTCCAGCTCCTTCCCTGTGGTGTGGTGTAATGCAAGGAAAAGATAAGTCCAGGTGAAGTTCTCGTTCTTGCCACAGGGAAGGAACTGACTGGTCAAACTTGGAGGATCTATTACATTTGTAATAGATCCCCGTGGAGGATACCACTTTAACCTAGTTTGATTTATTTTTGAACTGACTAATTGACATTGCTGTATTGTCCTTCTGCTGTTTTTTTAAATAGGTGTATGCAGAGTTCCAACGGATTACAAACCAGAATCTGCCGAACACGTTCTACGCTGTTTTTGACCTCCATCTTCCTCGACTGATGGCCATATTTAGACAGAAGGTGTCCAAAACTGGGAAGACAGCTGAGGCTTTGGCTGAAATTTTAAAAATCCACGATGAACAGGTAAAGAGATTATTTTACAATTCAAAAGGTTGAACATCTAACGTTGGACAGATTAAAAAAAAATTATTTTGAATTTTACAATTAGCCCACTTTGTTTTTGCTATTTGTCTGATAGCATTAAAGATGTGAACAGGTTATCTGTGGATATATGTTCTGTATGGATTGTTGGATTGACAGGTTTGTTCAGTAAACTTCACAGTCAACAGTTTGTACGCTTATATTTTTGTCGTTATAGGAATTACATGACATCAACACCAGGCGTACCACCATTATCCATGCCCTTCCTGTGTATCTGCAAGAGGACACCTCTGGATTTTTCCGAACCTGCACAGTGAGTCTCCTTAATTAATTAACAGTACCACTCTATATTAAGTGAATAGTTCATTAAAATACAAATATTTTTTTGCACTTATCCTGGTTCTGTCTATCCATCCATATAGTTTGTGTGATTTGCAGAACTTTTGATCTGTTTTCCTTAACCCCAATACAAATGAACTGAATCGTTTTTTTTGTTTGAAGCGATACTGAAGTTAAGTAAAACATTAAAACTGGTAGCTCATCTGTTTCTTTGGTGTAGAAAACCTGTTTTTCACCTTTAAATGTGTAGTCTGTTGACAAAACAACTCTCTTAAACATAGTTCTAACTAAAAATATGAAGAACTTAGAAAACATATCTCCAAGAGTTGCAGTCAAAAGATATTGCCACACAGAAAATCAAGATTTTTTTAAATGTTCCTGCAAGGCGCGTGTGGCGCAGTGGATAGAGCATTGGTGTTCGGATTAAGGGAGCACAGGTTCAAACCATGGATGTCTAATAAGAACTGGATACAGCGTGGGAGGCGGGGCCTCATTCATTCCTATGAGAGTTGCTCATTAGCGCATGAAGATAAAATGGCCCAACTTTTGAGAGAGCGAAACGTCACAGATTACCCGGCATGCCTGAGAAGTACCCGTATGTGCGCTCATAGCGCATGCACAACTTTAACCATCCCCCCAAAAGGCTCGTTCACATCAAGCACGTTAATTTTTGTACACGTAACAGCACCGCGCATTCATGACAGCATGGTAATGGATTGTTATTATGATGGATCATTTTTGTATTTTTCCTCGTATAATATCAAATCCAACGATTTACAGACCACTCTTTCCCCATGTAAGTCAATGGGAAAAAGTGTTTCCGTGCCTGGCAACCAAACGGAAGTGTAGTACCGCCGTTTGGCCAGCACGAATATTTTCATCTGAGTCCGCTGCACTTCCTGGGGGCTTGGTTCAAACCCCACTGCAGTCAGCATGTCGTTGTGTCCCTGGTTAAGACACTTCACCCCAAATTGCTCCTGTGGGGATTGCCCACAGTATTGAGTATGTAAGTCGCTTTGGATAAAAGCGTCTAACATGTCATGTAATGTAATGTAATGCAGCTTTAGTATCTGGTTCCGGCCATTTGTTTTAGAAATTAAAACAGTCTAATCCCTTAAGCCAGTGGTTCTCAACCTGTGGTACGCGTACCACTGGTTGTACGCCAGCTCCCGCTAGTGGTACGCGGGGGAATCTGACATATAACAAGTAACATGTAATGTAATGTAATGTAATGCATGACCAACACCCAGTTTGTGATTATTATCTCTCTTTCATTCATTTAGGAAGAGTCCGAACCAGAGCTTGGAGGTGTTGCAGTGGCCCTCCTTACTGTCATCAGTGACAATGGCACAAGTCAAGTTCAATATCAGCCTGTGACCATCTCTGTTGTCATCGAAAATGACATTGTGGTCAGCCTCCCCAGACTTGCAGATGCATTCCTGGTAATGTTTGGACTAATTTATGCACTACACCTCAGCTATCCCAAAGGACTGACAAACACTTTCGAGTTCACTCAGAAGGTTTTACTTGGTCTGGAAGATGGTAAATTGTCACCCAAGTTGCAGACCCTCAAGAACGACTTGATGATGCATGTGTAGAGATCCATCTGAAAAACAGGTGTGGAGTGGGGCATTTTCCCTCTACTTCAAAGTTATTTCCTTCTGAAAAAAAAAATGCCTTAAAAAAGTTGCTGTACCAGTTGCTGCAGGTTTTCAGCCAGGTGGTCAAGCTGCTCAATGTTCCCTTTTTACTTTTACATGTTATATTAATGTTTACTTTTTACCATTGTTCAAATCAAAGTATCTTTGATTTTGAGGGATGACTGTTTGCACTTTAATAATACCAAATTTTTTATTTTAATGTGAATGTGTGTTTATGCGTTTGTTTGTTGTTTTTGCTGCACTTTAACTCACCCAGATGAAGATTTGATACTTGTTAATGTAATTCATTTACATTTTAGAGTTTTACAGTTAAAGGGTTCAGACTGTCATTGTGATGTTATCAAAGTTGTTGCCCTATTCAGGTTTTAACCAAAATGTGCCAGAAGTACAATTGCCTTTGCATTTTATTTTTTTATGATTACTTATTTTACTGTTAAAATAAGACATTTACTAAAGCTGTTCAAGTTAGTCGCACTCGATTCAATTGAAGTTGCCTCAATGTTTTTAAGTGTTAAGTTATGTGATTTTGAGTTGACTAAGTCAATGTGTTTGGTTTGGTTGAAATAATAAATATTGAGTTATGTTAACCCAACAAGACTGTGTTTGAGTACTTGTTTTTTTAAGTTCTGGTAAATTAATCCATTAGTAGAGGTGAATTCAAATGTTTAAGTCACAATACCTGAATATATTTGAGTTGACTTAATAAGCCATTTAAATTTTACTGTAATCAATAGGTACATGTAGCATTTAATCCAATTATTTAAGTTCTTGAAAATTGTAAGTTTTGAGTTGATTAACTTAAAATACTTAAGGCAATCAGTTGACCTAATTTTTTTGAGTTAAGTTTACTTATTGGGGTTTACAGTGTGGACGAGAAGCACTCCAGCGGTCGGTAAATGCAGCTGAACCACATTAATAAACAATGGACCACGGCACTCTGGAGAAAAGTATAAGGGTTGAGAAGTAGTTATTTAAATGTAATTTTGCTTCGTATGATTAAAAGCAACACGATCATCGACCCGACGCAGTCCCCCATTGTTGTTGTTGTGAGTGGTGTTGGGCAGAAAATCAGCGACGTAAACGGTGATGTCATGACGCAGCAGCGGCAGCACCAGTCGGGCTCTGAGCGGTGGAAACACAAGTGGTGCTACAGAGAAGAACCAGATAAGTACCAGAAAAGCACAAGAACGGATCTTGAACCGGAACCGCTTTGGTGGAAAAGGGGCATTACACTGCGGCAGATAGCTTTTGAGTGGTGCAGTGATGACGTCTTTTTGTTAGCCTCCCTCAACAAAAAGCAATGTTATTTCACCAGTGGATTTCTAAATCATGCTAAAATGTAACATCTGTGACAATCACATGTTTATGACCCTCGCCAGTTTTTATTCAGCAGGATAATCTAAACCTGCCAACACCGTTTTTTTCTTATTGAAGTCTTATACCACCACACCAGCAGAGGCCATGTTCTCATTCATAACACTCTGTTCGATGTCTCACTATGGGATGCGCCTCAACGCGTATGCACCAGAAGCATCAATCTCATTACGCCAATCCTGATTGGCTGGTGATCTTGACAACTACGTCAGGGAATCCACCCAACCCTTTAAGTAGCTTGCGCTACGTCGCAGCGTCATTCAAACACCTCTTCTCGCTTCGGAGCACATCTCTAGGAAGATCAGTAGCCAAGCTAGCTTAACGGTCCACAGACTGAACCACGAAAGCTCACCTTCGGTCGCCGGACGCTTGCCGGCTACTTTTGCTTCGCACGGGAGTTTTCCTATATTAACACACCAGTTAATATCGAAATCTGCCCTGCCGTTTTTTTCCCACAAATAACGGTAAGGTTTTTGGATTTTTTCCCGCAAACGGTAACACACCTGTTGCTAGTTTGTCCCCTCCACGCCGACACCCCGGCTAGCGAGGATGGATTCTTCTCTCCCTCACACCAGAGGAGACGGAGTTTCGGGGGCTCAGCTCTGCGACTGCGGGCTGAAGATCTCGAGCACTGACTCACACCAGGTCTGCTCGTCCTGCCTCGGGCTGCAACATGCCCAGGAGGCTATCGACACCCCCGGCGCGTGCGGGCACTGTGCCCGTTTTACCGCCAAGAGCCTCCGCCGACGGCTAGCGCGCCAAGCTAGCTTGTCGGAACAAGACCCCTTCATGCCTGTCAACTTGCCGACCGGCGAGCAAGGCAAGGTGGCGACCGCCACGGGTGTTGAGTCCCGCGCTGTGTCAAGCTGGGACTCAACGGCGGCGGCAGCCGCGGGAAGGGGATGTCCTGGAGCTGGACTATGGGGAGGAGGATGAAGAGTACACCTCTGAGTTCCTTCTATCCGACTCGGACGAGGGCGAAGATGACATCTTCGTCTCGTCTGCTCAGGCTGCCAAGCCAGGGGCCATGTCCGCTCCCCCAGGCGAAGGCGAGCCACCGCTCCCCGCCTCAGCATGGACCTGCAGGCCGTGTGTCAACGCGCTGCGTCCAAACTGGACATCCCTTGGCCGGAAGTGGCCAAGGAGACCTCCAGGTCTCGCTACGAGGGAAAGAACTTGCCCCAAGCCGCGAGGCTGACAAGACAACTTCTCCCGGTGTTTCCAGAGCTGCTGGACGAGGTGTCGGTCTCCTGGAGAGACCGCCCTTTCAGCAGCAAGGCCCCAATCCAGGGAGCCTCCTCTCTGGACTTTGAGGGCATGGAGAAACTCGGCTTGCTCCGCATGCCTCCTATGGAGCCGCTTGTGGCAGCCCACCTCCAACCGCGGTTGTCTGCGGCCCTAGCAGAAACCCCACACTGCCGACAAAGGCGGACCGGTTCCAGTCAGCAATGACCGAACGGGCCTACAAAGCGGCAGCTTTGTCCGTCAGGGCGCTTAATGTCTCCTCGATGCTAACCGCTTACCAAGCGGAGCTCTGTGCAGACATGACAGCTAAGCCTGAACCGGCCGTGTGGGATGAGATCACAGCGATCACGGACATTTGCCTCCGCGTGCAGCGCTGTGCAGTCCAGGCCACAGGCAAGTCGCTGGGGATGATGGTGGTGCAGGAGAGAGCAGGTGGCTTAACCTGACGAACCTCCCGGACCGGGAAAAGGAGGACGTATTGGACATGCCAATCGTCCCCGAGGGCATATTCGGCACCGCTCTTGCCTCCATGCAACAGCGGTGTGAGGCCAAGAAGAAGGAGGATGAGGCTCTTCAGCTTTGCCTCCCTCGGAAGGCCCAGCCGCCGCCTCCAACGGTCCCGCGACGGACCTTCTCCCAGGCTGCCCCGCACTCGTCCCTGTTCAAGGTCCCGAGACGGCAGAAGCCACAGCCCGCCCCCGGTCTCCCAACCAGACACGAGGCGACGAGCTGGCCAAGAAAGTCCCCGGTCCCGGCAGCAGCCGCACAGGCGCAGCCGGCCCAGACCTTCAGCCACTAGGCAAGGAAGAAAAAGAGGGCAGCCTGACAGCCTTCCCTCCCCCCCTCGGGGAAAGGGCTGGAGGTTCCCTGTTTTCTTTCAGCCCTGGACCGTGTTCCGCACGTGTCCAAAGCCCATGTGTTTCCGGGGTGCAACCACGCCCCCGTCTTCCCGCCGCCTCGAGTGATGACAGAACGTCATCCTCCAGTTCGCGCCATGAGGGAGACAGACTTCACAACAAAGGCAGCAGTTCCTGACGATTGTTCGAGTCACACAAACACACACCTTGGGTTGCCAAGGGCGCAGTCAAGAATATTAAAAAAGAAAAACAATGATAACAATAAACAGTCAGGTGACTGCTCCGCTTCTGAGAGTGGCTGTAAACGCCTCTCTCGGAAAGCGGACGGTGACCGGGTCTGTGAACGCATCATCACCGCGCGCATGCGCAGTGTCGACCGAGGTTGTCAGCCTGGGATGCCACCGTGTTCAGACACTAGAGGGCCCCATAACACAACCAATAAGACACAGAGTGCAAGCAACAGAGAAATGATTACGTCTCCACTCGCTTTGAGGAGCGAAAGGTGGAAGATGCTCACATGCTCTGCTTGGGTTTTCAAGACGATATCACGGGGCTACAGACTCCAATTCGCTGTCACCCCCCCTCACTTCTCGGGCATTGTGCAATCACAAGCCCGGGGAGCGTCGGCTCACATTCTAGAGCAGGAGATTCTCTCGCTACTAGAAAAGAAAGCCATATCCATTGTACCCTCCGGACAGAGTCAGAGCGGCTTCTATTCCAAATACTTCCTCGTTCCCAAACGGGGAGGGAATGGAATTCGCCCTATCCTGGATTTAAGGGCTCTGAACAAGTATCTCAGAAAATACAAATTCCGGATGCTCACTCACACATCCCTGCTGCGTCTCGTGCGTCAGGACGATTGGTTCACATCAATCGACCTGAAAGACGCGTATTTTCACATCCCAGTATATTATCCACACAGGAAATATCTGAGGTTCGCTTTTCAGGGTGTCTGTTACGAGTACAGAGTGCTTCCCTTCGGTCTGTCTCTCAGCCCGCGGGTGTTTGTGCGATGTACGGAGGCAGCAATAGCCCCGTTAAGACAACAGGGTATTCGCCTGGCAACCTATTTAGACGACTGGCTCCTTCTTGCACAGTCGGAGCAGGAGGCTATTACGCAGACGAATACCCTCGTGAAACACCTGCTCGACCTGGGTTTTGTAATAAACGCAGAAAAGAGCATGTTGTCCCCAGCCCAGTCTGTGCTCTTCCTGGGCTTACGTCTGAGTTCGGTGCCCTTTACAGCCCGCCTGTCAGCGGAGAGAGTGAAAGCCTTCAGGGCTTGCCTCGCTCATTTCCAGCCACGCAAATATGTTCTCTTCAGATCATGTCTGCGGTTACTGGGGCTCATGGCGTCAGCCATCCTGGTGGTACGACTGGGCCGCTTACACATGAGGGAATTTCAGCGCTGGGTAGCTGCCCTCAGACTAGACCCCGTGCGTCATGGCGCGCGGAGAGTGATGGTCACTGTGGAATGCGTAACGGCACTGCGCCACTGGCTGCACCCGACTTTCCTAGTACGAGGCGTGCCTATGGGTGCTGTCCTATCGCGGAAAGTGGTCACCACGGACGCATGTCTGACGGGCTGGGGGGGTATATACGAAGGTCGACCTGTGAGGGGTCTCTGGAGCAGAGACCTCCAACGGTCACACATAAATTATCTGGAGCTCTTAGCGGTGTTTCTCACCCTAAGACGCTTTCTGCCTTTTCTCAGGGGACATCATGTCCTCGTGAGGACAGACAACACGACCACAATATCGTATATAAACCCAAGGGGGTTTGCGTTCTCTCCAGTTACACATGCTGGCACGCAAACTGATCTTATGGAGCTGCGGACGTCTCCTCTCTCTGAGAGCGACACACGTACCGGGAGTGATGAACCTCGGGGCAGATCTGCTGTCCAGAGGTGCACCACTATATGCAGACTGGACTCTACATCCAACGATTGTGAGTCAGCTGTGGGTGCGTTACGGCCGGGCCGCGGTAGATCTGTTCGCATCAAAAGAAAATGCTCAATGTCAGCTGTTCTTTTCAATGCGCGATCTAAACGCACCGTTAGGCGTGGACGCGCTCGCACACGTTTGGCCCCCGGTCCTTCTGTACGCGTTCCCACCCCTGGCTCTAATACCTCCAACTCTGGCCAGAGTGAGAGAACAGCGCCACACACTGATCCTGATAGCTCCACACTGGCCTGCAATGTACTGGCTGGCGGAGATATATCAGCTGCTGTGCGGACAGCCGTGGCAGCTCCCGCTACGCAGGGACATACTATCTCAGGCGGGGGGGATGATTTTTCACCCACACCCAGAGCGCCTGGCACTATGGGCCTGGCCCGTGAGTGGTATAACCTGAGTACAGTGGGGCTCCCTCAGAAGGTGATAAACACTATTCAGAGTGCAAGGGCTTCCTCCACCAGGTCTCTCTATGACTGTAAGTGGAGGGTGTTTGAGGAGTGGTGCCTTCAAAAGGGACACATCTCTTTTCAATGCCCTGTCGGTGTGATTCTATCATTTCTACAGGATCTAATTGATGAACACAGAGCTTTCTCCACGATCAAAGTGTACCTGGCTGCTATTGCCGCATGCCATGTGGGCTTTGAGGGAAAGACGGCTAGCCAACATCCCTTGGTCTGCCGTTTTATGAAAGGGGCCCGCAGGCTCCTCCCCGTTTCCAGGTCACTGGTGCCCCTGTGGGACTTGACAGTGGTTTTAGATGGGCTCGCTCGACCTCCATTTGAACCCCTGGAAGATGCTGACATGAAACACCTGTCACTGAAGACAGTGTTGTTACTGGCTCTGGCATCTGCCAAACGAGTCAGTGACATTCATGCGCTCTCTGTGCATCCTTCATGTACTCAGTTTGCCCCGGGGCAAACGAGAGTATTGCTGAAGCCCAACCCGGCCTTTGTGCCCAAGGTGGTTGGCTCATGCACCCCCATTGACCTTGAGGCATTTCCTTCACCGCTATGTTCCTCTGAAGAACAGCGGCCGGATTTGCTGTGCCCAGTTCGTGCTTTGCGCACTTATATGGACAGGTCAAAAGAGTTTCGATGCAATGACCAACTCTTTGTATCTTGGGCTAACCCTCATAAGGGCAAGCCCGTTACCAGGCAACGGCTCTCCCACTGGATTGTGGAGGCGATAGCTCTGGCTTATACGAGTCAGGGTTTGCAGGACCAACGGGCCTGCGCATTCTACTCGTGGATTGGCTACATCCTGGGCTTTGTTCAAGGGTGTTTCCATTCAGGACATTTGTGCAGCAGCGAGCTGGTCCTCGCCGCTCACTTTTGTCCGCTTTTACAGACTAGATGTCTCTGCTCCAAGTGTGGCCCGCGCAGTGCTGGGCCCCGTGTTGGGACAGGGTTCTACCTGTTAAGTTCTGTTTTGTGTTGGTGATTTTCGAGATAAGCATGTCTAGCAATACGGGAGTCTCAATATCCCATAGTGAGACATCGAACGGAGTGTTATGAATGAGAACTATAGGTTACTAACGTAACCCCAGTTCTCAGAGTAACATGAAGTGAGATGTCTCACCAGACGGCCCTTCTTGCTGAGGCGAAGCGAGAAGAGGTGCTTATTTTGAATGACGCTGCGACGTAGCGCAAACTACTTAAAGGGTGGGTGGATTCCCTGACGTAGTCGTCAAGATCACCAGCCAATCAGGATTGGCGTAATGAGATTGATGCTTCTGGTGCATACGCGTTGAGGCGCATCCCATAGTGAGACATCTCACTTCATGTTACTCTGAGAACTGGGGTTACGTTAGTAACCTATAGTTTCTCCAACCTTGATGAAAAAGTTCTCTCAAGCACAGTATCAATTTCAGCAGCTTACCTGGGTGATGCTGTCATCTTCAGAAACTCATGGCAAGAGCTCTCATTCAAATGGAGGACAGCTTGCAAAAGATCAAACTGTCAGCTCTCACTGTAAATCCAGGAAAGTTCTCTCTGACAGTAAAAAGTTGCCTTTGGACCATGAGAGGGAGTAGGATGAAATGGAGGCAACCAGAGAGTGGAGCATAAAACTAGTTGACAGTTACTGATGTTTTTGGCCCTGGATTGGATTGTATTGTTCCTTTTTTTATTCCAAAAGATGTTCCCTTTTCTCTCACCGCTACCATTAAAACCAAGCTTGCCTAGAGTGAAGAGCATGAGAAGAGATTCATTGATCTGCAATGAATCTGTGAATTTGAGCCAAAAATTTGATCTGCCCTTCTTCATCCAACATACCCTTTTGCTCTTTATTAAATGTTATTTTATTTATTCCGGAAACAAGTGGATAATGTTAGTAGAGTATCAATTTAAAATTAAATTGATTATTGAAGATATTTTCAGTGGTCGATTTTTAGGCAACTAAATGCGATAATATGACATTTGGTGAGATATTGCCATATTTCTATGCACATGAGCTGCAGTTACAATACAATTATTAGCGTCTTCAGAGAGTTGGTAGAAACTGTAGCGCATTGTGTCACCTTGTGACTTTCCATGGATCATAGCAGCAGTGATGATATCGCGGGAAAGTTATCGTCATAACGTGCAGAACTTGTTTGTTTTGGGATGCACTGAAATTATTCAGTTTGTGTCATAAAAAAGTTATGAAGGAAGCTCTTCTACTTTTGTCTTTTGAAAATACATGACTAAATCACAGTGGTGAGCCGTCAGGGTCAGAGGGCCTAGGTATAAAAGTCACGGCTCGCCACTGCTAAATCAAATTTGAAAATCATTTATTTGTGTATGATCAAGGACATGATCAAACCATACACCGAAGCAAGCTCACTTCGCTCTGTTTCAACCAATCGACTCGCTACTCCTGCTTCCGGTTGGAGCATTATTGCTATTACTTTACATAGCATTGCAAGTGTTTTTTTTTTGCCTTTGAATTATTTGTTATTAAGTGACCTTTTTGATTACCAATTAGTGATGAGGTTATCCAAATTACTCATATTTAGGAATTCATGGCGATTTGTAGAGCTGTAAGTGATGACTCTATGAGAATGCCCGGTCAGCTTAAAAAAAGGAAATTTTAACTATGTTTGTATAATTTCTCTTACCCCAGAACGGTAGACACAGGTCCTAAAGTAACCTGTATAACCTGTTTCAATAATTATAACCTTGGCCCGACATATTTTAGGCGCCAAGAGTCTGTGTAAAATGTATGCTTATGAAACTGCTTATGAAACTACGGCAATATCCTCATTTTCCTCATTGTGGCGCTATTTGCTTGCTGTGCTCATTGTGTGTGCGTGACTTAGGAATGTATAGGACCCAGTCGCCCCCCCCGGGTTTAATGGGCTGGACAGGAGCGTGGGGAGGGGTTGCATGGGAAAGTGTTTAGATAAAGATTGGTATACAGAGACGGTACTGCCAGGTGCCGAAGATAAACAAAGATAAAGATTGGTATGTTCACCCCATGAATTGTTTACCCCATGGCTGCCATGAAGATAGCCTGGGACTTATCAGCGGCGCAGTAGATCCAAACCTCCCACGCTATGGCTGACTCACTCTGATTCGCTGCCTAGGGCTCGCCCAGGAGTGAATCCACCAGTAGATAAACACCTAGGGAGGAGCAACCGACACAACTCCTCCCCGTTTGTGTGTATAAATATTGTGAGTTCTGTACACTCGGGGCCCCTGTTCTGTCTGACTGTCCCGATACGTATATCGCACGGTAGCAGAACCAGGGCCCGAAGTACTTCGCTATATTGTACTGTTGCTTTTACCATTAAATCAGCTTATTGTTAACCTCATATCTCTGTGTCTGAGTCCTTCCTTTTATAGCAGACCACTCATCAAACGAACGGCGCGGAGCGGGCTCGAACCTTCAACCACTCCAAAGGGTGCCCCATCCAACAGTCCCCACTGCAAGTCTAAAAATAAGGTATTAAATAATAATTATAATTCAACCCAATCTCACAGCATTTCGTGTTATAGTCACGAAATTAATTTAATCTATTGATTCGTGTTCACCAACACGATCTTCGCATTTTTTTCGTGTCACACAGAACGAATTTAAAAGCAATGTATTTCTATTGGTAGTATGTTTCGTGCCTGCACCACGTCTTTTTGTCCAGTCGGGTCTTGGAAGACCGGAAGCTGTGTGGTTCATAAAAACATTTTCTTACTCAATATCTTACCCTAAGCCTAACCCTTTTATTTTAAATAGTATAATGTCGGAGTTTTTTTGCAGTCCGCGAGGAAAATAAATGGGGCTCAGAGCCTCAGAATACTGAAATCTGTATTTTTTAAAATATTTTTTTCCTTCTAATTTGTTATTATTTGGTGCAGGCACGAAACATACTACCAATAGAAATACATTGCTTCTAAAATCGTTCTGTGTCAGAATACTGAAATCTGTATTTGTTTATCTCTTTTTCCTTCTAATTTGTTATTATTTACATTGTTTTTAAAAAAATGGGGAAATCGTGTTGGTGAACACGAATCAATAGATTAATTTCGTGACTATAACACGAAATGCCGTGAGACTGTGTTGTATAATTAAGGTTACTATTTGGCAACAGCTAGCTAATATTTAAGCTAGCTAAATTACATGAACTTTTGCTAGCTTGTAAAGTAGATTGCTCTTTCGCTAGCTTGTTAACTAGATAGCTAATGTTCGCTAGCTAGTTTGACAGATAGATAAATATTGTCCGCTAGCCAGCTTGTTAGAGAGATTGCTTAAGTTTGCAAGATAGATAGAAAGATAGATCGTTGAAGTCTGCTAGCCAGCTTGTTAGATACAAGCTTAAGTTTACAAGTTAGTTAGATAGATAGATAGATATATGATAGATAGATAGATAGCTAACGGCCTACCCAGCTTGTTAGATAGATAGCTAGCATTTGCTAGCTAAAGCTCACACTGACTGAGGTTAATTGAGTTGATGTCTAGGTTTACTTGTTTTATTAAGTCGACGCGGGACCTTTGTCTACCCTTCTGGCAGTAGTCATTTAAATCTGTCAACATGAGCTCTAGTATTGAGTCTGACAGGGCGATATGTACAGGGTCATCTACAGAGACACTACAGAGATATTTTAAAATATGTCCTCATAAAATATGTTGTGCCATTTGTATATGTCCCTGCCAGGCCCTTACATAGGATACTGTATGTTCTGTAAAATAATGTAATCGCCAGAGTGTAGCTGTAATTGATATTAAATAAAATTAACCTGGAATAACTAACAGATATGCATTTAAACCGCAAGTTCAAGTATGTTTAAAAAAAATACTTATAGACAATGTTGTCATTTGTTGTTATATCTTGTTCACATATAATTTAATTTAATTGTCTGAAATTGGTAACTACATTTACCGTGGTAGGATTCTGCTCTTTGTATTCAACATTTAAAAAAATACAAAACATCTTTTATCTTTCTGACTTCAATAAAATATTTTTGTTAACAACAAACAATATAAACCACTTTTTACAAGGAAATCTTTCAATAAATAGAAAATGTTTTTAATTCGCAGTTTAAAAGTTATTAACTCAGCTTTTAAATCCAAACAAAAATACGTTGTTGTTACTGGTTTGAACTACAAAGTGACACAAGTGACTTGTTGTTTACATAGAGCACCTATTTGACTGAAAAGGAGAGAATATTTGCCTGGTTCTCGGATTGTTGGATTTAAGCACCCTTCAGTTGTTGAAGGTTCGAGCCCGCTCCGCGCTGTTCGTTTGATGAGTGGTCTGCTGTAAAAAGGAACGGCTCAGACAGAGATATGAGATTAAACAATAAACTGATTTAATGGTAGAAACAACAGTACAATATAACGAAGTACTTATATAACGAAGTACTTCGGGCCTCAGCTCTTCCACTGTGCGATGTACGTATCAGACAGTCAGACAGAACAGAGGCCCCGAGTGTACAGAATTCACAATATTTATCCCCACAAACGGAGAGGAGTTGTGTGGGAGGAGTTGTGTCGGTTGCTCCTCCCTAGGTGTTCATCCATTGGTGGACTCACTCCTGGGCGAGCCCTAGGCAGTGAATCAGAGTGAGTCAGCAATTGACGAGGTCTAAACAGCGAATCAGAGTGAGTCAGCCATAGTCGTGGGAAGTTTGGATCTCCTGCGTCGCCGATCAGTCCCAGGTCATCTTTTATGGCAGCCATAAAATAAACAATTCTGGGTTGAACGGGGGTGAGGTACCAATCCTTATCTTCGTTTATCCTCAGCACCTGGCCGTACCACTCCGCGTCCCAATCTTTCTCTCAGTACAATCTCTGCATAGACTCAATGGTGTCAGTTTTATTACCTTTCTCCTGCAACCCCCCCATGCTCCTATCCGGCCATTAAAACCCCGGGGGGGCGACTGGATCCTCTACATTCCTAAGTCAACGCACACACAATTGACCACAGCAAACAAAGGAAAATAAGAACACTTGGTCTAGTTTCATAAGTATACATTTTACATAGACAAAGTTATAATTATTAAAACAGGTTATAATTATTGAAACAGGTTATATAGGATATACAGGTTACTTTAGGATGTACCTAAACAAACTAAACCAAACTAAGTTGTCTGTGTTTTCACATTTGGCTATTATAGATTTGACTTGAAATATGTGGTTCTTTCTTGACAGTGTTTGAGACTTTCAATTTGAAGGGTGACTTTGTGACATCCCAGGGGCCATTCTGCCTACATAATTACAACCTTGACCTGTAACCTAAAGTTCCAAAAGAAAGGTAGTCAAAGGTTGAATTAAATAATGTCTTTACTGGATGAGCCCTAGTGTTGTGTATGCCAATTCAAATAAGTTAGGATGACCTGATTGGTCAGTCTGATATCAGGAGAGTGGGGGTAGGATTGTCTTATTCACTCAGAGACTGCAATATGTACAAAACTGTGCCGCCCGGATACTCACAAAAACACGCAAATCAGAGCACATCACCCCCATCCTTCACTTACTCCACTGGCTCCCTGTAACCCACCGGATCAACTACAAAGTCCTCATAATGGTCTTCAATGCCATTAACCACACTGGCCCCACTTACCTACAGGAACTGCTAACCCACAACATTCACATACCTCACGCACACTCAGGTCAGCCAGCTCCAATCTCCTGGCTGTTCTGCGGACAAAACTGGTCAGCATGGGAGACCGGGCTTTCTCCTCCCTGGGTCCACGTCTGTGGAATCAGCTTCCAGAGAACATACGGACCTCTGCATCACTCTCAGTTTTTAGGAAATGCCTCAAGACCCACCTGTTCCGCACCGCATTTTACTGACTGTCCTTTACTTTTTTTATTTTATTTTAAACCTTTTATGCTCTTAACCTTTTATTTTTATTTTTTATATTACCATATGTTATTCAATATGCTCCTTAGATATATATATACATTTTTTTTATTTATTATATTCTCCTTATAGCTTTGTGAAGCACCTTGAGATCACGTTGTTTTTAAAGTGTGCTATATATATCAAATGTATTATTATTATTATTTTCAGGCTCCTATCATTAATAGACACGTAGTTGTGATTTAATCTGTGTGTCTGGCACATCCCACTTACCAAGTTTTCATAGAGGTATTTAAACAGGGACGTTAAACAAAATATACACTGTAGAGATCTGGATGCTTAAGTCGAAGCTGCCATAGATCATGTTGACAAAGAGCTGCTCCACCATCTTCATCATTATCAACTTGATCCTCAACCTGCCCCTGATCGAGCAGACCTCACAACAAGGCGGAAGGTTGTCGGACAGAACTATCTGGTATTCGGCCCGAGAGTACTGCAGGGGGCACTATACTGACCTGGCAACTATCAGAGATCAGAATGTTTTTAATGCACGACAGTCACTATTACACCCATGCCATTGGGACAATCGCTGTTGGATTGGTCTCCTCAGAGACACAAATGATCCAGCTGAGTGGAATTGGTCTGATGGAGATGAAAGCACCTTAAGAGAATGGAAATCAGTTCAACCTAATGACAGAAATGAAAACCAGGATTGTGTTTCATTGGCAACTGTGTTGGAGTGGAATGATGACAAATGCGATGAACAACTTTCATTTTTGTGTCATGATGGTTATGATAGGGAGGCGTGTGGCGCAGTGGGATAATGCGCTGATCTTCGAATCGGATAGCAAGTTCGAGTCCCACTGCAGTCAGCATGTCGTTGTGTCCCTGCAAGACACTTCACCCCAAATTGCTCCTGTGGGGATTGCCCACAGTATTGAGTATGTAAGTCGCTTTGGATAAAAGCGTCTAACAAGTAACATGTAATGATGATCTAATCTTGGTGAAAGAGAAGAAGACATGGGAGGGGACTCTGGAACACTGCAGGAATCTTGATATAGACTCCTGTGTAAGTGACACATACTTAAATCATGTCTATGATCTCGCTCACATGGACTTTGGTGGCAACAACTTGCTTGCCAGAGGAAAGGTCCAAGATTCTGAGACAGCAGAGGTTTGGATCGGGCTCCGTTTCCTGGCAGGGAGATGGCTGTGGGTGAACGGGATGCTTCTGCAGGAACAACTGAACGCCCGCCCTGGACCCAAGAGGCGCTGTGGGACAATGGCCAAGACGGGGGAGCTGCATCCACGCAAGGACTGTTTAGAGAGAAGGAACTTCTTTTGCTCGAAAAAAAAATTGGTCACAGTTTGAATAGATAAATACATGTTGTCATTTTGTTGTTGTCATTTTAGCACGTTTATGTTTTTGTGCTTGTGTTGGAAGAGGACCAGACATAGAATCCGTATTTGCACCTTTGTGAAATGTAGCTTCTAGATTTTTTACTTGTGAACATGCTAAATTACAACAAGAGTAACGTTGGGTAACACTTTCTATGACACCCATTTCTAATAAGCATTATAAATCTACTTATAATGCACATAATAGAATGTGCCTTAAGCATTGTTATTATTAATCACTAAATGTTCATAACGCTATATAGAAATAATAATGTTTTTTTAAATATATTATTAAACCAGCACTTATTAATACTATTACTTAGTTGTATACCCCGTTTATCTAGGCCCTTTTTTGTATCTTGTTTTATGTATATATGTCACACTGCGGGAAACGGTATCTCGAGATTTCTGTATGTATAACACATGTAGAAATTTTGACAATAAAGCTGACTTTGACTTTGACTAATTAAACACTTTTTAGAATTTCATAATTGTGTTTAAATGCCATCTGGTCAAGTTTCATAATTTTTCACAAGCAGAGGTGGGAGAAGTGTAGGAATACTCTGTTACAAGCAAAAGTCCTGTAATCCAAATGTTACTTAAACATATTGGCTTCAAAATAAACATGGTAAAAGTACCAAAAGTACTAATCATTGTGCAGATTGTCCCATTTCAGAATAATATATATGATATGTTTTATAATGATTGATCATTAAAGTGTTCTCAAAGCTGGTAAAGGTGCAGCTAGTTTGAATGACTTTGTATACTGCAGGGTAGCTTGTGAATTTACTCCAGGTGGAACTAAAGTCTGATTTAAGAGTTGATTATATTTCACATCATTCATCCACATCTGTAAAGTAACTAAAGGTATTAAATAAATGTAGTGCAGTAAAAGTACACGATTTACCTCTGAATTGTAGTGGGGGAGAAATACAAAGAAGAAAAAAATGGAAATACTCAAGTAAGGACAGTACTTGAGTAAATGTACTTAGTTACTTTACACCACTGTTCATAAGTAATGCTCATTCACTGACAATTAAGATGTGTTTATATTTCTCGTGACTTCAAGCTATCTATTAGCACAAGCACCAGCTTTTTTATATGCAAATGCCTCAGGATAGTAAATGGGTAAGGCATTATAAAATTATTATGTTTTCACAACTTAATTACAAAATAAATTGAGTTACCAGCAAGTATGAAGTAATGTTTTACTTAACATTTTAAGTCATTAGAAAAAATACTTTTTGGTTATTTATATACATTGTATAAGCAGAATGCTATGCATTGAAAGTAGCCAATGTTTTATGATTTATATACGTAAAAACCTTACTGATTTAACTATAATCTTCCTTACATATAAACATAAAATATGTATTTACGAATTGGGGGGGAAAAGCCTGTAAATGTTTTAAATGTTTTTTTCTTCAATTACATATTTTTGTTGATGGTTTTCATTGGAAAGATTGAAGAGAACATGTGATATCTGAAATACATTTTAGATATTGGCTGAAATTCGAATCAGCTATTATAAATACAATCAGTAATGCAGCCTGACACAATATGACGGAAGCCCAGAGGGGCAAACAAGAAAAAGAAATATGTGTCAACCATTTTCTAAGTCTGATCTGCATTGTTTTTCCTTTGGTTATGACTTAAGAACAGGCAGGAAAAACGTAGTTTCGTAACCTTTTATGTTTTGGTCGGAATCATGTTTTAATCATTTTAAGTCCTATTTAGAACATACTGTTGCTCATTTGCCTCTCAGGGCTTCCGTACAATAAAGAAGATGGATGATCGCAACCGTTTCTGGACCTCGTCTATTGTCACAGCTCTTTCTTTCTCTTTCTCCTGAACAACCTTGGTATGTTTGAAGTAAATAATACTCATAACCTTTTACACAAATGTCATACTTGATGATAACTTTATAAACTATTGAGAAAATGTACCATCTGACTGGACAAATAAATATTCAACTTAGCTTTCACTTTTTAGTCAAAGCTTTCATACTATGATCCTCAATCGTCAATGGGGTTTTCTCAGTTGTCATGGAGATATGTAATCAGGTGAAACAAAATAAGGTCACATTATAACACATAGTCATATACGGGGAAGACTATGACCTCTTGTGCTGTTCAGAGAAGGAATTAGATATACATTTCTTCCTTGATCTTTTTTGAAGCCATCCACTGACTTCTTGTTGATTACCTTTGACCCTTTTCTAGTTGCTCCTGTGAATGGTTTCAATCTTCACAGGCAGATTCAGGTTCTCACCAAGGTCTTTGCCAGAAAATGGAGTGAGATGAATATGAGTTACGGCTAGGGTACATACAGTGGAGGACAGTAATAGTAATGTACTTAGGTACTCATTTGTCATACTTGAGTGCTTGTATTTAGACTACAACTCCATTGCATTGGTAAATATTGTATTTTTACTGCACTTTATTTACTTAGCACTCATAGATATTTAAAAAATAAATAAGAACACGTGATATGGTCATATGCTCTACTCAAAATATTCCTATACATTAAAACATATCTAAAATTGACAAAAAAAATTTTTATATAAAATGATAGGAAGAGATCATGACCTCTTGTGATGTTCAAGGAAGGTATTAGATATTACTTTATTCTTCTTGATCTTTCTCAAGCAGCCTGTCCTCCTACAAAAAACGACCAAATAGGTCGATTGTTCAGCAGCTTATTACGACCCATAGTCACGTTTTAAAGTGTAGCACCTCTAGTGGTCGTGTAAGAAACAACATGCTCCCGTTGATTGCAAACGCTCCGGAGGGACGTTTATTCACAAATAACCCTCTCTGGAAAATCCTAAATTGTGGAATAGTTTGGCCATTAAAATGCTTTTTGATAAGATTTCTAGCGAGAAGTGTATATTGTACTTTTAGAATCCACGTCCAGTGGATGTGTAGGATCTATAGTTTGATAGATATTACGAAGATGATTTGAGGTCTCGCCAGGAGAACATGTACTTCGTCTTTACGCAGCGTCCATGTAAAGTTGGCGTCAACCCTCACGGGGTGAAAACAGTATTTCCAGTCTCGAAGTTTTCATAATAAAACCGGAAGTATTCCCCTCACTGTCAAATGATTACACAGTGATATCTGCATTACTCATCCACTAAAAAACATCAGTTTATCCTTGTTAATTACACAATATTGATTGGTTTAAATTGTGTACAATGCTTTTGTGTTTTTAACCTTCGATTCGGAGAAAGAAATAGTTTTTTCGGAGTTTAGACACTACAGAGTTTCCGAAGACACTACACTACCCAGAATCCTCAGCTATCGTTTGGGACTACAACATCCGCTTTGCTTTACAAACCCCGTGATTAGTTCTCAAGCTCTGTGGTGGATGTTTGAGTGGCAGTGCGACAAGGTTACGCCGAGCGTCAAACAGCTCTTTGAAATGGAATGTAACCACGGCAGACTATCCAAAACTGGACTCGAACGGGTAAAAAAAAAACAGTGGTCTAGTTAATAAAACATAATAATATCAAACATGATATTACTATTAACTTTATTGTGAAATTAAAACAGAACGGTAAAGAAAAATACAGTTTCAGTCTCTCGATTTGAAGCTTATGCATTGTACCGTGAACCTGTATACACCTGTAACAGTCAACTGCATGAGGAGTTGGAAAGGTATAGTTTCTGAAGATGTTACAAATAACACACAGCATACAATGCCATAATAACTTTGTATTATTAGTGTAGGACACATATGTATGTATAACATCTGAAGATGTGTAGTTTTATTCATGTTTTCACATAATTGTACAGGATAGGCTGACGACTTAACTTCAGTTTGTGATCTCATAGTGCTGGAGGAGTTTAAAAACTGTGTCCCAGAACATACTGTTGTTCATTTAAATGAACGAAAAATAACCTCCTTGCAGCAGGCCGCCACTATGGCGGATGAGCTTGTGTTAATGCACAGTGGTGTTTTGGCTCAGAGCAATCCCCATCGTGTTTCTTTCCGGAAAGCTCGTAACAGGCGTGCCACACATTCTCATTCTGTTTTTCTTCCAGGACCCAAGAAAAAGAGATTGTGTTTATTTTTGCCTTGACCCTGGTCATCTAGTGGCAGAGTGTGTAGCTCGGAAGAAGCAGGTGGCAGCTTCCAGGCGGTCTATGGAAAAACCAAAAGGCCGGCACCCAGTTGCAATGCGACAGAGTGGTGAGTTGCAGTTAAGTTCTGCGTCCGTCTGTGACAGTGCTGTGGGTGTGTTCCCGTCTCTGAAGCGGTGGGTGTGCACCTGGCTCAGAGCGATGTGGATCTGTGTTCAGTGAGTGATGTGAGTATTCCATGTGATGTGTGTATTCCACGTGTTGCTCCAATGTTAGCTGCTTGTGAGCAGTATAACGTGTGTTTTATGGAGGGGGTGTTACGTGCCGTAGTGGGTGCTTGTGTGTGTGTGCTTTTGTGTGCGTGTTTCTCTCTCTCTCCCTGATTGTCTCCAGGTGCAGCCTCTCCCCCAGGTGCTCCCAATCCCCAATCAGCCGAAACCGTGTATTACAATGCCGTTATGTGATGACTTCCAAAGAGAAAAGCAAGCACACTCGGAATAAAGTATTATTTTATTTTTTTTAAATGTTTTCGGATTTCATATTGCATAAACACCATATCCCAACGTGCATTGCGGCTAAAACATCCAATCACCGAGCTTCAAGTTCGATGTTTTCAAAGCCTCTGAAAAAAGAAATGTGTCTCTCAGAATCGAAAGGGAAAAACCTATGGGAAAAACACAAAAGCATTGTACACAATTTAAACCAATTAATGTTGTGTACAAGGATAAACTGATGTTTTTAGTGGATGAGTACTGCAGATATAGCTTTAAAATCATTTGACAGTGGGGGGAATACGGTTTTATTATGAAAACTTCAAGACCGGAAATACTGTTTTCACCCTGTGAGTGTAGACGCTAACTTTACATGGAGGCTGCCGCATATACACGTTCTCCTGGCGAGACCTCAAATCATCTTCGTAATATCTATCAAACTATAGATCCTACACATCCACTGGACGTGGATTCTGAAAGTACAATATATACTTCTCGCTAGAAATCTAATCAAAAAGCATTTTAATGGCCAAACTATCCTACAATTTAGGATTTTCCAGAGAGGGTTATTTGTGAATATACGACCCTCCGTAGCGTTTGCATTCAACGGGCACACTAGAGGTCGAAAAATTAAAACCTGATTATAGGTCGTAATAAGCGCTTGAACAATCAACCTATTTGGTCGTATGAGTTGGAGGACTGGTTGTTCTCAAGCTATCAACTGACTCCTTGTTGATGACCTTTGACCTTTTTGAGTAGCATAACAAACATTTAAATGCTCTTACATCTATTTGTGAGCAATTCAAACTGAACAATCTAATATTCTGTAATACTTTGAAAAGGGCAATTGTTCATAGTGAGTACTTTTACTTTTGCTGATAATAATTATCTAATTATATTTGGGCAACATTTTGAATTCAAGACTTTTACTTACAATGGAATAAGTGACCAACATATTTCTCCTTTTTACTGAAGTAATGGATCAGAGTACTCCTTCTACCACTAAGTACATACTAGGGATGCTCCGATCGCCAATTTTGGGGCCGATCGCCGGAATCAGTATTGGCCGATACCGATCGCCGATCCGATCGAGTGGGCGGGGCCTATGGGGATCTTCCATTTAAAGTGATGTTTAAAACTCAGTTAATGGGGCTCATTCACTGGCGCTTCCACAAACAACAACCAACATAATTATTACATTCAAATGAAGTCATTATTCAAGTTTACATTAACTTTGGATAATAACACGGGAGAGCGGAAGCGCTCTCTTTTCCTCTCTCCCCCTCTCTCTCTCTCCTGACAGCCTGTCAGTATCGTCTCATGCAGCTCACTGATCCAGTAATGAGTGACCCGACAGTGAAGAATACATATATTTATAACTAGTTTAGTTTGTTCCAGAGGTAGATCAAATAGCTAAGTGTGTTAGGTCTAACTCTTAGTGTGTGTTGCTCCGCTCACCGGTCCGTCACAGCGGGTGGAGTTGCAGGATTTCTGCTTCACACACGCTGCATACCGCTATTTTATTGTCTTTTTCGGACACCTTAAAATACTGCCAGACCGGTGAAGCCATTTTGGCGAGCTTGTTTTGCCGCTCGTAGAGAAAAGTGTAATGTATTTTACGTCATAATTTTACGTCATTCAATCGGCTCTCGCAATAGGCTCTCGCGATAGGCTCTCGCGATAGGCTCTCGCGATCGGCATTTTTAGAGAGCACCGATCGATCGGCAGAGAGTGAGTATCGGCCGATATCGATCGGCGGCCGATCGATCGGAGCATCCCTAGTACATACAGTATTGGACACATTGCAAATTCATTGGACTTAAATCATGAATTGCAAAATTCTCAAATATGTGTCTCTTTCACAGGGGTTTTGCTAAACATTTTGGGCCCTAACATTTTTTAATTGATGGCTGATTGTGATTATTTCCCAAAGTAATCACCCAAAAATCTATTTGCCTGTATATCTATGAGAAAACAAAAACGGGGACTTAGCTATGCTGAGTATATTTTGGTATCAATACAGCAAACACAATAAATTATTCATCATCAAAAATAACTATCTTTAGAACGTCCATTCTCTCAATCACAACTTGTCTCCTAACTGCCAACAAAAATCCTAAAACACTGGATAGATATTATTAGAGGGAAGTAACACATCATATCATAAAGTGCAGTGTCTTTGGAGAATAGTTCTTGCTTGAAGACATGCATATTTAAAGGCCAACACAATTGTCCCAACTAGTTATGGTAGAAATTAGTCTAGGGCTGTTGATGCAGCTACTAATGGGCCGATGCATTACTTCTGTAATTAGCTGTGACACTGAACATGTCAGCCATATTAAGATTGAATGCATGACAAAGACCACACACTGACAGATGCATGCCAATATATTAGGGACAGGCATTTAATCTTGGTCATAGTGGGACATCATATTACACTTAGTGAAAGAAATAGGAATAGACAAGAGGAACAGCTTTACATTTTCGATTTACTTTGACATGCAATGACATAATGCATAGACCGGGATAGTATGTGTCTGTCAGCCACTGATACTTCACTTAGATTTGGGCAGTGAATGACATATTTTAACAATACTGTTGCAATTTGTGTAGACAATTTGTAATGACCTTCCTGACTTTTCCTTAAGAGCAACCACCTGTTTGTTTTTCTATAACCATTCGATGTTTTATTTTTGCATATATGTGACCTTCAGCATGACTTGTAATTACATTTCAGCATTCCAATAAATGAGGGACAGCTTTACATTTTTCTATTTACTTTGACATGCAATGATATAATGCATAGACAGGCATAGTTTGTGTCTTTCAGCCACGGATACTTCAGTCAGATGTGGGCCTGATTGAAATAATCTAACAACTACATGTATGAGATACAGTTTTGTAAAGACATTCATGCTTCTCAGAGGATGACTCCCAATGACTTCAGCGGTCCCCTATCCCCTATCTCTCAACAACCATTGGATGTTTTTTCATAAGAATTTGAATACATATTTATGTGACCTTCAGAATGAATTTCAAATCATTTTAAAGATTACTTTTTCCTCCAGCACAACCACAAGGACACAATTTAAATGTGTCCAATGTTTTGGTTTATGACCAAATACCTGCAACACTAAAGACATTCCCATCAGCCTCAGCTGTAGTTTGTGTTTTTTAAGCTATTTAGCGTGCTGACACGCTAAACCAAGATGGTAAACATGGTAAAAATGACCTTATAAACATTAGCATGTTGTCTAATAGACCTACAGTCTTATAACCTCTGCCAAGGGATTACATTTTCAGTAAGGTTTAATGGTTTGTTTGTCGGTTTTTCAGTGTAATTATGGGACAAATAGTGGCCTGATTTTCATAAAAAAAAAAGCTGGTGGAAGGGTAGAGCAATGTCCAAGAAAGAGCCTATGGAAACGGCCTTGGCAGAGGTCTGTGCTCTCCAAGTGCCCTTCAAGTTTTAAACGAAATCATCTCAAAGGCTTCATGTGCTTAATGCATGAATATGGCAACATATCTTTAAGCTTTTAACATGCTGTAATACCCTGCGCTGCTCTCATGCAGGTTAAATATAGCTGCAGCGGCTCGTATGATAGACCGTAAAGCTGAAAGCAGTTTAACGCTTCATGTAACTGATGCTACTCCTTACCTGACCTTGAATCATTTATTTAACATAATCTCTTACCTACCTTCATTATTGTGAATAATGAAAGGACAAAAACACAGTGCATTGACTGTTAGTGTTCGAGGAATACCCCCGTTGACATTCACCTTGTGCTTATAGATGAGAACTGGCCAGCAGTAATTCGGAGAAAGAGAATCTGCCATACTGAGTTATACAAGAAGATCTAAGAGCCTCCTCTAGTGAGCCAGCCTGTGTGTAAGTGATGCCTTACATAACCGCACCCCTCACCTTTTCTGTCATTTTACAGGACAGGCTTACCTGGAAGGCCCTGTTTAACAGTGAAAGGCGCACACAATCCTATTTGAAGCCTGCTCTGTGGATTTAGCCACTTTTTATATTCAAATCACTCACGGCACAGTGTCAGGACAAGGGGAGGGAGGGAGGGAAGGGGGAAGGTGGACTTAATATAAAACCCAAATCCCATTAGAGATGGACCGAAGGAAAATTAGGGGTTGGCACTGTTTCGCCTTACCACGCGATGTGAAGACAGTGCTCTTTGATGGGGGGTCAGAGATGACGTCCCCTAATGCACATTTTTTTTTTTGTTTCCACATTTCCACCCATCAAACTAAAAATCGCCAGAAGTGAAATGTATCATTAAAGGATCTGTGTCCGCAGAGGAGCAGGGCTAGAAGGAGCAGGTGACTTATCTGCCACAGACGTGGGTCTTTGGGGTAATAAGGCATGCATGAGAAGCTGTTTCCTTCCTCTGAATGGGGTATCCATGTCGCTTGGTCCCTGTGTAGCCTGCAGACTCTCTGAAGTGGTCGACTTAGCTTGGCCTTCTTGTATAATTAGTCTCCTGAACCATGTAAGATGTGTTTCTCGATGGCTCACCTCCTCTTCTTTTGCCTATACCTGTCCCTCTCAACCTCCCCTTCTCTTACACTGATTATCCTTTTCTCTCACTCTCTCAAGACCACACACACCAAAGAAGAAGTCATTGTCAAACACAATCTCCCAGGTGTTGGTTTTGATTCCTTTGTTTCTATTGACCTTCGTATGATAGTTAGACAAAGAGTGTAAGATGCTCGGAAATGATCTAGCTCTACTTCCTGGCAATGTATTGTTTGTGTTACAGTTTCCTCTAGGTGCTTATGTTTCTCCAATGCAGGTGATTGGAAAACTCCCACTAGAGCAAGTACGAAGCTTCAAACGTAAGCCTATTGTAACATTTCCATTTCAAAGTTTTCTTTTTAATGAGGTGTAATGATCCCCTGGATGTTCCTAAACATAGAAACACTAGGGTCTCCTGGGTAATAATAATGATATAGGTTAGCGGTATGGCCAGTTGTTCTTGTGAATACCAAACATATAGTTCATACTGTACACTTCCATACACTTTCTTTTTATATTATAAACAATCCTTGTCTCACTCCTAGGGAATTAAATAGAGAGGCTTGGGCATTGGCTGCAAGCGCCTAGATAGCAACACACAAGGCACCCTAACGGTACGTCCACACGGCAGCGTCGCGTTGAAGCTTGCCGGTGGGCCTGTCTGGCGTGGACCAACAACCAATCACATTAATCTCCCGCCCCGGACACACAAGCACACGGTTTGATTGGCTAGTGCTTGTATTGGCATGAAAAGTTGAACTTTTCTCAACTTCTGAAGCGAGCAACGGAGGCAAAGCGACGCGACGGAACCACAATGCAGTTCGCTAAAGCGTGACGTCACCCCATTCAAAGTGAATGGGAAGCGTCTCCGTTGAAGCACGCAACGCTGCCGTGTGGACGTACTGTAAGGCTTCTGTTTAAGATGCAACAGACTAACTCCATTGTAAACCCAACCTGTCAGTAAAGACGCTTTGAGCAACGGACATTTATAAAGAGAGTTTGCTCAGGGCAGGGGTGGTGGATGGGTGAAACAAACACGGTACTTTTTACCCAGAATTTTACAACCGTATAAAACAGTTGAACGTTTATATTTTTTACTTACGTCATTATGTCACATGATGTTACGTCACTGAGTCATATGATGTTACATCAACACAAACCATGACCTTTTTTCAAAACCTAACAGAGTAGGTTTGTTCAAACCTAGCCACGCTAGTTTCACGTTAACCACATGATTGCATCTGTTTCAAAAACCATGCACCAATAAATAAATTAAATGACCAAAAACCTGAAGACAATGCCATTGGTGGAAGGTAACTAAGGCTGGAGCCACACGAGAACGGTAACGGTCGTATCCGCTACAGTTCTCTATCATATAGACGGTTCGGCCACACGAGGCCGACAGGGAAGATAACGATAACGTGTCCCAAGGTGGGTAGATCTGCGGACGAAACGCTCTGGGGGGCCAAACGGCTCCGTGTCTACGCACTATACGATCATTTTCTGATAACGATGACGCAATAGCCCCGCCTCTCCCCACCTCTCCTGCTCACCCTGTGTCACCCTTGTCATTGCTGATGTGTTTCGCCAACAACAACAACAGTTTTCCGAGTGTTTCGAGCCAGGTCCCGGTATCTCGCAGGACAGTGCACCCAGGAGGTGCCTCCAGCAGACCCCCCGCACGGCAGAGTTTCCGTTAGCCGAAATCTAGAATTCTCCGGTCAAAATGTCGCTTATTGTTTAGGTGTCCTTTGACACTCAGGCAGTCATATCATTAGCTAGAACTAGCTAGATCTGATCGATATGGACATAAAAACGAGTGAAGTCTAATCGGACAGGAGAGAGAGATCAGAGATCAGCTGCTGCTGACGGAGAAAAAGAGCCCTGCCTCTCCCCACCTCTGCTGCTAAATCCACCGTGGAGAATAAACAGAAGGGCAACCATGGAAACCATGCTCGGAAGTCTTCTTCGCTGCTTTTGGTATATTTTGTGGCAGAAGTACAGCGCCACTTACAGGCCCGGCATATGTACTACAGCGTCTCCAGCGGGTCGAGCGGTCTCGTGTGGAAGGACACGTTTCTGGTGACTATTGCGTGTGGACGGAAGACTGTTTTGATAACGATTTCGGTTCGTTTGCGTTACCGTTCTCGTGTGGCTCCAGCTTAAGTACATCTACTTGAGTACACAATTTAAATACTTGTACTTTACCCGAATATTTTCATTTTATAATACTTCTACTTTTGTAACTCTCACTCCACTATATTTATTTCACAGATGTATATACTAGTACTACTAGTACTACTTTATGAATTCAGATTTTGACACACAATACTTTTGAAAAACTTTTAAAATAAGATTATTTGGTGTAGATTAAACCATCCGACATTATATTTAAGTAACTAAAAGCCATATGTTAACAGAAAGATTTTATATTTTTTGTGTTAAAAAATACTTCTCAGCTCCAGCTTCTTAAATGTGAAGATTTGCTGCATTTGAATATTTTCCTATTTTTCTGTAATTAGTATTTGTACATTTTCCTCATCGTGCTTAAATAATTTTACTTAAGTACCATTCTTTATGAACTACTTTAACTTGAAATTTTTATTTTTACAGTGTGGTATTAGTGCTTTTCCTAGTAAAGAATCCGAATACTTTTTCCAACACTGGATAATGCTAATTTCTATATTGTGGAAAAAGCGAACGGATCACCAAACTTTTTAAATGTCATCCTTAGAAGAACTAGATTGTATGTACCAAATGTCATGGTATTATATGGAGTAGTTTTTGATCTAGCTCACATAAAACCTCACTGATATCTGCCAATCAAACCACATCGTATCAATCTCCGGTAAATCCTGTGTTTTGACCTGTAATTACACCCTGTGTATCTCTGACACCTCTGACTGGAGAGCTGCAGCAAGAAACACAATTTACCACCGAGGTAAAAGCAGGCATGCAACCTCGAGGTCATCTGGTGCAGAAACCCTTGCGTAGGAAGTGAGTCACACTCTGACCTTCGTCAAAAACAACCAATCGGGTGCCTTTAAGCAAACCTTTTAACCCCCAACTTTGCCAGTGGAATATTAACGCTATACTTTTTTTTTTCTCTGCGGCAAACAGATGTGGGTGTACATTTTAAATAAAGAAGAGCTCATCACAGAATAACATTTGTGCAAGCTTCAAGCTTCTCTGACTGTATGAATGTTAAAACAATAATGTGTTTTAGCAAAGTGTGCTAGAAAACTGATAAGCCATTAGCTTAAGAGTCCCACTCCCCCGGTCATATCTCCTCCATGCTCCAGTACGACTGAGATTGTTCCTAAGTTGAGGGAAAATGAAGGAATAAATGACTAAGACATGGGAGGGAAAGAGGGCAGCCTGGCTTTGCTTGCCTGCCTCGTTAAAGGAGAGAATAATTACTAGAGCATTTCACAGTAATGCATCAAATGATCATGTCGGTTTTGACCGCTCATGAAGATTGATTTACAAGCTAGAGAAAGCTGTCTTGAAGTCATAAATAACCACTGGGCAACAAAAAGACTGCGCTTTTCAAGGTTGCACTTTCCTTTAAGGTTATTACATACAATATTTTTAAATAAATAAATGTATTGGAACACTCGTCAATGGGAGCTTTGCTGTGTCACCATTCCTCAATACACCAACAGCATGCCTTTCTTCATTTGTTAGTAACCAATACATTTTCTTATAAATATAAAAATATATATATGTGGTCCATTCCTTGAGTCCATTGGGGTAAAATATATCCAACCTGCGTATTGAAAAACTATGTTTTATGCAATGTTTATCTATTTATCACCTTTAGGGCTACTTCCTAGGAGAGATTTTCCCAGGCACATTAAAAAAATGCTGACAGATTTTTTCCAGTGTGGAGGAAATGACCAGCCATAGGGTTGGAGGGTCACCAATGGGTTATAATGTCCGAACATACCCAAACACTCAGTGCCTGTAGTTCCCATACAGCAGTCCCTTTGACATATTAAAAGACAGGAGCAGCCTACAGCATAGATAATACATGATCTACTCCTCTCTGTGGGCATTGGTAGGTTCCTAATAATTCAATGGAGACAGCCAAGGTCTGATAAATAATGTAAACCTCCACTGTGTTATCCCAGAGGTTCCTAAAGATTTTTTGACCATGGCACCCCCTCCATAGTGACTCAAGTTTGACAAGTTAAGACTACTGTGCGTTGAAGGCTGAGTTCAGTTATAGATCGCTCCATTTCTGACTGCTAGAAAAGTCAGATACTGTGAGCTGTAACGTGTTTTGGCTGCAGAGTAGATGTTATGTAACATGCTTTTAATTTAAAGAGGCCCTATTGAGCTTTTTTGGGTTTTACCTTTCCTGAAGTTTGCTATAGGCTTCTTTGCATATAAAAGGTCTGCAAAGGTTGAAATCCCAAAGTTCCCTCCTTAGGGATTTTCTCTCCCACACACTCCCCCCCTGCCTGAAACGCCTTCGTTGGACTCCTTTGTTTACTTCCGTAACATAGTGACACCACTATGTAACACTTGCGCTTATATTGGCTAGAGCTCCAACACATTGTACGTGATGGGCTAAGGTTTCAGACAAAGGGTGAAAAGAGGTGCTGCAGCACAGGCAGTATGAGAAAAATAAAGAGCTTTTTGAACATTAAAGCATGGAGACATGTCGCAGTAAAGGCATAGATTACAAATATGAACCTGAAAATGAGCTTAATATGCCCTCTTTAATATTGTGATATTTGTAATGCTTATTCGTTCAGTTTTTATGTATCTGGAGAGATTAAAAAAATACTAACTCTGCAGTTTCTCTTGGCTCTCCTTATCTCAATTAAGGCTAAATTATAATATTTTCCACCCTTAACCAGGTATACCTTTTTGAAAATCTGCAGATGTGTAATAATATAAAAAGGTGAAAATTTGTAAGTGTTGTAGTCCCTGTTTGTTTTGAGTACACCAAGTGCCCACCCCCCCAGGAAAAGAAATCAAATTGCCTAAGTACATTTTGCTAGTTTAGCAGAAATGCTATTAAAATGTAAAATAAGAATCTCCTGACGCCCTTAGCTTGTCCTCAAATGCATCCCAAGGTGTTTTGTCACCTATTTTAAGAACGACTGCTGCAGTCCATGTTGTTATAAAAACTAGAGCTTATAGTTCAAAGCTGAAAAGTAAAAAAAAAGGACTTCGAAACTTAGATTCATCATAAAACACAGCACATAACTGAAATCACAGCAGACTCGATGATGCACAGACACACCTCAGCAAAGATGGAGACACAATATATTTTAATGTCTAGTGTGGACCAATAACAACCCATGTCTTTATTAATAGACAATTCATGTCACATATGATGCATGCATAACGCTCAGACAAATGTGTTCAGAATCAATCCACGTGATCTCTTATCTAATATTTATGTTGCGTCTCTCATAATCCATCTTCACTCCCTGTAATCATAACTCCACTTCAGACCAAATGACAAACCATCCAGTCGTACAACATATTGCATTTTTAACTGGAGTTACCGCAAGTGGTAAATGTTCCCTCAGCTGGACTTATATAATGTATTTAAAGCACGGAATCCTATCTTACTTCTTTAATTAATTCCATAAATCATTATTAATAACCTTTAAAGCCCCCCATCTGCATGGTTATAATCACTATAGTCAATCTTTGGTGTCAGCTTTGATTGCCAATCCATGTCCTTCTCTAATTGACCTTGTCCAGTGAGGGAAGAGCAGACAATATTGCGTTTTCCCACTGGTGCCCCACTCATTTCTTCTCCAAATGAATACTGCTCCCAGTTTGTTCAGCAGATTGAATTCAGACACTTTATCCTTTAAACAGCTGACACATAGGCTGCTCTAATTCAAAGTTATTGAATGGGCGATATCCTCACAAGCAGCCAATAAAAAGAATTGGAACAGTTGTCATACTTACAACCGAAAATGTGTTTGTAGATGTGTGAATGATATCTTTAATTTAGCTGTATGTGGTGTACAGAGGATGAAGTACTGTGTTGTATACAAACTGTTCAGCAATGGTGTTCCAGCTGCAATGCTGAATGACTGAATTATTTTGGGATAGTCTAAGGCTGTGATTCCCACAGTAGGGTCTGAGGCATTCTGCCTGGTTCAATATGGTGGCCGACAGGCGCAAATGGGCCCAAACGGCCAAAAACACTTCAAATAGGCAAAAGCGCTGTAGATCAGAAACGATGCAAATATAAAAACAAAACTGTCACTGTAGGCAAAGTTATTCTGTTTCATACTGTAAGTGTTTTGTCAGTATATTTGAAATAACCAGGTTAGCTAGCTATTTTATAGCAGATCTGCAATATTATGTGAAGGAATCGTGCGATCACATTGTTAAAATAAGCAGATAAAACAAACATTTTAGGTAAGTTAGATGGTCACGCACTGTTCCACATAACTGGTAAAACTATGATAAAAATATGTTATCTGCATAACCGCTGGTTTGTCACAATTTCACATCCATGTCACTACTTTTATACATCTTGTCATCACCTTAGCTTACCTGAATTTACATAAGCACATCACTGCAATGTGGCTGCATACTCTTGAATAGGTCTGATAGGTCAGGGGTTCCCAAAGTGGGGGTCACGAGACCCCGAGTGGGGGTCGCGAGATGATTACAAAATAAAAATTGGAAATTAAAAATAAAATTAAAAAACATTTTAAAATTATTTTTAATAATAACGGGTGCATAGACATTTTTCAGGGGCGGACTACCCATCTGTATAATTTCCCCGCAGCGAGGCACCCCCCGTTGACAATCCACTAGCGCAGTGTTTCTCAAATTTTTTCATACCAAGGACCACTTAACCAATAAAAAAACACTCACGGACCACCTATCTCCACAAATATCCAAAAACAATAGGCCTGCTTACCACTCCAACAGTACATAACAGCCTAATAATGACAGCTTAACCTTCTCTACTGTATATCGCTTCGTTCACACAATAAATCAACAATACAAATACAACTACAGATTATATAAGCATTTAGTTCAAATGCGATTTAAAATGCTCACAGGTTTTACACCTCTTATTGCGGAGATATTCCTGCGTGAGTGTTGTGGGAGGAGTTGTGTCGGTTGCTCCTCCCTAGGTGTTCATCCATTGGTGGACTCACTCCTGGGCGAGCCCTAGGCAGTGAATCAGAGTGAGTCAGCCATTGACGAGGTCTAAACAGCGAATCAGAGTGAGTCAGCCATAGTCGTGGGAAGTTTGGATCTCCTGTGCCGCCGATCAGTCCCAGGTCATCTTTTATGGCAGCCATAAAATAAACAATTCTGGGTTGAACGGGGGGGGGGGGTACCAATCCTTATCTTCGTTTATCCTCAGCACCTGGCCGTACCACTCCGCATCCCAATCTTTCTCTCAGTACAATCTCTGCATAGACTCAATGGTGTCAGTTTTATTACCTTTCTCCTGCAACCCCCCCATGGTCCTATCCGGCCCATTAAAAACCCGGGGGGGGGCTACTGGATCCTCTACATTCCTAAGTCAACGCACACACAATTGACCACATCAAACAAAACAAAATAAGAACACTTGGTCTAGTTTCATAAGTATACATTTTACACAGACAAAGATATAATTATTAAAACAGGTTGTTATATTGAAACAGGTTATATATTTGAAACAGGTTACTTTAGTGTGGAAAACTTAAATTAATTATTTATTCACTAGCACCCCCCCTTCCTTGTAACTATAACTTGACCCACTAAATAATAAAGATGGCATTGCACATGAACACATATCAGAAAGTAAAAAGTTTGAAGGACTATTAAATATCAGAAGTATTATATAATACAGTATATCAAATTCCAGTGATAATGGCATGAATCACAGGCGCTAAATTAGTTACAATAAAATCGGAAGGTTATCTAACTCATTAAAAAAAGCTTAATTGTTGTATTTATTTCCATCATTCCCTTTTGATAGATGAAAAAACATCAATCATTTCTCACCAAATTCACGCTATAAAGCCACAGGCTATTATTGTATTCTTATGCCTCAACGCCATATCAGAGGTATCATGAATTAACTATGTACATATTTTCTAGTTTAAAGTTATGATGGCTTATTTGAGAATCTGTCAGTTAGAAGTTATTTGAAAATCTGAAGGGTCTAATTGTGTATATAGCCAGAAAGCATAGTAAAGAGTTTATCTTCTGAAATTGCATTTTTTTCTCTGAAAAGAAACAAAAAACATCACCTCTGTTTGCAGTTACAATGAGGCGTGAGGTCTCCTGTAGTTTTAATCTTGGGTGATAGGTATTCTGCCCTTGCAAGAATACTTTTGGATTGCAGGCTTGGCAGATAGCGTAACACGGAAATAAACACCCAGGAGACAGCAGCTCAGTTTTGGATGTTTACTTAATAATTTCCATTTTCATTTCAACTTCCATTTTCATTTCCATTTTGTAAAACTGAAACACAAACAAAATACACAGTCACGAGACGTTGTTGCTTTAAGCACTAAATACAAATAAACAAGGCTAAACAAACATTCCAAACAGCAGAGTACCTGTTAGCATAAATGCTACAAACATTTCAACTGCTGTTCACAGGCTAACACGTTTAGCATCAGTCATTGTTCTACATGCTTTTTGAATATACTCAGTTTAAATGTGCAACTAAGACAATATAAGATTTGGTACTTACAGACATAAAGACTAGTGATGTTACGTATTGCGCCGAGGCTTCGGAGTGTGTGTCGAGTAATCCCCGAAGCTTTTTGTGAAGCTTGTATCGAGGCTTGTATCGTTTTGGGCCAGTGACGTCATCGATGACAAACGAAGCCTCGCTGCCTGTCGATACCACGTGACTGCTTCAGAAAGCGATTCAGATCGGTTGAACCACAACGCTCATATTACCCATGGATGTATAATGAACCATATTACCCCTCCTGTACCCGGGCCCGGTGACACCATGGAATTAAGAGAGCTCAGACCCTCACTTATATAGAGGTCGGAACATGTCATAAGTATAAATAAATAAAAGCATAAATAAATGTAGGAATAAAAACATGAATAAATCAATAAATACAGGAATAAATAGCTTACAGTGTTTTCAGTTAAACTCAGTGTGTGGGCTGTGGCTCAGCTGGAAAGCAGTTGACTCTCGACCGCAGGGTCCCTGGTTCAACGACTCGTCAATACGTCTTTTTTTTTTTTTAATAAAAGCTACAGCTAAATGAGATAATGCAGTTGATAAATGTAGTCTTTGATATGGTTTAGCCTTTCTCAGGCTACAACATGGTTAAGTTTACGAATATTATTAAGGAATACAAATCCCTCTTTGCAATGTTTACAAGCAGTGTGCGAAATACCCGTCAATAATTGGGGGTCCCCATCTCCCGTTTATTGCGCAATATACCGGTCGAAGATTTCAATATGCAGTAGGCCTATACAAAATTTCATGGATGCAATCCAAGACAATCAGTAGTAGCAGCGTTTCTCAACCGGGGCGCTGTCAAATAATTATATATTCTAACGTTCATATGAATGAATACGCGACCGTTAAAGAGCCATCTGTTTTCGATTCTATGCGAGGAAATGGGAGCAGAGCTGGTCTCAGACACACGCACGCACACACACACACACACACACACACACACACACACACACACACACACACACACACACACACACACACACACACACACACACACACACACACACACACACACACACACACACACACCAACTTGAACGCCAAGGCTAATTATGCTATTCTTCTTAACCCCGGAATCCACACAGGACATACGCACACGCTCATCTTATGCACAGCAAAGATCGAAAAAATAGTCTTTTACCTTAAAGTGCCAGTGAAGTGCATTTTTTTGCGCCAAAATGAAATGGCAGTTTCATTTCTTACATATAATTGTACCTGTTCATGGCTAAAATAATTTTTTAGGAAGTGCGAGGGACGAGATAAACATCGCAAATTTTTCAGAGTCTGAGCCTACCGCTGCTGCAGACGATAGCGGCTGTGACGTCACAAGATGGGCCCAGTTGTGATTGTAAACATGGCGGAGCCTTCGGAAAGTGATACTGGTGCGAGAGAAATGAGTGATTTTGACAGCTTTTCGGACAGGATAGATGAGGAAAGTGGCCATGGAAGTCAATTTAGTTGAGGACAATATTTTGTCATAGATCTAGAGTAGATCTACACACAGGATTGGCCATCACCTGATCATACATTCATCTGTTCATAGCATGATGCAACATTCATGTTCACATGCAGTGTTGTGCTAGTTACTGAAAACCAGTAACTAGTTACAATTACTAGTTACTTCACTACTTACACCAAAAAGTAATGCGTTACTGTGAAAAGTAACTTTTTAGTTACTTAAAAAAGGGCACCCATTAATGCCCTTATACTGTAGCCTTCATTTCAGTACTGTTATTGCATCGGAGAATAATACAACCTGTTGATCAACTTGACATGCATTTGCATCACTGAACTCTGCTAAGCAATGTGGTCTTTACAAACAAACACAAAGATATGTTTCAAAGTGCCAATCCAGCCGCTGTTGCTTAGGTGGAGGTGGAGTGGCGTCGGATGAGTCTGGGTCTGTGGTCTTAGCTACTAGCTTCGTCCCAGCATGTTGTTTCTGCAGATGTTTCAACAGATTTTAATTGCTGTTTTGGGCAGTCGATAGGATCTTTGACCCGCCAAGACACAACTTACATTTAACTAAAACGTTCTTTTCTTTGTGCTCGACAAAAGTGAAATAGTGAGAATATCTCCAGGCGGAGAAACTCGACTTGAGCTCTGCCGCCGCCATGATAGTCTTGTTAATAGACACAAACACAGTGGCCTTTATTTTTCATAAACAATCTACGAATCTACGAAACAATGACACCAGCCACTCACCTTCATCTTTTGGGAACAGAAACATCGCCACTTCGGCAGAATTGACATTACCACAGCCAGCGGCAATGCATCGCTTCCCGTGTGTTTTTCCTCCCTTTTTCTTCACTGTCGCCTCCATTGTCAGGTTTCCTCGATTGGCAATCACTTCCAGTCGACTGCGAAACACTTTCCAATAAAATACTCGCTCAAAAACGTTGGTAAATTCCACTTTGAAACAGAGACAAAATGAACGGTGGTGAATGTAAACACTTCGGCTGAGCCCATCTTCTGACGTCACGCAGTAGATCGCAAGCCACGCCCACGAAGGCGGAGGTTTCCCAGCGGAAAATTCCAACTCGTCAAATTCGTTGCTATTCCAACATCTTTTATATGGGTTCCAATGGACAATTTTGGTCATTACTATACGTATTAGCATAACAGATCATGCACCGGCGCACACTTCACTGGGTCTTTAAGTGAGAATAGACCAAAGATGCCTTGGCTCGACTTCTTCTCGTTGCCGTCCTGGTTTCCAAGAAGAAGAGAGACGATGTCCTGCTTTAATCCAGCTTTTCACGAACGGCACTGGGTCGAATTTGTCCAAAGGGGGTCCGTTTAGGTCCACAAACAGAAGTGATGACAGGCTCTCCTCGCGCAACCTGTTGCGGCTCTGGTTGTCGGTGTTATTCACGGCGGAAAAGCCTCTTTCGCACTCAGCAGACGTGGGGAGGTAAGTGCGACTTGCTATGCATAGCCGTTCCAGTGTTTTGCCCGGTGGAGTGCCCTGCAATTTCCAGTCTCTAAACTGCCCCACGGCCTCCCCGGCTGGTTCTCCGAGCGATTTAGCCAGACGGTGTACTTCTTGTTCGCCATACAAAGTCAATGTTCCTGCTCTCCTGGCCAAAAGCGCTTATCAAGAGCTTTGAGCGTCTGGACCAAGCTTGACTCCGGTAAGCGCTTGGTTAGAGTAGCAACCACCGATTCATAAAAACGAGGCTTGTTTATTTCCCCCCTGCCTTCTGTCAGCTCTACGTCCTTAAAGAAGCCCGATGAGATGCCCTGTTCAGCATTCTTCGTTGATCTCCCCCCGGTCGTCTTCATGGCGGTCAAAACATTGATGGTTTGTTTGATGTGGACACTTGAGTCCACAAGTGTCATTTCTCTTCTCTGCAGCTTGAGAGACAGGCTCTGGAGTTCACGCAGGATGTATTTCATGACAGCCAAATCTTCCACGAATCCTGAGTTGGTTAGGTTTTTGAGAAGTCCCTTGTATTTTTGCCTCTCAAGATCATTACGTGATGCGTTCTCACTGGATGTTTTAAAATGGAGTGTTAGTGCGGAGAAATCTTTCCATACAGCTTTTACTGTTTTAAAGCTGCTGGCAACTAAAGTAACCTGTATATCCTATATAACCTGTTTCAATAATTATAACCTGTTTCAATAATTATAACTTTGTCTGTGGAAAATGTATACTTATGAAACTAGACCAAGTGTTCTTATTTTGTTTTGTTTGATGTGGTCAATTGTGTGTGCGTTGACTTAGGAATGTAGAGGATCCAGTCGCCCCCCCCCGGGTTTTTAATGGGCCGGATAGGAGCATGGGGGGGTTGCAGGAGAAAGGTAATAAAACTGACACCATTGAGTCTATGCAGAGATTGTACTGAGAGAAAGATTGGGATGCGGAGTGGTACGGCCAGGTGCTGAGGATAAACGAAGATAAGGATTGGTACCTCACCCCCGTTCAACCCAGAATTGTTTATTTTATGGCTGCCATAAAAGAGATGACCTGGGACTGATCGGCGGCGCAGGAGATCCAAACTTCCCACACCTATGGCTGACTCACTCTGATTCGCTGTTTAGACCTCGTCAATGGCTGACTCACTCTGATTCGCCCAGGAGTGAGTCCACCAATGGATGAACACCTAGGGAGGAGCAACCGACACAACTCCTCCCACACCTCTCCGTTTGTGGGAATAAATATTGTGAATTCTGTACACTCGCGGCCTCTGTTCTGTCTGACTGTCTGATTCGTACATCGCACGGTAGTAAGAACCAAGGCCCGAAGTACTTCGTTATATTGTACTGTTGTTTTTACCATTAAATCAGCTTATTGTTAAATCTCATATCTCTGCGTCTGAGCCCTTCCTTTTTATAGCAGACCACTCATCAAACGAAAGGCGCGGAGCGGGCTCGAACCTTCAACCACTGATGGGTGCTTCAACCCAACACAACCCATCTGATGGTGAAAATTTGACCTATTTTCAGTATTTCCATGTTGAGCTCGGCCGCTGCTTCTTTCAGCAATCTGGAATTCCTGGTTGACTGATTGTAGAGTGAGTATAAATGTGAAATAAATATCTCAAACTGATAAGTGCCACCCACTTCTTTAAGAGCATCTTTGACTGACAGTTCTAGTCTGTGCGCCAGACAGTGTACAGGCTGCACGTTCGGAAAATTGTTTTTGAGTCTGATGAAAAGCCCACTGGCTTTTCCCGTGTGCACTGCAGCCCCATCGGTGGCTATGCTTATTAGGTGCGTCTTCAAAAAGTCATCATCCATTCCAGCTTTATATAGACTCGCCATCATCGAGTTATAAATTGATTCAGCATCGACCCCATCTGTAAGTACCACTATATCCAGGAAAACATTATCTACATCCCCCTTACCACTGACATCACATCTTACGTAAATGATTAGATAGGGACAACCGTGAACGGTACTTTCATCAATTGTGATTGATACCTTTGAATCCGTTTCTTTCACATTAGAGACGAACTTGCGGCGCATTTCCTTTGCAATGTGACTTATTATTTCTGCGCATTTATGGTCAGATTTGTGTATATTCCCAACTTCGGCTCCATTCAGCTCCTGCGTTGTCATGAGGGGGTTGAGCTTTTCATAAGATAGCCTTTCCTTTGCTACGGTGTAAGCTGTTCTAAACGAGACTGTTGTTTTCTTGAGTAAATCGGACTGTACATCAATGAAACAGTTTGGGAGGGTTTCTTTGTCTTTCATCTGTACTATTTCCACTGACCACGCGTGGGCCTGGCTGTCCCTGTGTTTGTATATCTTCTTTCGTAGCTGTTTTGCATCAGGGCTAGTAACATCACCATTGATCCATTCTTCCGAGAGGTGTAAACCCGGTCCCTTTTCTGAGAGTAGCAACGTTTTTGCAGCTACCTCTGCAACTGCTGCGTCTTCTGAGCGCTCCGCCTCAACTTCACCTACTTCTGGGGAGTGACTGGGCGGGACAGGAGCCCCCGATTCGTTAACGGTTCTGGTAGCGAGTGCTGTGCTAGCTGCTGCATCATCAGCATCATCTCTGGGTGTCTCTTGGTCATCTCGTGGTGTCACTTTTTTGGATGTGAACCCAAAGTGCGCGAGTGAAACACTTTGGTTTAGCTTTCTCTTAGACATTTTAGTCCTCTAATGTAACGTCTTTCTCTCCTCTTTGCCGCGCGTGGCTAATTTGCATAATTTGTGTCCGCGTCACGCAGCGTACCCGCGTCACGTGGCTGGCTCTGCTTTTGACAGCCAAAATAGAAGATATTTGTGAATAAATGTTTTGAAATATGAATACTGGACATAGTAAGCTTAAAAACATTTTAGTGACCATTGCAAGTCACAAATAAATATTATAATTTCAGACCCCCCTAAATGTTGCTGTTGAGGCTTTAAGGGGGGCTCAGGTGTTAATCGGGGGGTCGAGCTCCCCCGGACCCCCCCGTATTTCGCACACGGTTTACCAGCCTCCTTAGGCTTTTCAATCACAATCATTAAACTGGAATAAAAACAATATTGTTAACATGAAAATATGATTGTATGTTTGTTGTTTAGAGTCATTCTAAGGCTTTACTCATTGGGAACTCGGTAGGAGATAGAGCACACTGTTGAGATGTCAAATCTGCCTGTTTTACACACTTGACCAACAGGGGGTTTGTGTTCAAATGAAGCCCATGATGAAGCCTCATGACATGAACCCTTTTGCGAACCAATTGGCTGGAAAGCTTCAAAGTTTCATAAGGCTTCATCTCACCATCACTAATAAAGACCCTAGGATTTGAGCAAGGATTTTGTTGACAGGAAACAACCCATGTGCTCCATAGACAGCCAGAAACAGGAAACTATGGCAAGCATTTATGGACACACAGTGTAAAACCCAAAACCCTTTGCAGGCCCTCTTAAAGGGGCAGCACAATAGGCAAACATTTATGAGCAACTTTTTGGGTCTGCTTTTGATATCTTATTACAAAAGTGTTGAGACATCCAATGGGAGACGACCCAATGTGAACAGAAAACACGTGTCTCCAGCGAGATTGTTTGCTATCATTTGAATAAACAAATCTTAAAAAAACAAAGCAACTTTACGTACCACAAGTACAAATATATCTTCAGCTGAGAACATGAACACTTGAGTACCAAATGCAAAATAAAATGGAGAAATAGAAAGTAATAAGAACACACGTATTGCAAACACATCGTCTCAGGGTGAAATACGGAGACTATGTACATTGCCTCAGTGGATTGCAAACAAAATAGGGAGTGTGCTTTGAGTAAAATCTAACACTTTTATTTAAACTGTATCCTTTCCATATCTGCTTGTATTATACCTCAATGTCAAATGACTGCCTTGATTCATCAGTCTTTTCATGGTGAGAAATATGGCGACCTCACCTTTTCTCAAAAAATGTTATGAACTATTATTAGACTGAACTGGTGTGTATCTGAAAGAAGTTTGTTTTAATTGCACGCAGGGTGTTTGAAATTCAGGCCCCATGACAACAAGTCAAGAGTTCTTAAACAATACATTTCTAAACCACAGGGTTCAGCTCTAGGCCCCTCTAAATTATTCAGGGTACCCCGTACTCCTGCGGCGTCCATGATTGCTGGAACTGACTGTTTGCCCTGTGTATTCAAGTGGAGATAATATCCTGTTTGATTGATATTGACAGCTATCAAATGGAGCCAAAGTTTGGCGAAGGATAAGCTGCCTGCATTAACTCATGATTATTTGATTTACTGTAACGTGACAAAGCCGTTAAATAGGAGGCTACCCTTTGTGCCCTTTGTAATTCCTTATCTTGTCAAAATCTGCGCTAAACAAAGCAACTTTCAAAAGTGACCCAATAACACACATGCACACACAAGCAAACACACACACACATTGGCAGGGTGATTTATTTTAAGACTCCGAGAGTCTAAGAATGCCATTTAGTAAAGATGGCAGCGGGTAATAAATCCTCATCAAGTCTGGTACATCCTGTTAGCTTCTTCTCTCCTAGTGACAGCTTTTTAATAAGCTGTGTGTGGTCCTGTATGTGTGCTTGACATTTACTAGCTGACGTTACTCCTCCCTGTCCGTCAGCGCACATTATGCATATTCTACCAGAACCCGGGCAAAGCATTAGAGTGTACTATAACCATGTCATTCGTGCTTTTCAAGGTCTAGGGGAATGGCATAAGCCTGTTTGTTGCCGTAATTGATTTCTTTTCAGCAGCGCAAATGAGTTTCTTATTTCTTTGGAAGTTATTTATATGGAAATGGTGTGATGTTGTGACTACATTAGGCAAGTTATTCTCACCTCGCTCTAAAGTCACTACCTCCTGGGGAAACTCCCTTTGTTGCCATTTGCTGTTTTGCTGATTCTGTCAGCAAAAATTAATTGGTGTCCATTTCAACTCCCCTCGAGCCATAATTTCTATGAGCGGAGAGATACCAAGGCCCAATTAGTTGGTGTAAATAACATTTGCTCTATAATTGCTTCAATAAAGATTTATCGCCTTCTCTTCATTGTCCTTATGTGAAGGCATTGCGAGGCCAGCCAGAGGAGACTGAGGCACGGCAAAGTTATCTGGCACAGTGGTGAAGGCAGTGTATGTTGCTGAATATAATATGGGCTGTGTGTATTATCCATGGCTGGATGTTAAAGGCAGATTGAATCGAATTGGGTATTGTGAATTCACTGGAATTAGTTGGGGAAATCTAAAAGAAGAAAAAGAAATAAGCAGAAAGGACAACCTCACAAGGACAATACATCTTTTAATCTTTAATGATGAGCTGTAAATGACTTTGTGACGATCAAAGAAACACAGATTTTCTTTTAAACAGCATGTAGACTTTTAAAAGGATATAGTCTGCTCATTTTCAGTTTTATATTAGTATTTAGTGTCTCTACTGTGACATGTTTACATGCTTTAAAGTTCAAAAAGCTCTTTATTTTTCTCATACTGCCTGTGCTGCAGCACCTCTTTTCACCCTCTGTCTGAAACCAGAGCCCAGTCTGCTCTGATTGGTTAGCTGGCTGGCTCTGTTGTGATTGGTCAACTGCTCAGATGTGTGGTCCAATGTCCTCCTTTGGCTTATCGGTTACAATGTGTTGGAGTGATCGCCAATACAAGCGCAAGTGGTACATAGTGATGTCACTATGTTACAGAAGTAAACAAAAGGAATTTAATGGAGGCATTTCAGGCAGGGGGGGGACAGGGATTTTAGCCTGTGCAGACCGTTAACTTACACACAAACCTAAATAACACACTACAGGAAAGGGGACCCCAAAAGGCATAACAGGGCCCCTTTGATTTATCATGAGCATCCCCATTTGCCCCCTTCTCCTTTATAACCACTTTTGTTTCTGCCGCTATGGCTGCAGCCTTATATGTCACACACATGTTATTCACAATACATTTGGTGGCAATTTCCACTTCAAAATACGTGTCCTTGATTTCAGACAAAAGCATCCTTTTCAATTTGAGCTAGAGACCATTGATTTTGCTGGCTGGCACATGGTAGCAACTGACACTGTCCTCAACTGATTCACTAGAAAATGAAGACGGCAAGACAATACAATTACAGAAATGAATAACACAAATGTAACACTATAATATAAATCAGCACAGGGTCAGATGAAGCTGCTAGTTCTTTGTAACATAGTTCAAAGGCCACAAGCCACAACATGTTGGTGTAACAATGTAGCCTGTAATCCAGACTTTTTCACTATGCACCTTGGAAGTACGTTAAGCTGCACATCCATACTCTGTTTCTAAGATGCCCCAGCAGTTAGCCTATAGCTAGCTAAATTATTCTCTTCAATAATGAGATCAGAGGTCGAAGAATTTCACAGATCTTTTTCCAGAGAAAAAATAGTAAAACCACACAAGACTGACTCGAACTTCCCCATGTAAGGCACACATAAACAGATATTACAAAGACTAAACTTTAACACAAGGTGAACTAATGAGGGAATGATGTGCAGGAGGTCAGCAGGTTGCAGGTCTGATGGGGAACAGGTGCGACCTATAAGGCCAGGGCAGACAATCAAAAAAGGTGGGAAAACACACAAAGACAGAGATGACACAGAGGGAAAGAAACGTAAACTAAAAGGTAGGATCATATACCACAATGTAAAAAAATGCTACAATCCAAATTTAACTTAAAAATACAAGTGTCAGAAAAATGTTGATTAATTACAGTACACAAAGTAAAAGTGCTTATCCTGCAATACAACCCATTTAAAAATAAGCTATGTTATATTATTAATAATTATATATTATTGATGCTTTAATGTGTTTTTTACTTTAATGTTGTAACTTGAAAAGGTGGATCTTTTATATTTTTTATTGCTGCAGGATAGGTTATGAATCTCACTGAGGGGTCAATAAAGTGTGTTCTTAAACTATATTATAACATGATCAATTATTTGTTTATTATATTTTTCATTAATAATTTTTAGAGTAAAGAAAGTTAGAAAATAAAATACTAAAGTACAATTACCTTAAAATGTTACTTAGTTAATATCCACCACTGGATTATATTTATAGTATTTTGTATAGATTATCATGTTGTTAAAAATAGTTGTGCTATCTTTGTTTGGTCACTGGCATACCCACTAACAGTGATTAAACACTGTTCGGAATGCACTTAATTGTATTTATTGTAAGTCACATTGGATAAAGGAAAATGTATTTTAAACAGCAATGTGTGAACTTGTTTTGCAATGAAAGCTGGATTCAACAGGAAGGCAGAGATATTTTACCATAAGTGAGCTCAAGAAGACATTTGGCTGAGAGGATTTCTGAATAATTAAGAAACACAGACTTTCACCTGAACTGTTTTAATGTTTTAAATGTAAATGTTATACACTAAGGAGAAACTAAATTTGACCCACCTTGGCTACAAAATACACGGAATTGTCCCCCTAGCAATGTGTAATAATCACTTATATGTTGAAAGATTACAGAATGTCAGTCACTGGGACAAAGCCACTCTATTGTTACTGGTTATATTCACTTACAAATTCAAGTCTCTCCATCAACACATTTCAACGTATTCATTATTTTCTCAGTAATATAAGTTTTAAACAAGTTTAGATATATGCTGATTAGTGAGGGGGATCTCTCTAGCTGGCAGAAACACCCACTGCTCATGAGGGACCCTGAAAGCATCAGTTTGCCGCCATGACTAACATCTATTGCTTGCCTATTCATCCATATCCCATGTAGGATCCAAATAAACATGGCAGTGTTTGGTCTGCCAGGTGGATGTGGGGTTCCACCTCCTCTCCCCTGTTCCTCTTCCTGTATTAATAGCTCCTCAAGAGAGACGGAGAGGTCTGTATGTCAGGTTTTTATCTCCGGAGAAGAACAGGGGGAAACTAAATGAAGCCTGAACTTGAGAACAGCCCCATCTAGCTCCTCGAGGGGATGCTCGGAGCACATTAAGGGAAACATCAGTAATGTGCAAAACAAATGGAGGGATGTGAAAACCCCCAAAGACTTTCCCCCACCAGCTACATTGAGCTGCTGCCATAAATCTCAGGACCCCTGTGCACACTGCTGTACCCACAGAAACAGGGACTAAGCAGAGCCAGGTTTCTTCCGCATGGAAACAGTGTTACTGTCAGAAAGAGGCTTTTCATTTCAGGGCTTCAGTTCCAAAATGTGGGCTGCTGCTTGTTGTCTCTTTGCCAAAGGCTTTATGCACCAACAGTTAGTGGAAAAGTTAAAGCAATTATCCATCGTTGATTTCCAGAGAGTGTTCCTCCTGCCTTCAATGACAGTCTGTTTGTAACTACATGATTTGGATAAAGACTAATGGAGTGTGAGTAAAGCAGAGGAGCAGCGGGATTATACTAATAAAGATGTATTATGGCTGAGAACAAAAGGCCTTGGCAAGGTATCCGACCACTGGGGCTTTTGGTTTGGTTTGTGGAGGGTGGGCGGTCTGCACTGAGCTGCACATTTTCCCTGATGAGATGTAGATGCTTTGCAGAGATATAGCAGATTATACCCTGAACGCCATGAGTGATGGAAAGGGAAACCACTATAAAGTTATACAATCACATCCAGGCATAAACTTTGAATCAGAAGAGGATATAGTGTCTGTAAAGTTTCCGATTGGTTTTTAGACTGCGGATTTGAAGCATCATTTTGCGCATATTGGATGTCGCCATTTTGGGACCAGCAGTGAAATACAGGTCGGAGCAAAGTACAACCAAACACTTAATCAGACATTTTTAGGCAACTACAAGTAACTTTCATGAGCTAAAAAAATTAATAGAAACGGTTAAAGAAGGGTAATATTTTCATATACTTCTATACAATCTGACTCCTAGCAACGAGTGGATTCGCCCCCTGATGATAAGCGAGAATGCAGATTTAAGGCACTCCAGTATTGTAGACACTTGATTTTTTTTTTAAGCCCATCATCAGGTCATAAAATGTTATTTCGTGAATTGACTTTGGTCTGGCTTTAGACTCTTAGTTTTGTCAAATAAAAAAGATACATTTTAATTTTAATACTTAACAAATTCATTTTCTTGATGCAACATTTTTAATCGATTTGGAGCCTTTTCGATTTTTTTTTTATAATTATTTCATTTTTATTTGAATAAACAGACCACTGTTAAATTGTTCATTTGTGATCATTTCTGCTAGCGAGCAATGACAGAAATTCACAGAAATCTAAATCCAACACATTTGAATAACCAAATCAGCAGCCGTTTAACTGTCTAATGCGATTTATCAACCCCGGTTAAAGGCTGCGGTTTGCAGATTGGGTATGAATTACCATTCTCCTCCTTCCCCTCTAGCTGTTGCTCATACCGAATGGTCAAAGTGGCTTGCCTGGCCTCATTTGCTGGTTAATTGCATTTTATAGTTGAGCTAAAGACCTGTCATCTGTTTCTGTGGTTTCATTTATCTTACAAATAACCTAGAGAGGGTGGGTTAAAGTACCTGTGCAGGCCAAATAAGCTCTTTCGCTGAATTCCTCACAGCTTTTATTGCAGATATCACATTTTCACACCCTATTTCACGCCAATGATGAGACAGAATTAATTTTTGTGAATTAATGCTGCTGGAAAAATAAGAGAAAAGGTATCTGCAGTTTTTGTGAATTCCAGCTGTAAAATGGGCATTGCTGGTAAAAAGAAAATTCTGCCAGCACACAGAAGTGAATTTTGTCCCAGTTTTTGATTATAATTAATGAATAATCAACACACCTTAAGCATGAACAACACGATCTCTGCTGCTACAGCGCACAACATTGTGTTGCATCTTTTCCCCCTTCAAGGTAATGTGTATTCCCACTGTGAACGGTGTCCCCATTCCTTATAATTATGCAAATGACACATTAATGAGGTGTAATTGTGAATTCATAAAACAGCGGGGATAAACTGTATAAAGATGCCATGTCTAATAGGGGTAGTGGGGAGCTTCATCATTGAAGGGCTGAGTACGCTATTGTTTACCCACCACTGCTACTTTAAGTAACACATATTCATTTCAGGGGCACGAAATCTAGTTATGCGTGTTTGTACTACGTAATGAATGGTGTTGAGTGTTTATCATGGCAAGGAAAATGTACTAAATAAAATATACATCTTAAGACACAGAGCCACTCCCCAGAGCAAAGGCTCAACTAATTTAGCCTCGACTTCATTTCTTCTGTACAGCGTGTGAGATAATTAGAGCATTGCATTACTGCTTATTGCTGTCTGTGGCCTTTCACAGTTGTGGTGACTCAGCAGTTTCACAATATTTAAATGCCTCTGAAGTTGAAAGCTATGGAAAATGTCTTTGAGCGTTTGGAATTTGGACAATTTAGGATTTAAAGACTTCTAAATGAACCATTCATGTTTAAATAAACTAAGAAATAGGTCTGCTTTAGGCGGCATGCTGTTTTTAGCACTAAATGTAAGTTATCAAGGCGTTGACTTACCCTTTTAAAGAGATGAAAACAGAATAATTATATTATTTTCTGTCCCAGATTTTGACATTTATCAGAGGTCCATTTCCAAATCCATTTTAAAAAGGTGCCTTTCTTCTTTTTCTTTCACTGTGATGTTTGAGCTTCACTGTGTAGAATGATACATGGTTTGACACTAGAAGGTTGTTTTCCCATTCATCTGCTGAAGGAGGAAAGTTTCTCTGTGCTCACTGTCAAGCATGACATGGACGTGTTGCATTACATAAGAGTTTTGAATTCAGTCATGGTGCACATACTATGAGATTAAAGTCCGGTTTTTGGAAGTTATAGATACCATCAACTCAAAAATGTCTTTCTTTTTATGTCTCAAAATGTCTTACCTCGACCCGGGTGGAGAGGATTACTTTAAAATATAACATGCACTACCTGGTAAAGAAAATGTAATCAGTAAGTAAATCTAAATATCACATAATAAAAGTAATCTGATTACTTTCTGTGACTTATGGACAACATCAATGTAACCTTAGAAAAGAATGAACTAACAATTAAACAATTAAAACACAAGAGCACTTAAAAACTCAATCTGAACAAACACTAAATGCTCTGTTTTTTAGTTTGGGTTTCACACGAGACTCTATTCACCATTTGTGAGACTTGTGAAGAGTCGTTACTATGGCTGTCAACGTTAACGTCAACGCAAAGAAATCAGATTTCTGAATTTCACCCAAACTTCCTCCAATACTTAAGTCGCGGATGTTTACATAGATGTTTGGCAGAGAAAGTGGATACATCTGGAGACCATTGGAACAAGAAAGGGAATCACAGCGGCTCTCCACGACAGCGGCTTTGTAGATGCTTAGCTAAGTGTGAGAAGATTGGCGGACTTCATGCCAAAAATATGTTATTTGATCCACAGCACTAACTGTAATGTGTTCGCAAGTGCCTCGTAAAACTGTAAATCGTTCTTTATTTTAAAAATGTTTGAAACATTGTAACCCTGCTAGTATTGCCTTTTTTTGTAACTTGATTACGCAATCCCATTATATGTGATTCGTTCCTCCACAAGCCTGACCTTGACAATACTGAATTGTATCTGAGAAAGGTTGTCACTAAAGAGGTGTTTTCACATTCCTCTACTTAAGAAAGATGGAAAACCTGAGGTTCATTTTTCATTTCATTTAATTTCAATCTTTATTTCGAACAGATTAAAAAAAATAACAAATAAAAAATAACAAATGTGAAAAACAGAATACCATATTGTTAAAACATAGTATTTATCCACATTCATGATCCAAATCGCTCCAGGCAAACTAGACTACGTACCTCAATAACTCTAAACAGTCAATTGCTGTCTCAAACACAAATGGCGCCACAACACCGGATAATAAACCGGAACCTCAAGCACAGTGCGGTCATACAGAGAGCCAGAGTTCTCATTACCATAGTCAAAGTTTTAATAATTTAATCATTAATCAGATTTCTAAATTGATAGTTAGCATACTTTATAAGTCTACATTAATTGGCTATCATTTTCCTTATTTTTAAGGGTGCTGCCCCGAGGAACTTTACAATTAATTAAAGTTATCATTTAATATAATTTATATATAAATACTGATAGATTTTTTAAAGCCTTTTAATCTAATGCACCTACACTTAAAAATCCGGAATATTTTTCATTCCAAAAATTTAAAGCACGCCTCCGGAGACCTTTCAACGTTTTTGAGAACACTCTGATATGAATGAACACAAAAGAAAGCAACATCTTAGAGAAGCTTTTTAGTATCAAACAGGGTCTTAGGGCGGCAATGAATCTGCTGAAAACACTAAGTGTGTCACTCCTTTTTGGCTTTAGTGGAACGAGTTGCTCCGCGGGTGTCACCGCAGTGAGTCAGTGAGTGGCAGAGAGGCTGTGCTTTTGCATTCTTGACACATACAGATGTCTGGAATCAACTGCACATGTCAGGCCTTTAATTAGCTTCAACACTAAATCGATGGGGGCTGATTAATAAGACAGGGGCCGGTGATAAGGTTGAGGCAGGTTACTGAAACAAGAGAGCTTGCTTAAAGAGAAAAAACTAATTGTATGAATTATTGAGCAAGCTGTCTATTCTGAGCAATGATGCAATTGTTTTCTTGGAGAAATAAATAAAAAAAAAAAAGAAATGCACCCACTGGACCTACATTTTTCATCAACGTGACTTACTGTATGAGAAGTAAACATGTGAAATAATGTGTTTGTGTGATTGGTTTTCATTTTTTACAGTTTATCTTCAGATTCAATTACAAAATATGACAGTAAAACCATGTATCTTTTCAAATTTCATTGAACATGTTTTGAAGTATGTACTCATGTACTTACTAAGTAAAAAAAAAGGAGATACTTGTACTTAGCAATTTAGCATATTTAGGTTATACATAACACATCTAAATCAATTCATAAATGATTAAAGATTAAACCACCAACCAAGGAGACTTCACCAGATGCAACATTGAAGGGATGAAAACATTAATGAATCAATAATCATAGTCCAGTAATTACATTTAAATATACATTTTGTTCAAAAAATCCATGCATTCTTTTCTTGGGTCCAGACCTTTGAATCCTCCCATTTCATTGAGCTGATTTATTTGTCTGGCGTTGTGACCAGCAGTTTGTCAGTTAAGAATCAATTGAGCCAATGAACACCACATAGAGACTAACGATTAGCCATTCAGCGCAACCCGATGGCCAGGGCTGGCTCTGATAAATTTGCTGCCCTAGGCAAGATTGTAGCTGCATATTTTACAAAGCACTCCCCTTTTAAAAGGTGTATGGGCGCTGTATGCAATGTAGGCTCAGTTCCATTGTTGTTATCTAATATTTATTATTAATAGTATTAGTAAAGAAATAGTATAAGTTAAACCTTTTACATTTTTCTGTTCGCGCCCCACCTATATGCGGGCCCCCTTAGCATTCCCCTATGCCACGAGCCGGCCCTGCTGGTGGTACTAACGCTACTGTCAATCTGTTAACAAACTGTGTGCAGCATACAGTACGTGAATATTGCCTGGCATCGTAGTTTTTTTTCGAATAGAGTGAAGCAGTAATGAGTGCTAAAATCCAGAAATGACTAAGCATTTTATCACTTTCGGTTCCCTTGTCTTGAAGTCAATGGTTTTTAAACGTGTTTTTGGTTATGAGACCTAAATAAGGTCTGTGGTTGAAACAAGCCGACTAGATTTTCACGTTTTGTTCTGCGACTCAAAATATGTCGGTAAATACCCCACTCATAATAGTCCAAAGCTTGTATGTGTCGAATAAATGGTAGTGTCTAAAAATTCACTTAAGGAGACTACTAAACGGCAACGCCATCATGCCAACACGAGTCCGCCTTCAGCTTAGCGGTGGTGATGTGCGACCATGATGTCGTCATCATTGTAACACTTTGTTTTCTGTCTTAAAACAGCGAGAATAACTAATAAATAAATACCGCTAGAGTGGAGGCAATGTCCGACTAAAAATGGAAGCTTTGCATAATACCAACTGGACATCAGGAAACACAAAGACATATAAAGATTAAACACATTGGTGCAGCGCATTCATCTGGAATGAGAGGGAAGTATAAGGGGCAGTTATAGAGCTGTTAAAATGTAATAAAGATTATTTGTCATTTACCAATCCAATTAACGGTTTCCGATGTATAATCATGACATGTAACCAAGGCTGATTACTCCACAAAATCCATGAAAAACCAAACACTTTTTTGACAGATGATGGGAAATTGACAGAAATCAGTTACTGACATTTTTAAATATATTTCCTGTGTGATTAGCAGGCATAACGTCCAATTCATATTAAATGCTTAAGTAATTTTTATCCAATTTATTTATGGAAACTGTAGGGTCTGACTGTGAAAAACAATCTCCTGAAAGTGTGTTTAATATACAGTTTGATTTTCAGTAATGATCTACTGCTGCTTTTCAGATGGAAACTCACAGCATGCACGGTACAAAAATAATAGCTCTTTATTTCTTCACAAGATTTTGAATACAGCCAATGTAAGAAAGGGCAGCAGGGTCACAGAAACAATTTGCTGTTCCTGCACCGACATACAGGTAGTTAACCACTTTTACACCACTTGAATTGCTCACTTGACATCAGCTATGCTTGATTATGCAGCATATCTGAGCTTTTTTGAGTTTCAGTATGACAAATTATAACATTAGTAATCCAATTGAGGCAGGCATGGTCCTTCATGACATTTTTGTTAACATCTTAGTGGGTATGTGCAGGGGCTCTGTGGTGAACTGCTGACCATCTCATTGTGGTTTAAATCTTCTGCATGAATCAGAAGATTTAATGATTATATATATATATATTTATTTTTTTTGTATCAAGAAAATACCAAACCTGTTCTAATGTGTTGCCACCACCAGCCTTAATACATGTAGTTGACTAATCATCACATGCAATCCAGGTTCACCTATAAAGTGTTAGTGTAGAGTACGTTTTTTTGTATATCACATTTCCTGGTAACACATATGAGTACTAACAGCACGAATACAAACTACTGTAGTCTTTCGTGGTGTAACACATTTTAGTTAACCCACATAGAAAGCGGCATTAAAAATAACCATTAAATAAAGTTCTGATCCTTATCTGACAACATTCAGTTAAAATACAATCTATAAAGATCAGCACAAAGTCTTTCTAGTCATTAATAATGATTCATTGTGAATAACAAATCCATTTGGAAATTATTATTAGTTGTTAGCAACTGCAGAACAAGGTTTCATTAAGAAACATTATGCTCTATGTTATAAAATGCTATTGGTTGAAGGTACATTCTAATGTGATCATAATATATTCAAATGTCATCTTGTCAAATGTAGTTTTAAACGACAAGATTAAAATAAATGCAGTTTTCACAACATTGTAAAATATTTATTTGCAAGGAAATATGATCTGTTTAGCGTCCTGCTAACTCAGCATACAATGTGTAATTAAAATTACGTATAACAAGATTTTATGTTTTAAAAATCAACACAAATATTTAAATAAAGAAACAATAATGCAGTTATTAATAATTTAACTTGTGTGTTTTTATGTAAGTAAACACTATAGATAACAATACCAAAGTAAAAGAAGATTAAATCATTTTGCCGGTTAACACAGATTTCAGGGAGTACATTGTTTTTGCCAATGTGTTTAGAAAAATCAGTCCTGTGCCTTTTTATAAAAAAACAATCCTGATCTGAAGGTGATCTGTTAAAGATCCAAACTGTGAGTTTTGGGATCCGATGCTCACCTGACCTTGTGGAAAGGAGGAGTTAGCTTGTGGAGTTAGCTTACATTACAAAAAGTTACAGTTTTCATAAAGTCAGACACTTCATAAAGAACAAACTACATTCTGTGTAGGCACTGAATGTATCATTGGACAAAGAGGAGCTGCAGACTGTGGGATGTCAGTGTGTTATCAGTTTACAATATAATCATTAAAGATACAATATTTGAAGTGGTCGGCTTACCAATTTGTATTTCATCCTTATTTTCCATGATTACTTGTTCAACTATATTTAGTCATAGCCTGGCCTTAAAGTCTTTATTCTACCACCTATAACACTGAACAAACAATGAACAGCATTGGCTGCTGAACTGCGCCAATGTTAATAAAAGCGGTTATCAAATTCACATTTTTGTTTTTTTCTAAAGAAATGTTTCTGTTTGTTTACCGTTAGAATTTTTGACAATAAAGCACTTACATTTACTGCTCCATGTTGCTACCACACTGAATTGTTTCAGTGACAATTTGCTCTATAATGAGAGTGACAGCACTGACAATAGCCTTCATAGATGTAAATTAAGAGTTCCGAATGAATGACTAAAAATATAAGCCGGAGACAGAGCTCTCAAACCTATCTATCCTCACAGATGGCCTCTCCATATTTATATCAATTACAGCTTCATCCAGTAATTTGTTAGCGTAATGCAACGAGGCGCTGCCTTCGGCCTGTCTCCCCACAATGACTTTCGCCTTAATTAGACAGGGTTAACAAAAGGAGAGCGACCCCAAGGCCTCACCCCTCTCTGGCATATGCAGCCGCTGGAAGGATGTGTTCACTCTGCGGCCGGCGGCTACCTCCTGTGATTAATGTGTATATGTCCAGGGCTCATTTTGGCAGGTTCCTGTCTGACGTGTCTCCAAAGTTCAATTGTATTCATGGTAAGCAGCGTTTAATTCAAATGAGTGTATTAGAATTGCAAATTATACTAGATGGTTTAGAAGTTCAAGTGCAACGTCTTATTAGGATGGGTTAAAAAATCTCCAGGTAGGTGTGAATGCAAAAGAGGAACAGGGAGGTACAATCATGTGATAAAGTGGAGGCATATCAGAAATGGCCTGGATGTAAAACAGAGAATGAAAGGGTAAATTGTATCCAGTCTGAACATCAGGTTGGTGTTTTTCTCCGTTAAGGCCAAAGGCCCTTTGGTCAAAATGAACCCTCAGTCACCAGTCATGTCATCAACATTCATTTGAACAGCTGCTTGTTCAGATCAACCTATGAGGACTGAACCACTTTACAATGTCTCATTTGAAGTGCTCTAAACTGTGATAGATAGAAATAGACAATTCTGCTTCGGATTGCCCGTTAATCACTTTGGCATTTTTCTCCCAATGTGCCAAATATTTCTTGGTGTTCAGAATTTTCATTTGCATGCTAATGAAGGTGAAGGGCAGAAGCCACTAATTACAATCCAGTAAAGGCCTGCCTAATGGTCCACTAAAGACATAGCATGGCTGAGCCCATAATTCCATTATGCAAATGCAGAGTCAGGAGTGGAAAACCCAGAGTCATTGCAAACTAGATTGGCTGTTGCAGGACTTCTTTGCACTTGGTAAAGATGTAAAACAATATACTTGTCTGTGCGGCATCTGTGAGTAATGGCTTAGGACGTACGAGAAAAACACTTTGGTCTTCTCTTCATCCAGGCTCTGTGAGCTGCTAAAAAATGCGTTCTGATCAATGACCATGCGCATCAGAGGCAGAACTGATCATGTTGCCTGTTGGTGGTTCCCATAGTACTGACCACCCTATTGCCCTGAGCAGTCATTGTTTCCTTACTCAAAAGGTCCCTGTCGGCTACTCTGTACGCAAAGAAAAGTTCTATTAACATTCAGTGTTACTACCCAAGACCTGTGTATCCTTGTAGACCATGTAGAGTGCATTTGTTTCCTTGTACAAAATTTACAAAGTATTTGTATAAGTATTTTATTGCATAAAGTAGTGCAGGAATTACTTTGTTTTTGGTTAGATGCCTAAAATAAGGTCTGTTGTTAATACAAGATTACGAGATTTTCAAGGTTTGTTCTACGACATAATTCAGTACACACCCCACTGGTGAGTGTCTGAAGCTTAAACGTCTCTTAAAAAGGTGATTGCTGTGGCTAAATAGGATACTAAATGTCATTACGACCAACACACGTCGCCTTTAGCTTAGTGGTGTATTTTGTCGTATTTAGAACATTTAAATATTACATTGCTATTATTTAATACCAGTCTAGCTTCTGGGCCAGCCTGAAATTGCATAATTAAAGAATACAAATATAAAGTGTGTTATATGAGACTACACAATAAAATCAACCCTGGGTTTCGCAAGTTGAACGCTTTTCATTTATTGTGAATGCCTTTTGTATGTGAAGGCTATTTGGATCCAACAAAGGAATTGCGGATTGTTCCATAAATAATCAAAACTACTACTATAGAGAGGTAATTTTAGAATACACTCAATGGCTATTGCAGAAAAAAGGGATGATGCAGGAATAGCATGGTTACTCTAAGCACGACAAAAACTGAAGATGTTTCATATTACTGACAAAAAAATCAAAAGCCTCTCTGTGTCATCATAACCATACATATGTACATTTCATTCAAATCTCCCCATTTTGCCTGCTAAATAGTGATTTGTAGTTGAAGTAAGGCAAATTGAGATTGTGTCTAATCCACTAACCACCCACACTCCCTTAAAGATTTTTAGAAAAGGCAGTGTGACGTCTTCAACAATGTTTCTTTCCCCATTGAGAATGACTCCTACCGTTGCTTCTTTAAACACATCATTGTCACCAGCAAGTCATGTAAGCAAGAGAGATTTTTCCATCCTGGAAACTCAGATAAGATCAGGAAATGCTTCTTTTATGAAGGAGTTTTAGGGTGCAAAGGTGCCAGCCTTGGTGGATTAATTTTTAAGCTGAGGCAATTTGCACTTGTAATTGGTAATGGAGGAGAAATATTTACTTGCACTTGTTAGCACCGTATCTTGATTTACATATTTATTTTATCAGGGAAAAAGGCAAAAAAAGCTGCAATTGAAGTGCCAACCAAGGCTCACATTGTCCTTGCTCTGCTCTGCTTATAGCACAGTAAGGGATCAATGTTGTCTTTTGGACACTCTGTAGACTTGACACTTTGGCCAGCGCCAAGACATCAACCAACCTTAATGTATTCATGTATTCATGTTTGGCCACTCACTGGTCTTGTTCAGATCCATACAGAAGGAGAGATAAAAATAAAAAGGAGAGCGAGTTCCCCTCGCAGCTACGGTTCTGTCATTGAGAGGCAGTCAAGTGTCTGTCTGATTCACAGCAACCTGCCAATGATCACAGCATCCCTGGGGGATATACAGCGACGCAGCAGGTGACAGTCATTGCAACATGTTGGCTTGGCTCCGGTTCCCCACATCAAAGATGAAGAAACGGGACTAATCTCTATTCAGGTCTTGCTCGTGGCGTTCTCTGTGCAATTACAGAGGGATCACATGGGCCCTGGAACACTCCCCTATTCTGTATTGCAAGCCAAAATCATAGTTTAACACATTAAGAAAAAACAATTATTTTTCTGTTTTTGCTCATAATGTTAAAATATCTGACTCTCTAACAGTTTCTTGGATTAGTAAATCACTCACCTCAATAAGTACAAGTATTATAAAAGGAGTGTTTATTTCTTGGGGGATCCGGCTCAGCAGTTTGTAACACATGTCCTACATTAGGCTACAGAACACAAACTGGGAACAATCCTTCCCTGCATCACAGATGTTTTTTTGTTTGTGCTATTTGAGGACTTGTATATTTGTTAGAAGGGCTTTAGAATGTGAAGTTGGGAAGTGAAAAAAACAAAGCTTGCCATTCCAAATTACTTCACTCCATATTTCCTGGCGCACCTGCAGTGTCACAGCTCAAGGACTAAATCCCAAAAGCATGACTCAGCAAAGGCAGTTGCAAAAAACAAACTATTCAAGGAGCCTGACAAAGTAAAGGGCTAGGCTAAATCAGAGTCTGAGAAAAACAGGCAATGGTCAAATCACAGGTTAAAGACAGGTTCTGGCAGGTTTTGGTAGAGAATCTGGCAGCAGACCGATGGAAGTGGACTGGACTAATCTCTATTCAGGTCTTGCTCGTGGCGTTCTCTGTGCAATTACTCACACTATGGAGCTGATCATGGAATGGTGACCAGGTGAGTGGAGAGGATAAGCAGGTGAAATGGATCTACTGATTCGAGGGCAGATGAATAGGAGAGGCAGGTGAAGAGAAGTAACGCGCTGGTTACTGTGGGTGGTTCTCACCCTGCCATCTTGGTATTGCTGACTCCACCAAATCCAACATAGGGCAAAGAGTTAGAGCTGAGGCTCAGCAGAGCAGGCAGCTAGCACAAATAACTCTAAGCCTTAATATTACTTAAATCTGTGAGTTATATAAAGATTTACTGACAGGGAAATTAGCTATGGAGATGCATTTGCAATTGTGGCACTATTGGAGATAAACTGGACAATATGAGGGACAACAGGCAAATAAAAGAAAACCAGTATTAATGTTTTATCTCACACTTCTGGTCATTTATTTGTCAGGATAATGGCAGGGTTATAAATGAACACAAAAAAGAGCCCTATTCTAGTGCTCCTTATGAAACTAATTTGTATAAAATCATTCCTAATTAGAAATGCTAACTACAGTTATTGCACAAATGTCTATCATTACAAGAAAAATATATTACAAAGAGCCATATGGATCAAAGGAAAATATGTGACGATTGGGGATTATGACTGTTTTGGGATATGTGCTATAACGTTGACATTTAAAACTGCTGTTCATAATAAACACTTTCCAAATGTGAATAAAAGCTGTACATAAAAATGCATTTAAATGTTCCACTTTTGGTGCGTTGGAATGCATATTTCTGGGAAGGCATCAAAGATGGGAACATTGAAGTCATGCATCTCATGGACAGCATGTCTCTTCAGAGCAGCCTGTTGACAACTGAATGTAACCAGAGGGAGCCATGAGAGGAAAATTGTGCCGGTACTTAACTTTCCAACCTGAGCATGGACTAAAATAGCATACGACATGGTATAGTAATTATAGTTTGAATCACCAAGGGAGTGACGAAATTGTCTCTAAAGCCAAAAGTCTAAAGACCTCGCACATCTGCTTTGAAAGACAAAAGAAAACAATGAAACTTTTCTTTCCAGTCCATATGGCCAATTAGAAGAGAAATCCTTAGTGAGTTTCACCTTAATTATTTCTCTACCTCTTGCAATGAATGGAATCATTTTACCGTAAAGGACTTCTAATCAAGCAAGAAAATGTCATATCATAGCTATTTCTGGCAGGAGATGCTGCCCTCCCTGGTGTAGAAAAGTTTTAAAGTACAGATGCCTTAGTGCACCTTGCTAAAGGCAGCTGGAAAATCTACTTGTTGTGCCTGTGGGAATGTTTTATGAATAAATAAACTCACTGTCAAATACAATCCCTGGGTGCTTTACAAAGCAGCCTCCTGATGCGAATAAATGATTTTGGTTCACAGGACTGAAATCTGGAGAAGCAAAAGGCCTTCAGCTAGCATCCATTTAGTTATTCCTCTCTGTAATAAGTCAGTGACTTACTTTTGCTTCGCCTCAAGGACTGAGCCATCATAAACATCTAAAGCATATACACAGTCCTTGTATAAGACCCTGTCTCACATATCACATCTTAATAGGCTTTAAGTATGAACAGTATTGGCATATGTCATTATTTAAAACGTGTGGTCTAAAAAATAGCCGCATTGCATTCTTTGAAATGTAACTTAATCGTCTTAAAGGTCCCATGTCATGCTTTTCCGGTTATTACCTGTCCCCTTGTGTGTTATGTAGGTTTTTATGCATGTAAACGGTCTGCAAAGTCACAAACCCTCAAAGCACACCCTGTAGGGAGTAAAACTCTAACACAGAAAAGACCTGTCTATGCTGCCCCAGAACGCCTCGTTGGAGATTTCTCATTTTCCATTGTTTGCTTCCAGGGTTCTGTGACGTGTGAACACCAAAATCAACAGCAAATGACCGGATTGGCCCAAATGGACCAATCCGCGGAACACCTCACACACCAGGATCCCTTGGCTAACTCACAGGGAGTCCCCATTGACTTGCATAGAGCTCCCTGAACGCTGGTAATAGACGAGTTGGGATCGTGGAGAAATGCTCTCCGCAGACCCATTCTCACAGCGTTATAAACCTTTTTCTTACTCAATATCAAGCCACACTTATTGTTTTTACTTCGGCTTTGAGTGTTTGTGTGTGCTCAGGATGAGTTTCGCTTGTTCTCGCTGTATCGCCGACATGGAAACCTGTCCGCTCCTCGCAGCAGCGGCGAACAGCAACGATCCTCGCAATGTCCCGACCAATCAGAGCACACTGGGCTCACAGGGAGGGGGGCGCAGGAGCTCCAACAAGCCGTTTAGGACAGAGAGTGAATACACATACTATACAGAGATGCTGTATGAGAAACCAATGTGATTTGGGAAAATTGCACAATATAAATCTATTCTAGTATACCTCAACAACGGAAACATGATCAGTAGAAATGGCCATGTCATGGGACCTTTAACTATAGCTATAACTGCATCCTCCTCGTCAGGTCCGGAGGCTTGTTCTATTTTCCAGTACTATATGACTATGAGCAGGTGCATTTAAGTTTAGCATAATTAGGTTAAAAATAATGTAATATGCTGCAAATAGCTTTTTATGTTTATTTAAAATGAGGCTTAAAGGAAGAGTGCACACTGCACTGTGGTCGATTTAATTAGACCTAGTGGAGGCAGTTTATTCCTGGCATTTTTGGACATGAATTCCATATAAAGTTTTAAAATATTGTAATTTTAGTGTTACCCAAGGGTATGTCGTTTCCTGGAAAAGTCCTTTTAGAATTTACGAATACAGACCTTATTTTTAAGCTCTTATCTACAACTTCTGTCCTCAACCCCTCCCATCGGACAAGCACCGGCATATACACGCGGTACAAACAGTAACCTGTATTATTCATTCATTGACATCCATATTGTGTGATTTTGCCTGTGTTCTTTGCAGACTGGTGGGCATCTCAGGCCTTTTGAGATGACATACTGAGATAAGTTGCTCACTTCAATGTCAGCAAAGCTTCATACTGATGTAAAGAAATGTTGCTAATTGTTTAGCCCTGTGGTCACCACTAAGCCCTCCACTTCCATGATTGGTGGTTAAACCAGAATGCTACTGTAAGAGGGAAGGCAGGCAAATGTAGCTAATAGTTTAGCCCTTTATTAATCACTAAGCCATAGCTAATGTTCACTCAAGACACTAGCCACAGTTTTGTGCAGAAGCTAAACTGTTAGCAAATGTTCTGAAACACTTTGATACAATATTGCCAGGCTCTCTTATTGATAATATAGTTTAGCCATTTGCTAACTACTAAGCCCTAAACCTCTGTGCTGCAGCGGTAATTGGTGGTCTCAACCAGAATGCTACTATATGAGAGAAGAGGAGCTAATGTTGCTACTACTTTAGCCCTTTACTAACCGCTAAACCATAGCTACCATAACTTAATTATGAGGCTAATGTTTGCTCAAGACACGAGCCACAGTTGTGTGTGTGGAAGATATTCTTTAACCCGGAGGGATTTGCATGACCATTTGCATTTGTTGAACAGCCAATCGTAATGTTTTTCTACTGTATATGACATGTGATTGTGTCATGTCACAGTCTCTAAAGCTTAAGAAAACAGAGTCAAAAGGAGGTGCAGAAGTCTAGTTTTCTCTCAGACCACCACATTACAATATGCTAAAATTATATTATGGATTGTTTCCCAATGACGCCAAAAGTATGTTGCCTACCCCAGTTTTAATCAAGAGTTAACCTGCACATTTCTTTCTTTGTACTTATTGAACAATGAATTGGTTGAAGAATACGTAGGATTTTAGACGACCAAGAATTTCTTTGGTTCCATTCAGCTATGTCATCAGCATTTATTTCATGTGAAAAGCAAAAAGAGCAGATTCATCTCAGTTTTATGTTACCAACTGTGCAAACTGAACGTCTCATGCGTTTGCCAACTAGTTTGAAGAACTACTGAGTGAAACCAAAAAGACTTTTATATGTATTGCTTTCCAAATCCCTCATGCTCTATACGTGAGGGAAATCTCAGCGACAACTGTCTTCTTTTAACCTCTGTCATCTAAAACTATGTTAAGAAAAAAGTATGGTTCCAAGAGCTGCCTTGTCATCTATATCTTTGGACAGCACGGAAGATTTAGTCTTTAATTACATGTCCTTTTTCCACTGCCAGTTAGATTTTCTTCCTTCATTTTGTTTATTTTTTCTGGCGTTTTCATAAGATTGACTTTCAAAGTCTTTTTTCTACCATTTCACTAGACCTGCGAGTGTCCTTGAATGCAAGCTGCTTGTATGAATGAGCCATGTCATTTATGGGATAAAGAGCAGGAGGAGAGACGTTTAACCTTGCACTCCTCTCGTCTTTTTGCAATCTAACCTCACGCGCTGTAGGTCTCAACTTGTTCAGTCTGAAATGTAACGCTCGGTGCATAGCAATGGCTCTCTCCTCAGTTGCTGCTGGCCCTCTCAGTCATTCTTCATTACACAAGAGATGGAGAGGCTCATCCTATCCCCTATTGCGCTGCCTCCTTTACCAGCAGCGCTATTTAGATGGTCTCATCTCTGTCTCTCAGTGGCTTTCATCATGAGAAAGTTGTTTGAGTTTGGAATGCACATATAAGCTCTTTTATTTTTCTTTAAGTAGTATTCAAGCAACAATTTTCAACTGATTAAAAAAAAATCTAAATTTAAAAAAAGTAGAGCATAGTGCAATTTTGGGGACTATTCAGCTGTGGGTTAATACACATTTGGTGCTTGTGGTGAGTGTTTACAGAGGTAAAATAGTGGAATGGAATTCACTCAAAATAAACTAAATGGGCCATGTTCTTTGTAATGAAGAAACATGTCAACCAGTGCAACAATACAGTTCTTTGTTAAATATCCCAGACATTCTTAATCATCCTCAGGGGAATATGAATGAGTGAACCAAACTTCATGGCAAGCCATCCAATAGTTTGACATATTTACATTGTAGTTTATTGTTTATTTAATGATCCAACCAAGTATATTATTTGTTTTTAGACAATGTATAAAAAGATACAAAAACTTTTCTCGTAACAGACATGGCAGTACAATCAAACATAAAAACCCTAAAACTGAATCCAGCACAGTCAAAAAATAAATGTATTAAAGAATTCTAGGATATTAAAATGAATGTTTGACATCGAAAAATAAGGTCTTTTCTCATTCTGTTATTTGGCAAGACATTTCTTTGTATGCTTTTTGAAAGTTGTCTTTTTATGGACGGCAGATATATCTTTGAGCAGAAGTTTCCGGAATGCCATTGACTGGTGTATAACGGTATGTACAATGATTTGTAAATGGAACAGGAAGGCTCTTGTACTGTAACCAGGCCAAATGTATCTAATGAGCCAAGTTCGTCTGGTTGGTACTAATGATGCTCTGCAGTAGCATAAGGAGATACAAAGACATGTTTTGTTCAGCAATGCCAGATGTACACATTGACTCTTCCTGTATGAGTAGCCAAATAACAGAAAAGCTGCTTTTTTTGGGAAATGTGCAACAATTTTGGATCATTTTGATGCCGATGACCAGTCTACAGAGCAGTCTTCTAGTTGAGATAGAATACAAAACAATAGCTGATTTTTACGCCACAGTATAGCTCAGCTTGCAGAGCTGGCAGTCCATCTACTGTGACTTGGTCCCCGAGCAGGTTTCCAGGTTTGTATCTGGCACAGGACCATTAATTCTATCTCTACAATAAAGGCACTGGTTGCCCAAAAAATTGCTGTTTTGTCTATTGAAGGAGTAATAAAAGCAGAACACATCTAAAGCAAAATGGTATTGTGACAAAAACAAATTGGAATTAAAAAGAATTATATATACTGTATCAAAAAAGCTCTTAAACCAGAAACATTAATTTTACAGGACAGCTGGTGTTCTTTCTATCAAAGACAGTTTCTCTTTCTCCAAAAATTTGAAAAAAACGCCAACACTTTAATGCTTTTGTTGAACAGAGGAGGTAAAATTGCTATGGACAGTCCGTGAATGTCCATGCTGATATGAAAAATACTTATTTTAATACGGTTTCAAACAGCAGTGTTTTATTTCACTTCCATTTATGTGAATCTGACAACTCCCTATACAGAACATAGTTGTAGAACAACTTCAAACTAAAAATCACATTTCTATGAGATGATCCCATGTGAAAAGCGGAGGTGGGCGTTCTGCTTTGATTTGAGACAGCTGTCTTAGCAGTAGTGTCAGATTGTTTCAGTCTGTTTTTCAGACCTACATTGTCACCTGAGGTGGAATTAGATTAATTCAAGTGTAATCGCTGATTCAATTTCCGGGCATAATCTCCTCACAAATGTTTGAACAAAATGTGGAATAAAAACGCCAGTGACAACTCCTCATGCATTTATGCAATAGATCAAATATTAGGGTATTACAACAAGTTGACACATGTGCCGCAACATCCCTGGAGTCACAACACAATTTTCATCTCTTCCAGCTATAAATGGATCTGTAAAGCGTTTGTTATTGTTTGATAAGTCCCACCATGAAGAGATTTAGGTGTGCTTTCTGACACTGACGTCGGATTAGAGTTCGAACTGGCTCTGGAGTGACTAAATTGCACAACACTTTCTAGCCTGCAACGGTTTAAAGAAAGAAAAAAAACTCCTTCATGCTCCCTCAAAATAAACCGCACCCTTTCTACACGATGCTCCTCCATCCGTATGCATTTCCAAAGCCTGTCAAGTGGATTGCAGTTGTTTCAGCTCTCTCAGTCAGACGAATGCTTCTTGGAACGGCTTTCTATTCTGGTGCTGGCAGTCAGCGCCGCCTGGCATGACAATAACCCTTAAGCGCTTTCCACCTACTACCTCCATCCAAGAGTATGTGTACTTTCCCTTGCTCGCATTTGATAAGACAGTAAGTGGTGAATATGCCTCCCGACGTCTAAGTCAATCGAACCTCCGCTGCTGGTTTCGGGATCAGATACAAAGAGGCCACTGGGAGTTCGGTGGCAGATGGTTTGAAACAAGAGATGGGTGGTAAAGCTTTGACTGACAGTCCCTCAGTGCCCCCCCACTCCCACCTCTCAGTCTCAGTGATGGCTTAATGGTGTCAACAGGAGAGATAGGGTCGTGACTCCCTTATCTGGACAAAATCTTAGACCCATCACCATCTCTGTTTGCAGTAATTGCGGGTGCAGTGTGGTCTCTGCAGGGGAAAAAGGCAAAGTAAAAGCCAAATCAAAAGGCTCAGCTTCAATCCACTTGACCGAGTGGGTCAACGGAAATAAATGACTTTCCTTTGACCGCCTGTACATCCATCTCTTCGGTGTCACCGCTGTCAAGGACGCTGGGGCCTATCTCCGCCGCACTGCTGCTCTGATAAAATGAAAACAGACCGATGGTTTAAAAAGAAAAGAAAAAAACTGTCGCTCCTTTCTGTCTGTTATCAATGAGGAGCTATCCATCTGTGTCCGCCATCACCATGCATCCACATCACCTCCAGTTGTCGATTATTATAGAAGGGAATAATGCATGAGAAATACGCCAGATGCCCGATATCGTCAGGGGAAATGTGATACTCCTGTACAGTTACATGCTGTGTCTACACATCTGGCAAGTTGGAGTGTGTGTACATGTGTGTGAACAGTCAGTGTGGATCCACCTGAGAGAAAATAAGGAAAGGAGGTGGCATTGGCACCAGCAGCCGTGGCAAGTGGCAAAGCAGATGGCTCTGTTCTTACCATCATTTCCTTTCCCATAATGCTTCGGGAGCGTAGCGCACAGAGCACATACTACACTCTGCCTCCCCCTTGGGAAGAAGTAGCTACAGGGTAGTCATTCTTAAGAAGGGAACAAGCACTTCACACTGCAAAGGAGCCCTAATTGTTTACCAGATACCCCAGTTCCCTCTCGATTTTTTCTTTTGTAGCACCAGCGGGAAGAAAAAAAGCCAGCGTGCAGATTTGATGCTGCTGATAACACCTTTCCTTCCTGTTCAGCCACCTGCCTCGTTAGCCACCTTGCAGCCGGTGCCAATGAACTGGACGACAAATCCAATTGGAGCTTCTCATGATGTTCCCCCTTCGTCCCGGCTGCCACAGTTCTCTATTCTTTTCATTGGCTGCCCAGTGCGCCAGATGGAGCCCGTCGTCTCTGCTCCACCTCGGGGCTCGTCCTCTTCCTTTGAGTAGGGAGAGCAAGACCTGTTTACACTAGCAGTCCACACAGGGTCACTATCTGTTTTTTTCTAATCACTGAGTCATTTTTGCAGTGTCCTAATCACACCGAAAATGTGGTTCGCTACCAAAAAAGTTACTATAGCTGCTTTATTTATTCTGGCAAAGACATTATTTGTTCATACATGGGTACTTTTTGAGGGTTTTGGGCTACTTTGCTTCCATATACAGTCTTCTATAGACTAGTGGAAAAGAACACCTCCAAATACAAATGTTAGTGTTTATGTTACTAACTTTGTATATTTGCCTCAGTAGATTTTGCCTAAGGTAATGTCTAATTTCAATATTTAAACATGACATTTCAGTTTTTTCTCATACTGAGCCAGATATCAGCTCAGTAGCTTTACAGTTGTATTCCTATTTATCTATATTTATAAGGTTTTTAAAAAGGAGTTTGGTCATATATCCTAAATAGCTTGATTTATATAATATGTAATACCTTAAAACCTGTCGAAAAATAGGACTATTGTCCATTTACAGTATTTTTATTTATAGAGTGAAACAAAAAGATTTCCATAACTCCTTCCGTAAAAAACGTTCAATATAATTTGTGAAGAAAGTGAACATTTAGTTTTGATCCTGTCTTTATGGTATGTTCCAGAAATATATGCTAGTTATAAATAGTCAGAAATACTTCCACAATTCCCAGTGAGAACATTTTTTTTGTGACAGTTGTTCCATTATAGAATTTATAAAATAATTGTAAAAGATTGTAATATAATGTATTATATAATACTAAAACATATTAGCACATATTTAAAAAGAGGGCACATATTTTCATATCTAAAAACAACATCTCAAATATTAATGTCATTAATCAATGTCAAATTGATTCATCAGTTACATTTTTATTTAATATTTACTTTTAGTATCACATTTAGCTTTTTACCACCAGTGTTCTCATCACACCCTGTCTGCATTCAGAGGCTCATGACGGATAATCATTCAAACAAACCAAAACTCATTTACTATGCAAAAAACATGGGTGTTTTCTTTGCATTTTCTTTGTGTTCCAGCTGCATCTCCTGTCCACACGGCAACAGCAACGCCACAAATAGCAGATGGTGGTCATCTGGTTTTGAATACCCACACTCATCTGCTGCCCTACTTCTGCTGGATCCACTGCTGCTAGGACAGGATATCAGGGGATCTACATATGTTTCCTGATGCATACATGTATTGGGTCTCATGCAGGAACCATACTGAAACAAATGACCTCATATGTTTTTAGTACCTAGAATCACGAGTGTTTCGTAGTTTTGATCTTCCCTTTTTATGAATTGTCAGGAATCTTGATAAGAAAAAACATCTTGTTCTCATGGTCCACAAAATGTTTGTCCAACACCAAGAAACATGTTTAAAATGTGATGATTATGAAAAATACATAATAAAAAGAATGGCCGAAGCCATGCTATACTCTCCTTATAGGAATACTTTAATGTATTTTATTACTTTTTAATAATTGAAAATCTTTGTTTTCTCGCAAGCCTCTATGGGTGAAACAGGAATCCACAATCACATGATCAAATATGCATTTTGATATGTTTTAAAGTAATATATAACCATTGGATTATTAAATGTGTGGGTTAAAGAATTACTATTCGTCAGGTCATCTCAATTAAGATAACATATCCCATTGGAGGATAGTAGTGTGTGCGTTCAGCTTCTCAATGACTCACACACAGATTTTTGTTGCTTTTTGAATTCCCTGTAACACCAATTCTGACTCTTGAAAACTAAATCCTAATTTTGTTATGCTCATTTTGAAGGTGCTGTATCTGTATTTAGTGTCTCTATTGTGACATGTTTCCATGCTTTAATGTTCAAAAAGCTCTTTATTTTTCTCACACTGCCTGTGCTGCAGCACCTCTTTTCACCCTCTGTCTGAAACCAGAGCCCAGTCTGCTCTGATTGGTTAGCTGGCTCTGTTGTGATTGGTCAACCCTTTAGAGATGTCCCACACCTTATCCATCAGGCACAATGTGTAGGAGCTGGTAAGCTGGTTAGCTGGCCTGTGCGAGTCATGTGATGTCATCATGTTACAGAAGTAAACAAAGGAGTCCAATGGAGGAGTTTCAGGCAGGGGGGGAGGGGGGAGTGTGTGGGAGAGAAACTCCCTCTGGAGGGAACACAGGGAATGTAGCCTTTGCAGACCATTTACATGCACAAAAGGCCATATAACACACTACAGGAAAGGGAAAACTCGCAATAGGGCCTCTTTAATATAATTAAAGAGTAACACATACAGCACACATACAGATGCAATTCTTCTTCTTCTTAAAGACCTTTGGTGGCATCTGCCCAAGTTTTTGGCATGTGCATGTGAATATTTTCACAACACGTGCCCTGCCCTTAGGTAGTTTTCAAGTAGTGGCATTACTTTTGCTAACAATAAGCAATTGGCCGTATGCCTCAAATATAGTGAGAGAAATATAAGAAAGTGTTACTTTACAAGTTCCATTGTCGCATTCCAAAAAATGAACAATAATTCATATTTATTTGCATCTTCACAAAATTCCTGAAAGTTATAAGACGTGAGGGAGCCGATGAGAAGGCGGCAGGTATACTGCAGAGACAGACACACATAAAAGAGGCCTGCACAGTGAAATCTGAGTGATGCAGGTGCTCGTCTGGCAGTCTGGCATCCCCCTTATATTATCTCCGGATAGTAGAGAAGAACGAGGACAGCGCATGAGGCGTGTGCACATTCTTATCATATATCTGACTTTTGGCCATTACCACATAGGTGATAACTGACAGCGGATTCAATCTCATTTTAAATGCTGGCAATAATACTAACATGCCAAAATCCTTCGCCTTATCTGAGAAAGATAGACCTCGAGGAAGATTTCCCGCTCTTGCATGATCATACTTAAGGCTGCCATCATTCAGTGTAATAGGTAAAAGCCAAAGTACTGCAGAGGACAACAACCTGCCATCCATCACTATTTTACCAACACTTGTATGATTACAAAAGCTTTTATTGAGTAGCATAAATCAAGACCTAAACCCTTGAGGTTGTAGAATAAATCAGCAAACATTAGTAAGGCCTCTCTATTTTTCAGATAATGAAGACAGGTTTATAATCATTTCACATTCAGCCCAATATAAAAACCCCATGGTAAATAAACCATCGTTTTTCATGCACTCACTAACTTGCCTCGTGATGCGCCTGAGCCGTAAGTAATCGCCCTGTGTGTGCACATCGATATATTTCACCACAGACAGGTCAAAAGGCGTAGTCGGAGGCTTCTAACTGCAGCCAAGAAGCCTCTGCAGGTGTTTGTGCATTTGTGCATGCCTACGTGTGTCTGTGTGTGATGTATAACAGCTTGGACTGGCACAGCACCGCGGCGATGTAATTGGCTTTCAGAGAGAGGTAAACAGGACTGCAGCCACGAGGAGGGCAGCTGAAGATTGACCTTCAGAAAAAGCGAGCGAACGGGCGGCTGCCTTGAGGCTGCCATCTCACTGCAGCTTTGACACTAGAGTTGCTATTTTGTATTTTTTTTCCCTTTGGCGGTGGAAAGGAGGGGGGATACGATAATCAGATCCAACCTCAAATATCCCCATTACTTACATGGAGCACTTTGTAGGTAGGACACCTTCCTCGGGGATCACTGGGTTCCTCGTGTGATCAGGGTTCGTCCATGTTTCTCCCTCTGATAAGGCTGGGTTGGGGTCTCTTGTCTGCGGCGATGCACTCTGCGGCACAGGAAGTGTGATTACTACACATCTGCAGAGGTGAAAGCAAGACACCTGCTGAGAGCTTCTAAAAGGTGTCAGACGCAGGGTGACGCCGCTTTGTGAGGCTTCAGCTGGGGGATTTTACCGTCCTAACTAAAAGGGAGAGACCTCGCTGTGTGGAGGCTGACATGATGCAGATGATGATGCTGTTTGTTGAACTAATTGCTTGATGCGTATTATAATGTGGCTTTCCTTAACATGTGCTTTGAGTGCATCTCTCTGTGTAAACAGGGCTGGGAGGGTTACTTTTCAAATCTATTGCGTTATGATTACTTGTTACCGGTAAAACAAATATAATAATCCGAGTATCAAAATATGTAACCTAATTACTTTCCATTACGTTTGGATTACCTAAATATAAAATGCAACGCAAATAATTACAAGAAAAATAAATATCATTAGATTAGAATCGGAGGATGAAACCCTTTTTATTTGTGTCACACATGCACACAGCACACACAGTGACATTTTACCTCTGCATTTAACCCATCTTAGTTCTATAGCAGTGGGCAGCTATTGCACAGCACTCGGGGAGCAATGGGGGGGGGGGGGAATTTGGGGTCTCTCATCCAGTCCAAGCCACTGCTGTACAGGATGGTGTTGTAGTAGGTTATGTTGCATGAAATATAATGTTAACAAACTGTGAAACTAAGAGTGTCAAACGGTTGAGCACATGGCCATCTTTCGTGGATTCAGTACTCTGTTAGTCCCCAAGCCTTTGATGTATTTAAATGGTTATAGACTGTTTATTCTGTTTCTCTCACACACACACACACACACACACACACACACACACACACACACACACACACACACACACACACACACACACACACACACACACACACACACACACACACACACACAGCGCCATCTGCTCGCATATACAGTATTAATGGAAGCCAATAATGGCCCTATGCTTGGTTTACAGTGGCAGTTTATGATGGATGTAACAGAGTTTAATTGGGAATAACGAGCCCGTTATAGGGACATCATTACCCCACAATGTGGACTACAATGAGCACACGCGACAACCCAACACACTGGGTCTCATACTAAAGGGTGATGTTATTGAGAAAATGCTGTTATCATGATTATGAAACGCTTCCAGCGGCATCACCTCTTCCCTTTCCTGTCCTGCGCGTCCTCTTTTTGATAAATACAAAGAGCAGTGAAGTGAAGTGCGCTTGATTAGCTTCAGCTAAGATAGCCGGCCGCGGTACACTGATGACTTTCTTCCACTCAATCTTAATTAGCAAGTGGAGATGCTTCCGCAGGTTTTGATGATGTCAAATCCATTCATTTTCCAGCTCAGCGGGGACCTTTCCGCGTCTCCCTTTTGTATTGACACTCGGGGATAATCATATCGGTGACCTCTCTCTCGTCTGACTACTTCTCTGCCTCTCGTCGGGCAACACAGCGGCTGGTCTCGCCTGAACTGTGAAGGAATCAACGCCCTTCAATACCTCTGTTGGAACAGGAAGAGAGAGGGAATCAATCCCATCTAATGCCTCTGCTGAAAGACAGGGGAGAGTGTTGGCTAACACCACTGCTGACTGATAGAAGCACAACAACTCCTACCATGAATCTGATTCTGTGAGCAGCACATCTGCCATGACACAGTGATTTACAGGTTGATTAATGCCAGCCAGGGTCTTAAAAAGCAAATGCAGGGTACTGTACATTCTGTTACAGTACGGAATATGCCGCATTTTGTTACTCAGCAAAATTCATTGACACACAATTTGCACCTGACAGATGTCACTTACACGGTTTCAGTTTCAAGACAAACAAAAAATGTGTTTATTTAACCACACAAAATATAATTTGTAAACCAGTTACTCACTCGGCTTTCTTCATTTGTTTGAAGAATGCATTATTTCCTTCTCTTGCCTCCACAGCATTGAGGGATCAAAAACATTCCAAAGAATACTCTGCATAATTGGAGGAGTAGTGTGTTCGCCCAAGTGTGAGACTGTTCATTTGGAGGAAAAATTATAATTTCTTCAGTAATTTAAGAGGTGAGCAATTAATATACAAACTTTCATTTTGGGGATGAAGTATTCCTAAAAGGAGGGTATGCTTCGGCTTTTGTCATTTTATGTTTTGGGCATTGTAAGCATTTACTATAAAGCGATAATAAAGAGATCAAAAGAAAATGTTGGGTAAATACCAATGAGGTTGTTACAGTTCATGGTCAGCATCTTAATCCCTAAACTAGGAGAGAACCCCCTCAGGCGTTTTAAAGGGAATCACAGTATTTTCCAACCGGGGTGTTCACTCATTTTTGTGTCAATTGGTGTTATTTACTGTCTCTGAAGGAGAGATTTACAAGAATAATGTTGTTGCATCGGGAAGGTAGTGTAAGGGAATCTAATATCATAAAATATAAGAAAGGCCCATAGCTTCCAAAAGGAGATGCACTCATATGGTAAATTACGTATGTGTGGCTCAATTAGCAAAACGAATGTGGCCTTATTATGCTTTTTGGGGTTTTCCCTTTCCTGTAGTGTGTTATATAGGTTTTTGTGCATGTAAATGGTCTGCAAAGGCTAAAATCCCTAAGTTCAGACCAGAGGGAGTTTCTCTCCCACACACTCCCCCCTGCCTGAAACACCTCAAATGGGCTCCTTTGTTTATCGTATCATAATGACATCAGTATGTAACTTCCTCCTATTGGCTAGCGCTCCAACACATTGTACGTGATAGGCTAAAGCAGTGGTTCTCAACTGGTGGGTCGCGACCCAAAAGTGGGTCGCGGACCCGTTTTGAGTGGATCGCAAATGTGTGTGAAGAAAAAATATTGAAAAAAAACATTTTTTTTTTTTTTGGAAAAAAGTCAAACTTTTATTTTGAAGGCCCAATTTTCTAACGCTGTGCATGGAGCCGGCGTTGGACTGGAAGTACCGGAGACCATAAACGGTTTTGAAAACTTCTGTCACGTAGTGATCATCTTCTCATTAAAACATCTTTGCTGATGTTCTTTCGAGTCTTCTGGCCAATCAGAATCAAGATTGTTGCCGGAAGTCCCCACGGAGAATAGCTTTGCGGTAGAACTATTCTTTATACATCCATGGGTACAACTTCAGATACAAATGAACACATAATGAAATATGACCCCCGGTTTGATGATTGACAGGTCACAGAACAATGGGAGCTATCTACCCTTACCCACAATTTAAAGTGATTCACACAGACTCTCTTTGCTCTTCTCTCTGTGTGGAGCAGCAAGCTGTCAGAACAAAGTGAAAAACAAACAATGGCATAAAATATTATTAATATGTCGGGTAGTAATACATTTATTTATTTTCTTCTCAGAGTGTACCAGAATGCGTAGTTTATATGTTAGTATTTCTAAAAATCTCCTGGGGGAGAATCCCCCCAGACCCCCCTTCTGGGGTTGGGTTTTCAGCATGTGTGCCTTTTTATGTTATACAGTTCAGCTTTGATTCCATCATCTCATTAAACCTTATTTAAAGCATACTTTAGTTCTGTGAAGGGATATAAGGGATATATGCACTGTACTTCACTTAATTAATAATGTATGCTGAAAAGCGTATATCTTACAGCACAATATTTTGTTGAATAGATTTGAGTGTTTCAAAATTTCGGGTCGCGATTTATTGACAAAGGAAAAAGTGGGTCCTGAGGCCTGACCAGTTGAGAACCACTGGGCAGGACATCTCTAAGCGGTTGACCAATAACAACAGAGCTGGCCAGCTAACCAATCAGCAGACAGGGCTCTGGTTTCAGACAGAGGGTGAAAAGAGGTGCTGCATCACAGGCAGTATGAGAAAAATAAAGAGCTTTTTGAACATTAAAGCATGGAGACATGTCACAGGAGAGACACTACATACTGATATACACCTGGGAATTAGCATAATATGTCCTATTTCAAGTAACCTGGGGGTTTGTTTCCAATCTGAAGATTGAAGTCATATGTTTCTTGCCTTGTTGGACCTATTCTTTTAGCAATGTTGCACTTCAAATCAAGCGCAATGGTTTCATCCCCAACCTTTAAAATCCAAATTGTAATACAGCATTACGGGACTTAAATATAATTCTGTTCATCTTCTGTTGCAAAAAAGCTGAGTCAAAATAAAATGTCATCTTGACCGACATTAATACCCAGGTTGACAAACTCCCCATAGTGTATCAATCACAGTTTTACAGTAGCTACAATTATATCTGATCATGTAAGGCAGACAAGACATGCTCTCGCCTATTTAGGCATCAAGAACTGACACTTAATCAATGTCAGAGCATATATTATGGGCCTCGAGGTGAACTTTCAAATGCCAGTGATCCCGAATCACAGTGATTAATTATGACATTCAGATACACAGAGGCCTCTAGCTACTGAAAAAACTCAAGCAGCATATGGTCTGGAATGTGAGCCCTTACAATAATTACTTGATTTGTCTCTTTCTTTTTTTTGTCAATCAAGGCAAAGTGCTTTTCTTGTTTCTTTAACCACACACATTCTTGCTGTACACACAGTCTGAAAACTTCACAGCCTCTCAAGCACACACACACCACTGCAGACCCAAATCTCTATCTAGCATTACCTAAAGACTTCTAGACACTCCTGGGCAAGCGTCTCCCCCAGGGGCCCGTCTCTGCAGAGGGACGACTTGATGGAGTGGGGCTGGACGCTGGTGAGACAGGCTGCACGGCCGGGGGGGCCTGGACTGTGACATATTACCTTTAAAGAGCAGCAGCAGGGCCACTCGCATGAAACCTATTAGCAGGCAAACGGCACACAACTCGGCCGTATATAACATTGTTATCACTGGCAGCACATAAACTTAAAGATGGCACATCAAACAGGTTAGATGTAAACGTGGACAATCATATTGAACCAGGATCTGTCTTAACCCTGTAAAGCCCAAATATAGACATTTCAGATGTTGTTGTAGGGAGCCTATGGAGCAGAAATTAAAGAGTTTTCCAATTTTTTAAGTTTTGGTAAGTTTTTAGGGAAATGTTGTAATATTGCAACGTTGGCCTTAGGTGGGAGCAGAATTTCTGTATTTCTACTCACATTGTCTGAATAAATATATTGAACAACTAAGGGTTGATTTGCAGGATTAATTGCTTACTTAGCCCTATATCAGTATATAGCATGAATAACAATCACACATCAGTCATATTTGTTATGAATAGTCATTTATTAAATAGTAATGCAATGGTAGTCCCAAAAACAGTTCCTGTCGTCGGAAAAGCACAGACGGACGCCACACTTGCTGCATTGCGTGTTTGTGTACCTGTAAATGACTTCATCTGTGATATCTGGACCAGAAAAGTCAGTATTGGGACTGATAACATATTTTATATTCATTTTGGCCTCTGTATAGGTGTATTATAGATGTGGTATACTGTATTTTCTTTAAACAAGAACTTTTAAAACTGTACATTTAGCCATTGAACACTTGAACCCAACATATCTTGGAACTATTTCAGTCAAGGTTAGCTTAAAAAAAGAAAAAACTCCATCCACAATCTTGTGTAGATCCTTTAAAACTTCCTTCAAACATGTTATATTTAATTTGTTTGGTCAGTACAAATGTGCAAAAATTGCATTGTTTCATCATTTACATTGTTATGACACTGTCATATCATAGCCCCCCCCCCACACACACACATATGCACACACGGCTGCATGTGCATACACGCAGACTGCCAGTGGTTAGTTGAGAGGAACACATTAAGCCTGTAATCAGCCAGGCCAACAGCAGCAGCACTGCAGTAATAACACACAGCCCTGCTCACATATGCTGATTCGGCCAGCTTCTCAGAACACAGTCCACAGTGTGAGCTATACATATGTACATACATCCATACAACATCAGAGGATTAGCATGTGTTCCTCCCGGACTATAAAGAATTCAGGCATTAGATCCAGGGTGTTTTGAATTACTGTAGGTGAACTTCTAAATCACTGCAGAGATATAGTAATCCAACATCTAAATAGGGCTGCTTAAGTATGTGAATGAAAGTGTGCTTGAAGTAATTATTACAGAGCACAATGCTGTTGTGCTTCCGTACTTACGAATACAGAACGGAGAGAAAAGGCATGTTTGGCTGCACTCATGTGGATTTGACAACAGAGATGGAAATGCGACGGGAGGATTACCATAAATTTGTTTTTGTCGAAACGTATTAGGAATCGAAGAATGTACCGAAGAGAAGAGATTATTACAATCTCTGGGTGTCAGGGGATTTCTCGCGTCACTGTGTGTTACTATTTTTCTTCTCCCAGAGACGTGAAAAAGGAATGGAAGTGTCAGGGAGGGCAGAGTGGAGATTCTCTGCTGAGAGGCACTCTGAGCGCTGGATAAAACCAGATGGCCAAAGATGGGCCAAATGTAAGGCAAGCTGATGTCATGATCAGGTGTGGGCTGATCCAGTCAATACGAGGTTCGTATCTTTAGATGAGGTTCAGGAAAAGTGTTTTTAAAGACAAAAACTTTCCTTGAAATAGTGGAATTGAGCATTTTATTGTTTGTGTTCATATACTCAAACATCTATATTTGAGTTATGTCTTATGGTCAGAAGATGTATTTACTGTTTATACATTATAGGAATAGGCCCCAATAATTGTTTTTTCACCATCAAGATCATGCAAAGGCTTTTCCTAGATCTATTTCCAATAGCAATGCATCTATTGCTCTGTGCAGCTATAATTCTTCTTATGAGGAAACCGATAAACCAATGGATTTGACAATTCCAATGTTCACCTAAGCATGGCGCTATCCGAAAAGTCAGGTGATAACCAATCTAGTCCAAAGTCAGAGGGATTCATTTTTCTTCGCACCATGGATATTCGTACCAAATGAAATGGCAATCCATCCAATAGTTGGTTCTATTTTTAAGGGAATGACGCATTAAAAAGATTTACCCCATAATCTCTTGTGTGTCTTCCAAAATTGGAAGAAAAATTGGACGATTTCATACATAAGACTGATCACATAAAAACAATCAGCAACATAACAAAGCAATAAAAGGTGCAAGTTAACACAGACAACCATACATATACATTCATATAAAATAAGTGTCCCATATAGTGTGTTTATTTGAGAAATTCTCGATTGAAAAGAAAAAGTATACAACTTTGATTTTGGAGATATCAGCAGGCAAACTGTTCATCTCATAAGGGGCATCAATACAAGCCCAATAAAAGCTGACTTTGAATGTTCTTTAGGCACTTGGAGGAGATTTACACCCTTGGACCAGAGAGATCTGCTGCAGTTCTAAACTGACAGCATGTCTGAGAGGTACAGAGGAGCCAGACCGGCAAGTGATGTGATCTTTGTTTCCTGGAAGACATTGCACGGCTGAGTTCTGGATACAATGTTTGTATAGATGTGTTTGTTTATAAGACCTATTAACAGATAATTACAGTAGCTGCAGTAACCTAGCCTGCTATTAAGGCCTTCATGAGTCAGAATGAGTTGGAGAAAGCTAACCTTGCCGCTGATATGCTTATTGAATCTGACCATGAAAGTTTTTACCGTTTTGGACTCTAGGTACTTACAGAGAAGTTGTTTCTAGGTTTTAGAACCAAATACAAGGCATTTTGAGAAGTAAAGAAAATTACAAGAACTTGTGGACAGGTCAAAACAAAAGAAGAAGAAGAAAAGCTAATTTCATCGAGCAGATCGTCAGAGCAGACACTCGATGTACTTGCTGGTGGTTGTTGTACTTTAATATGTACAACATCTATCAATCAATCAAAATACTTTATTAATCATAGTCGTTAGCGTCTTAGGCTCAGCGTCTTAGGCACAGGAACGAGGCTGGACGTAATCGACCCAAACAGTCCAGAAACCTTCGATGGAAACCTTGTCAAATAAATAAAAGTCCCACAAACACATACAAAAATCCCACTGTAATTCCTCTCTTTCATACAACAACGGTGACGCATTCGAGTGAGTTTTTTACTAAAGGAAGAGGCATCAATCCTGCTGCTCAGATTACTGCTCAAATTCAGGGCCTTGACAGTGCAAGTGCATTGTTATCGTCATGATCTGACAGTAATGGCTGACTTTTAAAAACATGATACATGAGGCTATTCTGTTCTGGGAAATGTCACATTCAAGCTGTTTTATTCAGAAGTATAAAATCATTCTGGATATGTACAAAAACAACCGGCAGATGAAAGATTAATTATTAAGGCTGTACAGATTATTATCGGATAATACAAGGGACACAATTTGTTCAACCCGATGATCAGAGGTTTAGTACATTTTTGTTGATTTTTCAAGGTCGCTCTCCCTGTAAAAGCAGACTATTACATTGCAGGTAGCTGACATTAGTTGACTGTATATATCAATAATGAATGCAATGTGTTGCATATTTAGTGTGCTGGAATTAATTCACAGGATTCCCGAGAGTGATTGATGCAATGCATTACACTCTGATCTGCACAGCCCTCGCGGCGGATGAGGTGGACTTTGTGAATAAAAAATGCTTCCAATGCTCAATGAGATTACAAATTGTATCAATGAAAAACATCTCTAGTGTGGTTTACTTCTGGGAAATTGATAAGCCTGTACACAGTTTCAGTAAGTTCATACTGTACTGTATACCGTAACTACGGGCGGGAAATAGCAATTTGCCAAAAACCGGAACATTACTTATCTCAATGTTTTATTTACGGTTAAAGTTATTTGTGAATTTTAAATATTAACATAAAGAAGAACAAAGTGTCTTAAAGGTCTCCTATCATGCAAAATGCACTTTCTTATGTCTTTTATACATAAATATGTGTCCCCAGTGTGTCAGGGAACTCACAAAGTGTCAGGAAACAAAACCCTCTCTCTTTTTTTCCGTACCCAAATCTCTAAAAACGGGGGTACAACGGAGCTGATCCAGATTTGCTGCCGATATGAAGTAATATCGGAAATGTGGGCTGGCTTTATACCGATGGCCCTATCAGAAACGTTGCTATCAGGAACAATGCGTAACGTGTTTTGGACGTAATATGATCTTTGTTTACATTAGCAAGCATCGCTAACACTCAGAGCTAATGCTGTACTGGAGAGAGTATTGTAAAAAAACAGTAAATAAAAAGGTATTCACCTTGTGGTAAACCCGCAAGAGAAAAAGCATTTGAGCTCCATACTGTTTCAGAAATAATCCTTGATGTTGTTTTGAACATGATATGGCATTTAATCACGGCAGCATTTAGCTGAGAATCTCTCGGTAGAATTCTCCTGAATGAGCAGGCATAAGCTCCCCCCCTCTTTTTTCTTTTTATTAAAGCTATGGACCCAGAATCAGCACTTCTCTAACAGGGCTGAAATAGAGGGATATGAGGCATGGCTAGAATGGGTGATCTGTTTGGTATGTTGAGCAAAACACTTCATAGACATGTTTTTTATATATTTGTATATATCTGAGACCTATAATATATGCCTAAAAATTGTATAATAGGAGACCTTTAACGTTACCAACACATTCTCACTCCCAACTCGTCACATATTGAGGATCGGTCAGGGCCCCTTCACGTCACCTTATTACGCACTGGGTACCCCTCGAGCGTCAGTTTTCAACGGGCAGGGCGTCCCATACCAACCTGGCTCACCAAAATACGTGAAATGAACACGATTCCTTAACACTGCATTACGTGGTGGGGACACGGAATCTGCTAAATTAAGTGTCGGCAGCACGGAAACAACCCCAATGTAAAGTGAATGAGGGTCCTTTTTCGTGGTGGACACACACATTTCTGCAACGTCCCGCAGTGAGCTTAATGTTGTTTTCTACTCAATAAAACGTTTTTAAAATGTACTTTATTATGGAGGTTATTCCCTATCTTTATTCATGAGCGTGTTCTTTCAATTTGAGAGCATAATTTATTGATTTCACGTTCAGATTTTGTATTTCTTTCAGTCAAACCCTGTCCTTGCGCTTAGATTTGCTCTGCTTCTGCTCAAACTATGCATGCACTCAGATATATTGCTGCTTGCACAGATTTCCTGTTTTCCAGTTTAAAACCTTTTTTTACCTTCATTAAGCTCACTGCGGGACATTGCAGAAATGTGTGTGTCCACGCAACACATTCTCACTCCCAACTCGTATTATAGTGACGTTATGTCAGGATCCCTTGGAGTCACTGTCAAACGCAGTGGGGGGCCCTTTAGCGTCGATTTTCAACTATCAGGGAGTCCCATTGACTTGCATAGAGCTCCCTGAACGTTGGTAATAGACGAGTTGGGATCGCAGAGAAATGCTCTCCGCAGACCCGACCAGGTTGCTATGGGACGCCCTGCCCTTTGAAAACTGACGCTCGAGGCGTACCCAGTGCGTAATAAGGTGACGTGAAGGGGCCCTGACCGATCGTTAATATGTGATGAGTTGGGAGTGAGAATGTGTTGAACCAACACAGTAGCATTTCAATCAGCTCTATTTGTTACAACATGGCAGTTGAATCATAAGACCCAAATTCCGAGGATCCTTCACAGGTATCAAAGCTCTACTTCACTGCCTGGACCTGCAACCTAGTCATTTGTACACTAAGTTCTAAAACCCACCCATAGACCCAAAAAAACAATGGCAACTTGCATTGTTCTCTCTCTTCTCTTCTTGCTTTTGCAGTGGCCTCTTTCTCTCCCTCCTTGCCACGGCTCAGATCAACACACAGGTGGATCTCTGAAAATTGGGCGGCGTTGGCCTGCTGGAGCAGACCACCACAACTCTTCACAACTCTGTAGCCCGTGGCAGCTCTCCACATCAGATGGTTCTGTTCACTGTGCCGTCTGTTGGAAGCGGATCCTCCACACTTTTCACAGCAGACATATGATAGCCAAACTGACAATAGGAGCAACAAGCAGTTAGCAACAAGCTTACTGTGCTCAGATCCACCAGCTTCCTCACCAGTGGCTGCTGGCCAATAGGGGGCGCTAGGGCGCCGCCCTCCCTAAACCACACACAAAACCATCATTATTAATAATAATAATAATACTAATTAATTATATACATTTTCAATATTTGTGTGTTTAAAATATTGAATGCACCCAGAAATATGTGTAAAATATGATTTTTAAATAATTTGCGCAATATATATGCTTTTCCTACACTGTATGACTGAAATCGCCCCACGGAGGCGTTTCTCTGTAGCAGGTTAGCCAATTGCTGATTCAAGATATGAACGTGTGTCATAAAATGTAGCCAATCAGCGTCCTCAAAACTACTTCCGGAGGGGCGTTTATTTTACCGCCCAAAGTAAGCAACTGCTACGCAGCTGGGCGACGGCCACAGGTAGGGAAACACAATGAGGAGGTGGATAAAAAATAATGAAGTTTTGTGGGGCTTTTGAGTTGGCTTTGTGTGGGCATGACGAGACTGACTCTTCAGTCAACCCTGGCATTTTCAGGGGATTGGTGGATTTTGTTTCCTCCCTGCACACTGTGCTGGAGGAGCACCTGAAGACCGCCACCGATTTTAAAGGCACGTCAAAGACGTACACCACATTGACTAAGAATAATTATTATAAGTTTGTTACATCTTCAGCTTTTTGTATTACTGTTGATTATACCGTTGTTCTGTAATATATATATATATATATATTTATTATATATATATATCACATATATTTATATACATCATATATATATATATATATATATACAAAAAAACTCCTGTTTTTTTTGCATTAAGTCATACTGGGATGTTTGCTGAAATTGATTGCATGTGGCACAGCCCTACCAAGAACAAAACCACCAGCTGCCACTGTTCCTCACCTTGCAAAATAACATTTATTATATAGTAACTTTACACAGCTAAGGAAGCATAGAACTGCTGTACTGATGTAAATGTTTGTAAATGTGTAGATTTGGCTGTTATGACTTTATGGTATGTTGTAATGAGCTAATAGTCAGTGTTACAGTGGCTTTACAATGTTTCCATAATGATGTGGTGGTATTGTATACACAGTAGGGGTGTAACGGTATCCGTATTCGTCCCGTACCGTCACGGTTCGGACGTCACGTTTCGGTGCATGCTGTCACACGACGAATACGCCTTTTTTTTACGAGTGGGAAAAAAGTCTGTCATTCAGGGCAGTATCCACTACACTATATATAATCCAGGGGGCGGTATTGCGTCTAAAAGCTGTTTGCCAGCCGCCCTTAAACATCAAATGAAGAAGAAGAAGAAAACACAACAAAACAAACAAAACACAAGAAGAAGAAAAGTTTGTATTGCGAGTTCAGATAACACACAGGAACTAGAACCCACCTGCTTCTTTTAAATCAGCTGTGTGGGAACATTTCGGGTTCCCTGTGGACTACAACAGGGATAGTGGTGGTCTAATGGATAGTGAGGTGGGCTGAAGATCGGAAGGTTGTGAGTTCAAATCCTGCCAGGAACACCACCACTAGTGTGCCCTTGAGTAAGGCACTTAGTCCTTAGTTACTCCAGGGAGAATTTCCCTGTAATTGGTAATTGTAGGTCGCTTTGGATAAAAGCGTCAGCTAAATGAAATGTGGACTACAACAACGATGGAGTGCAAGTGGTGGATCGGACGAGGACGGTGTGTCGCTGTTGTTCGACAGCGGTGCGGTATGCTAATGGTAACACACGCCAAACATGCTAAATCATATCAGAAGGTATCACCCAGATTTCGTAATCACCTGAGCCTGGCGAATGTTTGTTTTTAAGAAGCCAATAGACATGAAAGCCGAGAGACCAAAATAAATAACGGAAGCTATTGGCATATGTTTTTCAACGGCTATGCTGCGCCCTTATGCAATAGTAGAGGACCCCGGCTTTTATTGATTGTGATTGAAAGTGATTGAAACACTATCTTATTATTTATTTTGTAATATTTTCAAGACATTCTTTTTAATTTTACAGCTTGATGAAACCTTTTTGTTTGACATCAGCCATTATAGATAATATGGACATCTGAGTGTGTGTGGTACTGTTTGTGGTTTGTTTTTAACTGTGTAATAAAGTTAATTATTCAAAAATGTTAGAGTTCCTTATTTTTAAAGTGAAACTTGCACTACTGTTTAAAATAAATAAAAAACAAACCTGGAATTATGCATTTGGGACTTTTTTTTGCTTTTTCTTGTTGTACCAAACCCGTACCGAACCGTGACCCCCAAACCGAGGTACATACCGAACCGTGAATTCTGTGAACCGTTACACCCCTAATACACAGACAAAGAATTGCATACACAATTAATTTGTTCTTAACCCGGTGGCATTATTATATACATATTCTGCTCTAACAGAAACTGTGAATTAGCCTTTGAAAGTAGAACGCAGACAGGAAGGGGAATTCAAAGCTCCTGCTCTCTGGCTTTTGGCTCACCCTGACAGGCCCATATATAGACACACTTTTTGCTTTTTAAGCTACATTTTAAGTTGAATCATATGATTACACGTTGGTTTAACACAGTGTTTCTCTCAGTGGGGGGTGCGCCCCCCCTGGGGGACGCAAAGGCATGACAAGGGGGGCGCGAGAGACCAGGAGGAAAAATGGTTATGAAAAAAAACAAAATACATCATAATTTGGAAAATTATTGATTCGAAAATAATATGATACAGTACAGTCCAAGTACGTCTGGGTCTCTGTGTTTCATTCAAGCTCGGCTCTGTGTGTGTGTGGAACGAGCCATTTTGTGTGCGAGTGAGAGAGAGAGAGAGAGAGAGAGAGAGAGAGCGCACCGGTACCGGAGATCGTTGTTGTTAGCATCTGGTGCTAGCGAGCTACGCTAACGGATATAAGGAGCTTTTTCCACAACAAAGTAGAAGAGAGTCCTCTCCTGTCAGACTGAGAGACTCAGTGAACTAAAGGACTCTCTCAGTGTTTAGATAGTTAACTTTAGTCTAAGTTATCTCAGTGGGTCTCAAACGGTTTGGTCACCATTAATGTAAACAATTATTTCCGAGGCACACGTTTATATGATCATTATAGTTATAAAAAAATAAGAGAATAAATGAAAAACAGGAATGAAATACTACATGACAGTAAAAAAACAATACAGTTTAAAAGGGTGATTTGTAAAATATCCATAAAGAAAAAGTAAATCTGTTTACAGTTCTGTTTCAAATGGGTGTTGAGAGAGGTATCCATAGATCTCTTCATTTTGCTCTCAAAGTGCACCAGATTGATGCTTTTAACTTCAATATCTAAAAAGAAATCTTCCCGGTGGAGCTTGCCCCCGGACCCCCCTATGTGAGGTCCACACACCACCTATAAAAATAGCAATTTACCCCTGCATACACCTATATGCCGTGAGCCGATTATTGAGCCTTCATTGTAACAGTCGCAGGTACACTGTGTATTTGCGTGGGGATTGTTGCAGTAGAGAATTGCAACGTAGCGACCGGTACATTAATGGGAAACCCTAAATGTTTGAGCACCCTCTATGAAACGTCAAGCTACCCCACAGCACCCCCAAAATAAATCTGTGGCGCCGCCACTGAGCCTGCAGCCCCGTTTTGAAGAAATGTGCAGTGCCAAACAGGCTCATTGCAGCCACTAATGCTGTGATAAGACACACTTTTTGGCGAAATATCAGCTTTTTCTTTCTTTTCATTTTTTTGCACAGATTGCAAAGTGGCAAAGTATTATAATTTATCGTTCTAGCAAAGGGATTGCACAATTGTATTATGTATTTTTTTTTTTGAGCACACAGACTTATGGAGCATTGTTTTATTATCACTGTTCTAGCAAAGTGATTAATTTTCTCTTTTTTTGAAGGAATGCTCACGTTCATATTGATGTATTTTAATAAATGTTAACTTGGCCCATTACGTGACTATTTGTGTTTTTTTTCTCCAAAGGGGGGGCCTGACAGAAAAAGTTTGAGAACCACTGGTTTAACAAGACTTCAACCTTTCTTTAGCTTTTTCTATGGAAATTGTGTTTATTCTTATTAATTTAGTCATTAATCAGAATTTGTAAATCATAGTCCAGTGTAATTTATTGTTGACTGTTTTATTACATTACTGGCTATTGTTTCCCTCTTCACAAAGGTGTTTCCCCTTCAAGAGGATTTAATGTGAATTAAATCATACTAATTAAGAAAATTCATAATTATTTTTAATAATTAATTCTGATAGCCCTTGTAATGAATTGTTGAGCTACTGCACTAACTTAATTGGTAGTGCCATGTTATAATCAACCCCTATTAATGATAATGGTATTAATTGTCATTATTTTTTTAATAACCAGACTCATTCTAAATTCTCCCGAGCTCTTTGGAAATTTGTTTTTTCTGTTTGTTAAAACATAAAACAGTCACCATTATCAATTTTTTTGTTTGCAAAATCTTTTGTTGAAGAATTGATTACAAACCCTCCAGGCTCTTGAAAAGTGACATTCTCCAGGCTGCATGTCAGTTAATAATGACAGTATAATTTACAATACATAATTTGTATTGAAATGAGACGGAACGGTAAGTACAAAATAAAACAGGAAGTGCAATCATTGAGAGTGCATGACAAGACTAGACACAAGGGACTGTATTTAACAACTACTGAAACAATACTTAACATAAGTAAATCTAGAAATGGACTTTAAACTAAGCATGAAACAACATAAACCTGATAACTAACAAACTCAAGATGACATGAGTAAAGAAGATCTAAAAATGGCAAAATAACACATTGTCGTGATGTTATGGTATGTTCCTTTTTGTTGCTGTTATGTAAGCACACTGCATTACAATGGTGGCTCGACTTGCAGTATTTAACTCAGGCGTCACTGATGTGTGATTCCAATATGGGCATAGATATGTCTCATAATTATTTGTGTGAACAGAAAAATAATTTGTGTGTAAATATGTGATTTGTAAATGTAAAACACCATCCACAAATGCATTTAAAAGATTTGCAAACTCACAAATAAATTTGCAAATGTAAAACGGAGCTGCAAATACGCTAAATATTTTCACAAATAAAAAAAAGATCTGTGAATATCTCTTTAACATTGAAAACTTTCGATCAGGCTTTGTGAATCCATTTTGTATTTGTCAACCAAAAATGCGCTTGCGGATCTCAAATCTCTGCTTGTGGATCTCAAATCTCTGTTCGTGGATCTCAAATCTCTGTTCGTGGATCTCAAATCTCTGCTCGTGGATCTCAAATCTCTGCTCGCGGATCTCAAATCTCTGCTCGCGGATCTCAAATCTCTGCTCGCGGATCTCAAATCTCTGCTCGTGGATCTCAAATCTCTGCTCGCGGATCTCAAATCTCTGCTCGTGGATCTCAAATCTCTGCTTGTGGATCGTCTTTTTACACACACGGAATTTTGAGACATACTTTCCGCCGGTCTCGGCAAATAATCTACTCGTGTCACTCGGTTATTTTCGGAAACCACGTGATGGCCTGCTGATGACGACAATTCCGCATGATTTCAAAGTAAGAGCATGATGGTTTGTTTAATACTCAGTTTTTGTATTATAATGAACAGCGGAACGTTAGATGCATTCTTTATCACCATCATCATCATCATGTTATAGTGATACAGTTAGTTTGTGTTACTTTATTGGTTCAATATATATCGAGCACATTCGTATGCATTGATGTTGAAGTACAGGCTATACGCCACTTTCGGGTCCCGGGGGAGCAGCTGGCAGCGAAGCAGCCCAGAGATGACTCTTTCTTTATTGTTTTTTGTGTATTCAGTCAAGCGGGTCAAAGTTACAAAGCACTTCACATCTTATTAATCGGCCTAGTTTTACCTTACCAGTGCAGTGGTAAGGTAATCAGCAACAACGTATTTAGGTTAGCCTTCATAGTAAGGCTACATTAAATGTTATAATATTCATCGTGTCCTTTCTACTGTATATGCATATATTCCTGTCTATTGCTTTCATTTTTATTTCATGTTATTATGTTTATACTTGTTTCCACACATTTCACAATTTGGGATGAATGAAGTATCTATCTATCTATATGTCTGTCTTCCTGTCTGTCTGTCTGTCTGTCTGTGTCTGTCTGTCTGTCTGTCTGTCTGTCCGTTTTTTTTATATATGTGAAATTCATAATTTGAAAAATAATTGATTCGAAAATGATATGCTGCTACAGTACAGTACAAGTAGCCTACTTCTGGGTGTTTCATTCAAGCTCGGCTCCGTGTGTGTCTGTGTGGCACGAGTGAGCGTGCGAGCGAGAGAGAGAGAGAGAGAGAGAGAGAGAGAGAGAGAGAGAGAGAGAGAGAGAGAGAGAGAGATTGTTGTTGCTGCGCTAACCGATATTAGAAGCTGTTTCGAAAACTACGTTTTGAAACTACTTTAACCTGTCCTTGTTGGACACGCTTTAATTTATGCAAAAGTGTGAAACCCTTTTCTTTTGGTTAATTCTCGTTTTCTCCTGTTTATACGTCAGAGTAGGTAAGAAGCCTGTACGTTTATTTTTCTTATTTGCTAGGCAATATTTATGTGTTCAGAGATTTGTTTGTTTTGTGGGTTGTTTCTTTGTTAAAAACTTTGGTAGTTAAAATTACCAAATGGCATTCTCTGTCTCGGTGTCCATGTTCCTGGGAGAGGGCAATTTGGGCCATGGCATCTAACGTTCCGCTGTTCATTAAAAAAACAGCGCATTAAACAAACCATCATGCTCTTACTTTGAAAACCATGCGGAAATGACGTCACGTGGCTTCCGAAAATAACCGAGTGACACGAGTAGATTTTAGCCGAGACCGGCGGAAAGGTTGTCTCAAAACTCCGTGTGTGTAAAAAGACGATCCACGAGCAGAAATGTGAGATCCACAAGCGCATTTTTGGTTGACAAATACAACATGGATTCACAAATGCCTGATCGAAAGTTGTAAATGTTAAAGAGATATTCAAAGATCTTTTTTTTATTTGTAAAAATATTTTTGCGCATTTGCAGATCCGTTTTACATTTGCAAATGTATTTGTGAGTTTGCAAATCTTTTAAATGCATTTGTGGATGGTGTTTTACATTTACAAATCACATATTTACACACAAATTATTTTTCTGTTCACACAAATAATTATGACACATATCTATGCCCATATTCCAATCATTGTCTTTCAGGGGGCGGCACTATATTAGCTATACATTATCAGTGCATTATAATCCTTTGATCACATTCCACTGAAATGGCAGCTCAGTTCTGCGCTCTCATATTGCTGCTGTTATTCCATATGGCGACTCAACGCTGCATCCTGCCACAGCAAACTGGGAAACTCTCTATGCATGGCTTTGTTTACATTGGCCTGCTAATGCATGACAAAATGTTATTATGGGTATTACAAAAGACCGAACAAACTAATCCACTGAAAAACCCTTTGAATAACACAAAACCAACATTGTGCTTTGGTTCTCTCTGTTTATTTGAACGGTATAATGCTGCATCAATTGACGTCTGTGCCCGCCGATATGTCATTTTCATCTCCTTCCAAATGCATTCATCGTGAAGCTTTGCAACGTTTTTTTCCCCTCCTCCCTTGAGGAAGCGGCTTGAAGCTGTCATGGGCTGCGTGGCGATAACAACCTGGGGTGGAGAATGACACCTTGAGAGTGACAGATGAAAAGGAATCATATTCTCCTCGGAGCCAACTGTATAGAACTGATACTGCCCCCCCCCCCCCCCCCCGTCTACCCCATTTCACTCCCTACAAACAGGCCACCGTTTTAACTTATTCAAATACGAGGGCAAGCTTTAGTTGAGACGCCAGACCTGTCCCAAAAGTGAAGGAGGAAGACGGAAAAGAGTGAGAAAATTGAGTAATTGTACTTTTGAATTAAAGCCTTTTAATCTCTTTCCCAGCCATTTAGTGATAATGGAAAAGAAAGAAAAGGAGTAGACAGGGTTTGCAATGAATGTGTTATTGACCAAGGCATTTTGTCTTGAAAAGTGGTGGAGACGAATGGGGTCAGAAGATTTTTAAATGGTCTTCAACATATACACTTTTAGGCAATGTAATAGGTGGTATGAGGGCAGAGTAGATAATGACAAAGATAAAAAAAAAACAAGAAACTATGTCAAGAAAGTTACTGATAAGCGCATGAATGTTCTTTGTCATGGGTGACATTTCTTAAAGTGTTTTCACTTGTTATTTGACATTTCTCGGTGCAAGCTATTTTCAGATTTTCTTTTAATAAATTAAGCTTTGAAATAGTAATGGGGACAAAATAAGACATTTCAAAAAGTGGTGGTTACCAATAAGAGAGCAATCAAACGTAGGCATCTTAAGTTGTGGTGTATTGTAACTTTTACTGTATTTAAAGGGCCCCATTATGCTTTTGGGGGATTTCCCTTTCCTGTAGTGTGTTGTATAGGTTTGTGTGCATGTAAACGGTCTGCAAGCCAACCAGTCACAGCACAAGATGATACTTTTACTCAACAAAGATCTGAGTACTTTGTCCACCTCTGTTCTCAGGAGAGCCCTAAAGAAAACCCTTTCAAGAGTCCCTTTCTAAATGTGTTTGGTAATCAGACGCCTTATCAGAGAGTTGATTGGAGTTAATGCTGCATATGCATTCTCATATTTACCCCTGGCTGTGAATGGCTCAGAATAATCTCTTACCTCCTCTCTGATGCTCCAATTAGATGTGAGAAGGACACACTATCAGGGCAGCTGTCATGAAAGTATATGACATTATAAGCAAAACGTGAAGAACTCAGGTCTTTCCCCAGGCCTGCACGTCCCCCCCCCCCCCCCCGTCTCCCACTCTCTGTCTTATTTCTTCTGAGAGTGTGGTCCCATGCTGTGCTGCAGATTGAAGACACTCCGTTTGGAAATCAACTGCTTGGCTAGATAATTTGGCTAATGGACTAATCTCGGCTAAACATTTGTAAATGAGGGTTTTATGAGGTGACTCCAAGAAAGAAACATTTCGCCAACGTCATGGATGATAAACATGCAATTGAGCAATCACATCGAGATGAAAGCCGTACCGCGGCTGTAGGGGAACGCGACTCGCCGCCCTTCTATCTCCCCATGATAATAATGACGATCTGTTGGATATGCAATCTCAATTTGATTCGTGGATCCAGTAAATCACAGAAATGACTGCGTTCTCTGGTAAAGTAGGGCACTCAACACTTCCAAAGTTTGTTGCTGTATCTTTATTTTGTTTCATATTTGATTTTAATGAATTCCATAACAATTTCCCAACTAATCCCCCCAACGGAAATTGATAAAGAATGAGTCTACATTTGAATGAAGTTGTTTAATATCTTCTTTGGGTAGCTTTAAGTTTGTGAAGTGGACATCTTCGGAGCTTTTCGTGTGTGTGTTTACTCTAGCAATGTTTACTCCAATTCTTTGCATAATGGCAATATTGGGAAAAATCTTTTTGAAGACTTAGAATTTGCCACTCTTTACTGCCGCAAGAATTTGCATAACAAAAAAAGTGGTCTGGAAAATACTATGCGGAGTACCTTGTTTCATTAGTCTGCCATTCTCCGCCTTCGGGAGACTAGAGAGCTTCATCATGTAGGAGTCTAACAAATGGCCCACATTTGCAGAAATGAAATGATTAGGTTTGTGAGATTTTAAATCCAAAATAAAAATGCAAATGTCATCAAGCGCGGAGCCCGGCACTCACCTAATAATTTAAAAGCCCCTGCTTAGCTTGAGGCTTTATTGCCTGTTCATCTGGGCCGCTTTTTCTATTTACTGTAATCTTATTCATTTTCACTCACCTCTTTTAAAAAGTAATGCAAGCCAAATCTCATTTAGACATTTTAATGGATCCCATCAACCAATCAGGACCAGACAAGAGTGATGGGTAGCGAGGCTGAGGGAGAGAAAGAGGTTTTAATTTAACATAGGATTCTGATGGATTTAATGGCACTGCCTTTGTGCGAGCTGCACACTTTGCATCTGTATTTTTAGCATTAAGACTTTGCACAAAGCCTCCACATACAGCAAGGCAATTCAAAGCTGCACTTTCACATTCTGCAACTCTCATTTCGTCCTTCATCCCCATAGCTCGGAAAACAATTTCTGGCAATAGCGCAAACTTTGAAGCCAACATGGACGCCGAATGAAGTGACAGACAGACAATATGTCGGTTCTGATTAGGACTAACCGGCGGTGTGATAGAAGAAGACGGGGCCAGAGAGGTCTGCCACGCCGTCTCCACTCATACTGCTTAAAGGAACTCCAAATTGTCTCACCCTGGAGGTCAAAAGCACTCTGGATGCAAAGCTTTCTCTGCACACACACACACACACACACACACACACACACACACACACACACACACACACACACACACACACACACACACACACACACGCGCGTCTTGTTTGCCTGCTGACTGTGGATATTGCAGATCCGTGTCCGGTCCTCCAGCGATGGGCCGGTGATTGGCAGGTAAGTGGCTGCTCTGTTTACAACATGGCTCTGAGATACAGGCCCACACTGTCCTTGACCTGAAGCTCTACCTGAGCGGCATAAATTTGGATTAGACGTCCTCCCCATCAAAGGTACCCAGAGGACTTTTGTTTTCCACCGCAACAACAACCCTGCACATGCATACTGACAAAAACAGTGCTAATCAAGATCATGCGGTAATGTACGTCATAGTTCCTCGCTCACAAATTGATTTTTTTGAAAAAACTAAAATATTTTGTTGCCTTTCTTAATAAAACATGTCAATTCCCTGGTAACATTTGAAAATATTTGTATTCCTACATAAATCAGACTCAGAAATACTTTAATTATGGGGGGGAAATGGGTTTCGTGGCAGTTGTTCTATTTTACAATTAAAGCAAGTGAAAGTTAAATATTTATATAAACCAGTAAGTAAGAAACAAATGATACAAATAAAAAGCTTTGTGATTTTTGAACATATTCAGTGTCTAACCTGTTACTTTTCTTCTATTTATTGCTTTATTTATATTGCATAATTCATGCAGCATGGCACAACAAGCTTGTTTTTGAATTAGATACTTAAAGTAGTTTGATAGGAGCCTTCAAAAATTACCCACAGGCTGTTTATGCTAGGAAATGTGTTTTCATCATACTAAGTGCTACATATGCCCTCTCTGGCAAGTTTTACAGTGCAACGGGCCAAAGAAGGAAGGGGGTCTTCAAACTGACAGTCGGTAGAAAGGAGCCCGGAGGAGGCCTCAGCATGTGTGTGTGCCCATGGACCTTATATGTGTGTGTGTTCTTGAGTTTTCTCCTGCAGGGGGTGCTCTGATGGCAGCTGGAAGACGGTTTGCTGCCACTCAACCCCCTACTATCCGGTTGCCTCCAGGGAGGTGTGTTCATGATGTCCGTTTTTTTGCTTTGTGAACACACACTCACACAACAGTAGTACATCCCTCTTCCCTATGCCTGCACCCTACCTCCTGCACCCCTCCATTACCCCCCACTTGGCGGCCCACCCTTCTCTCAGCAGGAAGACACCTGCAGTTAAGGTTGTGGCCCTGCTGCTTTCAAACTTCTCTCTGTTCTTTGGACTGCTGTTTGATCATTTGTTTGCATTACAGAATACATTTTCACAGAACATACCGACTCTCTGGTTGGCTGAATGTATCATCGGTCCTGCCCTTGGGGAACTTCGCATTGCTCTGATCCACCAACTCTGGAGCAGCCTGCAAAAGCTACATATGTTCCTCACCTTTGAAATTTCTGGCTGAAGTCACGGTACCATTGGTTCAAATACAAACACTAAGTTTCCCACTGTGAGCGGCGGTGTTGCAGGCTATGATGTCATACAACTAAGTTAAATCTGCCTTATTACATTAGTATACTGTATTCATTCACCTTTATTATCTTTGTCATCAACAATCACACACATCATTGTTTACTTATAGCTAGATGTAAAGACTCTTGAGGGACTGCTATAATGTTCAAAAGGTGTTTTTAACCAATGATATTTTGAGATATTATTCTAGGAAAAGCACAGGTGGAAATAATAAATTGAAAGATGAGTATATTCCTTTTTGCGGCTTCGGCACTATCATCACTTATTGGGGATTGACAACTGGGTCATCGTTAATGTTTTTCTAACACATGCTTTTGTGTTTTTCAAAAAAGAAAAGGTGAAAGTCTTTTGGGACAGACAGGAACATTAAATAACCAACTTTTACTTTCAACAATGATTGTTTGCTTCACTTTAATTGTTGTGAAATGTTCTTGTAAAACAACATTCTTATAGACAGTGTTGCCTATAAGATAACTTTGTAATAAAAGCTGCCACTGCCACTGCGAATACTGAACTGCCAGAAATACAGATGTAGCAAGAGTTCCCCCCAACCAAAGGCCATTCAATTCCATCTGATGGCAGTTGCCACACCCTGATTCCACTGTTAACACACCAATTAATTCAATGGCACGGTGTCACACTTTTTTCAACAAAAAAAAAGAAATCGCACTAATGTGGACTACACTCCAGCCTCACTCAGGCCACGCCGATACATCTAATGAAACAACCAGAACTAGACAGTGCACACAATTGGATGGCGGTAGCAGATGTAGACCAGAGGCTACGCTCTCCAGTTGAGATTGCATCAACCAACCTGAGACCGGACCTTGTGCTGAGCTCGCAGCCAATGCGCAACTCCATGTTTGGGAAGCAAAAGTCTAGTCAGTCGAGATTGCATGTTGCAGAGTGTTTGTAGCTTCATCAGTGACAGGGCTCATCCGTTAGCTAGGACTAAGAGGGACTGTCCACCGGCAAGCAGTCGAAGACCTTTACAGAACAGCAGAAAAAGGGTAGTCAGGGGCTCTATAGGGAAATAAATGACTCCAATTGGGCCCTCAAGTGAGTAAAGGCATCTAGAGGGGAGCCCAGGATGCCAGGCCGCAGCATGTCAAGAATGCAGTAAAGGGATAGAACACCTAGTCCTACATACCAGACCATGACCTTTGTTTAGGCCATGGCTTGCACACGATGTTTGCCAGACTAACAGAAGTTGCTGGAACTTCAATAATGTATGCTGCCCCTCAGTGGTCAATAGTTATTGCTCACATGGTTTACCATTTGCAATGAAAAGTAGCTAAAGCCTGCACAAAAGTCACCTCTGCTAACTGGCTGCAGTGCTCATGTAAGGAGTTTGTGTTCTCCCTGGGCCTTTGTTTCCTGTTATTCTCTTTTTTCCCCCAGAGCCCAAAAACATGTAAGTCAGACCTGGAACCTCTAAACTAGCTTGTAGTCATTATTGTGAATATGCTCTTCTGTCTACTTGTTAACCCTTAGATGCATAAGTGGGTCTTTTTGGACCGGGTGAGGTGGTTTTCTTGAAGTATCTTTGTAATAAATTTTTTTTTATCATTTCATATTCCAGCTATTCCTCAAAAAACACATTTTGGATATCATGCCATTCACATTTTAAGAAATTGTAGTTTTTGTATTACTACCCCAAGCTTCCATAAGTGGGTCAAAAATGACCCGCATGCATTTTCTATGGAATCCTATGGGAACCTTTGATTCTTATCACCTGTGGCTGTCAGGAATACATTCACTGTAAAACACACAGACTACATCACAAGTGACACCTCTCAGGAAGATTATTTTACACAGCAAGATCTGATACCTGTCAGTATAATAATAATAATAATAATAATACATGATATTTGTATAGGGCTTTTCAAGGACTCAAAATCGCTTTACAATATAAGGGAAGGTTAGGGTGGGGGGTATAGGACTATCAAACTTGATCAACCGGCATGGATTGATGGGGGGGGGGGGGGGGGGCTATGAGTAGACAAGAGGAGAAGAAATGAGTTTTGAAAAGGGACTGGAATACTGTGAGGGTCTCAGAATAGCGGAGATCTTTGGGACAATATGTTCAAAACGTTTTTTTTCAAAATGTAAAAAAAATTCTAAAATTCTAAATTGTGAAAAATTAAATATAAAATATTTCTAATGTGAACCAAAATATAATACTAAATTTTATACAAGTGATTTTTCTTAACCAAAATGACAAAAATGGCATAAAAACTCATATTATTCTAATACGGGTCCTTTTTGAGCCACTTATGGAAGAGTGTAGGGTCCAGTCACTCTAAGGGCATCTAAGGGTTAACAATGTGATACACTGTCCGCTGTGTGTTGATACAGCATCCTCTTGACATTGGATAACAATTAGGAAGTAAAGAATCTGGATAAATAGATGGATGAAGGGAGTAAAACAGTAAATGGCCTTTATGATACAATATAGGATTATCTGAGGTAAATTGCAGATAGCTTAAATGCGTCAGTACAGTAAACACTCATATTACTACCCCATCATTAGGGAGCAGAGACCCTACTTTCCATTTGCACATAATGTCAACACATTGAATCTATTAAAGGATCTTCTGTTCACAAAGCAGCCGCAATGAGTACAATAAAGAAATAATTCCTTACCATATTATATATTCCTTTATTTCAGTTTCCCCGACCTCTTTTACTTAATGATTTAAATGTAGTACTTTTTTCCCAATGACGATTTTGCAAGAATGATGACACTTCCAGGTGTTTGGGATAATAGAAAACCAAAGTTAATAACAACTTTAATTAGCTGATGAACTAACTTAATGGCAGCCGTGCCAAGACAGCAGATAATGCTTAGTGTTTAGTTGGGTTTGTTTGTTGTCACAAGGGTAGCTGGCACGTTGTCATACAACTTAGGAAGGACCTAGAATTGCTAAATAACCCATTACATTTGGAGTGTATCTGAATCATGGGCCGGATGCTCACATTATTTGTCACTTTAATCAACATTGCAAAGTAGGGCATGGCCTTGGTGGGCTCTTTTGCTATTTACCAGAGCTTAAGCTTTAGGTTAAAAAACAGTATCTAAAAAGCGTATTGATATTTTTCTTGTGTTATGTAGTTTTGATTTTTACATAAGTCAATATGCTATGCTTTGCAGAAAACCTGGGAAACATACAGAGCAGAGAGTTGAATATTTTAAGGACTTAAACAGATTCTTTAGAAGATGTTCCACCAAATACATTAATGAAAATGCAGTATGCAGTATACAGTACAGTGGGTCATATTGAAATGTAATGCAAGATTCCCTTTTGATTTGAGTCAATATAATGCAAGATTTAATTTTAAAAGAGTTTTTTGAGTGCAAAGAAACAGTAGCATCTTGAATTTGATTTAAATTAAGGGAGAGTAGCATTCTAATGAATTCCACAGGTCATTTACATTTGTTTTCGGGGAATAAATAAGAAGATAGAAGATGAAATACTCAAATAATCAACCAAGCCATTTAAGAAGTACAAAACTAATAAACGGTCATTTTGATGTGAATGAATATTGATGCAGTCAAGATAATAGTTAGAGTAAAAGCCAATTGTGTCCTCGCATGTAGTATTATTTGTATTTTCATATGTGTAGATGACGTTTTCTATGTGTTTAGTTGTCATGTTGCTTGACTCTGTGTTCCCATGTGTCGGAACCCTTGTTTGTGTTTTATGTATGACATTAGAGTGTGATGGCAATCGTCGGCCTGCTGCTTGGTAACAGCATTTGTCATCTGAGAGCAGACTAAAGAAGCACATTCTACAGTAGGTGTGTGTTACCTGGCCAACACACTCCTTAAACCCACTAATTTACATTTAGAGTGAATGCCATACTGTCAGTGAGGCTCCATTCCGCTCGGACAGAGCCTCTTCACAGCCTCTCTGCCTCCTACTTTGCAAAACACAGAGAGTAAAACAATAGTGGGCCGTGATGGGGAGGCATCAGTCACACTAATTTGGGGTTATGGCAAAAGTCCTTACCAGAATGATAAGTATTATTTTGCAAGGTGGATCGAAGAGACTACATCTCGGCGTGTCGAAAGTGCTAAAATTGAACTTTTTCTCTAGGAATTTTGAAATGGAGCCAGAACGAGTCCATAGACTTTATTCTAGGGTTGTTGAAACCTTTTCATATGAAGAACCCCTAAATGGAGCAACACTAGACCACTGAGACTATTTGAGGACATTTTGCTGCAAAGTTAAGATTATTTAGTTGGAAACTGGTTACTGCTTCCACAGCAGGTGCAGCGATAACACTGAAGAGAGATACTTATCAGAAAACAAGAGACTTCTTTGTGATGATAGCACTTAAGAAGCCAACGTACTCCATCAGAATATCTTGTCAGATGGTCTAACAGCTTTGTAAACCCCACACCTCTCAAACATGGAATTGGGTGGGCTGCGAACAAAGATTACTTTCTGAAATTCTAATTCACCTGTTGCAGCAATTGGCAGAAGAAAGACAGTTTGAACGTCTCTCTGAAGCTTTTTAGTCTATTTTTCCCATAACTATTTCATTTTTTGTGTAGACTTCCAAAAGAGACGGCTTGAAAATGTATTCCATATTTTAATTATTATTCCATCTCTTTGTAAAAAGTCTTCAGCTATCTTTTGTCATCTGACACTGTGCAAGTGCTTTGGTGTAAATGCTTATGTCAGCATGCTACACCCAGTAAGGCATATTTGCAAACAAAATGTATGTATGAATGTTTTTTGTAAGACAGTAATCCCGATAGACATTACATTGTGGAAACTTGTGTGTTTATGTGAATGTCATTTTTGAAGTTTCTTCAAAGATGCTGCATAGCTTTGAGTCTAGTATGATGTTTTTGATTTTTTACTCATCCATGTCCTTAGTTTATCGTGTTAGCGTGCTTACAATTGCCAATTAGCACAAAGTAAAATTGTGATTTAGTTTGCAATTATTACACTCATAAACCAAACCATTGGATAAATACAAATTAGAAGTGACCCTATGATGGCAATTTATTGAAGTTAAAGGATCCAAAAGGTATAAGAATTCACCATGAGGGGAGGTGTGAGGGGGTATAAAAATAATGAGATACCACAAATATCTGCCTCATGGTAGTACTAGAAGAGAACTCAGGGGAACATCAAGGTCATTAAGAGACATCAAACGAGTGTATAAATGAGTTGTCGTCACAACTCAGGGGACAAATAAAAGCATCGCACAACTCAGAGGGCAGGTTCAAAAGTGCTAATTTACAAATAAGTACAAGGGTAGAAAAATCCAGGCAGGCAAAGCAAACTAGAAAAGAACACGGCACAATTTGGATCTTGAAAATACAGGTTGAAAAAACATATTAGCTGGCCATGGTTCAAATGCTGGAAAGCTTAGGCATATGGCAGGAACATTGTTAAGGTGAACTGGTATATAAACTACGGAGCTGATTGGAGAATGGGGAGCAGGTGGGTGGAGAGGATGAGCGGCTGGAGTGAATCTACTGAGGGGAGGACATGCAAGCGGGAGTAGCCGGGTCTGAAATGACAGCAGAACAGAAACAGACTATAGAATGGCAAACTAAAAACCATGACACCAGTAATAATTTCGATATGTCTGGACCAAAGTGTGGACGGAGCAACAATGCCATCATAAACACTAAACTAACTAAACACTCATACAGTTTCAATCTTGTGCTTAATATGAAAACAATTAAAATGTGACTCATATTTTCTGATGGCGCCCAGCTGTACCGCCTAAAAGACCCTTTGGTGGTCCCTGAACGCCACTTGGGGACATGACAAAACTAGGAAAGTTAGTGGGACCATTAAAGATGATTACTTCATGCCTTCAGTGCCAATAAAAAAACACAACAACAAACAATTTCCCAATTAAAATAGAGAGAATATGTCATCATAAATAATTCCATTAATGAGAGAGCGGAGGCTTAGAAAACCGGTCTAACGACAGCACCCAAAATATATTTAATTGTCAGTACGTGCCCTCAGGTGAGTTTCATAACTTCACTTAAAACCACACTCATAATTGGCTAAATATTACTGCTAATACCTCGTGGGGAAGTGCTGCTGTTTGCTCGTCTGTCTGACCAGAAGCCCAACGCCACCTAAAGCTGAAACAATATAACACTCCCTTTGTTTGTGGACCATTGAACAATGTAACTTGTATTAGTTGTGCTACTTTTGGGGTTGCAGCGCTGCAGCAGAGGAGCAAGGGTGCTCCGTCTTAGAAGGAAGCACTAATTATCCCTCTAAGAGATAATAACTGTATTTATCGTCTGAGGTGTTCGTTTTCTGAAGGGTTATTTATCAAATACCATGCGGGATAAGAAAATCAATTCCGGGTGTCACAAATTAATTTGCAGCCATCATCTCACTTGTTCCCACGAGACAGCAGGCAGCAGAAGCACCTTACTAATGTGGAGGATGCTGTTGCATTGATTTATGTTTCCATAGCTTCCATGTCTAATGAAGAATGCTAATGTGAGCCGTGACAGGAGAATAAGCATGTACCTGTGTGAAATCTGTGCTGCTTTAGGGGGAGGAACACATCATTATTACCAAGTTGACTCCTACCAAGTACATACAAAAGTTGAAGGAGGTTGAGAAATTATTTATAGTCCCAAAATGTTTATATATTTGCAGCCAAGTACATTCTGAATGTTTTCCCTCGTAATGTTCCTCATTAGATCAGACTGATTCGATATCCTGGCATTTTCTACGGAGTCACAGCCAAATGGATTTAGACTCGCACCGCAGCGTCTCTGTCATATGACTGAATCCTGTAAGGTTCTGTTTATGTCCTACAGTCGCAGAATATAGCACATTAACAGCAGAAAGGATTATTACATTTCCTGTTGTGGCATATTGAAATAGGAAATGTATATTATAGAACATTTGATACTGGAAGTTGTATAGACTAAACCAAATGTGTACATTGATAATAGAGAAGTTCAGATTCCATTTTTCCTTTAGCAATATTGTTGCCCAGTAGTAACCCTTAGCCTAATTTTCGGTCGTGGCATCTATAGATCATTATAGGAAATGTATATTATACATCTTTTGATAGTGGAATTAGTTATAGACTAAACCAAATGTTTACATTGATGATATAGATGTTCCGATACCATTTTACCATCATCCATTTGGATTCCAATGCTGAGTTGTCCTTCTTACCCCCATCCCTAATTTTCTGTTGGGGTATATTTATATAAAATAGGAGGAAATATATATCATGGAACATTTGATCGGGGAAGTTGTTGTATAGACTAAACCAAATGTTTATATTGATAAACAATATGTTACAATTCATTTTTTCCTCTACCCAATTGGATTCCGGTACCGAGTAGTACCCCTAACCCTAAACCCACCCCTAAACCCTCATTTTCTGTTGTGGCATATTTAGATTATTGGCAGTAATTGATCATTTAGAAATATTTGATAGTGGAATTAGACTAAACCAATTGTGTGCATTAAACATATAAATGTTCTGATACCATTTTCCCTTGCATTCCAATACCGAGTAGTGAACCTAATCCTAACCCAAGTTTTCTGTTGAGGAATATATAGATAATTGGAGGCAATTGGTATTAAAGATATTTTAATTAGTGGAAGTAAACAGACTTACACAGAGTCCCAATACAATACCAGCTCGTTTAAAAAATAAATAATAATAAGAATGTGGAGCTATAAACTGCTATCCCTGTATCTTTGTGATATATATGATCACTATCATTGATGTATTGTCTGTTTAGGTAAAACTGTACACTACACACCACACCTTGTTTACTAAGATTGAAATTGAACATGGATGCTGTATACATCAGACAGCACATTTAATTAGCCATCTGGAAAAAAGTTAAGGGATGAAAATGAAAAAACTCGTAGCATTTTTCTCTGCTATTTGGTGTACAATTTATTTGAACAATTATTATAATGTTATTTTAAGACATAGAGGTGTCTTTAGTGGTGTGACTAAGTTTTAAAAAAGTGTTTTAGTTTCATATGCTGGTTTTATTACAGACTGTAGTAAATACCTGAACACTGATGGTTTTTCCAATGCTTATTGAGTTACCTCTGCAAAAATAGTCTTTTGTGGCTGTCAGTCACCACTTTAACGGAATTAAACATGTCTCCATTTTCCCACAAATTTACATTATTGAATTTGTTTGTGTTTGTATCTGTTTGTTGCCTGCAGAGCCGACATCACAATGTGTACTACTACGTGTCTGTCGATTGTGATTCATAGATAAAAGAGACCCCCAGTCCTCAGCTGAATGGATAGTCTGTTTATATTACTGCTGGAGGCACTTTCTTTGAATTACTGCTTTTCTCAATAAACACTGCTTAGTGGGAAAAAAGTGACTTTCTTCTCCACTGTGGTAGTAGGTTGAAAAAAGATAACATCTGTCAAATGATCCCTTGAAATATATGTTCTTTGAGGGAACAAAACCTTTTAAATCAAAAGGAAAGAAACTGCATCTAGTGGGGGAAAACACAGGAACACTAATGACATGCAAAGTACAGTACAACCGAATAACAAACAAGCATTCCATGTACCAAACTAGAAGTGTTTCAGCAGTTTCTCCACAAAGAAAGGCTCTTTTGATGAGCGTGTGACAGATGTCCTCTTTCTAAGCCACTGGCATAGCAGCCTCGCATTCCACAACCATGCCAAGACTCTGGCGTATCGCCTCGCACTGCATCTGAGATAGCCTTTGTGATTTTTGCAGTTTATGTGACATGAATAAGAAATATCATGTTCACCCAACAGAGGACAGCTGAATAGGCTGTAAGCTTGTCTTGCTTGGACAGGGCTAACAACAAACCAGAGGGATGCTAGGCGTATTTAAAAAAAATGAAGTCCTGCCGCTGGCTTTTGCTGTCAGAAACAGATGAGGGCAGCACAATCCAACTACCCCCCCCCCCACTCAAACTCTCACACACACATAAACACAGTCTGTGTGTCTGGGAAAGAGCTGTGCAGCTTCCAGAGCTCAGCGTGAGAGCATTTGATATTCATAGAAGGGAAAAGGAGGAGAAAGTGAAACAACAGTGGGACACTGCCTTACGCGTGATATTACATTGTAATTATGATTTGGATGCAGGCAATGAGAAGGCACTGAGGGTGCACTATACAAATGTAAAAAAATGCACACACACAGAACAAGGGTGCAGCTATGGCACACGCTCCTTGGGTGGAGGCACTTGAAACTTCAAACTGCCCATGCCGGCTTCATCGCAGGAGTAATGCAGGATCAGGCTCGGCAGGGCGCATCCTGCCCTTGTTTTGAAAAGCAGGGAGATGAGGTCCACAGCTACCAACAGAGCCGTTCTGATTGGTTTGTTTACCATCAATATTCGCAGATGTCAATCTAGGCGCCTTTGAGAAAATGGATTTTTCAGCATGATGCAGAATGCTCATTGGTATTAGCCCTGCCAGAGGAGAAAAGCGAAATAACTCTATATACACAGAGATGCACATATACACCTGAAAACATCACCGATATACAGCCGGGAAGAGATTATGAACTGCCCAATAATATCCTGAAAGACTTGGTTCTCTGAAAAAAGACTGACTGCTTGTGCCCCACATTGGAAACATCAATTCAAATTTGATTTGTAAGCCTTTTTTTAAAAGGAAAAAACTAAGAGCCAGACCACCAAGCAACCCGAAGAAGACAGAAATGAAAGGAGAGAATTTGGACTGTGCAATAATATAACAGAGAAGAACACATACATATGTAAAAACACATATGCTCCATAATGCATTTTGAAAGCATCCCTATGGGGTTTTTCAATTCGATTAGTAGAGGTTTTGAGGAGAGCGAAAGAGAGAAAGAAAGAGCTGTCAGACTGCTACGCTGGCACATCTGCTCTGCCTCTTTTATCAAAGATAAGTACTATTGATTTACTTTGAGGCTGTAAAAAGTATTCGTCTTAAGAGCTGACATTTAATAATCTCCACCTAATCCGTGTTTTGCTGGGAGCCTCTTGAGATGCTGGTGAGTCCTCCATTGTTCTCCTGTTCTCTCCTGCACCTACTGTATACCTAATGAAGGAGAATGACATTATTAACCCCCCATTGGCTCATAGCTATACATATAAAAAAGATTCAGAGGTGCTGTGCTTATCTGAGGAGGGCTGATGGAATGCATCAACTTCTGGCAAATAAACTTTGATTGAGTCACTGCGGTTGGATAAAATATGCTGTTCTTGTCCTTGTTTCTACCTTGTTCTTTGTGTGTGTGCTTGAGAAAGAAACAAAAAGAGAGGTTTGTGTTTGTTTAGTAGAAAGAGAAGGTGGTTTTGAATCATCTCTATAAAGGAACTGTAGAAATCTGAACAAAACACAGTGATAAAAACAACTGAAATGTTGAACTACCTTCCATATAATATATTGTTTATGCAGTATATACGGGTATCGGTGCTTACAGCTATTAGTTTTATGCGGTTGTGTCAAAATAACAAGGTAATTAATGAATTAACTCGAGAAAAAAAGACCAATTAACATAAGAAAACAATGTTATTACTGCCATGACAGCATTCATAGATGGTGCCTTGACAACATATTTAATCCAACATTTCTAGCTTACATGAAGCCATGTATAGCAGGGAATGATTAAGACAGTTGCAACCTTGTGATTTACGAGTCGCAATCAAACGGTTGTCGAGTCTCGGATCTCCGTATAGAAATAGTGTGTGTAGTCAGCATGATAACACTCATTGGTTGTGGACAATGTTATTGAACCCCAAAGATAGGCATTTTGGAAATATCTTTGGCTGTTGCTATCTGTTTTTTTTTTAAACCAGAAGTTACTCGAGATGGTCAAATAGTACAACCCAACCCTGAAGAAGACATTTTGTTAGTGCACATAATATGACCGTTAAATCTAATGAACTGAAACAATCTGTGAAAGCTTCCAAGGTGAAAACACGGAAAACAACCAGACAACTCTGAGCAGGATCAACTTGTAAATCATGAGGTAGCCTCACCATAAAGCATAAGCAGCTTAATCCTCTATTTTTCTTTAAAAGGGACCATCATTTACAAAATGAATATCATGCTATATGTAGGAATACTTCACACTAGCAACTGAGACCATAAACTCATATGAAAAATGTTTACTAAGGAAAAACTCAAGTGAGAACTTAAGTTATTTTGTCATAGAACTCGATACAATCGGACAAGTTTTTTTGCAACCAGTTTAACCCCCCCAAGCTAGATCATTGAAAGAATGCAGTTTTATGGGTCGTTTCATTGCTTACAATTCTGTAATATTAACTTATAGGTTGATAATGAATAAAAACAATTAAATGGTACGATCCAAGTTGATAATTACCCATCGGGGTCAAATATGAAAAATGGAATACAGAGAAAGACGTATCAGCATATGTTCATGGCAATTAAATTATTCTTACTTTAATCTGTCACATGATATCTTCAACCTCAATTTTTACAAATATGTTATCAAGATAAATTAGCAGAGTTTGTTGGGTTTAAAGAATGACCTTAAAAGTCCCATAATCCCCCAAAGCCTAAACTAATGATGGAACTAGAACCAAAGCTATAGATTTGCACTAACCTGATGATCAGCAAAGAAGGATGGAAGGATAATAAGACCTCTGTACTCCTGCTGTCAGATCTTACCCCGGCTGATGAAGGACAGAGCGAGGCACATTTACTTTTAGATTCTGCAGAGGATTCCAGCAAAATGCAGAACACACAATCTGGTCTTTAGATTCGCGAGAGATGGAGCAGCAGAATCAAACCGGTACATGGAGCCGGCCTACTGTTCCATTTGCCCCCACATTGAGCGCATTGATGAGAGATCATTAACATTTCGAACACATTTAATTTCACTTCCTGATTAAAGTTCCTATGTTCCTCCTCGGAGGCCAATCTAACAGGGTGACGTTTCATTTTACAGACTGAATACGCAGCAGAGTCAAATCGTATGCTGCTGTCTGATTTTTTTATAATAGTTCAATGTTGGCTTTTTATATTAAACTACCTCTAACAAGCAGTATGCATGGAGACTGGGTTGAAGAATGGTGGAGATGGCGCCTCCAACACAAAGGGAAAATGAATGTCGCTCAATGTGTTTGTACACACCAGGGTACGACTGAAGGGCCCCTAGAAAGGCTTCTCGGCGGGGACTGTAAAAAAGAGGACTGGCTCCTGTCCATTAGCAAGTCTCTCCTCTTTTCTCCCATCTACCCCGGGTGCCCGGCGTCTCAGTGGAGGTGCTCTGAAACACAACACACCAATTGAGATGTGACTTGTGCCGCTATACTGTTCTATTTATACTGGATGGTGCGACATTGAGGGAGAAATGCAAAAAAGCACTCGCCTGCTTGATGAGGTCTGGTGGCTCTCCAAGCCTGTGGAGAGGCTGTGTAATTTTCACCCTCACATCTGAGGGTGTGAGGGAGACCTCACCCTCCACCACCACCCCTCTTTCAGCCAAGCTCGCCCACCTTCCCCCCAAAGGCAAAGAAAAACACTAGATAATTACCTGGTGTGAAATCTCACCGCCGTCAGGGCCTCAGCATTGCATTGTGGGTGTCACAGAACTCATATTCGGCTGCTGCTGGTTGGATATGCAACGGGTCTATTGTGTTGATGTTGGTGTTGGAGGTGCTGTCCCAGGGGTAAAGGACCAATTCAAAAAATAATGTTTTTCCCTTTTTTATTTCCTTCTAGTAAAAAAACAAAACAGATATGATACAATAACTTTTTTTGACTTTGAATAGACATTAAAACCATAGCTTTTGAGAATCTGTAGCATACAAATAAAGTTAACTAATACTTGTATTTATTAAACTACTGAAGTTAAATTAAGTTTATCTTCAATTGAAAACCCTAAACTCACACCGTAACCTGAACCTTAGCCCTAACTCCCACTCACAAACTTGAGAATAAAAACAATGAATCAAATGTTGTACAATTTAAGAAACTCCAGAGCTCTTTTAATGTGGTTAGTAGATTCTAAAAAATATAAACCTGAAGTCAGCCGAAACCTTCTGAGAACTGTTTGGAAATATGGTAAATGGACTGCATTTATATAGTGCTTTACCCAGTCTTTACGACTCTTCAAAGCACTTTACATACTCAAGTCATCATTCAGCCATACACAAAGCATTCAGAGGCTGCAATGCACGATGCCATCTGCCTAAGGAAGCCAACATTCACACACACTCACACACCGTTGGCCATCGGGAACAACTTGGGGTTGAGTGTCTTGCCCAACGTCACAGAGACATGTTGACTGCAGGGGCTGGAAAATTATTGTTCCAAATGTCACTGATCATGAAGAAAATTATGTTATCATGCTTGTCCTTCTCTAGGGTGGTGTAGGAATGAGTTCTAAAACCCAGAAATAACTCAGTATCTTTTGTTTACCTCATCTCAAAGTCTGAAACATAATCTGTGGTTAACACCAGCTGAAGATATTTTAAAGTTATTTATAATGGCAGAAATTAGACAGTTGAGTAAAGGGTAGGAATTAATAAGCATTTTCTTCCTCCTGCTCCTTTTCGGACACTATTATGAACTTATTTTCTGCAATATATTGTAATCGAATGGAAACATACCATTGCTTTTTGTTGATGGACCCATTTGCGATGCTATCTTCCGGGTCGGCCTACAGAAACAGTCATCACTGAACCACTCTCTAAATGTAACTCAGAACAAAGGAGACATTTGGTAGGCGTGTGGCGTAGTGGGATGTCCGTACAGGGGGATCAGGGGGTCACAGGTTCAAACCCCACTGCAGTCAGCATGTCGTTGTGTCCATGGGCAAGACACTTCACCCCAAATTGCTCCTGTGGGGATTGTCCACAGTATTGAGTATGTAAGTCGCTTTGGATAAAAGCGTCTAACAAGTAACATGTAATGTAATAATAATGTAATGGTAGGATGTTACAAAACTTATTTTCTTCTGTTTGCATTCATCATAATAATGCCAGCATAGCTCTCGTTTGAGATTACTTTCTGTATGATGAACATTCTGTACAGCTTCATTGTCTGCATGTGTCAGTTTGGAACCTAATTCTAGCTTTTTTTATACAGTATTTCTCTTGTATTGCTCATATACCATCCGCAGAATATCTTTCCTAAACAATAGTTTTTATTGTTTTTCCTCATCTTGCTGACATTCCTGACAAAGGGACTTTTTCCAATTTGGCATCACAATGTTGTTTTGTCAGCACCTTTTTATACGTGTATTTCAATTAAATCACAATTAAGTTTATTTTTGTGTTATACCACTAAAGTAAACCGGATTAATTGGGATGTGCAAAGTAATTAAAACATGTGATATTCTGGTAAAACTTGTTCTTGTTTGGCGTAAGCACGGTATTTTATGTTGGATAAGCACAGGCACCGGCCCTGTCTGTTTCCCCATCTCTTTCATTTTGTAAAAAGACAATCTAGACATCTTTTTTCTCTGTTATCTTTTCAAAACTGTTTACAGAGCTTCTCCTGTAGGAATTCCACCCTGCCATGACATATCGATCTCAGTGGGAATTTCTCCTCATGCCATAACATATGTGAACATTTCAAGCTCTAGTCAGATGATGTCGAACTACACCTTCAGACTCCAGTAAATGCCAGATATGGGAAAGAAGTGGATAGGGGGGAGAAGGGAGGGGAGGGGAGGGGGGGGGGGAGAAGTGTTGTTCAAGAGCGAGGCCGCAGCAGGATTAATGATCAGAGAGGCAAACTTGGCTTTTACTTGCATCACGTAATCAATGGCGTTGAGCGGGGCGGACGTGCCGGCCGACGGAGGCGCAGGACGAGAGCTGAGACTCGCCCCCACTAATTTCTCAACAAGACAGAGGGCCCCTCGCTGCCAAGCAGACAAGGTGAAACACTGTTGGGACCCAAGTTGAATGGCGAGGGCTTTTATGCAGTTTAATGATTTTATTTATCCAATGAGTCAAATGCTCGTGTCGTGAGTCCCGGTGATATGTCATTCGTCTTGAGTGGCTGTTTTCACCATCTTGTTTCGCCCTTGACGAGGATTCAGTAGATATTAGGGAAAGTGAACAAACAGGAGAATAATAAATGATGCTTCAAGCTTGGTACAGAAAAAAAGCTCTGTTACAAAGAAAACAATGAAAGAGTAGCACTTTTTCTATAAAAAGGACAGGGGTTATCAAGTAAAGACCAAAGACATTTATAAATATGCCCGTCCTGCTCCCGCTTCAGTGAGTTGTTACAAAGCATTTTTCCAACACAGCAAGCATTCTTATTGTTTTTTCTTTTCCTGGATTTCAAAGACACAAGGCTTTGATTGACGTGTTGGTTTGTTCGCGGTGTTTAATTGCATTTTCTAAGATCTCTCAGGGATCATAAGGTTGCATTGTAGTTGTGTTTATCATGTTGGGTTGCTTTCTTATGTACCTTTTGATCTTATCATGCTCTTGAATAAACGTCTGCTTTCATTTCGCAAATGCACTCTGGTTTCTAATTGAGGAGAAATACGGTCCTGTGCAACGGCAAGACTTTCTTCCTTCATCATTAGCAGCTACCACCATTAAGAGATGCCTCGAATGGAAAGTAAAGGGTCATATCGCTGACATTAAAATGCTGCGTGTTGATGCCTCCGAGGGAAACATCATACGGATTGAAAGGTGTGAATTGATGATGACTCCTATAATTATATAAAGAAATAAATAATTGTCACACGCATGTAGAGGACATTTAATATACAAATACAAAGGCTGTTTACAACCGTACAATACCTGCTTTGTGCTGAGATAAGATCTCACTTTGAGAATAGCAGCCTTATAGTTTGTAATTCACAGATAGTAGATTACAAGATCTTCACAAGTGAGTTTTAGAGTCATTTAATGGTCATTGCTAGGAGAGATTCCTTTGCATTTCCTGAGAAAAGGTATTAACATGTACATAAGTGTTTATGGAATACAATGAAGATATCTCATCCATATTCCACATTTATGAATCCTAGCTGGGGATTTATTTTCTATTACATTTAATTTAAAATATTATTAAAAATATTGGGTATTTTTTCTGGAACAACTAGCAAAAATAATCCCGCACATACAGACCCCTGTTCAAAAGCCTTCATAAAAACGTATTGTATTAAGCCTGACTGATGGATCGATAAAGAGTTGTCAAACAAGAATGATTCACTGCAGCCATCATGCTCACTATAATCTTTTGAGTTGTTCAGTTCTCCTTAATCATTGCTTTTAGGAGCTGTAATATTTTACACTGGAAGGCAGTGTTCAAGTTGTCACTCCACTATTCAGTTTTTCCTTCTCTACTTAATCCATATCTGTCAAGAACTGGCAGATGTATGCAATTGTAGGACAGAAGGTCAATCTAACAAAATCCTTTTAACCTTAACTTGTTCTTATCATACAGCCAGCTGCCTACACGATGGGTCACCAGCGTGATGAAGCGACCATTAGCTCCAGCGTCCTGACCTTCCAAAGGAAAACTGTCACAAACTAAGTTCTCTCAAGTATCCAGCCTCCAAAAAGCGTATGATCAATCGCGCTGACTCAAGTGTTTCTACGTGCGATCCTCAGTCAAGAGAGTCAGTGTGTGATTATACCTCCATCTATCATTGTGATGGGACTAAGTATTGGCTCCTTGTGACACACTCTGAGGAATAGGACTTGACTTCAAGACAGACTTCACAGACTTCACTGGATCAGCAGTCTGGAGCGTTCACGAGAGACGACAGGGCGCCAGAGCTTCCCTATCGGACAGTTTTGTTGATGCTGCTTCCGTCCATCCATGTCACAAACTCCTATTTCCCTTTCTGACTGATAGTGGTGATACAATGGGCAAATGTTTAAGGATTATAGGAAACGCAGCATTAAAAATGACTCTAACAGAGAAGTTTTGTTATATTGATGTCAAGAGACTTTCTCTTTGTCTTCTGCGTGGGTGTTTAAACTGTATACAGTACACAACACGGAATATACCTGAAAGCACTTATGAATTGTTAACTATTCTTAATATCCTATGCGTTTTCTCTTAATTGGATTAAGAAACGTATGAAGAGGCGGACAAGAAGGAAATTCCCCCCCGAAGAATTGACGCTCATCAAATTAACCGTCCTCAGTAGTCTACTGTTACAATTAGAAGTTAGTGGAGCTATTCCTTACATATCGGCAGCTGTTGTCTATTTTCCTCTAATTTGTTGTAGTTTGGAAGGAATCGACTTAACGCCTCGTCCGACAAGAACACGTTTTACTTATATGGATTCTGTAAGGCAGGCTTAATTGATGCTGAGCAGAATTCTCAATGAAAAAACGATGAAGCAAGTGATAGCTTGACAATCTCGATGGAAGCGCTCCACCGCTCTCCACCACGTTATTGGAGACTCAGTGACTAAAGACGCCATTTTGTTCTCTTCTCAATCAGCTGTCTGTCACTGCAGATAGGTGTGTGCTCGTTAAAACCACCGCTTGCATAGTGACTTCTTTTAAATAAAAGGCGAGGGGAAAAAAAGGGGCTGAATACTCCACTCTTAACCTTAATATATTTCATTTTTTGGTCTGATTAAATTACATGTTTCACTGAATCTTAATTGCTTTTCTGTGAACCTGCTTATGTGATCTGATTTGCAATTTTCACAGGGAATGGTATTGTATTACTTTGAATATCAAGGAAAGTCAGACAGGGAAACAAGCCTTCCGCAATCTGCTCTTGGACTCTTAATGGCACAGTTCAAAGGATTCATGGATTATATAATTGTCAAAATGGACAAGTTCAAATGTTTGTTTTAAAAAGGGGGTGTTAATATATTACCAATTTTTAACTCAATTCACTGAAATGGGAGAAATAAATGACCATCTTCCCCTTGAAAGAGTATGCAAAGCCTCTCCTACAGGATCCACGCTGCGTGATTCTCCACATACAGGATGGTCAATCCCAGGTGAAGGTCTGATGAATAATTGGGCGCCTCTCCAGTGATCATCCGCTGTGAGATTGGCGCTTAAAATGCATAATCAGCTGTAATTAATCGAACAAAGTGATTAATCACATTTAGCTGCCTCTCTGTTTGCATGCAACCTGTCATGATCAATTATTTGCGGGATAAATCGTGACTCTGGAGATAGGGGTGGCAGCGGCGGAGTGGGGTGCCTGATGAAGACTGATGACAGCTCTAAACATGGGACATGACAGTGGGAACATGGTGGAGATTGAATCTGTAACCCTCCGAGCACATCATAAATTATCTCTCTCGGAATAAAATGATTGATTTGCATCGCTCCTCGCTGCACCTGGAATTGCTGTCCTTCACAGACAACAAACCAGGTGGGTGAACGCTACACATATAATATCGTGGAAAATAACACTATGAGATTTGTTATTTAAGGCTGGGGTCCAGAAATCTCTTTTTTTTAATCCTTGACAAATCAGGTGAAGACACAAGTAGGATTCTGACTGTCATAAAAAAGTGCAGATACCTCTAGGTTCAATCTAACAACTTAAAGTAGATTCAATTCTCAATTCCCGACAAGACATTTTGCACAGGGTAAGACGTATTTTTATATTATCTAAAGCTGAAATCTGTAATTTTTGCACATTGTCAGCCTCCCTAGAGATGAGAGGTAGCTGAAGTGACAGTGGGACGACAGGAACGATGTCAGAGTTAGGGTTCAAGGATTTGCAGAAGCCTTCTGTTTATTTAAAATCCGGAGAGTGTGCCAGCTGTCGGCATTTTGATGTGTACAAATAAATGACTTTTGTGAATGTGCCATATTTGTACTTACATTATTGCTATCTTGTAAAGGACAAGTGAGAATACGATTTTGTTAAACAGTCTTGCTTTGGCAGTAAGGTTTGCAGGTGTTCAAGGCGAACATTTTCTTGATATGTTATAAATGTTTGGCAGCTCACGGTTTCTCCTCCAAATTATGGATTGTGACAACATGGTGCTTATTCCTCAATCAATCAAATGTCAGTCATTACATTACCTTGCAATCAATGTCATTACTGTAAGCTGACAATTTTATTCAAAGCCACATACACTTCATTAATAATAATAATAATAATAATAATAATAATAATAATAATAATAATAACACATGTTATTTATATAGCGCTTTTCCTGGTGCTCAAAGCGCTTTACAAGCAAGTAAAGAAGAAAAATAACAACATGCCTACAGGAGCAAATAAGGGTTAAAAGGAGCAATTAAGTGTTAATTCAAAAGGGTGCTATTGTGGTGTTCCCTTTCCTGTAGTGTGTTATATAGGTTTTTGTGCATGTAAATGGTCTGCAAAGGCTAAAATCCGTAAATTCCCTCCAGATGGATTTTTTCTCCAACACACTATTGGATTATTTTTGTTTACCTCTGTACCACAATGACCTCAGTATGTAAACATATCACATCACCAATCACAACAGAGCCGGCCAGTTAACTAATCAGAGCAGACTGGGCTCTGGTTTCAGACAGAGGGTGAAAAGAGGTGCTGCAGCACAGGCAGTATGAGAAAAATAAAGAGCTTTTTGAACATTGAAGCATGGAGACATGTCCCAGTAGAGACACAAAATACAAATATGAACCATCAAAAAGGAGAATAATAGGGCCCCTTTAGGCATCTCGCACAAGGACATGTTGAGTGCGTGGACAGGAGATTGAACCACTGACACTTCGATTTTTGGACCATTTTCACCTGTTGGCCACAGCTGCCAAATCAATCGATCAATCAATCAAACTCTACGTAAATTAAATGAATATATATGAATAGACCAATAATTGAAAACCATCCAAATGACGTGGAACATAGACATTTAAATGAATAAAATAATGCATGATATAATAAAGCTTGTTACTTGATAAGGCCATGCTAAAAAGGTGTGTTTTAAGTTATCTTTTAAAGTGGAAACAAATACCTTTTTAAAGTGCCAGTGAAGTGCATTTTTTTGCGCCAAAATGAAATGGCAGTTTCATTTCTTACATATAATTGTACCTGTTCATGGCTAAAATAATTTTTTAGGAAGTGCGAGGGACGAGATAAACATCGCAAATTTTTCAGAGTCTGAGCCTACCGCTGCTGCAGACGATAGCGGCTGTGACGTCACAAGATGGGCCCAGTTGTGATTGTAAACATGGCGGAGACTTCGGAAAGTGATACTGGTGCGAGAGAAATAGTGATTTTGACAGCTTTTCGGACAGGATAGATGAGGAAAGTGGCCATGGAAGTCAATTTAGTTGAGGACAATATTTTGTCATAGATCTAGAGTAGATCTACACACAGGATTGGCCATCACCTGATCATACATTCATCTGTTCATAGCATGATGCAACATTCATGTTCACATGCAGTGTTGTGCTAGTTACTGAAAACCAGTAACTAGTTACAATTACTAGTTACTTCACTACTTACACCAAAAAGTAATGCGTTACTGTGAAAAGTAACTTTTTAGTTACTTAAAAAAGGGCACCCATTAATGCCCTTATACTGTAGCCTTCATTTCAGTACTGTTATTGCATCGGAGAATAATACAACCTGTTGATCAACTTGACATGCATTTGCATCACTGAACTCTGCTAAGCAATGTGTCTATACAAACACAAACACAAAGATATGTTTCAAAGTGCCAATCCAGCCGCTGTTGCTTAGGTGGAGGTGGAGTGGCGTCGGATGAGTCTGGGTCTGTGGTCTTAGCTACTAGCTTCGTCCCAGCATGTTGTTTCTGCAGATGTTTCAACAGATTTTAATTGCTGTTTTGGGCAGTCGATAGGATCTTTGACCCGCCAAGACACAACTTACATTTAACTAAAACGTTCTTTTCTTTGTGCTCGACAAAAGTGAAATAGTGAGAATATCTCCAGGCGGAGAAACTCGACTTGAGCTCTGCCGCCGCCATGATAGTCTTGTTAGTAGACACAAACACAGTGGCCTTTATTTTTCATAAACAATCTACGAATCTACGAAACAATAACACCAGCCACTCACCTTCATCTTTTGGTAACAGAAACATCGCCACTTCGGCAGAATTGACATTACCACAGCCAGCGGCAATGCATCGCTTCCCGTGTGTTTTTCCTCCCTTTTTCTTCACTGTCGCCTCCATTGTCAGGTTTCCTCGATTGGCAATCACTTCCAGTCGACTGCGAAACACTTTCCAATAAAATACTCGCTCAAAAACGTTGGTAAATTCCACTTTGAAACAGAGACAAAATGAACGGTGGTGAATGTAAACACTTCGGCTGAGCCCATCTTCTGACGTCACGCAGTAGATCGCAAGCCACGCCCACGAAGGCGGAGGTTTCCCAGCGGAAAATTCCAACTCGTCAAATTCGTTGCTATTCCAACATCTTTTTATATGGGTTCCAATGGACAATTTTGGTCATTACTATACGTATTAGCATAACAGATCATGCACCGGCGCACACTTCACTGGGTCTTTAACTCCCAACCCTAGCTTTTCCAAAGTGGCATTATCGATAGTATCTAAATTGTCTCAGCTGACTCCAATCAGCTGATTGTGTCTGTCCTCTCTTAGTTAACCAACTCCTTTTTGGCTCGATCTCCAACAGCCAATCATCATGCTCGGTCCCCTCTCTCATGCAGTCAGCTGTCATTTCCTGTCACATGTCAAACATGTTCTTTAATTAAAAGTAACTCTCTCCTGATGAAATTATCTAGGACTTTTATTGTGAAAGGTAAGTACGGAAGGATCTTGTCCTGGTGGCACACAGCATTACTTAAGTGAAGGCTAGGTTTATAAGAAACCGATTTAAACTCAGATGATGTCATTATTGTTCAGCCATTACATCTTGCAATCAATAACTACTTAAAGCAAACATAGTGTCTTTTCGGCCACTTTGACGACATCCACGCTCTCTGCTCCCTCTTTTAAACAATAACTTTGTTAACTATCTTGCTCTTGTTGTTTGCCCAGAAACATTTAATACCTTGATCTTCACAGGAGGAGAAATGCAAACATTGCCTGTCTCCGAGCCGGAGGAAGTGAAGGTCTAGATAAGCCCAGACAGAAGCCTTGCATTGGCACAGCCATCTTAGCAGGTCAACACTCAAGGCGCTGCAACACAGTCAAAACTGTCATCTGGTATCAGTACCTGCGTCTCTCTTATACACTTCAAAACAAGCCCTCACACCAGTTTGGACCATGTGACAAGCACACTCACAAACACATGCATACCTACACAGGAAATGCACACACACACAAACCTTGCAACATAACTACAGAGGATTGTTTGGGCTGAAAAATCCAGGGGGTTGATGGGTAGTTATGGCAGGTGACAGAGTGTGCTGCATGCTCAGACAAATGGAGTCTGGCAGCTTCCCTTCAGAAAGACTCGCGGCTGTTTTTTATTTTTTCCCTCCTCTTTTTTTTATTACTGCCTGACTGACTGCTTCTGCCTTTTACCAAACATCCATTGTTTACCTCTGTTCTGTTCAGTCTCACCTCAGATGACAAGCCATCCGTGGAGAGCCACTTCCTATTCACTCTTTCCTTTTATTTACTGCTTTTTCTATCATCCTTCCTGCCTTCCGTTCCTTTTTAAGCCTTTTTACCATTGCTGTGAATGAGTTTTAAAGTGATATGGTGTTGGGCTTTCTCACTTTAAGGTTCCTGGTTTAATAATACGTCAATACAATATCAGAAATAGTTTCAGCCAAAATGCCCTGAACTCCGTATGTTTAGACGCTGTTTACACGGGAACGAAACGGGTTGTATCTGCTACTTTTCTCTTTCGTATAGCCCGTTCGTTCACACGAGGCCGTAACGCAACCGCGGAAACGGACCCCTCAAACGATAACGGTTCCCAAGGTGGGTGGACGGAACGCTGTGGGGGGTAAAACAGCTCCGTGTGTACGCCCTATACGCCATATCCCAGCCTCTCACCCCCGTGGAGGTGAGCAGGAGAGGGGGAGGGAAAGGGAAAGTGAGGCTCCATGTATTATTCTTATATTATTATATAGAGTCGTTATTAATTTGACCGGCACTTTTCTAATTTTGTCCGGAAGATTTAAACTGTTGACCGGCGGAAAAAAACGGAAACTCTGCCGCACGGTTCCCTCGTCCCTTGGAAGAGGTGGAGAGGTGTGTGTTTTTCATCTGCTGGTGGACTACCGGGAGCTTTACAGGAGGAGCACACGCTTGCCTCGGGGAGGGAGAAAAAGAGCCAGAGCCCTGGCCCCTGCCTCTCCCCACCTCTTCTGCTAAATCCACCGCGGAGAATAAACAGAAGGGCAACCATGGCAACCATGCTCGGGAAGTGTACTTTGCTGCTTTTGGTGTATTTTGTGGCGGAAGTACAGCGCCACTTACAGGCCCGGCATATGTACTACAGCGTCTCCAGCGGGTTGAGCGGTCTCGTGTGAACGGACACGTTAATTGAGCCGATTGCGTGTGAACGGAATACTTTTTTGATATCGAATTCGGTTCGTTTTTGTTTGCGTTCCCGTGTAAATGGGGCCTAATTGTTTTCTCTGCGATTTAAAGGCTTAGCAGAGAACAAATAATTACATTACATTGCATTTAGCTGAAGCTTTTATCCAAAGCGACTTACAATAAGTGCATTCGACCAACAAGATACAAACTTGAAGAAAACAGAATCATATAAGTACATCAGGTTTCATAGAGCTGAAACATTTCAAGTGCTACTCAACTGGCTTTAGATAAGCCAGTCCTTTATTAGTATATAAGTGCTTTGTTAGCAATTCTTTGTTAATAATTCTATGGCTCGAAGTGAAGTCGAAAGAGATGAGTTTTAAGTCTGCGCCGGAAGATGTGCAAGCTATCTGCTGTCCTGATTTCAATGGGGAGCTCATTCCACCATTTTGGAGTCAGGATAGCAAACCGACGTGTTTTTGCTGATGGGAACTTGGGTCCCCCTCGCAGTGCACGTGCTGGGGTGTACAGTTTAACCATGTCCTGGATGTAGGAAGGGCCAGATCCATTCACAGCATGGTACGCAAGTACCATTGTCTTGAAGTGGATTCTAGCAGTTACTGGAAGCCAGTGAAGTGAGCGGAGGAGCGGCGTGGTGTGGGAACATTTTGGAAGGTTGAAGACCAGACGAGCCACTGCATTCTGGATGAGCTGTAGAGGTCGGATGGCACATGCAGGTAGACCAGCCAGGAGGGAGTTGCAGTAGTCTAGGCGTGAGACGACGAGAGCCTGGGCCAGAACCTGCGTCGTTTTCTGGGTCAGGAGGGGACGTATCCTCCTGATGTTGTACAGCGTGTATCTGCAGCAGCGGGTCGTTGCAGCGATGTTTGCAGTCAAGGACAAGTTGTTATCTAGGGTCACACCCAGATTCCTTGCAGTCTGAGTCGAGGAAACAACAGAGGTGCCGATGTTTATTGTTAAGTCAAGAGTGGGACAAACCTTTCCCGGAAGGAAAAGCAGTTCAGTCTTGTCAAGGTTGAGCTTGAGGTGGTGAGCAGACATCCACTGAGAGATGTCAGCTAGACAAGCAGAGATGCGTGCGACAACCTGGGTCTCTGAGCGGGGAAAGGACAGAATTAATTGGGTGTCGTCAGCGTAGCAGTGGTATGAAAAACCATGCGGGCTAATGACAGATCCGAGCGAATTTGTGTACAAGGAGAAGAGGAGGGGACCAAGAACAGAGCCCTGAGGGACCCCTGTAGTTAATTGACAAGGGTCGGACTCGGACCCTCTCCAAGTTACCCTGTAGGTAGGGTCTTTGAGGTATGAGGTGAGGAGGGAAAATGCAGAGCCTGAAACTCCAAATTCTTGGAGAGTGCGAAGGAGGATCTAATGATTCACCGTGTATAATTATATGTTCTTTTCTACAAACTAAACATACAATAAATGTTTTTTTTGGAAAAACACAGAAAAAACTTCTCTCACGTCTGGCCTTGGATGAATTTTATTTGTCTGATACATTCTATAAAATAATGAAGACATTTCTACATTTTTGGGAAAATAATTAGATTAAGCCTTTTCAAATTAGTATTCAAAATATGATTTGACACTATATAGCCTTTAGTTTACCAGCTTTGTAATTGACTGTTTGTCAGGATGTTGGACCCAAAAGCAGTAAAACGAGGTTGGCAGGTACTTGTAACAAAGAGCACGTTTTTATTAAATAAAAGCTGATTAATGGGAACAACGATGACGAACTGACATGGAACACTTAGAAAGACAGGCATATATGGTGACGGGACTATTTACATTATCAAGAAACAGCTGAGGGCAGGTAAAGGCACAATGGCAGCAGGAGATCACACAGAGGTGGATAGAATCAGGACAATTACAAAGGTGGAAAAATACACAAAGACAGGAACTAAAACCACACAAAACACTAAAAGAAAATACATTTCAAAGTAAAACAGGAAACATCTAATACAAAACTACGCTTTTTGGAAATGGCTATAGGAATTAACAATATTTTAATGTCCATTAAAATATTGTTGATTCCTATAGCCATTTCCATACCAACACTGACATGGACATCAGGCTCAGACATACAACAACTGGCACACCATTTGTAATAAAACATTTTCCATATCATGTCAATAAAAAATCTAACCTATCCAATACAAGCTTCTTAACAGAGTACACTGCACCATTCACAAAAGGCACCATATGGGTTTTACAGACAGCAACACCTGCGCACACTGCTCCACAGAAAGATGGACGACCATCACCATGCCTTCTGGTTCTGCACACTAGTGGCCCAGTTAAGGTCGGAGGTCATGAGGAAGCTGTCAGAGATCCTTGACCTAAGCGTTCCCCTCACCCACTCCATCACTTTTTTTAGTTCAAATAATACCTATACGTGACACTCTCAGTTAACCCTTAAAACATTCAAATCAAGAAAAAAAAGGAATGAAATGCATTAGGAAAGTGATTGATGCTATTTTTTCAGAGATTAACTAAACCTAACACTGATATTGTAACCTGCTTAATATTATTAATTTTGATATTACTTCCGTTAACATATTGGACTTGCATGCACCAGACTCGGTTTGGATATGATTCAGTCTGATTTCATTTGCACCTGACATTAAAATGCATCTCTGCTGTCCATGCAGAAACAGCATTGATTTTCCTCTAGCAGAAATGAGATTGCCAAGCATATAACTTTCTTTCGTAATGTTTTCATCATCTTAGACATTTCAAGTCTGTGGGAAATGACATTATATGCTGTTTTTCTCACATTCCAACAAGATGTTGCTTACACATCAGATATAGGTTAAGGGTTATTCTATGAGCTGCTGTGGCAGAACAAATTGCCAGCCGACACATTCTCAGTCCCTGTCCAATAAGTGGCAGTTTTTTTCCGTAATATATATAAATAATCTACAGTATCTGTGGGGTTTGACCGTCACATCTCTATTCTCAACAGTCATTGCGTGTTGGAAATCCTAAACTCCGGACCCTGTCCATTTCAATCAGAATTTTACGAGTATTTTTCTTAAATTCTCCTATATACAAAGTTTTAAAAAATGGTAAAACAAGCCCTCCTCTGATTTAAGTGTAGTTAGAACTTTACAGTTAGTATGGTGGTTAAATTCAAACTAATTTCACAAATTATTCGCATCTTCCAGTTTTTGCTCTCCATGTATTTTGTAAAGCCACCTTCGGGAGGACAGCAATGATCAATGTGATATATATGCAATCCCTTTTCAAATGTCACGATTCACGGTGATAGTTATCCAATGCGAAGACGCACATTTGGATATCCGTAATCAAACTTTTTTTTGCACCTTCGCTTTGTGTAGAATGGAAGTAAATGGAAAACAAATGCTTATTTTGTGCATGTGTGAAGGTTTCTTTAAGAGTGTTCTTAGAAATGCATTTAGAAAAAAGGTTTTGGAAACTGAAATATACCAATTAGATCAATTGTTGTGTGAAAACAATTAGCCCAATTAGTATTTTATTGACATTTTCACAGAGAAATTAGAGCAACGCCAGGGATTTAGGGGTTAGGGTTCCATGCTTCAATCAGAGATTATATGGATCCCAGAGCAGGTTTATGTCGGATTAGCCACCAAATCGATTGATTTAAATTGCAAGCTGTAAATGAATCTGTCCTAATATACAGGTCCTACAAGTATGACGATGTCTAACCATGACCACATCTCTAAAAGCCACTACCAGAGGGGAAATACAATTAGAAAACGCAACAAATCATTAAGTCCTGTGATGGCCAGTGAACATAATGTCACTGAACTTGGACAAGGGTATTGATTTTTAGTAAGCCTCTGGACAAACAAGCCATTCTTTGGCTTGTCAGCATATCGATAAATGTAAGCAAGTCATTATTGACAGTCCCTGACATTATTGATCTTATAAAGTTTAATTTTCAACCACAAATCTGCCTCATGGCAAAGTCATCTTTATGAGGAGAACTCAACAGACACTTCGCTCTATTGTTAATGTTGTCATTACAGAGTTGGGGGTGTTGTATTTGGTTTTAATTGACCAGCACTGATTAAAATTGGTAGTGCTGCTGACAAAATGCTTGTCATGGTTTGATGTCTGTTAGAGGGGAAGGTATCAGTCAGACTAACACAACACGTTCTCACTCCCAACTCCCACATATTAACGATCGGTCAGGGCCCCTTCCCGTCACCATATTACACACTCAGTACCCCTTGAGCGTCAGTTTTCAACGGGCAGGGCGTCCCATAGACCTTCATAGACCTCCCATAGCGTTGATAATAGACGCTATGAGAACGCTCCCCGCTGCATCGAAATTCAACGAGCGCATTCCGTTCTCAGCTGAAGCGTATGGTGCGAGACGTCATAGCAAATAATGTAATAATAAGAATATTGCCCTAGTTTCATAAGCAGTTTCGCTAGCATACATTCTACACAGACTATTGGCGCCTAAGATATGTCGGGCCAAGGTTATAGTTATTGAAACAGGTTATACAGGTTACTTTACTTCCTGTGTGTCAAAGAATATATTTCAAAATACTGCTGCTGATTTATAAAGCTTTGAATGGTTTAGGCCCAAAATACATTTCTGATCTACTGCTAAATTATGAACCATCCAGATCTCTCAGGTCTTCAGGGACTGGTCAGCTTTCTGTCCCCAGAGTCAGAACTAAACATGGTAAAGCAGCGTTCAGTTATTATGCTCCAAATATCTCTGGAACAAACTCCCAGAAACCTGCAGGTCCGCTGCAACTCTTACTACTTTTAAATCCAGGCTGAAGACTTTTCTTTTTGCCACTGCTTTTAATTGAAACTGAGCGGTTGTGTTTCGTTTTGGTTAATGAACATTTGGGGCTGGTAACCCCAGGGAATCAGTGTCTAGGGACTTTGTCCTGGCTGGTTTTCTCTGTGTATGCTGCTCGGGACGTATGTGCCATACAAGCGTACACAGCTCATGTTCGGAGAAACCTTAAAGAAAGGCATCAGTAAAGTGGAACTTCTGTGTGAACTATTCATATCTTAAACTGCACTGTTACTTTTTATTCATGTATTTTTTTCTTTCAATGTTTATTTTTTATCTTTGCTTTTTAATGACTGTTTTTAAATGCCTTTTTCTGAATGTCTTTCATTTTTGTAAAGCACCTTGAATTGCCTTGTGTTGAAAGGTGCTATATAAATAAACTTGCCTTGCCTTGCCTAATGAATTATTTACGTAGGGACGTACGTAATATAGCCAGAAAATGTTCTAAAATGGTGTCTGATTATTCAATCCATCACATTTAACATGGCATTACGTAGTATAACTTTTGTACAGATGCTTCAGTGTTCCTGAAACTTTTTTTGGCCGGCTTTTATAGAAATTAATGTAATCATAGCGTCTGTAAATAAAGTTTTTGGCGCGCACGTGTGACGTCATCTATGCGACGATGTTAAAGCCCATTGCGATTTCCACTAGGTAAGTAACACGGTGAACTGTGACTGAAATCAAGAAAATCATTCAATATTCAGCACAAACAGCCTTATGTCGGACCAATAAGTCATTAGGCGCTTTCACACCTTTTCCCAGGAATAGTTCCGATAGTTCCTGGGATTTTGCGTTCACACCAAAAAGATCTGGAACTAGAACTTTTTTTTTAGAACCTTTTCACATCTTTTTAGTCCCTGCTAGAGAGCAGGGACTTTCCTGGGGAGGGAAAAGGTTCCAATTTCTGATTGGCTGGGCGAATTGCAAACCACGCCCCGTAAAACTCTGAAAGGTTTTTGTGAAGCTGCCATTTTATTTGCTCGCATTAGCATTATTAGCATTAGCATTAGTCCAGCGCACGAACGGAGAGAGACTAACTTATGGCAACACAAAATAAAACATGGGAGCGGTGGAGTGATGAGGAGGTGTCGGCGATATACTCGGAAGGCTTTCAGTAGAAGCTGCTGGGAAGACTCCCAGCAGCTTCTACTGATTCCTGTCCCCAACTCCGGGGACTTCGGGTGGCAGTATACGCCGTGAAGTTGTTTGCGGCCTGCCAGTAAACCCAAAGCAGAAGAAGAAGTGACGTCAGCGGCTCCCTCAGGGACTTATTCCGGTGTGAACGCGATTTACTAGATAGTTCCAGGGAAAAGTTCCAGGAACTATTCCTGGGAAAAGTACTTGGTGTGAAAGTGCCTATTGTGTACTGAGTGGCTATGGCTTTGAGAGGTGTAACAGCTTTGCTCATTATTATTACAAAATGAATATATTATGATTACAAACATTACATTTACATTTCAGTATCAGATACAAATACAAATATATAAATATTCTGTTTAGGGCTTACGTAGACACAAAATACATACCAACAGTCTCTGGAGCAAAGGTCAACTCATGGCTAGTGTCAGGCGCATCCAAGGGAGGATCATTTTTCCGACTAGGACCAGATTAACCAAAAAACAAATCAACAAGATTCAAATGAAATTGTTCCTGTTACCCATAACTGCACAATGCACAAGCAATCATATCTTTTCAGTTCAAGCCCCATAATCATAATTAATTTACTTTGATTGTCAGAAATTGTTATCGTTGGTTTTAGTTTGATGCTGTATAAACATCAAGGTATACATATATTCCTTTATCTGATAAACTCACCAGTGACTAAATAATCTAGATTTCCTAAATATCTTCAATAATAAACAATACTGACCCTCATTTGACTGGTTCCTGCTTGATCTTGGCCTCGAATATATTGTGTTTCCATCGATGTCTCTCTTTGTCCACCTTATGGTTGGTTCAGGTGTCTGGACTGGTGCTGCTACTTCCTCATCCTGAAGCTCACCAATCAAGTCATCAAGACTTTCCATCTCATTTTTGAGTTCTTCCTTATCAACAAAGTCATCAAGGCTCTTAAAAGGATCTTGGTGCTCTGAATCACTCATGGTTACAAAAACAAAAACACAGAAAGGGACTAACAACAGAAAGATGGACAGATAAGACACATACACAGGTACACAGACAGAGATACACAGACAGCAACAGAGATAGGACAATTTCACTACAGCAAGGACGGGGAAACGACGGGGACGTGGCTCTTAAAAGTGCCTTTGGATTTATGCTATTACAGCTTATAGTAGTGTTTAGCTTTCACTGAGAACTCAGAAGAATCTGTTGAGAGAAGAAAAAACAATTAGGAATTGAACACCTTACATTTTACAGTGGCGTTATGTTTGTCAAAGAATTAACAACATCAACATAGCATGATTACAAAAAGACAGTTTTGAGCTATGGTAACATAGGTAACTGGAAATACATTATTAGTGGCAACCATACAATTCCCTATGACTGTAACCTGTAAGATCATATCTGACAAATAAAGGTCAGCTAATATTTACGGGGCTTGGCATTAGTGGGACACCTGTCATGGACATAAAGGAATATTTCTGAACTTTTATGATTCTTTTTTATTTTTTATTGTTGTGTCATTCATTTAATCAACTCTAACCCCATTAAAAACACATAACTGACACATAATAACTACATTCATAAACAATCACAAATATTATTTCATGCAATAACAGGTGTCAGTCGTTTGCCACCTTTTAAATAAAGTTGAACTTCAAAGGCCTTCTGTGCTAGCTAATAGCTAGTAGCAGCTAGCTAGCGTTCAGCAGATTTGATGCAGTAAGTTATACTTTTTTTAATGTCTTAAAATGATTTATAGGCGAAAAAAATGACTACCCTGCACTTGCAAATGTTCCAACAATGACTTATTGGTCCGACATAAGGCTGTTTGTGCTGAATATTGAATGATTTTCTTGATTTCAGTCACAGTTCACCGTGTTACTTACCTAGTGGAAATCGCAATGGGCTTTAACATCGTCGCATAGATGACGTCACACGTGCGCGCCGAAAACTTTATTTACAGATGCTATGATTACATTAATTTCTATAAAAGCCGGCCAAAAAAAGTTTCAGGAACACTGAAGCATCTGTACAAAAGTTATACTACGTAATGCCATGTTAAATGTGATGGATTGAATAATCAGACACCATTTTTGAAAATGTTCGGCTATATTACGTACGTCTCTACGTAAATAATTCATTACCCAACATGCATCATATCAACTTCACATAAGAGAAAAAAATGCCGATAAGCCTATTTTGTTGCCTAACTGTCGCCGAGGCCTATCACAGAGTATGAAAATTACAATTTTGTCATTTTTTATAAACAATATATAAAGAGCATAATGTGTTGCAATGACGTCTCGCACCATACGCTTCAGCTGAGAACGGAATGCGCTCGTTGAATTTCGATGCAGCGGGGAGCGTTCTAATGGCGTCTATTATCAACGCTATGGGAGGTCTATGAAGGTCTATGGGACGCCCTGCCCGTTGAAAACTGACGCTCGAGGGGTACTGAGTGCGTAATAGGGTGACGGGAAGGGGCCCTGACCGATCGTTAATATGTGACGAGTTGGGAGTGAGAACGTGTTGACTAACAATATAAGTCGACCAAAAACCATTGTCGGAAGTTTAATCAATCACAGTCCATATTCAGCGTGGTGTTACGTTCCTAGGAGAGGGAACTCCGCAAATATGTTTGAAATTAAAGTCAGAATTTTAGGAAATCAGGTTGATGGGCGTCAATCAAACACTGTAACCATTAAGACCAATGTTTGTGACCTGAGTGAGTAAAAATGAAGCCAAAACAGCATATTTTTCTCAACTAACTTGACTGTTTGATGCCTAATCATAAGTACCATAAACTTCAAACGAAATCTTAGAGAAAATATGTTTCAGTTGAAACGGTTGAAACTCACAATGCATAGCCACCTAATGTTATTGGTCAACAGCTTAGAGATGGCTCAGTAGCTAGTCGGAAATGTCCCACCCCTTAGCTCAGGGGTAGCCAACACGGTGCCCGCGGGCACTTAGTCGCAACCTGAGTCCAAAAAAGGAAATGTAATTAAAAGAATCTACCCTATGCATAAACGAAATGTCAATCATAGCGAACTCTATCTACTTACTACAACTCTATCTATCTAACACCCCTCCTCCCCCCACCCCCACAATGAATATCGACCTATCACATTCTTGATTGATTTGCGGGACCAGCGTTGCAGTCGGGAAGAAAAGCAATGTGGAGCAGCAGCTCCCCGCTTCATAAGGAGTGTGACCGTGATTTTCCTTCTGGCAGATTCTACACAACACATCAGCCCCATCGAACAGCCTAGTCGTGCCAGCCTATACAGCACATGAGGGCCAGAGTTTTACTCTGTGTGTGTTGCAACTTGCATATATATTTATTGCACTTGACGCACACACACATGTGGCGTAATTTCCACTGGGGACAGGGGGGACATGTCCCCCCCCACTTTTCGAAATCCCGTTTGTGTCCCCCCACTTTACAAATAATTTATGTTTATTATAATTTTTTAACGCAAGCCGTCATCGCCACGGAGGAGCACACAGCCTCTGTGAGCGAGCGAGACAGAGAGCGAGCGAGCTAGAGAGAGCACACCTTTATCTATTTAATATAAATAAAGTAAGAAATAATTCCAATGTACTATAGGACAGTAAAACGTTTAAAAGGGGAGTGATTAGTAAAATATGCATAAATAAAAAGAAAGAATGCTAACTAGGTAACATAAGATAAGAATAAAGAAGTTTAAATGATTTGTTATTGGTTGTGATCATATTCTAAAGATGTTTGGATTATTGAAAAGTATACAGCTCCCTTTCATCTGAGTGTTGAGAGCTGTATCCATAAATTCATGTTGTGCTCAAAGTGCACCAGATTGATGCATTTAACTTTAAAAAAAAAAAACATCTTCCCGGGGTTGTATATGTCCCCGGACCCCCCTAGAGAAGGATGTGAGGTCCACCCCCAAATAAAGCAGGTTAAAATAATTAAATTGCATACATGTTATTTTAGTAAACACTGAAAACGGGTCCCAGAGACCCAAACAGCACACAAAGGTTAAAGGTAAGCATATAATAATGTTAAAATGTGCTAAATATATACACTGCAAAAAACAAAAAAAGAGGAGTAAAAGTAGCTCACGACTTGTGTTATTTTTTGAAAGTAGCTCTCATCCTAAAAAAGGTTGGTGACCCCTGCCTTTGCCTCTCAAGAAGCATGAGTGTTACAAAGTGACGTCATTATGTTACAGAAGTAAACAAAGGATTCCAATGGAGGCGTTTCAGGCTCTAATAAGATGTGAACTTTGGAAATTTTACCTGTCAGACCATTGACATGCACACGCACACGCACACACACACACACACACACAAACACACACAAACACACATAAGACACTACAGGGAAGGGAAAATCAGCATAAAAGGGCTTCTTAAGCAACACATTCTCACTCCCAACTCGGCCTATGTTGACGTTACCCCCAATGCTTTGTTCTTATTTAAAAGAAGACCTTAACCTAAAGTATTCTTTAATGTTTAAATAAAACCTTATTAGTTTGTCTGTTTTGCACATCCTCCTATTAATATCTTTGGACATCCGGCACTAAACTGTTTTATTGTAGAGATCATATGGGCTTAGATATGTCTCATAATTATTTGTGAACATAAAAATAATTTGTGTGTAAATATGTGATTTGTAAATGTAAAACACCATCCACAAATGCATTTAAAAGATTTGCAAACTCACAAATACATTTGCAAATGTAAAACGGATCTGCAAATACGCAAAAATATCTTTGAATATCTCTTTAACATTTACAACTTTCGATCAGGCATTTGTGAATCCATTTTGTATTTGTCGACCAAAAATGCGCTTGTGGATCTCACATTTCTGCTTGTGGATCTCAAAATTCCACTGTAGCCCATAGCTACATTAATTGGAAACCCTACATGTCTGAGCAACCTCTTTCTATCTAGATAGATAGATAGATAGATAGCAAGGACACGATGAATATTATAACATTTAATGTAGCCTTACTATGAAGGCTAACCTAAATACGGTGCTTTTCTACAGATTATTTTACCACTGCACTGGTAAGGTAAAACTAGGCCGATTAATAAGATGTGAAGTGCTTTGTAACTTTGACCCGCCTGACTGAATACACAAAAAACAATGAAGAAAGTTGAACCAATAAACAAACACAAACTAACTGTATCACTATAACATGATGATGATGGTGATAAAGAATGCATCTAACGTTCCGTTGTTCATAAAAAAAACAGCGCATTAAGCAAGCCATAATGCTCCTACTTTGAAAACCATGCTGAAATGTCGTCATCAGCAGGCCATCACGTGGTTTCCGAAAATAACCGGGTGACATGAGTAGATTTTAGCCAAGACCGGCGGAAAGTTTGTCTCAAAACTCCGTGTGCATAGCTGCGGGAAGTCATTTTACTTAGGGGGTGCGTCCAAAAGTGGGGAGATTGTCAACGAGGGGGCCGGCCGTCAGCGATACGAGCTGCGGCCCGCTGACATCCGGCCGTTCTGTGATTCTCCAGAATACACAAGTGCACACCAGGATAAGTCCCGATTCTCCAAACCACATTGACAGCGGCATTTCAATTGGTGCACTAAATGTACATATTTATAAAGAAAAATCAGTTTTTCAAATTTACACCTTTCGCCAACAGGGGGTGCTGCAGCACCTCCAGCACCCCTACTTCCCGCGGCTATGTCCGTGTGTGTAAAAAGACGATCCACAAGCAGAGATTTGAGATCCACAAGCAGAAATGTGAGATCCACAAGCGCATTTTTGGTCGACAAATACAAAATGGATTCACAAATGCCTGATCGAAAGTTGTAAATGTTAAAGAGATATTCAAAGATATTTTTGCGTATTTGCAGATCCGTTTTACATTTGCAAATGTATTTGTGAGTTTGCAAATCTTTTAAATGCATTTGTGGATGGTGTTTTACATTTACAAATCACATATTTACACACAAATTGTTTTTATGTTCACACAAATAATTATGAGACATATCTAAGCCCATAAGATCACTACAGTATCTTCTTGATATTTTCTATTCTATATGTCTATCATTGACCTTCTACTTTCCCCCTATTTTGTATGTACTCTTAATATTTTTATGTTTTCATCAAATATAACATATTCAACAAAAAAATTCAATAACGTGCTTTAACCACTAGGTGGTGCGGGTTAAAAAACGGTCAAGTTTACAGTGTTAACACAATAAATATACTGCTGTTTCCAGTTTAGTTTATGATGGATGTATTTTGTTATCCACACATATATTGTTTTGATATTTGTAACACCAAACCGACAGAAAATATGGTCTTAACATGACCCAGTGTTCTAGTTAATAAAAAATATATTACCAAACCTAATATTAAAATGAACTCTTGTTTTCAAAAAATACAGCTTCCTGTGTTCGAATGAGCTGCTCCGACCCTCGGTCCTGACGGACTCCAAAAGTCCGACACTATACAATCAAACAAATACATAAACACAAGGATAATTGTGACTTATTGTTGAGTAAATAACAGTGTGTGTTATTTTATATTATATAGAAAATAATACAAAATTAGAAGGAAAAAACTTTGAAACAATACAGATTTCCGTATTCTGAGCCCTACTCTCTCCCTAACTGACGGCAAAAAAAAATCCGACATTATTCAATTAAAATAAAGAAGTAAAAACAATAAGTGTGGCTTGATATTGAGTAAGAAAAAGGTTGATAAACGCTGTGAGAATGGATCTGCGGAGAGCATTTCTCCGCGATCCCAACTCGTCTATTACCAACGGTCAGGGAGCTCTATGCAAGTCAATGGGACTCCCTGATAGTTGAACATTGACGCTAAAGGGCCCCCCCTGCATTTGATAGTGACGCCAAGGGATCCTGACATAACGTCACTAGTTTAAAGCATAATAAAGACAATATATAGAGAGCATAATGTTTTTAATGCAACGCAGTCTCGCATCGTATGCTTCAGCAGAGAACGGGCCGCGGTCGTTGAATTTCAACGCAGCGGGGAGCATTCACTCGCGATCTCAAGTCGTCTACTACATACGTTTAGGGAGCTCTATAGAAGTCTATGGACATCCCTGAAAGTTGAAACTTGACGCTAAAGGGCCCCCCCTTGCGTTGGAAAGTGACGACAGGGACCCTGACATAACGTCAACATAGGCCGAGTTGGGAGTGAGAATGTGTTGTCTTAAGTACTGTATGCACAAAGTAAAACAATTTATCGCAATGGAATCCATTGTTATATTTGGATGCATAACTTGTCATTACTGCTCAAGCAAAGGATATACACAAGTGCAGCTTGAAATGTGCAATTAATAGAAACACATGAAAACACAGTAAGTTGATTCCTAAAAAAGACAAAATAACCTTGAATCTAGGTACATGTTGTTAACATTTCCACAATAAAACTGATTATTTTACAGGAACAGTTTGTAGAAAGCTAACTTGTTTGGAGCTAAACTAATGTCACGACTTTTTCACAAGCAAGTTTTTGCCTGTAAGGGAATAAAAGGTGTTTCGTTTTGACTTTTCAGGTAACATTTATACTGGATTTACATTTAAAATCTGACAAGTGCAGCTTTTTGTTACAGTCCATAAACCCGCTATGACTGTGAGCAGGTTTGTAGAGTTCGCGCAAAAGGTCTCAGGTGGGTGAAACATTCTGTTCACAAAATAACCGAGAGCAACGGATGTAATTTCAAGTTCAGCTTCTAACTGAAAAACACTCGGCTGGCAGTTGGTGTGGGGACATTGGACATTATTATCATCATTTTTGCTGGCAGCTAAAGGAAAATGTGATAATATGTCAATTCTTCTCTGAAAGAAAACACATTTCTCACCGCCTTTTCCTTTTTCCAGAGATGTACAATTGCTCTGAGATTGTACCGATTCTCTCGGGAAAGATGAAACCCTGCATCTCTATTTTCCCCACCAAACCACCTTCACATCACAAGAAAGGTGCTACTACAACAAATGTGAAGTGTATATTTGGCTCATTTACCTTTTCCCATTCCTTTTTGCCTTGTCCACGATGACAGCAGGAAAAAGCTGTATCTTATCTACCTGGCTGAATTGCACATCCAAGCAAACCACATGCAGAGAGTAAGAGTGTATCTTACCTGAGGTCGTTTTATCCTAGGTACACCTGACGAAAGTCCTCAGTGTTTTTTTTCTTCCATTTGGATTACTGTGACTCACTCTGTTCCTCTTTGCCGTTTCTGAAAAGTGTTTCTTCCCCCCCTTACAACTCCTTAAAAATGCTGCAGCAATGCTTGAAGTAGGAATGATCTCTGCTATAGCTACCTGTGAGTTTCAGAATTGATTTTTTAAGATTCTACTTTCATGGCTCAGCTGGCTCTGTCCTGTGGCTCTATCACAACCCTTGAAGTCCTGTGCTGGACTGAGTGCAGGTTGAGACCCTGAGGGTGGGCCATTTTGGTGGTTCGAAGGTCCTGATTTGACAAGATTAAATTCAGATTTTCAGGTAACTACATATGAGGAGTGTTATGAAAGCTGTCTGGCGTTTGCATTTGACTGAGTTACTGAAACCATTATGGGCACTGATCAGGAGGGGCCTGCCAATGATTGAATATCAGTCTGTGCTTTATTGCCTATAGATGAGAGCAGCGCTACTCACTGCCTGGTAAAATTACTGCCCCACCTACTTTCCAGTTAAAAGAAAGAATCGGCACCAAGCAGAAACAATTGTTTTATAATGCATGAAAGCTGTTGTGTCGGGTCTTGCAAGTCAAACAACAAAAAGATCCAAAGTTCAGATTTGCTTAACTTTCACTTAGAAAAAAGATGTTAAAAGATAATATCTGTGGCATCCGGACCCGGTCAGTCCATACATCAATGTATTTGGGAAACACTTCATCACAGCTACATTTTGATGCTAATGAGGTCAACATCAGTCGCCAAAGACTATAGATGCTGCATTAAAAATATAAAACACTGAAAGCCAAGGAAATACTAGTTTAAATGTTAGCCTTCTGCCAGCCGCTTGTCCTCTGGCAGACTGATTGGACAACGGTCCTCTATAGCTTTTAACTTAACTATAAATCAGTGACCATCATATGATACGATAATACTCTACTGGTCAGATCAAGTCTGAAATTTGACTTGCATCACAGTAGCTCCATTTGCAACATCAACATGGACAGATATCAATACACAATACATGAAAAAACAAACATTTAACATCACAATCACTGAGAGAAACATGCTCAAAGACCCTTTAGCGTGCATTTGATCAGGGATTTAGCTCTGTATTTACTGTTAGGATTGACTGGTGCACAAAGGAGTACTTCAGTCTGACTTAATTCAGCAATCTCTAATGACATTGTTTAGCTGCCTGACTAACCATCGTATTTTGGCTCCTTGTAGATACAAAAATGCATCGTATTCTTAATTGTTTGAATAGCGAAAACTTCAGAATCTGTATTTACTGTCAAATGATAGCAAGTGTTTTCAACCCAAAAAAGGGCCAGGCCATGACATAGATTACACCTATTGTATTTGATGTGCATGAAAGGTCACAAAGTAAAAGACTTGTTCAAAGGTAACACTTTCATGTCATATCTCCTGAAAAAATCTCCTGATATCCCTTTCTCTTACTTCTACCAATAGCTTTGAAGGTTATATATAAGAATATCCTATTCACAACAACTTTATGTCTCAGATTTATGATGTTTTCCAGTATGCTGCCTCAGACTCCTTGGACCCCGTTACAGCGAAACAGGAGGATGACTTTGCTACCAAATTTTAGATGAGTTCTCGGAATCATCCATTGAAAGGATCCATACAGCCTCCTTCAGTCTTGTCCAATATTGAATCAATTCTGGGCTCAGGGTTCTGAAACATTTCTGTACATGCGTAATAAGGTCAAAGCATGTACCAGTTAGAATTTCTCTGTTGCTGTGGTAGTCCTTGAGCTTATTCTTTACATTGGAAATATGGCCCTCTGTCTATAAATAAGGCGGCTGATTAATGTGTTGTGCTCTCTAACACCTCCGGCTTCGCAGCAGTAGTAAAATCAAACTCATTGCATTTACCAAAGCAGAGATGTTTGGGTTGATCACGCTTGGCAGATTAGAAAAAACAGCCCACATCAATGTGAAAGATTTTCAGTTTCAAAGCACGAGTTTAGAATTGGTTTTGACAGTTCTGGGAAAGTACAACTGTGTCTGAAAGTACTAGGGTGTGATTATGGTTATAAATCAACAGTCAAAGATGTATGCATTGTTATCATGTGAATTGTATCATTTAATAAAAAGAAACAAAACAAATCTGAGGAGAGAACAGTCCTGCTATTACTTTTTTATACCACACATATATTTATTTATACATTTTTTCCATCATTTTGACTTTTTGCCTTTATTTGATAGTGCAGCTGAAGATAATGTAACCCTTGGCCATGGTGATAAGGATTCAGCCTTTCACTGATAGCCCCATGAATTCCCTTCGCTCAGTGCCCAGTGTAAAGGTCCGATTCACAAAAGATCATGGCCGTGTTTTAGCTGTAAAATCAATATCAAACGAAGATATGCAGCGGAATGCAATTTAGCCTTTTTCTCTTCGGGGGATGGAGGAAATAGTTTCTTTATTAACTTATATATTACCCTTATTTCTCATTCGATTTTTTTTTCGAGCATTTCATCTCATGTATTCTTTTTTTAAAGATTATTTTGACAATCAGTGCCTTTATTGTAGAAACAGAATTGAAATGGGGGGCCAGAGGGGATGACATGCAGCTCCGCTTTTACATATACAGTAAATCTGTGTTAAAATACATTAGATATGGGCAGCCGTACAGCTCAATAGGTAGAGTTGGCAGCCCTTATCTAATGTATTTTTACGTTGGATGTTGGCTCTGCATTCAAAAATAAATGATCTTGAGCCTTTACCTGGCGTGAATTACTGCTGCCGTATATCACCCCTTATAACCTCGTTAACACCAACTCACTGAAGATGGTAATAATGTTACTGTAACTGCTTGTGGCTATTAGCTCTGATCTGTGAATCTTTTGCAATTAAGCTCATTTGCCTAGAACCGGGTGCCAAATATATGCATATTACCTAATTAAAATATGTGCAAATGGCACCTAGTGGGACACTATTTTTTTGCAGCACAGTTGGCAACACTTTTTACCTTTTGCGGTTTCTTTGAGAATTACACATCCTGTTTTTGTGTTATATGCACAAACCACGCAATATTCGTTTTTATTCTTCATTATGTGTTTAAGATTATCACCTGCAATGCATCTACCACATGTAACAGGTACAAAAGGATTTAAATAATTCTTGAAAAACGGTGCTTTGTTGTTTTGTTTTTTATGCCTATAAAGGACCACAATAGTAGAATAAAAGGGAATTTGATTAGCATTAGATTATAATGGTACTCCATTTGCTCATGTTATTGTATGAATGCAAAATAAGGTACATTCCTATTAATTAGGCCATTAAATATTCATATCATTTCACAACATTCACAAGCGCATTTCATACCGGCTTTGGGAATTCATCCTCACAAAAGATACATGATTATATTAATGTTGGCTCACTGCAGGGAGCGTGTTGCAGCGGCGTATCATCTGAGAAGACGTAAGCACTGTTTTATCCCGAGATAATACCCTTAGATGTGAGTTATCTACTTATCGGTTAATCCCATCACACTTATATCCAGAGGGTTACAGCGAGCTAACGTGATTCCAACGTGTTTTGACATGTCCTCACCATTGCATGCAAAAACACTGTCATGTTGAGCATACATGCAAACACACGAGCGCTTATTCTCCCATGTTATTGTAACGGCCTCCCGGAGCAAGAAGAATTCCCGCGTGACTCGGCAGAATCCCTGCAGAGAAACAGGGCAGGGAGCTTTTATCAGCCGCCGTTACTGGTGACAATTAATGTCAGCGATGTGATGTGTTCCAGCTATCGGGTGGTGGGGAGGTGGGGGGGGTTAGAGGTGAGTATAGCCCAGATCTATAGACCGAGAGGAGGTGTCCGCGGTGAAGGGGAGGGGGGTGCATGTCTGCTGGCTGAGAAACTGTGGAACAAAGCCAAGTTCTCCATTAGAGAGCCCTGCAAGGTCACTCCAGTATGCAGTCCTTGTGCCAAGCGACCAAGGGTTTGTCCTGTAGGGAGGAAGAGGAGGAGGAGGAGGAGGGGGGGGGGGACAGAAAGAGAGAGCTGGAAGAAGTGCGGGCCGCAGTCCAACCCATCTGGGATGCGCTCCGCAGACAGCCGGTGCCAGAGGTCACTGACAGAGCCGACCCCATCTTTGTAGAATGTCTGAAGGTTTCCCCGCGAGAAAATTCGTTTTAGGGAGGGAATACAAAAAAAAGCCAGCGGACTGTTCGAGATCCTTAATCAGAGCAAAGGTCCGCATGAAAACAAGGGTGTCGGAGCGAATAAATACTAATGTTCCCCCCCCATCTTGCGAGACTTTTATGGCAGATCGCCAGCTGGGAAAGGGGGGTGAGATGGGTAGCATTATAAAAAGGCTGGACAGTAACTCCTTTGCCCTTGAGAGGAAAAACAAGTAAAAATGGTTTGTTTTATGTCTTTTCCCTGAAGTGCCTAAAGAACTTTTGTTCCCCGGGGAAGAGTGATTTACACTCGCTAATATGATGAGCGCTTTTTAAATTAAAGAGAAAAAAGAAGGAGCCACTTTGAAACGAGAGATGTTTGTGTTTACTTCTTTAAAGTAGCACTCGGTTGTCGCTTAAATTGTAGATGGGAAAGACCGCACACCGCATACAGGTCTATTTAGAGAAAATTGCAGATCATTAAGAGCGCGTGGCGTTCCGTATACCTGTATGCACGAGGGCTTTTCAGCCTAGCGTTCATCCTAGCCGCTCTCCCCCCCTTCAGCAATACTAGCTTTAGAGCTTTTAAATTGTAATGTGATAGGGTTCACCTGCAAAGCTACCACAATGAATTATTAAGCTCTCCACTACGGATGAGTGAGTCTCATTATAGCTCCCCTCAGTACTGCAGAAAGATAAGCATGGCTGATTATTTCTGGGTTCCCTTCTACTTTGCTTTCGAGAGTGCCCGGGAAAGAAAAAAAAGGAAGAATTCAGCAGTACAGCTGGAGTGAGATAAGATTTTGAATGTGTATTCAGATGTTCTTTCACGCTCTGGGAACTGGATGCAGAAGAAAAGGTACGGTGCCGCGATTTTGAACATCTCCTTCTCTTTCTGCCTCTCTTCATCCCCGAGCCAACAGTACAGGCTGTATGGTGATAACTTTTCAAAGTGAACAAAGGCATCAAAAGGATGGAGGAGACCCGGGGATTATTTAAATACTAGGTGCATTAGAAGACCCGGTGTGCTTTCCATCCCTTAAGTCATCAACAAAACCTGCTCCACTTTTCTCATTCTTGCTGAGGAGTATGTATACTACTGACAAAAGAAAGGGAAGACGGGGATAAAGAAGACGCTCCGGCAACCTGGCTTAAAAGTATTATGGTGTGTTATACTAGAGAATAACAGAGCGGAAAAGGCACTCTATCCGTGTAAAGATAAGAGGAAAATGACCATGACTTGGATCATTATCTGCACATTACTGATGTACACAACAGATAGAGTTTGAAAGAAAGAGAGACTTCAATAAAAAAACATTAAATATATGACGAACAAGCACAAGTTTTCTCCTGTTTGATGCAGGTTCCCGTGCCATAAAAAAAAGAAAATACAAAGATGTTTTATTTGCACTCGCATATACCTGCATGAAATCCAGGAAATGTTTAATAAATGATAAAAAAGGAGAACAAATTAAATTAAACTAGAGTAAAAAAATCAAGACAAATATAGGAGCAGAAACAAAGTAGTGATAAGTAGAAAATATTTTAAAAATACAAAGAAATTAATGAAAAAATATGTGGAATTCAAAATATAAATCTGTCACGACAGTTCAATAAAACACTAGATTTAAACAATGGACCTCCCATTGATTTAAGGAGAAAACAAATAAAAGGAATAAAAACACAGAATTTCGAAAAATACAACTAAATATTGACAAATTACAAATAAGCAGACAAACAAACCAATCAGTACACAACAGTCCAATGAAGACAAGGAAATACATGAAAAATGATATTTGAAAGAGAAGAGAATGTATCGAGAGCTCAATAAACACCAACATAAAACCACATAAAATTGACATGTTAAAGTACAATAAGCCACAGAATTATACACTAGAGTTAATTCAAGGATAGGAAAATAAAAAATAAGGAAAAAAACAAACAAAGCAAAAAAAATGCAACAATAATAATGACAAAAAGAAGCACATAAAATGAGCAGAAAAAACAACAATCAGTCGACAAAAATCCAATAAAGATATACATGAATAAAATGTGTCTGTAGAGGTCTAAGACACAGGATTTTACAAGACACCATCCTTTAAGTTTCACAACTTCCTGAAACTTAACAGCTCCAAAACCGAAGCTATTCTAGTCGGCACCCCACACCAGGTTCGGTCATCCACCATCACCACCACCACCTTCTACGGCCAGGACATTACCCTCTCCTCAACAGTCACCAACCTAGGTGTCAAAATGGACGCCCATCTGACCTTTGAGGCTCACATTAAACAGCTGTGCAAGAACTCCTATCACCTCAGGAATATCGCCAAACTCCGCCCCACACTCACTCTGTCCGACGCCGAAAAGCTTGTCCACGCCTTTGTCTACTCCAGGCTGGACTATTGCAATGCACTCCTCATCGGGATCCCTAACAAAAGCATCCAGAAGCTCCAGTACATCCAGAACAGCGCTGCTAGGATCCTGATGAGGGTGAGCAAATATGATCACATCACCCCCATCCTTAAATCACTACACTGGCTCCCGTGGAACTGAGGATGAATCAAGGTCTCCCTCCTCACCCACCAGTGTATCCATGGAACTGCCCTTTCCTACCTCAAGGAAATCCTCACAACTCATACTTCCTCGCGGACCTCTCGCTCCAGCAAAGCCAACCTCCTCAAACCCAAGCTCTGCACTATGGGAGACCGGGCCTTCTGCTCTGCTGCTCCCAGTCTGTGGAATGCTCTCCCCGACTATATGAGAGCACCACAGACTGTGGATGCTTTTAAAAAAGGCCTCAAAACCCATCTTTTCAATAGAGCCTTTTCCTAGCCCTTTTATTTGTTACTTCCCTTTTTTACTGTTTTTACTATTCATTCTACCGTGTTCTGTGCTGTTTTATATTGTTTTATGCTTACTGCTTGTAGCACTTCGGGATTTGTCTTCAAATATGAAGTGCGTTACAAATAAAACCCATTATTATTATTATAAGTTAAGAAAAAAAAAAAAAAAAAAGGTGAATTAAGGCAAATAAAGCTGAAAGAATAAAAAATACAAAATAAATAATAAATAATGGCAACAAGAAGCACACAACATGAGCAAATGAAAATAAAAACAACCCAAAGCACATAGCAGTAGAAAAAAGGACAACAAATACAAGAACAATAATACAGGAAAGAGGGAAAAGAGAAACAAATTAAAAATGAAACCAGAAAATATTTGAAATAATAAAAAAAAATGTATCACATTTTCTTTAAAAATAATTATTCATATTAAGGTCTTGTAAACTTTTTGTACCGCACGATGTTAAACATGTCCAGACACTGACTGAAGGTAGTGTTGTTGCGCTCAAACTGCAAGACAGGTGAAGAAAGACTTGTGCAAGTGCCAATAAAAGCAGCACAGAGCTTTCAAGTTCCCTATCCGCCTTTGATCAGCTGATACGATAACATGACACCATATCGCAGGCGGAATCGTCTCGTGGCATAAATCCTTTCGTGGGTTTGGCATGTTGTCTGCCCCTGGTGGTTCACTGAGTGGCGTATCATTAGCGCCGGCTGTCATCACGATACCTCCAGTCAGCTGAGACCGTTGTGTTCCTACACGTGCATTATGGCGCCGCGAAGACAGGAAATGAGTATTATTGGGTGAAAACAGAGCGACTACATTGTAGCTTGTATTACGCATGGCAATCAGTAAAAACAAAGGCTTTTTTTCCTACTTATTTGGGAAAAACTGTAAACAGAAAAGACAATAAAAAGAGATTTTTGAGCCAGATGAACAAATTCAGTGTAGCAGAACATTTACGCTTGGGGATTTGTGATCAGATTTTACCATAATTATCTTAAAAAACAAGACAATCAAAGAGTTTACTAAATTCCGCCTCAGGTGACTGTTATCTGTTTCTAATTATGTTTAAAGGTATAATAAAAGTGTTGAAATTAAAGATGAATGGCTTGTTTTTAGAAGCAAGCAACTCAATACGGCATCTCAAAAGGCATTAATGGCAGTAATACTCCTCGCTCTCGAATCGATGCTGAGCAAAATTAATATTGGAGAGTAAATCTTTCATTTTCTTGATTGATTACCGTCATTAAGAGCATTGATCAGCAGCGAGGAGAGAGAAAAAACAGTGAGTGGGTGGGGGAGCAGCTTGTAGCTTTTTTATCTGCCTCAGACAACATTAGAGAGGAAGACGGAGGCTCATCTCTGCTCCGTCTGGAACATAGATGTCAGAGAGAAATTTGCAACCGTTAAGGGAATGTTTTTGTTCTGACCTCCTCCAGCTAAACCAACGTCCTTGATCGTGGGAAATGGATGCACGGAGTAAATGGAAGGAAAAAATAAGGAGAGATGCGTTCAAAGTCTTCAAGGTTAATTTACTCTTAACTCTTATTAAGTGTTCGTCTGTTGGGGCTTCATTACGGTGACATGCTAGTTGCGGCTGAGGACGAGATTAACCTTCCCATCTTCCATCTATCCTCGTACCGGTTTCATCGCCGTGTGGAGGCGGGCACACGTGCTCGGTAAACATCTGTAGTGCGTGAGGCATCTGGCGTAACAAGGACGAGGAGGCAGTAACAGCAGCACCCGGAAACGTGGGATTGTGGGTCACAGATTAATGTAATGAGCTTGTGAATGAGCTGGCATGGCACACTGTAAAAAGTTTGGAATCACACACATCTTAGTGTGTGATGTTCCAAGAGTAATTATAAGAGAGCAATTGATAAGCTCTCTAAACACATGGTACATTTAAGAAATTCTTCTACACAATTTACAGTTAGATATATGTATTTTCCTGACCACCAATATGCAAAATATTTATTTAATATCTTATTAATATAAATGCATCACTGTATATGTATTGTAAAAATGTTTATGTGTTGTGGTCATATTTATTTTAACTTCTTATGTTCATAAACATAACATTATTATATTTTATTTTTTGGGACATTTTATACACTTTTTTATATGTAAATCTTTATTTTTGAATGCACATTCTTACTTTTAATTCTTGTGTTTGTAAGCATATATTTTATTTCATTATAAATCTGTCACGAAATACAGTTTTCCCTGGGATAAATAACTAACTAACTTTTATACCCCCAGTGAAAGGGTTAATGTCAGGATTTGGCAGGATATTGAACCCAACAGCAGTAAAAATATTGTATTTAACAAAAGCTGATAAATGAAAATAGTAAAACAGGAGGACCATGCAAGGCAAATAAAAACAAATAAAACTGAACATGAACAGACGGGAGAGCATGAGGGACAAGGGCTCGAACGCAGGCAGGACCTCTGGAAACAGGACAGGAACCTAGACGAAGAACTGACGAATAACACAAGGGTTATATATACACCAAGACTAATCACAGAGTCAGACAGCTGGGGAGGGCAGGTACCAACACATGGGCAGCAGGTGAACACAATCACACAGGCGGGAAGACTAAGACAGGAAGTAAAACCAGACAAGACACAAGGACATAATTCATTTCAAAATAAAACAGCAAACTTTAAACACAAAAACTAATATCATGACAGTGACCCAGACTAGAAAACCCTGTAGTATAAACATGTTAACCAGAAGGTAATACGGTTCTAAACCATACCCTGCTTTATCATCTATTTAATCTAGATGGGACCATACATGTTAACAGAGGTAATACACGGACTTAAGTGCAGCATTTGACACTGTTGACCATTGCATCATGTGTCGGCGACTCCAGGAGGAGGGAATCGCTGGCAAGGCTCTGGACTTTTTCCACTCGTACCTCACAGGAAGACAGGAATATGCCCTTCTTGGGAAAAGCACCTCCGACACACACTGTGTCACCTCTGGTGTACCCCAAGGGTCAGTCCTTGGGCCACTGCTCTTTTTAATTTACATGTTGCCCCTGGGACAAATACTGAGGAGCCATAACATCAGCTTCCACACATATGCCGATGACACACAGATTTATTTCCAAACTGCCCCGGATAAACATCTGGTACTTTCAAATGTCTCAAGATGCCTGGAACACATACAGCACTGGATGAGCAACAACTCCCTCCAACTGAATAGCAGCAAATCAGAGGCCATTCTGATTGGAACACCACATCAAACACAAAAAACTGATATCCCTCATATCAGCATCAATGGCCACTCCATTCCCCTCTCCCCACTTGTAACGAGCCTAGGTGTGAAACTGGACTCATCCCTTTCATTCCAAGCACACATAAAGACGGTCTGCCAAGCCTCATACTACCAACTGAGGAACATCTCCAAAATACAACAGTCCCTCACCAAACCGGATGCAGAAAAACTGATCCATGCCTTCATCACCTCCCGCATTGACTACTGCAATTCTCTGCTTGAAGGCATTCCAGCAAAAACACTCAGAGACTACAATATGTACAAAACTGTGCCGCCCGGATACTCACAAAAACACGCAAATCAGAGCACATCACCCCCATCCTTCACTCACTCCACTGGCTCCCTGTAACACACCGGATCAACTATAAAGTCCTCATAATGGTCTTCAACGCCATCAACCACACTGGCCCCACCTACCTACAGGAACTGCTAACCAGAAAACATTCCCATACCTCACGCACACTCAGGTCAGACAGCTCCAATCTCCTGGCTGTTCCGCGGACAAAACTGGTCAGCATGGGAAACCGTGCTTTCTCCTCCCTGGGTCCACGTCTGTGGAATCAGCTTCCAGAGAACATACGGACCTCTGCATCACTCTCAGTTTTTAGGAAATGCCTCAAGACCCACCTGTTCCGCACCGCATTTTACTGACTGTCCTTTACTTTATTTATTTTATTTTAAACCTTTTATGCTCTTAACCTTTTATTTTTATTTTTTATATTACCATATTTTATTCAATATGCTCCTTTAGATATCTTTTTATTTTATTATTTTCTCCTTATAGCTTTGTGAAGCACCTTGAGATGACGTTGTCTTTAAAGTATGCTATATAAATCAAATGTATTATTATTATTATTACATCAAAAGAAATGTAAGGTCATTTTCTCATAGACTTCTATGAAACCTGATTCCATCTACAACCAGAGAGTATGTTGTGGCCTCTTTCCTCCAAACAAATTGCTGAGATCGTTGTGTACCGTTAATTCAGCTATGCAGGCTTCATATAAACAAACATAAACTTCTTCTCTATCTATTCAAAATGTAACATAAAGATCGCGGTCAAAAGATACTGTTGCTTCCCCGTCTAATGATTCCCGGCTGTGTCCCATTGCCCTGCCATATATAGAGACGCATCCCACATCCTCCCTCACAGAGCATGTTTGACAGCAAAGAGACCTACATTTACTCATTAATTATCTAAATAAACATCTATAAACTATGGTGGCCGGCAGGTGCAAATGCGGAACAACGGCCAAAAACGCATACATAAGCAGGAAACACCTGCAAATAATGAAATGAAAAACAAACAAACCCTGAAAACAAAAAAACGCTGCATTTACAGAAATGATGCAAACTAAATACAACACACAAACCCCGACAACAAACGCAATAGAAAAACGCTGCAAATACAAAAACAATATGCAAAGTCAAAAACACATACAAACCCAAAAACACACAATGCTCCAGGCTTCTAGGGGGCGCGTTACGTGGAACAGATTGACACATAGAGACATAGAGAGAACGAACGAGAGTGATGGAAATTGAAGTCGGAGGAAACAAAGTTAAACGAAGTGGACAAAGTCGATATATAAGAAGGTAAGTTTTGATACAAAGAGCGTCATATTTACCCAGCTAGCGTTAGCTTGTTTGGTAAAAGAGCTTGCAAGTCAAGAGACAGCATTGTGCACCTAAATGTAACTCTTGACATCATATAGATATGGTATAGGTGCAGAGAGGAGTTGGTTTATTGTGCCCCAATGTAAATCCTAATGTGAGAGTTAAAGGACGGTCAACAATATAATGTACCTTGGTCAGTTTGGATCTATCGTGGCATTTATTCTTAATTAAAGTGAATTTATTTTATTTCAGTCACTCATTTGTGTGTATGCAGGTGTGGGACATTCAAAATGTTCAAAAGAAGCAGAATGTTTTAACAGTACAGTAGTTTGAATATATTTTTTGTTTACCTTTATCAGACCGCTCAGGCACCCACAACCAGCGTCTGATCGGGTAAGACTAATTAAAAATGTAATTATACCATGTAGGTTTGAATTTGTGAACATGAAATCAATAAATACCTTTGTGTGCTAATGACACTGTCATTAGATCAACTGCACTTATTTCCTGGGTAAAAATAGGATGGAGAACCAACCCCATTCCAGGAAGAGGTCCAATCTGCCCCGGGTCAGAACCACTTCTATAGGTAAACGATGTTGACAGTTGCATCGTGACACAGTTGTTTGGTGTGTCTCTTTATTTGTACATTTGTTTGTTTGTATAGCCTCCAATCACAGTGGGTAACATTGCAAGGCAGAACAATTATACTTTTATACATTTCCAAAGACACCCACAACATCTTATCTTAGTGAAGACGATACAAAAAACACCCACAAATATTTTTCAAAGATCAGATATTGTTTCTTGCATCCATTTCAAATGTTTACAAGGATTGTGCAGGAGTATGACAACAGTGCTGTTGTCAGTTTAGAACCCTATGTATTAAAAAAAAAACAGAGGATCGACATCCTTTTGTAAATATGACTGTCATGCATATATTATGTATTTGAAAGTAATTATTCGACTGTCTTCTCACTGCAGCAACTACACAAATGTGTATGCACATATCATTATTGATAGCCAGTCTGAGCCAGAAGACAAAATGGAGCAAAGGTATTAATTGTTACTATTACCACTTCATTTTTCTATTCTATACTGTAAATCTTATTACTAGCTTCATCATTTAATATTACATCACTTTGTCTTTCCCAGCACAGAATACCTGACTGCGGAGGACATTGTTGCAGAACTCTCTGCAAAAATAACAAATACATCTTGCAGCAGGTTCAATATTAATGTATTAATGTGTGGGATGGAGCAATCCGCGGCTTCAAACGTGCCTCATTCGACCCCTCTCATGAGATGTCAGTTAAGTTCACTGATGATGAGGGACAAACTGAGGATGGAGTGGACACTGGTGGTCCCAAGCGTGAGTTCCTGACCCTCCTTATGGAATGCCTGAGAATACGAAGAAAACATCATGTCATAGCAACTGTTTGTGCCCCATGGCGATGTGACTTTCCCAGCCGCTCACTGTCTCAAAATCTGATTCTAAATGTATAATGTTCTCTATAAAGATAGAACTAATACACAATTATGAATGTATAATATAAGCTGTTTTGTGTATTTAATCATGCATTGGTCTACAATTTAATAATGGCTTCTACATATTTCACATAAACAGACAATGAAAAAATGTGTCCTTCATGCTGATAACTAGTGTATGCATCTGCCAATTAGTATTCTAAACAGAGTGTGTTGAATCCTTATTTCTTGCATTTGAAACAGATACAATACAAAAAAAGTGAACTTACTGTTGTGTTCAACTTCTGCCAAAAACTGTACATTTTTGCCACAGGAGCCACAGAACACTTGAACTGTCCCCAGATGTTGGCCACAGAAAGGACAACACATGACAGCCTGAAAAGACATACATTGATGTAGTAAATCCATTTAATCAAGTCAATCAAAAACACATAGTCTAAATAGTGGTTAGCTAAATAAATAGAAAGATACATCATGTTTACCGTTGAATCTGTGTTTTGTCTCTCTCTCCTTGAATGTCTTCTCTATATTTGTTCTTGAGCATGTCTAATGCACACTACTATCCTGTCATTACTTTGTCCCTCTTCACATTTGATCACTTCTCCACCGACCATAGTTACTTATAGTATTGCTAAAGCTCTGTATAGTTGCAACATCTATACACAAATAAAATATAAACAAACTGCTAAGAATGTCTCTCTCTCTTCAAATGTTTCCGCGGTACTCACTATGGCCCGTGTTATTTACCTGCACTCGATTTGTCATCTCTTTTAACAATGTTCTTCCCTCACTTTATCTTCTCTTCACGTGAAGCTCTCCTCTCCTCAGCTGGTGTAGTAGTTACTGTAGGCACGCTAACGCTAGCTGCGTAAATATGACGCTCTTTGTATAAAAACAAAACAAAACGTACCATCTTATATATTGACGTTCTCCACTTCAATCAACTTTGTTTCCTCCGGCTTCAATTTCCATCACTCTCGTTCGTTCTCTCTATGTCTGGTCAGACATCAATCTGTTCCACGTAAGGCGCCCCCCTAGAGGCCTGGAGCACTGTGTGTTTCGGGGTTTGTATGTGTTTTTGGGTTTGTATGTGTTTTTGACTTTGCGTATCCATTTTGTATTTGCAGCGTTTTTCTGTTGCGTTTGTTTTCGGGGTTTGTTTGTTTTTCATTTCATTATTTGCAGCTGTTTCCTGCTTATCCCCCACAGGGGGGCCCCCCAACGTTTTTTTTCGAGACTGTGTCTCAGGGCTTCTTAACATTTATGAAACTATTAATGTGTAGCATCAGATTAACGGGAAGAATCTCAGCTAACTGAATATATGAACCATTTTTACCAAAACAAAACACAAGTAAAATGGCTCTAACAGAGAGAGAAACAATTCTTTACTTTTTTAATTAAAGGAGATCTTATTTTGGGTGTAGATCAGTAGAGTTGTTTAATGGAACCTTTGATGCTGAGTACTGAACGTTTTGTTTTTTTCATGGACTTCTATAAAATTGGATTCCTTTCAAAACAGGGGAGAAAGGAAAGTTGACTTCTTGTTCGTCCCTTAAGTATCTTTTTGTTTTATTTCTAAACTTTTTAAATACAGCAGGAGTATTGGGCATAGAGGATTCCGAGTTGTTTAGGTTAGGTACCTCTGAGAGTCTTGTGCTGATTACTGAAAGTAATATAATTAGTAATGTAGCTAATTACATTTGCTGGTGAGTAATTAGTGCAGTAATTACTGTTTCACTCAGTAAAGCGTAATGAGTAATTGATTAGATTCTAAAAGTAACTGTTGCCGAGCACCCCGGTCTCTCTGTGTGGGATAGATGGACTGGAAACTCTAAATTGCCTGTATGTGTGAATGTAGGTGTTTTCATGTCCTTACGTCCTTACATGATTGTGTCCAGCGTTTACCCTGCCCCCTGCCCAGTGCATGCTGGGAGAGGCTTTGCCCCTCTCAAGCCTAAACAGAACAGGCAGGTAGAGGAAATGGTTGGATAATAGGGCCAGTAAAAGTCAAGAGGCCTGTCGTTGTGACCCGCCAATCCGATAAGGCAGCAGAAAAAACCACCCTGAGTGGCTATTGAAAGTAATTGACTTTTTCATAAGCACTACCTGACATGTAGAGTCATTCCCATTACCAATATTTGTTTTCATCAGGCTGATCTGCATGTTTGAGGCTTTGTTGCCTCATTTGTAAACAGAAACATGTTCATGAGTTGTTATTCCATCAAGTCTAATTAAACCTACCAACAGACAAGCTTGACATTAAAGACTTTCAGCAGCTGAAAAATAGACTATGAGCATGTTGTAATGACCTTTCCAATTTTTTTCAGAGCTGTTATGTCATTTTAGAATTCCTCAACTTTTCAAGAATTTGCAGAACTGTGGTGATGATGGATGACAGCTTGAAGAATGTATAGCAGCATTAAGATTATATTAGATTAGATTTACTTTAATTGTCCCAAAGTGGATTTCTTTTGTCACAGCATCATTTTAACAGGCATGACACGAGTTAAAAAAAGAAAAAAAACATAAACTGTAAATATATATATATATATATATATATATATATATATATACACATATAAACAGTAGATAATATATATATCAATACAGAGTCTAAATAATACTCAATATAAAATATACAGAACAAGTAATAAAACTCTTTAATAGATCAATCTACTACTAACACAAAAATATATAAATGTAAGATACTTTATATATTTATAAAGTGTGCAAAGTAGTTGCCGTTTCTTTACTTACAATTTAAATTCAGTTAGGTCGGGTGAGTACAATATGTGTACACATTGGTAAAAAATATTGTAAAATAATATATAAATAGAAGAAAAATCTAAATGAACAGTAAATATATACATACAAAGTTAAAAAAAAGATATCAATAGAATACATTATGAAATATAAAGAATAAGATTAGACTATTATAAACATCGGATACATTATGTGCTAAGTAGATGCAATTGTTTTTGAATTTTAATGCAGTTAGGTAGTGTTGTATGTGTAAATTGTTCAGGGTTATTGAAAGGGGGAAAATTAAAGGAAAAACGGCATAAAACACTAGATTTTGCGTATTTTACATATTTAGTGGCACATTATCTTACACAAGTCAAAAATATATAAAAATAAATAATACATTTTAATACAGTATTTTAAGAATACAAAATATGTAATATACAGCATTACTTGGTCTAATAGACCAACATAATATATAAACATAGGTGTACAAAGTAGTTTGTTTTTTTTAAATAAAAATTGAAATGTAGTGTAAGTACAATGCAAATTGTTCAGGGTTATTGTTAGTTAAAAACGAAAATATAAAACATTTAAAACGTAGGGTATATTATAAAAGCACCGTAGTTTTAAAAAAATATGAAAATCAATGTTTAATTGCAGTGAGGTCCTGTGAGAATGTGCAAAATGTTCAGCTTTTAGCTGAAACTAAAGAAAAAACTGCTGAATACAATATATTTTGCATAGTTGACTAATTTAGAGGTCACATTTCAGCAGCTTTTGTGAAATAAAACCTACTTGAAGCCTCTTGCAAACAGACATTTCCATATTGTTTTCCCAACCCTTGATCTTCAAATATTGCGTGAAATGAATAAAAAGCATTGCTGAGAAAAACCTTTAGCTTTTGAGCTCTGGCATCAATCCTACGATGCAGGGTGCCAAAAACAACACCTTTCCCCCCACCCAGCCAAAGGTGCTGATGCTTCAAAGTGTCAAGCCGAATCCACACTAATGTAGTTTAAGGTTATGGCTGGGTTTCAGAGTAGGTCACGATTAGATTAGTGAAATCCTGCCTTTGTTTATGACCGTGAACTCCCCGTTCGCAACATGCCTATTGTATAAGCAGCAAATACAGTAGAAATACGAGAATCTGCAAGCTTCCCCCATCATCCGTCTTTCTGCGCCTACATTCTGCAGGAAAATCATCTGCACTTCACTGTAATAAAGATATAATTGACCTGTGCGCGGCAGGAGGCATGAAGGATTGGGATAGATGTCACACAGAGACATTTCTCCTGCCATAGGTGGGGGTGGCGGAGGTTCTGGCTCAGGCTAAATACTTTGGTATTCATCCCCTCCATCCCACACCCGCCACCGACCCCGCCACTCTCCATTCCCACCTCCCGTTTTTCATGTCACCAGCAATTATTTTCCTCTGCGCTGCTCTAGCAACAAGAAAAATCCTACATTGTGAAGGACAGAAAACACGGTCAGACTAGTAGCAGTCTAAAAAATAACTGGTTTCTGAAATCTTCATGTCTGTAAGAAAAGGCTTGTTTTGTGTGTTTAGTAGTTTAAGTAGTGAAGAAAAAATTCAATGGGTTCTTTTATTCAAATGTTGTAGTCTGTTTGCATTATTTAGTATTTATTGGATAATATGTCAATAAAGTTGAAATACGTGGTTATAACATAAATAATTCTAAACTAATGGGCAAAATATCTCTGTAAATACTAAAACGTAAATACAGTTAATGCAACCAAACTACAAAAAAAACAACTAAAATATGTTTGTGAATATGTCATTTGCAATGTGATATTTGGTTATTGTCAGGGTTGGGAGGGTTACTTTGTAAATGTAATTAGTTACTGAATATATGGCTCTGAAAGTAATCTGAATACAGTTACAGTTACGTGTCTTAAAAAAGTGACGTATTCAGATTACTTTTAGAATACTTTTGGAATACTTTATTTTTCCATAACAGATGAGTATGTTTGGTGCACAGGACACACGTATTTTACTTATTTAATGGCTTATCAAGAGCACAACTCAAACATGACATCTTGGTGTCATTGTGTCACTAGACAGCTCCCTCTCATTTGCACCCCACATAAAAAACATCCCCGGACTGCATTCTTTGTACTGTCTTAAACCTTTCCTTAGAATATTTTATGAATTGTAAGGTGTCCTTGGGTGCTTTGAAAGGCGCCTCTAAATAGAATGAATTATCATTATTATGATCTGAAACGATGTAATAACTTTTTTAACTTTTTCCAGTCACTTGCCCCATGCATTCAGCAGCAGCAGGCCCTTCACTTTGATTTTATCCCGTTATGAAATGTCATCATTTCGACAATAAAGAAATGCTACATAAACGTTATCTTGCACATGTTATCGAACCATCTCCGTTTCTAACTTTCAATATATTTTAAAAGAGATCTCTATCTCTCATCTGCGTGCGGGGGCGGGGCCTCACAGACACGCTGCATCTCTCTCTCTCTCTCGCTCACAGACACGCTGCAGTGCCGTGCACACAGATCTGCCGGTAATGAATATTACATTTTGTGAGGAAACTTTTCCACCAATAATTCCAATAAGTATTCCAAAATATATTCATTTCAGGTTTACGAAGGTAACTATAATCAGATTACTCGTTTTTCAAATGTAACGCGAGCTGAATACAGTTACTTGATTTTTGTATTCTGATTACGTAACGCCGTTACATGTATTCCGTTACAACCCAACCCTGGTTATTGTTTATGTGCATGAATCAGGATTACAGATTACAGGGCTTCACTTTTAAACCTACTCTATCATCTATGAGGACATATTCAGCTCATTTTCAGGTTCATATTTGTATTTTGTGCCTGTGACATGTCTCCATGCCTCCATGCTTTAATGTTCAAAAAGCTCTTTAATTTTCTCATACTGCCTGTGCTGCAGCACCTCTTTTCACCAACAAGTCCTCCAACTAATACGACCAAGGTCGATTGTTCCGACCCATTATACGACCCACAGGAGCGTTTTCAATCAACGGGAGCGTCAGCCTGTCAACCCTGTCTCCTAAAAATTACGTTCCCACAGAACTAAACTGCATTCTCAATTACGTTTAATTAGAAATGTATTTTCTCCCACGTTACGTTTGTTATGAACGTATCTCAAATACGTTTATTTTCTGCATATCTTCTAAAAACATATTTTCTCCCACGTTACGTTTGTTATGAACGTATCTTAAATACGGTTATTTTCTACATATCTTTGCCATTTATTGTCTTGCTTATAATAATGATAATAGTAATTTAACAAATATCATTTTAGAGCACACATTTGAAATCAACAATCGGGCTCGATATGGTTAAATTAAAATCAGTAGGCGAGGCTGTAATTTGCCAGCTGTTCCTCTCATGAGCGAGGCAGAAAATAATAGTTTTAACATGCCAGAAAGCTGCTGTGTCGTTTATTGCACCTCAAACATTAAAACAAATCCAGAGTTACGTTTTTCTGTACTTCCTCTAAGAAGAAAGGACAGTAAAAGAAGAGCTCTGTGGCTTCAGGCTTGATCGCCGTTCAAATGACAGCGTTGGTTTCCCCAAAGGTGGGCGGGGCTGTAAAGTGACGTAGATTTTACTCTCATCTATTATTCAAAACCATTCTATTTATTCTAACGTAAATTACATGCCAGTCTTTTATCTTCTTATTTAGTGATTTGTTTTTGAATGTTTAACTGGGAATGTTTTCATGTTGTACGTCACTTCACTTTGTCTTCTTCGTCCCTTTTACGTTCCAGACAATGCATGGCTCAGCGTAACAGACAGAACAGCGACCCCAGGTGTGTCTAAATTGGAATCTTCATTACTGAAGGAAAATACTTTACCTAGAGTTTGTTAACTGGGTGCAGTTTTAATGCAGTTGGCTTTTCTTAATGGTTACAATATTGCTATGAGTTATATCTGAAGCAAATTATGTTTCTGAAGATGTGTAGTCAATTCCACCCTTCAATGTAGCATAAATGTGATCTCTCATTACAGGAACAATACCGGAAACAGACGTAGGAAAGATCCTCAGCTCGGTGATTGGATTGTTTAGCCGCAATGCACATTGGGATATGGTGTTTATGCAATGTGAAATCCGAAAACATTTAATAAAAAAAAATAAAAAAATACTTTATTCCGAGTGTTCTTGCTTTTCTCTTTGGAAGCACATAACGGCATTGTAATACACGGTTCGGCTGCATTAAATATTACACATCTGCCGTAGTTCTTGAGAGTTCTATGAGTTCTATGAGAAGACCTCTGGACAAACAGGAAGAAGTGCCGCCGAAACTGAATATGTGACGTGAATCATAAATATATCAGCAATTACACAACATTTTACATTTATTTTCACAAAATACGTCTCCTTGCAGTATCAACATTAATTCGGCTGACTTTTATATTTGATCCAAATATTTACACCATAACGGTGCACAGCTGATAGAAAGGGACACCTAGTGGTTAAAAAACGTTATTGAATTTTTTTGTTGAAATTATGTTATATTTTGTCGAAATCATGTTATATTTGATGAAAAAAATATTAAGAGTACATACTTTCATAGGGGGAAAGTAGAAGGTCAATGATAGAAATATAGAATAGAACATTTTATTTTTCACATCATTAATCAGAATCTGCAAAGTAACTAAAATAAATGTAGTGGAGTAAAAATACCAGGTTAACCTCTGAATTGTAGAGGAGTAGAACAAAGTAGTACATGCTGCTGTAAAAAAAACATTTCCCAACTTGGGATCAATGAAGTATATCTTATCTTATCTTATCTTAAGATGATCGATGGCTACTGCCATATTTGCAAAATTTGCCTCTGAACCTTGACAAGTGCATGTTTCAGGCTTATCAATGAACAACAGGAGGGGTCACAGACACAAGACCAGCTGTTAAATAAAGCTCTTCTGACCATAGCTGTCATGTGGGTATATTAATGCTGCCCATTATGGCACAAGCAATTTTCACCCATTTATTAATTATATGTTTTAAATTTGATAACACCACTGTGTTTCGTATCCCCTAAACCTCCAGAGTGTACACAGTTTAATACTGGCAACTTCTAATTGTGGGAAATACGAAAACGTCTTATAAAACTACAATTCCCAGTAGAGACGTGCCATTGAACATGTTGCGAAACACACAATAGCCAGCATGTGTAGTTCTGAGGGGGGGGGGGGGGCTGGGCTGGACCTGTTGGAGTCCAGTTTTGGATAGTCTGCGGTGGTTACATTCCATTTCAAAGAGGTGTTTGACGCTCGGCATAACCTTGTCGCACTGCCACTTCAACATCCAATCACAGGGCTTCAGGACTAATCACGGGGTTTGTAAAGCAAGGCGGATGTTGTAGTCCCAAACGATAGCTGGGGATTCTGGGTAGTGTAGTGTCTTCGGAAACTGTAGTGTCTAAACTCTGAAAAAACTATTTGTTTCTCCGAATTGAAGGTTAAAAACACAAAAGCATTGTAAACAATTTAAACCAATCAATATTGTGTAATTAACAAGATAAACTGATGTTTTTTAGTGGATGAGTAATGCAGATATCACTGTGTAATCATTTGACAGTGAGGGGAATATGTCCGGTTTTATTATGAAAATTTAGAGACCGGAAAAACTGTTTTCACCCTGTGAGGGTTAACGCTAACTTTAGATGGAAGCTGCCGCATATACACGTTATCCGGGCGAGACCTCAAATCATCTTCGTAATATCTATCAAACTATAGATCCTACACATCGACTGGACGTGGATTCTAAAAGTACAATACACACTTCTCGCTAGAAATCGAATCAAAAAGCATTTTAATGGCCAAACTATTCCACAATTTAGGATTTTCCAGAGAGGGTTATTTGTGAATAAACGTCCCTCCGGAGCGTTTGCAATCAACGGGAGCATGTTGTTTCTTACACGACCACTAGAGCACCTCTAGTGGTCGTGTAAGAAACAACATACACTTTAAAACGTGTCTCTGGGTCGTAATAAGGGCTTGAACAATCGACCTATATGGTCGTTTTTTGTAGGAGGACAGGCTGCTTTTCACCCTCTGTCTGAAACCAGAGTCCAGTCTGCTCTGATTTGTTAGCTGGCCAGCTCTGTTGTGATTGGTCAATTGCTTAAAGATGTCCTGGCCCTTGAAAATCGCGTAAATGAGCCAAAAGAAGCGCAAGTGTTATAATGACTGTCATTATGTTATGGGATAATCACTTTTATGGGCAATATATACATTTTATACTATCTCTTTGTATGTTCACTAAGCTTTCAAAATAAGCATGGATGTGTAATTATTTTTTATTATTACTAATATGTGCTTTTCGCAATATTTAATATGTTAGCTTACTCTTTTTTTATTGTTTGCCTTTTAACTGCTATGTCACTTTTGCTGTAACGCTGTACATTTCCCGCTGCAGGACTAATAAAATAAATTGAGCAGGTGGCACCAGAACTAACACAGCCAGTGACTACACACTTTGCTCTTATTGTAAACCTATAGGCTAACAAAAGGGAGAAAGGAGAAAGTCAAACAGCGTACAGTGAAAATATAACCTTGCTCAGTGTTGTTTCAAAGTTAGCAAATGTTGTCAAATGTGTCTAGAAGTGAGAGTTTAAATAAAAACAAAAATATAGAGCTTGCATCTTTTAGCATCTATTGTCAGTTTATTGCATAACGTCTTCTAGTGATGGCAAAATGAAGCTTTGAATGAAGCATCGTACCACTTGGACAATTGTGTCGGAAATAGGTTCATTTCTCGAAGCTTCAGTTACAGCGACCTCTCCTGGCGAAGTGCAAGGCTGCAGTGGGTTTAACGTATCTTTGCCTTGAAAAATATTCGATGCACACACACACTAAGAATGAATATCATGTTCTTTTGTAATTAAAGATTGATAATTGTGTGTATTGGGTTATTGAGAAGAGACTAGAGAGTGCTGGACATTTTTTTGGGCGGAGAGGGCCTTTTATCAGTTATTAAAGTATTAAAGTTGAAAAGCAATGATTAAAAGTTCATCCATTCCGGGCTTTGAACCAGCTGCGCGGAGGACATCGCAGCATTCGGCCGCCGGGTCTATCCACTGGGCTATCTATTCCTTAAACAATTAAACTGTTTTTATATTACTCATAATTGTCTTATTGTTCACAACTTCTCCACATTTCGAAGTGTTTCCCGAGCCAGAACGACCTATCTTTCTTCCTGGCTTGCTCTATAATGATCCAATTCAAATGCAATACCAACAACACTCAACAGCAACAACGCAAACTACGACAACAACCCACACATTGCGCATTGTTTAGAGCGGTTATAAAATGTTGAAGCGCTCAAATTCGAAACTGTTTCAACCTGTCACCTTTCAGAATCGAGACGAGGCAGTGCATTGAATCACCTGATTGGATGGCGAACCAGTCAGGTGATTCATTCAGGAAATGAAGCAGTTGCTGGTTCGGACGTCACATGTCACGTGATTTGAAGCAGTTGCTGCTTCTGACGTCATATTTCACGTGATTTGAAGCAAGCTTCGAATCACTGCTTCTATGGAATAGGAAGTCCAGGGTTGAAGCTCCATTCGAAGCTTCAGTGTCAAACTGCCATCACTAACGTCTTCAGCTAACAAGGCGAAAAAGCTGTTGGAATCTCACTGTAACTAAAAAACTCACACAGTGAAGCAGATAATTCCACACTGAGGGAATACGTGTCACACAGACTGCTGTGGGCAGTGTGACTGTACAGAAGCACACACTTACATCAAGTGACTCAGTCCCATTACACAGGTACCACTGTAATCATTAATATGCATATGGCAAGTGATTAAATGTGAGGCAGATAAAATTTGACGCACCGTAATGAATGGACATTTAAAGCACATATTCAAGCTCAATTAATCATTTAGGACTATCACAACATCACTTTTATCAGATGGCTGCAGGAAATCAAAGGAGTGATGAAAAATTAAGATGTTGGAATATGACACTGCTGCGGCACCTGGCCAACCTCCATATTTCCGCCCGAGTGTGAGTCTACATTATACAGTGAGTAAATGCACCTGGGAGGGGGACTGTGATTCATAATAATTATAGTACAGAAACAAAACTTTGGTACATGATGACATCAAACCATGTCGGTCACTTTGGGTGGTAAATAGTCACTCTGTGCGCTGGAGTACAGGTCGCTGGAGGAACAGAAAAACGGATGATAATAAACTCAAAGCACTGTTGTAATGTTCCGTTCGGATATAAAGAGCAGTTCACTCTCATAGCAGCAGAGCACCAAGTGCAGAGTACGTGCGAAAGTACCCTCTAAGCCTATGTAATAGAAATTTTAGCTAGCTAAATAGCATACATTTTCTGACGACCAACTGAAGCTTTAGTTAATTTTTTTAAATGATCTTCAGAGGCATCTGTTACATTGTCATCCACACTGACCAGCAAAGGTACTGCATTTCATCTTTTACATATTGAAGTTTATTTCTTATTTATTGAGACTAACCGGTTCGTTAATTGACATATAGCACGTTTGTTTCTTAGAACAACAACGCTCTCATTTCAGTGTAGAGTATCGGAAAAGATAAACAAACAAGGTGTACCTTTTATAAAAAAGGTACACCTTGCTAATATCGGGTCGGACATTCTTCCAAAATGCCCTTGAATGTTCGTGGTGCTACAAGGTGCTAGAAACTCTATTGAAATAATTACGTGATAATATATCATAGGATAATATTTAAAACGCATTTGCTGCAGATTTGTTCATAATTCAAATCTCCCTTCGACCACATCCCAAAGGCACTCCATTGGATTAATATCTGGTGACTTCGGAGGCCATTTAACTATAGTAACTTCATAATTGTGTTCAAGAAAACAGTTTTCCAGTATTTTTGCTCAAAAATAATTTAATTTCAGTCAGTAACTCAAATTATCTCAAAGATGCTGCTGGAAGCCGGGAGTGATGTCTTACAACACTGAAGGTTTCTGAAAGTCTTTGCCAACGAAAAAGGAGGATGAACAATACAATCGAATACAAGTATGCACTCGCTTTGTGTGCCTTTCTTAGACTGATCTTTAACATATTTGCCTCTAGTCAAAACATGTCTCGATTAAAAAATAAAGGCTCAACCTATAGATTGAAATGTACGGAGCACCTAAAGGGAGATGAAACGAACTCAGACTTAATTTTAAAGGGCCCATGTCATGGCCATTTCTACTGATCATAATTCCATTGTTGAGGTATACTAAAATAAATGTATACTGTGCAATTTTCCAAACTCTCATTGGTTTCTAATACAGCATCTCTGTAAAGTATGTGTATTCACCGGTATTCACTCTCTGTCCTAAACGGCTTGTTGGAGCTCCTGCCCCCCCTCCCTGTGAGCCCATTGTGCTCTGATTGGTCGGGACGTTGAGAGGCTCGTTGCTGCGATCTGCTGCGAGGAGCAGACAGGCTTCGGGTCGGCGATACAGCGAGAAGAAGCGAAACTCATCCTGAGCACACACAAACACTCACTGCCGAAGTAAAAACAATAAGTGTGGCTTGATATTGAGTAGGAAAAAGGTTTATAAGGCTGTGAGAATGGGTCTGCGGAGAGCATTTCTCCGCGATCCCAACTTAGCAGCCCGAAAAACGTTTACCCATTTAAACAGTCGTGCTAGATACCTTGTTTGTTTTAAACATCATAAATATACCAGCAACAATGAATACTTACAGGTTGTGTACCCGAATCTCCCGCTGGTCCAAACAAAGTAGGAACAGCATCGTTCTTCAGTTGCTACGTGTACATATCCGGCATGCATCGCTGAAAGGTTTGGGAAGCTTTGTTTCGAGAAATGCTGGCAGAGGGTGTGGCCTCTGGGTATTCACACGTCACAGTACCCAGGAAGTAAACAATGGAAAATGAGAAATCTCCAACGAGGCTTTTTGGGGCAGCATAGACTGTGTTAGAGTTTTACTCGCTACAGGGTGTACTTTGAGGGTTTTTGACTCTGCAGACCGTTTACATGCATAAAAACCTTCATAACACACAAGGGGACGGGTAATAACAAGAAAAGCATGACATGGGCCCTTTAAGGACATTGCGGCCAGGGGTGTAGGGCTATTTGTTTAAGCACTTGGCAAAACAGGAGAGTCTAAACCAGTCTGCTCTGATCTATGAATTAATGTCCGTGACTCTCACCCCGGGATTCCACCGGGTCCGCCTGCGCCACGTTACGGCTGCGCCACGGCGTTCACATCGATCGCGGCCACTCTAGTTAATGGGTACTATTCCATTCCGAATGTTTTTCAGATTTCATATCGCATTAACACCATATCCCAACGTGCATTGCGGCTAAAACATCCAATCACCGAGCTTCAAGCTGAGGATCTTGGGTAATCAGTTCAGTGGGTGTGTGGTGTGTATCGCAATGATGCTCGAAATGTCCCTTATAGGCCTACGTCTGTTTCCGGTGACTTTATTTTGAAATTCAGTTCCTGAGGAACGGCTAAAAATCCCAAGATTATAGAATTAAACGAATAAATAAAAACAAGGATAATTGTGTGTTATTGTTGAGTAAATAACTGTGTTGTTAGAATAACAAATTAGAAGGAAAAAAAGATTTAAAAAATACAGATTTCAGTATTCTGAGGCTCTGAGCCCTATTTCTTTTCCTCACAGACGGCAAAAAAAGTCAGACATTATACAATTTAAAATAAAAACAATAATCGTGGCTTGGTATTGAGTAAGAACCTGTTTTTATGAACCACACAGCTTCCGGTCTACCAAGACCCGACCGGACAAAACGTGGCGTATAATATACACGCAAAACTCGGCCTCAGAACTCAATGGGAATGGTGAGCGTATCATATGCACGCAAAATCGGACTTCTGCGTATCTATTGCACGCATTTCCAATGTGTAAAGTCGTGTCATTTGTACGCAGACTGAAGAGAGTGGGTTGAATTTTGCAGACCCTATCCCTCCATAGTCTTTCAAGTAGGAGGAGCAGGCATGAAAACGGGTCAGGGGTGAAAAAGGTGAGAAGGATATTATCCCTCTAGGGGGGTCCGGGGGCATGCTCCCCCGGAAGAAAATGTTGAATATTCCATATTTTAAAGCATCAATCTGATGCATTTTGAGATGCATTTTTTTGCCAACCTGGGGAGAGCTGGAGAAACTTAACTTCAGCCATGAGTCAAAAATATTATGGCCTCCTTACTAAGTATTATGCAAGACATTTCATGCCAGCCTGTCACTGGGTCTAACATTTACAGTATATGAGGCACAATGTGGTAAGGGCTTAATGCAAATGGCTTAATGCATATGCAGATGGTGGACATGCTGTAACTTGACTTGTCTACTCTTCCATCATGACTGACAGCCAATACAATGTTATGTAATTCAGATTTTAATACATTTTATTGGCAAAGATAGCCTAAAACACACAATACAGTGGTTTCCAGGAGCCTTAGAAAACGGGATGGAATGCTCCGCCAAGGTTCCAAGGACCATTGCCTAGAACACAAATTATGTAATTAATGTAAAGCTAGTGTATTCCATGTTTAGGTGATGATGCTGCCAGTGACCGCAGCTGATTGTGAATAATAATAATAATAAATGATTATTATTATTGTTATAATAAAAATAACAATCTCAAAGTGCTAGTGTACTCTGTCTATGCTGCCTGTGCTGACTAACAGGCCTACACCACCTACCTCTGCATTTGCTATGCGGTTTATAACTGGTACGGGGATCTTTCCCTGGCACTGCTGCCTGATTGTTTCTGACCCCTGGTTGGCTTGACTCTGGCTTGCTGGATTCACCCTAGCTGATGCTGGAAGGAAGCTGCTGGCAACACTATGAGTGGAAGCTATCATCTGCACCTTCTTCTTGTGAACTTCCGTCTGGCAGTGAGCCTGCAGAGCATGGCTGCCTTTGTTAGCATAATTGATCTCCTTGTGGCAGAGAATGCATCTGGCGAATCCCTGCCTGTTGATTTTGATGAATACATCTCCTAGATGAAAGGACACCTCTTGCTCTTTTACTGAGACCTTGCCTTCCAGTTTTAGCCACGACCAGTTCCAGCTGCATTTCAATCCAGCATCCAGCTGTTTAACAATGGCTGAATCCTTCTCCCCTAACACACTCATTCTTCAAAAATAATGTTTGTATTAGTGTTAGCTCTAACTTCTAGTTTAGCCTTATTGATAGAACGGTGGACCACTTTACCCCTCAGCCTTGTCAGTCCCCTCACCTCAAAATCATCAACACGTCCTGGAAAAAACGAGTTGTAGAGATTTTAGAAAGTAGCACTAACATTAACCAGTTTTTCTTTTTTGTGATTTACCGTAAGCTATACAAGCTAGCATCTAACTTTAGGAACGATATCTAGCTAATGTTAGGCTAACGTTAACGGTAGCGTTAGCTAATAATTTTCCACCGGAGCTTTAGTGCTAGATGTCTAACGTTGCGTTCTCTCCTGCTGTGTTCACATTACACATTCGTCACTACCTCCCCGAGTCGGGAGCGATTCATGCTGTGCGGAATCGCCGAGGCCAGGCGTGCTTTCAGCTTCTGATGGTGGTCTGGATCCCGCTCTGGTCAGCACGAGCGAAGCGAACTGCTTGTAAACCAATGATCAGGTCCCTTTTGGCACGCGCACCTGTTCGCAGTTCACTGAATCTCTGGGGCTGGTTCAGAGGCCGTAACGGTACGCACCGTGGAAGACGAGACCCTATCACTGCCGCTGAGAGACTCTCTCAGCGGCAGTGATTGGGTCTCGTCTTCCACTCGTCACCCAACGGTGCGTACCATTACGGCCTCTGAACCTACCCCCCCCCCCCCTTAAATATTTTCTCATCGAATCTACACGATTCACGTAGGTCACCTATTTTGGTTTCAAAACGGCGAATTTCGCCGAAAGGTGAGTGATTTTCATGCCTGGAGGAGAAATGCCAGCGTTCTCCTCCGGTTTACAGGCACTGTGTAAATTATATATATAGAATAATTATGATGATGAATGCATTTTTTACCACTAAAATACAGCAACACATCTTTGATTCATGTCGTTTATAACTGGAATATTACAATTATTATTAACTTTGTCTGTACAAAGTAGCCTGCTCAGGAAATATGCCCAAATCAACAAAAACTGCGAGCCGGCACGCAAGACACTCCGCTTCTGAAACGCGCCCGGTGGGGTTTCACGCTGTAAGAGGTCGGAACAAAACCGCGGCGCAGACGGACCCGGTGGAATCCCGGGGTCAGAGTGCTGCCGCAGCTATTAGGGGGCCGGGTAGGCCAAAATTCTAACTAACCTCGCGCACACACTACTGAAAACATCTGGCCTTGCACACACACGACTGAAATACTCTCACTCTCACATTCACTACTGAACACCTCACACACACACAAATGAAAATTTAAACTCACACACACGCAACTGAAAATTAACCACACACACACATACTATTGAAATCTCTCACATTCACTACTGAACACCTCACACACACACTACTGAAAACATCTTGCCTTGCACACACACTACTGAAATACTCTCACACACACACTCCTGAAAACATTTTACTGAAAGATTCATTGTAAAGTCATTCATTCAAAGTCATTGTAATGAAACGGAAGTCATTGTAATGAAACGGAAGTAACAAAGAACAATGCTGCAGTGATACAGTAGGTGGCGATAATTCTCGTCTACTCTGTTTGGAAGTCGCCATTAAAGAAGAAGAATGGAACAGAAGGTCCAATTCAGCATGGATTCATAGAGAAACAGCACCGCAGCCGTAGGCTGGACCCTGAACCGAGCAGTCTACAAACTGAGACGGTCTGGTCTATGGAGGTTTTCTAGTTTACATCACCTGGCGCAGCTCGTGAGGTGGCCTAGCAACCCGCTAGCAACATGCACAGCTGCAATAAGCTAACAAGCTAACTAAACCGAAATTGAGCAAGAACCTTTCCTTTTTTGTTTTACCATTTATTGAAGTGATTGATATTTCGGGGCTGAGAGGACAATGGTCAGTTAAATATGGTTGATTAAGCTGTGTACTTCTAGCCAACAGGTATGTTAGCATTAGTTAGTTAACAGTAAGTAAATATAGGAGTAACCGATGTACTCCAGCCTGATCCAAATAAGGCTAACCTACGTCTGTTCCTCCCGGTCTGCACGTTTTACGTTGCTTAAACTAGAACCGCCAGAGGTTTTTGTATACCTAAAACCGCCACCGGGTCAAATTGACCCGCTATTACAATGCATTGATTTTCAAGGTAAAATGTTCTTTTATTGAACAGTGAGTTTTGATCGCACAGGGATGAAACGTATACCAATAGAATCTGTGGACTCTCAGCTTTTCATATGATATACAGGGCTCGACATTATAAATGGCCCGCTGGCCCGGAAGCACTATTTAGACACCCCGGCCAGCATAACGTACTTTCAACTTGCCCTCTCGGGCCACTAAAAATATTGCTTTAGAAAAAAAAATGGTCCTGTGGTATTGGTATTTTGACAAGCAATTTTGTTAAATTGTTTCGTTTATTAACGCTACAACATAGCGTTTCGTGAGGCGGTTGTCGTTGTTGGGTGAAAAGCAAACAGCTGTTTGCTGCGGAGCGCAGCGCGAGCAGTCTCCCGTGAGCGGGAGCGCACTTCACTACAGACTGTCGCGCCACCTAACCATTCGCCAAAATGTTTTTAAAATCACCTGTAACTGGCCAAGCGCCGGGCGAAAAACAATCTTCAAATAAAAGAAAGTCACCGGAGGAGCTAAAGGAGAGTGACAGGGAGTATGAGAAGAAGAGGGAGAGAAAGTTTCAGCCACACTGGCTCTCTCTCTCTCTATCTATAACTATCTATCAATATATCTCTCTCTCTCTCAATCTATCTCTCAATCTATAAGGAACCGCAATAGACAAAAGGCGTTGCTATAGCAACACGTCATGTTTATGTTTACACGCGAAATCAATAGCGCGAAAAGGGGTGGGGTCAATATGACCGGCTGGCGGAAATAGGTATAAATGGCAATTTTTTTGGCGATTTCTTCAATCTGACTTCATATTGACAATTTTTAACAACAGAGGGTGCTACATAACACACTTTCAGGAAAAGTCACGGACTGGGAGACTTTAATATTTTATTGAAAAAAAGTTACATACAATAAAAAAACAGCTGTGGGTCAAATTGACCCGATGGCGGTTCTAGTGTTTAAGGTAAGCGAACATGAAATTATTCAGCAATACTTTCAATAATAATCTAAGGTATTGAGTTTCTGGGATAATACTTGCATACAAATCTATAAATGCCTTCAGGTTTCTAAAATATATAATATGTGGTAAATTCAACAGTGGATCCAGCAAAAATTCACATTTTTGCATGATTTTAGTTATTGATTTGTTGCTGTCACTTAATTATACTTTAAATAAATTCAAGTCAAGCTTACTGTGTTGGTAGCTAGTTAGTGCTCTTACCTGTGTGCCTCCTCTGCAACCAGACTGTATTAAAACTCTTAAGTACCAGTTCTATCTACTTTAAACAATTAAAAAGACAAAATCAACTACATTTATTGATATACCAATCTTTATTTTTGGGGCCTCTTCTTCTTTTAAATTAAACTTTCAGACGTTAAAATACAGTAATAGTATTGTTTATTTAAACAAAGAAAACTGAGCCACTCCTTACAGTTAACTTCATATTTTTGTCTAAAGCATTTAATACGCACATTTTCCCCTCTCATATGTCAGTATGTAGAGACAAATGGGAGCAATTCTCACAATGTAAAATAATAATTGCCTTAAATACATTGAAATGTGAAAAATCATGTTGCTTAGTAAAATCGAAATTAACTTTTTATAAGGAAGGAACACTCAACTTCCCTGATGTCAGTATTTAGTCATGTTTAATGGAATGTATATCAGTGTATTATAGTGTTGTGTATAGTGTATATGTTACTTTATCTATTTAAACCAGAACGTTTCTCAATTCTTTGTACAGTATGAAAGGGGTCTTTGTACCTTTCAATCCATGCTGAAGTTCACTGCTTCTAGGTCTGTCCCTCATGTTCAGCATCCTCTGGTCTGTCTGCATCACCTGGAAACTTTAAACAAACAGATATATATGTTAAGTAACATGTGTTGGTCACAGACTTTTTTTACATGCAAACGTCATGTCATAATCTTTTTTATAAAAAGTGCTGGATATCACAGCCCTTACTGTATCTTATCAGTTGGATTGTGTATTATTGTATAGTTGGGGTCCTTTTTATTTTACTGTTGTTTTGGAATCGTTTTTCATGAGACAGTCAAATTAAATATTTGTCCTATGCCATATTCACATTCATTTGTAACACACACGTAAGGGTAAAAGACAACCTGTTCAAAGTGGGGAATGACAGAAAAAGTTTGAGAACCACTGCTTTAGGGGCTCCGTAGAAATGGACCTAATGCCTACTTAAATGATAAATCCAGGTAAGGCAAGGCAAAAAAAACAAACAGAAATCTCTCATACACACATGTGAAACGCTCTCACACACACACACACACACACAACAGCGTTGCAGTTGGGAAGAAAAGCAATGTGGAGCGGCACCTCACCACTTCATAAGGAGTTTAACCGTGACACTTTTCGAAATCCCGTTTGTGTCCCCCCACTTTACAAATAGGCCTATGTTTATTATTATTTTTTAACGCAAGCTGTCATCGCCACGGAGGAGCACACAGCCTCTGTGAGCGAGCGAGACAGAGAGAGAGAGCGAGAGAGCTAGAGAGAGCACACCTTTATCTATTTAATATAGCCTAGTTGTAAAAAATAAAGTAATAAATAATTCGGTAACACTTTATATTAAGGTACACAAATTAACCATCAACTAGTTGTTAATTAACATGCATATTGGCTCTTTATTAGTCATTATAAAATACTTATTAATGCCTTATTCTGTATGTGTAAGTGTAAGGCTTACACTTACACTTACAGTCATTGCTTTCTGACAGACTTGACCCTTTACTCTTCAGGTTGCATAGGGAAAATTAGTAGCAGTCTACTCATGGATGTCTACTGCCATGCTATTCAGTTCACTTTCTCCTACTTCCTGTAGGCCTACCCGGTTTCCTGTCTAACCTTCAGTACAAATTTTACAAATATATAAATGTGCAAATATGAAACATACAGGTCAATATCACCTTGCTAGTAGTAGCTGAACTGTCAATACCCCAAAACATATTCTTAGATATAAATACCTAATTTTGAGTTATTTAGACACAATTAACACTTATAGTTTCATGTCTTGTTACATAAGAAGAGATCATATTTGTTAAGTGTTATTATGGGAGAATTACTATTCTTGTGGTACTACTGCCTTATTAGGCCGTTTTTGAGCAGAGCATATTAAGACCAAAACTCATGTACAACAACTTCCTTATTTGCAATAAATAAGCACTAATTAGAGGGTTATTGAGGAAAAACTCTCAACTAATGGCTTATTACTTGTAGAATATGGTCATGCAGAATAAGGCATTAATAAGTGTTTTATAATGACTAATAAAGAGCCAATATACTGCTAATATGCATGTTAATTAACAACTAGTTGATGGTTAATTTGTGTACCTTAATATAAAGTGTTACCAATCATTCCAATGTGTACTATAGGACAGTACAAAAAAAAACTTTAAAAGGGGAGTGATTAGTAACATATGCATAAATAAAAAGAAAGAATGCTAACTAGGTAACATAAGATAAGAATAAACAAGTTTAAATGATTTGTTATTGGTTGTGATCATATTCTAAAGATGTTTGGATTATTGAAAAGTATACAGCTCCCTTTCATATGAGTGTTGAGAGCTGTATCCATACATTTATTTTGTGCTCAAAGTGCACCAGATTGATGCATTTAACTTCAACATTTAAAAAAAAATCTTCCCAGGGGTGCATGCCCCCGGACCCCCCTAGAGGATGTGAGGTCCACCCCCAAATAAGCAGGTTAAATAATTAAATTGCATACATTTTCTTTAGTAAACACTGAAAACGGGTCCACACAGACCCAAACAGCACACAAAGGTTAAAGGTAAGCATATAATAATGTTAAAATGTGCTAAATATATACACTGCAAAAAACCAAAAAAAGAGGAGTAAAAGTAGCCCTCGACTTGTTTTATTTTTTTAAAGTAGCTCTCATCCTAAAAAAGCTTGGAGACCCCTGTTATAGAACGATACATTTGACAATTTTAAGCTTGGCCTACAATTTTATTGGAGCGATGAGGAACAGGTGGGGCTTGAAAAGGCCCACCTGTTCAAAGTGGGGAATGACAGAAAAAGTTTGAGAACCACTGCTTTAGGGACTACGTAGAAATGGACCTAATGCCTACTTAAATGATAAATCCAGGTAAGGCAAGGCAAAAAAACAAACAGAACCATCTTATGCGCAACAAACAAGCATCTGAAACAGTCTGAACAAAAAAGATAACCTAAATACAAACAGAAGTAATCACACAGACAAGACACAGCTAGAGACACAGGTGCGTAGGAGCAGGGGTGGGGCTAAAAATCACAAAATGGCGGGGAAACATTTCACAAAGACAGGAAGTAAAGACCAAGCCCCCAGGAAGTGCACCGGACTCTGAGGAAAATATTCGTTGTGGCCTGTGATGCCCCTGTGGGTTCATCTTGAGAGGGTGTGGCTGTGCTGCATCCAGCCGCCTTGATTGCAGTAACTCAGGGCACCTGGGTCTGGTGCCCTGCAGCAATTTAAAGCCTCTGCTCCTCTCTGTTTTCTCATAGAGGCACCCGGTTCCATTGAGTATGTTATTGGTTGTTTCAGTTGTTTTACTTTGTGCACCTCAACACCCTCACCCATACATGTTCATGCAATCCTCACCCTGCAGTTACATTACTGATACCACTGATGTTCACACCTCATGCTTTACTTGCTTTGCACTTGATTAATTTGGCTAATTTGAACCACTTGCATTAATAAACATCTTTTGTTAAACCGTTGATATGGTGTGTGTCTCCTCTTTGTTGTGGCCTTTTGAGCCAGGTCATAACAAATGGGGGCTCGTCCTACGGGTTATTTGTGGAAAGTTTGTTTAAAAGTTTGTGTAGTGCTCAGAGCACATGGTGTCATTGAGCAGCTGATCAGTTGTTGTGGTCCAGCTATGTGCTGGCTTGGCGCTGCTATTTGGGGGACACATGTCGTTTGTGTTTCAGAAAGCTTAAGTGTTTGACATGGCGTCAGGTTTTGTGTGCCAATCAGAAGGTAAGATGTTGCTGTTTGTTACGCTTTTGTAAAGGGATTTCCCCGCTAGGCTTAAGTGGCGTTTCCCCTTGGGTTGCGTCTGTTTTTTTTTTTCCATAGTGTTGTGGCAACGTGGTTAGTGTCAGCTGTTTTCGGACGGCTGTCTCGGGGGCACGTCTGCGTGATTTTGTGGTGTTGCCTGTGTGCAGGTCGCTCCACAACTCTGCCGGGTTCCAGTGCGTAATTACCCGCCGCAAGCCACATGAAGACTAGGTGAGATTAGTAAGATTTTGGTTAGGCAGTTAGGGGGAAATTCTCTGTTGGGTTTGTCTTTTGCCCATGCATGTTGGCAGTTTTACATTTTGCTTTCTGATTGGTTATAGGTAATATATTATGGCTTCTTTGTCGGCGTTTGTGGATGTGCCCTCAGTGTCTTTCTTAGATGATTGCGAGAAGGCGCAGTTGGTCGATATAGCAGAGCATTATAAAATTGCTGTTGTAGGGAGCAAGCGGAAAGATGAGATTAAGGCTGTCATCGTGTCATCTTTGTTTGAGCAGGGGGTGTTGCAGAAGAGTGAGTTTGGTGTGGCAGGGGTCGTGCCGGTAGTGGTTCAGACAGCTGGTTTGACGTTCGAGCAGCAAAAAGAGCTTTTGGCCATGCAGTTTGAGCAGGAGAAGTTGAGGTTGGAGGAGGACAGGTTGCAGTTGGAGTTGAGGTTGGAACAGTAGAAGTTGCAGTTGGAGTTGAGGTTGGAGCAGGAGAGGTTGCAGTTGGAGTTGAGGTTGGAGCAGGAGAAGTTGCAGTTGGAGTTGAGGGGTCAGCAGCAGGAGGTAGAGAAGCGTTTAGAGGTGGAGAAGGTGCTGGAGGTGGAAAAGATGAAATGTGAGGTGGAACATGCTAGATTACGGCTGATTGGATAGGGCAAGCTTTCTTCTGATGGTTCGGCATCAGGTAGTGGCGATGTTATTTCTAACTTGCGGTTGGTGCCAAAGTTTAATGAGCGTGACCCTGACATTTTTTCCACCCTATTTGAACGCATAGCTGCGGCAAGAAACTGGTCAGATTCGGACAGAGTGCTGTTACTTCAGTGTGTACTCACTGGGTGAGCACAAGAGGTATATTCAGCTATTTGTGGCGAAAATGCTTTGGACTATGCTAGGGTAAAATCAGCGTTGTTAAAATCATACGAACTGGTTCCTGAAGCGTATCGTCAAAAGTTCAGAAGTTGGGTCAAGGGGGATAAGCAGACAAATGTGGAGTTTATCCGTGATTTGACTTCTCATTTTCAGAGGTGGTGTGCGGCAGCAAAGGTTGCCAGTTTTGACGGTCTTTGTGAACTGATTGTATTGGAACAGTTTAAAGATGTTATCCCTCAGCGTGTGGCCACTTATGTAAATGAGCAGAAGCCTTCCACCGCGCTTAGAGCTGCCGAATTAGCGGATGATTTTGTGTTGACGCATAAGGGCAGTTTTACAGAGAAGTGTTCAAGGGGTGATTGGAGACGTGGAGAAGATGGTGGCTATTCCTGCGGTGGTGCAAGGTTTTCACCAGGCTCCTCCCGTAGATTTGCAGGTCCGGGGCGACCCGAGGGCGCCAGAGTGGGCCAATGTAATTATTGCCGAGGAGAGGGTCATTGGAAGGATCAGTGTCCGTTGCTGGAACCTGAGGGGAAGCCTCGTTTTTCATCACATGCTCCAGCCATGTGTTGTTCTGCCATTTTGGTTAAAAAGCCGTTGGGTGTAGGATCGGGCATGGTGCCTGATAAGAAGCCGGTCTGTGCCGACCCGGATGTGGGTTCTGGTTTTGAACCGTTCATCACGGAAGCTGTTGTATCAGTAGTCGGTAGTGACAAGTATGTTCCGATTAAGGTGTTGCGTGACACAGCGGCTAGATACTCATTTATTGTTGAGTCAGTGTTGCCTTTTTCGTCAGAGACAGAGACGAGGGATTTTGTGCTGATGAGTGGCATGGAGATGGGCTTGATCCCTGTGCCACGGCATACAATAGTGCTGGATTGTGAGCTGGTGCGGGGAGTTGTGTCTATCGGGGTGCGTCCCGCATTTCCACTTGATGGGGTACATATGATTTTGGGCAACGATCTCGCTGGTAGTGCTGTGTGGGCTGGTGTGCCACCGCCTGTGGTGGTTTCCAGGCCGGTGGCATCTGGGGAGCCAGATGAGAGCGGTTTGCAGTTTCCAAGTGTGTTTCAAGTTTGTGCTGTGACGCGTGCGCAGACCGGTGAAATGTCTGCTGACCCGCTTGTTTCGGAGTGTAGCAATGGTGAACATGTGGTCTCACTGCCTGATCTCCCTTCGTCTGTAACAAAGGGGGACTGGGTCAGGAGTCAGAAGGACGATTCATCTCTTTCTGCTCTGTGGACTGAGTTGTTGCTGGAAGAGAAGGTCAGAGACATAGCCCAGGGTTACTTTGTTCAGGAGGGACTTCCAGGGCTCATGTTGGCGTCCAGGGAAGTCGTAAAGGAATGTACAGGGTTCAGCCCTCGTGATTTGGTCTTTGGGCATACGGTGCGTGGTCTGTTAGCTGTTCTCCAGGATGGGTTGGTTGAGAGTGAGCCACCTAAGAACTTAGTGGACTATGTACATGGTTTTTGTCATCGCCTGTATGTAGCGGTGGAAATGGCAAGGAAAAATGTAGCTGGTGCTCAGGCAAATATGAAGAGACTCTATGACCATAAAGCAGAGTATTGTGAATTCAGCCCAGGGGATCAGGTTTTAGCTCTAATGCCACTGCAGGTCTCACCATTCCAAGCTAGGTCCAGGGTTGGGGTTGGCTGATGAGTGTGACGTTAAGGCGCCAGATGAAGAGAGCTGAGTTGGCGGATGCTCTCTCTCGTGCCCCGGTGGGGTAGTAAGTCTCCTGGTTCTCGCTAACTAGGGGACTGTCGGATTTTTATTTGCATTGATGTTATGGTACCTTTTGTTGTTGGTTTTTTTTTGGAACCCCTTTGGGGTCTTAAGGGGGGGGGGGGGGGGTGTGCCCCTGTGGGTTCATCTTGAGAGGGTGTGGCTGTGCTGCATCCAGCCGCTTTGATTGCAGTAACTCAGGGCACCTGGGTCTGGTGCCCTGCAGCAATTTAAAGCCTCTGCTCCTCTCTGTCTTCCCTCTCTGTTTTCTCATACAGGCACCCGGTTCCGTTGAGTATGTTATTGGTTGTTTCAGTTGTTTTACTTTGTGCACCTCAACACCCTCACCCATACATGTTCATGCAATCCTCACCCTGCAGTTACATTACTGATACCACGGACGTTCACACCTCATGCTTTACTTGCTTTGCACTTGATTAATTTGGCTAATTTGAACCACTTGCATTAATAAACATCTTTTGTTAAACCATTGATATGGTGTGTCTCCTCTTTGTTGTGGCCTTTTGAGCCAGGTCATAACATGGCCAAACGGCGGTACTACACTTCCGTTAGGTTGCTGGGCCCAGAAACACTTTTTCCCATTGACTTACATTGGGAAAGAGACGTCTGTAAATCGTTGGATAATTTTTTTAAAACTAAATCAACTACCCAGTATGAACATTTGTATAGCCCTTATTAAAAACATTCGGTCCTCAAGTTGTAAAATGTGTTAATAACATTATTCTGAGAGTTATTTTCCTCGGCACTATGAATGCGCATCTAACCCACGGGACCACGCCGCCCGGCACGTTCATGTTACGTGTTAGTACTACATGCGTTTTACCTTTACCCATGGATGCACAATAAGAACGGACCCATATCGCCTTACTGCCAGCCCACGGAGCTGTAATAATGGATATATTGCACATGTTTGCTGTAATTAATCATTTGTAAAATATTATACTACATGGGCTGAATGATGTAAATCTTGTACCGTAAATGTTGTATTAAATAAAGTTAATATTACCGACGTAGATTAACGTCCCTGTAGCTTCTTATTGCACTTGCAATATACCATTAAAGGAGTTGAACGTAGCTGTTTGCTATTACTATATAATACCACGCAGGGATAAGCCAGAGCGTACAACCTTTGCATATAAATATATATAAATAAAGATATATGTTTCAAAGCTCTTATCAAATTAACAGTTGTATTAATTGTATTAATTATAATTGTATATGTATGTATATACATATATATATATATATATGTATATGTATATGTATATATATATATATATATATATATATGTATATATATATATGTATATGTATATAGCCTGTGTGTTGTATATGTATTTATACACACAAAGGAACAACCTTTGTTTTCAAAAAACAAATAACAAGTTGTATTGTAGTGTTTATTTTAGTATTGTTTTATGCTTATCCACATTTTGATTTCAGAGCACAGGACAGGAGAATGCTGGTCACAGCATAAAGCTCAACAGTGAAGCTGGCAATGCTGAACAAAACCATCTAGAGTTATAATATTTATTCAGCTGAAAAAGTCAAAGCTCTACGAAAATGTAATTAAAAATATATTGCACATGGTTGGTATTTAACAATAAGGGGTGTTATAGTCTGTGTCGTAGTGTGTGATATTGGTATTTATGGAAACATTTAACACCTTTCCTTCAAGTATTATACGTTTTAGTTACTTGTGGGGTACTTAACATGAATAATCACAGTTACTATCCTTTTACTACATCACATTTCAAAGAGAAATAGGGTATTGTTATTTTAACTCCAACACAGTAATCCATCATCAGCTTTACTTTTTAGATAAAGATTTAACTCACAATTGATCATAACTCAAAATACATATATTTTTGTATATTACCAAGTGGTTTCATGTACAACCCACACAAGTATCATGCTAAATTAAGCTCTGTTGCTTGGATATGACTAGATCCTGTTACAGCGTAATATAAAAGTACATAACGATTGATGTGTAAATTAGCATAATTACTAGCTAGCCGCTAGCTGCTAACTGCCGCGGCCGCCTAGTTAATATCAAAATCCATCATATAACAATCCAGTACCATGCTGTCATGAACGCGCGGTGCTGTTACGTGTACAAATTGACGTGCTTGATGTGAACGAGCCTTTTGGGGGGCGTGGTTAAAGTTGTGCATGCTCTATGAGCGCACATACGGGTACTCCTCAGGCATGACGGGTAATCTGTGACGTTTCACTCTTTCAAAAGTTGGGCCATTTTATCTTGATGCGCCAATAGAGAACCGCAGTGACGCGTCCTAAAACCCGGAAGTAAACTTCTTCCGGTTCCATCGTCAAAAAACAATGCAATTTCTCCATAGGGTTTTGGAAAATAGCTCAAAATAAGGTCTGTGGTTGAAACACATTTAAGAGAGGGATCACGTTTTGTTCAGCCAGATAATCTCCACATATCTACGCTACTTTTATAATTTTCGAATCATAAATCTAGTCGCCAGAAGCAAAATGCTAACGTTATGCTATAAAGGAACTACAAGCTAGAACGGCAGGGTCGCACTACTCAACGTCACGCCAACTTAAGATCGCCAAACAAAAACGACTATTAACGACTATAAATGATGATGGTCAGATAAAGATATAGATACTAAAGATACTAAAGATACTACAGATACTTAAGATAGGCATATACTCTCTTTCAAGCAGAACACAGGGGGAAAGAAATTTAACGGGAGTGTTTACGTAATCGGCGTAATGACGTACAACGGCCTCGACCATTTCTGTAGTCCACTAATGCCACTTGTTAACAACCATCGTTTTTCCGACACGTAAACTCTTCAGAAATCACCAGCGGGGTCACTGCTGATGTATTTAATGTGGTAGAACAAAACGTGATCTATCTCTTAATTTTGTGTCAAACACAGACCTTATTTGGAGCTATTTTCCAAAACCCTATGGAGAAATTGCATTGCTTTTTGACGAAGGAACCGGAAGTGGTAAAAATGCTAACTTACTTCCGGGTTTTAGGACGCGTCACTGCGGTTCTCTATGAGCAGCTCTCATAGGAATGAATGAGGCCCCGCCTCCCACGCTGTATCCTGTTCTTATTATATACATCCATGGTAAAGACAGACATGACACATGACGTGTCTTACAAAAATAAAACAGGAAACAGAATACACAACAAAAATGATCATGACACTAATGTTTCAATCTTTAAATATATGTATATACTTTAATTAAACTTTATTTAAAAAATGACAAGGGACATTCAAAAAACTTCTTAAAGCATGTGAGTTCAAAACAGAAGTAATACTGCTTGGTGACCTGAATTGTAACTGGTTAGACAAGACAAGTAGGAAAGCCCTTAAGCAAATCACAGATAGTTTAGACTTAACACAAATGACAGAAGGACACACCAGAATAACCTCATCCTCACAGACACAAATATACTTAATATTAAGAAATAAACCTGAGAGAGTGGATAAAGCATTTAATTTCATCACTGGACTATCTGACCACAACTTAATATTAATATCCAGAAAACTCACAAAGAAACGGTTCCACCACTCTTACAAACCTCTGGAACAACTAAGAATACCGAAAAATGAATTTGCAAACTTTGAGCAAGCTGTGCAACAGACTGACTGGGAAAGTATGCTAACTGGGAGCAGTGTAGAAGCAGACAGCCAAATGTTTGCGACCAAGCTACATGATTTAGTGGAGATGTTCTCCAGAAAAATTAAAAGTGGAAAAAATAAAAACAATGCACTTCCTTGGTTCAATACGGACATATTGAACTTGATGAAGGAAAGAGACTTTGCACTGAAAAGAGCACTGAAAACTAAATTAACTACTGACAGGCATAGGTTTACTTCATTACGTAATAAAGTAACTCAAACAATCAGAAAGGCCAAAGCCAACTTCTTCATAACAATAATTAATGAGGCAAAAGGTAACACTAAAATAATTTGGGAACAGATTAAAACCTTACTGGGAATCAAGCAAAGGCTAAAAAAGCAGCTAGAACTAAAAGAGAATGGTAACCTAGTGCAAGACCCAGAACAACTTGCCATAGCTTTTTAATAAATATTGTATCAACTCTGTAGATGAGATTGCACAGAACTTTCCCTTGAGAGCAGAACATATTATCAAAGTCGACGAAAGTAAGATGTCCTTTTGCATTCAACCCATATCGGAATTAAAAACCAAAGCAATTATGAATTCTCTTAAAACTTCGACAGCTAAGGACACATACGCTATCGATTCTACAATGCTTAAATCACTGCAAGATTACCTAGTCTGCCCTCTTACCCAAATCATCGATTCATCTGTATTACATGGGACATTCCCAAGTGCATGGAAGACTGCAATTGTAACCCCCATTTTCAAGTCAGGTGACCATCTGAACATCAACAACTACCGCCCAATTAGCATCTTACCTGTAGTATCCAAGGTGGCTGAGAAGTGGGTGTCAGAACAGCTTGTCTCCTTCTTAAACAACAGTCCATTTCAACTTCATCCATGCAGTTTGGCTTCAGGGCAAATTATTCAACCGAAACAGCCAACTGCTTTTTTATAGAAAAGGTCAAAGCAATGGTTGACAAAGGAGGTGTTGTTGGTGCAGTATTCCTGGATCTACGCAAAGCTTTTGATACAGTCAATCATAAGGTCCTTCTGTCCAAACTGTCGGCTTTTAACTGCTCTCCATTAACACTCAGTTGGATTGAATCATACCTCACTGGTAGGCATCAGCATGTTACCGTCAATAATCGACTCTCTCCAGCTCTAACTTAAGCACCGGAGTACCACAAGGTTCAATACTTGGTCCACTTCTTTTTACCCTATATATTAATGACCTGCCATCTGTCTGTCCTGATGTGGAAACACAGCTATATGCCGATGACACTGTGATATATGTGCATGCCAATACAAAGCAAAAGGCTTCAGATAAACTGACCTCAGCTTTAGTGCTGATCACTAGCTGGCTACACCGCTCCTGTCTTCAGCTTAATGTAAACAAAACAGTAGGAATGTTTTTCACAAAAAGAAAATGCAACATTGTGTGAAATATAAGCATCTCAGGTGAACATATTAATATTGTGCCTCAGGTTAAGTACCTTGGAATCATTATTGACTCTAATTTAACATTCAAAACACAAGTCAAAAAAGTGACCCAAAGAGTAAAGTTTAGCCTAGCAAATTTTAAATATATAAGAAACACAATGACATTGAATTCTGCCAAATTATACATGAATGCCATGATCATGTCACATCTAACATACTGTCTCACAAGCTGGGGGCAAACTAACAGCTCCACACTGAAGCCACTAGCAACCCTGTACAAACAAACCCTCAAAGTACTGGACCAGAAACAGGTCCCATCACTGTACCATCCTCAACAAGCACAACATCCTGAGTTGGGAAGATTTAATAAGGTATAGGAACATCGTTCTGGTGTACAAAATCCTGCACAATACAGCCCCTCCACCTCTTAACTCATTGGTTACTCAACGTAACAACACCAGACTGACCACTAGAAGCTCCACACGTGGCGACCTATCAGTCCCATTCAGGAAGAGTACTTTTGGTCAGTCATCATTCTCGGTCAGAGCAATACAAAACTGGAACTCTCTACCCACTCAAATCAAAGACATACATACACATACCACCTTCACAGCTCACTTAAAAACATGGTTCACTGAGAACTACACCTGCACACACTAGTCTGTGTTGAGTATGGCGTGAGTGTTACATGTTGTGTTACATGTTGTGATCATGGATGTTGCCCCTCGATTCTGTTATGTGATTGTGATGTGCTATATGTGACATGTACTGTATGTAGTAACGTGTGTTGTTTATTGTTCTCTTTTATCCTCTCTTATCCTCTCGCCTGTATCTACTTGTCTTTCATCCTTTTTATTTTATTTTATATTTTTTTATAACTAATGCTGTTGATATATTGTGATTTTAAGGGTGTCTTTTACCATCTGGCCGGGGACAACAGCTGGAAATTAGCCATGTCGGCTAAAGCTGCTCCATTTACTGTTTTTGTGACAGTTCATCGATGGGGACTGTCCACGACACTATAAATAAATAAACTAAACTAAACTAAACTAAACAAAACATGCTCAGTTATCCTGCAGGAAGTAGCCATTAGAAGAGAGGTGGCTACACTGTGGCTATGAAGGGATGAACATAGTCAGCATCAATTCTCAATGCTCCATTGGTACAACTTCCCCACACTATTACTATAGGCTTGAACCGTTGATACAAGGCAGGATGGATCCATGATTACATGTTGTTCGTGGCAAATTCTGACCCAATCATCTGAATGTCGCAGCAGGAATAAGACTCAACAGACAAACATTTTTTCCAATCCCCTGCAATTGTGTAAATCTTGTGCCAATTGTTGTTTCACGTTAGCTGACAGGAGGTCAAATGTGCTCTTCTGCTGATGTAGCCCATCTGCTTCAAGGTTGCGTGTGATGTGTCTTCTGCATACCTCAGTTGTAACAAGTGGTTACTTGAGTCACTGTTGCATTTTGTCAGCAAGAACCAGTCTGGCAATTGTCCTCTGACCTCATCAACAAAGTGTTTTTTTTCCCCAGAGAGCCACAGCTCAGTTGATATTTACACATGTTTTGGACCTTTCCCTGTAAACCCAGATGTTTGTGTGTGAAAATAACAGATCAGCAGTTTCTGAAATATTTAAACTACCCCGTCCACATTCATGGCAGGTTCAAAGTTGCTTAATTCCCCATTTCTCCCCATAGAGTGGTGCAGGGATGATTTCTTTTTGTAGGCCAACACAGAAGTTAACAACTCAAGAGCTCCCGTGAGCAAAGCAATAAGACTTTTTCCATAGGATTATAGAATTCAGCAGATAAATGATCTAAGACAAGCACATGTTTGTGATACCTAAACGTTTTTGTTCAGTATAATGTTAATGTTCAGATATTAACAAAGTTTTTATGATTTCTGAAGGGTAATTGCAATCATCAGAAGTAAAAAGCTAATGTTAGGCTACATCGATCGACATCACGATCGAATGGCTGCGCATCACTACTGCTAAGCTAAAGGTGGTCTTGTGTCAGCGTTATGACGTCTTATTTAGTGTAATATAGTCTATCTAATCATACTACATTGATATAATTGTTGAATTTGAGACAAGGGAACCGGAAGTGGTAAAATGCCACTGTCAATTCCGGGTTCAAGTACTCGTTCCTGCAACACACATTTTTTTTACTGGTTTAAACGTCTATAGATCATCTTGACCTATTTCTTCATGCATTGAGTTGTTGACAAGTGATTTGCTAATTAGATAATTGGGTTAACTAACAGGTGATTAGGTGTACCAAAATAAAGTGGCCAATAGGGGAAAATACATATGGCCATTGCTGATCCGTCAGCCTTCTCTGTGTTAAATACTTAATGCCAACCTTGCTTTAACCTGCTCTTACTGCCACATAAGTGGGCTTTGATTCATCCAAGAAATTCAGATGATATAAAGGAAGTAGTCCATCACTTTATGTAACCTCACATTGGCTTTCCTGTGATTGCCTTACCTTTCTAGCCTTCTCCTGTTTTTCGATTGTGGCGTGCCACACCCATCAGGGACCCAATTAGCCTTAATGTATATGAGCAGATATACAATTGTGGCCACACAGGCCTATCTGTTACATTTACTTGAGAGGGTGCATTAGATGCATTTTATAATGCCACCTATGTGACAAGGTAGACTTGCTTAAGATGCAAAAGGCCTTAATGTCACTTTTGTTTATTGATTTTTACATCTAGTGGAAGAAATATTTTGTAGCTAGTGGAGAATAGGGGTGGTAGTTGGGTGGGTAGAAGGGGGTATCATGCACCCCCCTGAAATATACTTCTAATCAGCTTTCCTAGATTGGAAAAATTGTGTAGAAAACGATTAGCTATGTTAAAAAGTTGACAAATTGTCCCACGTATATTTTTTTCCCAAATTAGTGTTTATTTACCCTAAAAATCGAGTTTCACTCTTTTTACACCTTTCACTATATCTCAGCCATTATTGCAGATAACTGAACAAATAAGGTATCCAGATCCATGTTTTGAGGGTCAAGGAACACCATACAACTATTCTTAAAGTGATCACATGTGTCTGTGGCATGCTATTATGCTAATTAGTGCCGCCATTACAAGAAAATAGCATTTTAGTCTTGTACCAAGAAGGGTGTATTTTGCACCGACACAGAAATATTCTTATAATCAGTGTTTCCTAAGTGGAAAAAGTATGTAGAAAATGATGAGCTATGTTAAAATGTTGTCTGGATGTCCCACATGTATTTGTTATGCAAATTATGGCCACCATTACCAAAAACAGAATTTTCACACTTTTCACTCTATCTCAGCCAATATTGCAGATAAATGAACAAATAATGTGTCTAGACCAGGGGTCTCCAACCTTTCTCCATCTGAGAGCTACTTTGAAAAAATGAAAGTGGCCAAGAGCTACTTGCATCGCATCGCTTACATTTATTCACATAGCACTCATCAGTTGAATTAAGCTACTTTTGTACACGTGTGAAATTGCAATACCTAAAGCTTATCAAAAATCTTAACTTCACATCAAGGTCCAATTTCATCTAGATTTCATGACATTCATGTCAGAAAAAGCTGCTTCACAAAGGTCTGTAGAGCCAAATAAAGCAGACATTTTCAGTGCTGCTTGGTGAATGTTCTTATAGTTTTCTGGGTCTACAAGGCTCCAGAAATGTTGTGAGTTTGGCTGAGACTCAAGCTGAACATGATTTTGGAGATTTATAACCTCCATCTCCACAGGATTGACACTGAACAGTTCAGCCATCTTTTTCTTCTTCTTCGTCTTGACATTAAATTATAAACCATAATAAATCAATTGTATAGGTCTAGCCATATCTGTGTGTGAAATTGTTCCATCCTCAAAAACAAAAAATGAATGCTTCTGTAGTCTAGCTGCAGCTTCTAGCAACGTCTTCTGTTAAAGAAAGGACACTGAATGTCCTGAATGTGGCATCACACACATGACTTGAGTCTGAACACAGCAGACAACAGGAGTATTTACAACAGCATTATAAAAACAAAAATAGTGCATGTGGATGCACACTTACATTCTCTGTTTTACTGTTGCATAAATCCCATGAATGTATGAGATTAGGTTAGCTTCATCATATCTCAATCAGTGATTAAGTGAATAATAAAGTTTCTATCAGGTTACTATCAGCCTGTCACTCTAGTAGTTATTTTTCAGGAGGGGGCGGGGTTTGGAGGAACAGAGGAGACGGTGATCGCGGAAGCTTTCCTCCTGCCTTCACAAACTTTACACACGTATTTATCAACTGAAAATAGCAAGAGGACATTCATACTCTGCAATCCAAGACTTGATTAAATCCACCAAAAACCTGACATGACGATAACGAGTGTTTTTCAAAAACACAAATCCCTGCTGTGTGTCTCTGAGCCGCAGCGACGCGGACTGATTCAGAGCGGGTCATTCTGCTGTTGGTTCTGGACTGGTGTTGCTGGTGTTGGTGGATAAAGCAGACTGCTCCATGTGTGGTGTCGCTGTGCCGCTGTCACGTCTGTTCCTTGATCTCTGCGTCACCGACCAATTTGATATTCGTGTGACAGAAAAAATTCTAAAATAAAAAAACGTTATTGTCCAGCCGCGGCCGAAAAATCAAGAAGCAACGTTACTATGCTATAATCGATAATCGAGTGGCGAGCTACTGAAAAGTTGCCCGCGAGCTACCGGTAGCTCGCGATCGACGTGTTGGAGACCCCTGGTCTAGACCCATGTTTTGATGGTCAAAGATCACAATAAAACTATTCCCAAAGTGATCACATGTATCTGTGGCATGCTATGCAAATTAAGAGACGCCAATGTTGCAGTACAGTAAGTGAACAAATAAGGTGTCTACACAGATGTTGTGTATTTAACCAATACTTATTTGTTATGTACTAGCCTACAGCAAGGGTCAAACATCATAATGTAAGTATTGATGTGACTACTCTTTCCCATTCCAGATAAGCAGTCAAGATTTGGCTCTCCACTATCTGATTAATACTCAATCATTGTTTTCAATGCTATCATCAGAGTCAAATTCCTCTTCCTCCTCGTCTTCCTGTTCACGCTCTGTCGTGTCCAGGAGATCAACCAGGGAGGTTGGCAGGACAGGACCACAGGACCACCCCGGTCTCAACACTCCATCAGTCCTCATCCATCCCTGCTCCTCATCATAGGGGTTTGGTTTTTCTAAAATTGATTCATCAGCTCCCTTGTACAGGGCGACACGATGGTTCACACGTTGGACGTGCGGCTTCAGAGCATCACATGGAGGAAGGCGAGCCAGGTCAACCTTAGACTTGGCAGTGAGTTTATCGTCCTGCCCCACCATTTTGCGCAGCAACTTGGCACGGACTACGTCCACTGAAGACTCACGACTCTCTCCATATATCAGACAGGTGAATTGCTCCAACTGCTTCAGCACCTCAGGCTTGACATTCCGGTTGTCACCGAGTTGACTGAACGCCCTGTGAAACTTCGGGTTCTTCTCCAGCTTTTTCAAGGGCCCCACCTTCCCCTTCCCTTTGAAGGCACAGGTGCAGTCTTCTCCGCTGAACACATGGAATCCAAGAAGTGTGGCACAGTAGTCTTCTCCCAGGGATTCTGCGAGCTCAGAGAGGTTGAGAAGTTGTCTATGTTTCCCTGACCCCGTATCCAGGTATATAGTCAGCCTGATGGCATGAGCGTGGTAAAGAAGAATCACAAAGATATCTGTGTCAGGTGTTCTGACTACAGCATTCTTGTACCCAAGGGCAGCAGCATGATGAAGGTAGAGTACCACCCTTGTATCAGTCTCTTCCTGGTTGCTGTAGATTGTGGGGGCTCACGTACCTCAACCTGATACACAATGAGACATTGCACTTTGATCAGCAATGACAGAGACTAAGTAATGTCCATCATGTGCAGACCCTTTTACCTGCCCAGAGAGCGGACAGGGGTGATAATCAACACTGTTTATATCCCACCTGATGCTAACGCTAGCATTGCACTTGACCACCTCCAGAGCTTAATAAATAAACAACAGAGGTCCCATCCCGACGGAGTTCATATTGTAGCTGGAGACTTCAATCATGCATGTTTAAAAAATGTGCTTCCCAAATTTGTACAATATGTACGATGTACCACCAGAGGAAAGAATACACTGGACCGGGTGTATTCTAACCTGAAGCATGCCTACAGAGCGGTACCACTCCCCCATTTAGGTCTATCTGACCACCTCTCACTGCTTCTCATCCCAGCTTACACCCCCCTCAGAAGTAAAACCAAGCCGGTGGTCAAATATATCAGAACCTGGCCCGAGGGGGCACTCTCACTACTGCAAGACTGCTTCGAACACACAGTATGGGACATATTTGAACAGTCAAACTTGGAGGAACACACAGAGGCTGTCTTATCCTACATCAAGTTCTGCACAGACACTGTAACTGTGGAAAAGCGCATCCGGGTCTACCCTAACCAAAAACCATGGATGACAACAGCGGTGCGGTCTCTCCTAAATTCCCGTGACACAGCCTTCAGGTCGGGGGATGCAGCCCAGTACAGTATGGCAAGAGCGAACCTGAGGAGAGGCATCAAGGCTGCAAAGGAGGACTACAAGGGAAAAGTGGAGGTGAATCTCGCTCATAACAACACACGGTGCGTTTGGCAGGGGCTCCAACAGCTAACCAACTATAAGGGCAAAACATCTGCCACTACTAGAGCTGACGCCCACCTTGCAGAGGAACTAAACCACTTCTTTGCCCGCTTTGAGGCTAGCAGACCCCCCCACTTTACTACTCTGCCCCTGTCCCTGCAAACTCCCAGCTCCATTCCACCTCCCACTCTCAAAGAACATCAGGTGAAGCAGACGCTGAGGTCTGTGAATCCTGGAAAAGCCGCAGGACCCGATGGAGTACTCGGCAAAGTACTCAAAGCTTGTGCTGACCAGCTCTCAGGGGTCCTGACCAGGATATTCAACCTGTCCCTGTCACAAGCTTGCATTCCATCCTGTCTGAAGACGGCTACCATCATTCCTGTCCCCAAAAAGACACTAGTCAGAGAGCTCAACGACTACAGGCCCATAGCCCTTACATCGGCGGTGATGAAATGTTTCGAAAGACTGATTGCCGACTACATCAAAGCCAGCCTCCCACCCTCCCTCGACTCTCATCAGTTTGCCTATAGAGCCAACAGATCCACAGATGATGCCCTCGCCACGGTCCTTCACACAGCTGTGAGCCACCTAGAAGGCCCAGGCAACTATATAAGAATGCTGTTTGTCGATTTTAGCTCAGCTTTTAACACCATCATACCTGACATACTAGTGGAAAAACTGTCAAATCTAGGTTTCCCCTCCAGCTTATGCGCCTGGATAAATAATTTCCTTACAGACCGTCCTCAGACAGTGAAAATAGGCCCTTATTGCTCTTCCACCCGCACCCTCAGCACTGGCTCCCCGCAGGGCTGCGTGCTGAGCCCGCTACTCTACACACTCTACACACACGACTGCTCCCCCATTCACCCCTCTAACTCCATTATAAAATTTGCAGATGACACCACTGTGGTCGGCCAAATATACAAGGGAGACGACGAGTCGGCATACAGGGAGGAGATCCTGAAGCTGTCTGCTTGGTGTTCAGCCAACAACCTTCATCTGAACACAAGCAAAACAAAAGAAATGATCATAGACTTTCGAAAGCACCATCCAGAACATGCACCCCTTCACCTGAATGGAGAGAGAGTGGAGAGGGTCTCCACCTTTAAGTTCCTGGGGGTTCACATTTCAGAGAGCCTCACCTGGACAGCACACACCACTGCAGCAGTCAAGAAGGCCCAGCAGCGACTACACTTCCTGAGGGTGCTAAGGAGAACCCGACTGAACAAGAAGCTGCTGGTGTCATTCTACCGGGCGACCATCGAGAGCGTGCTATCATACTCCATCTCTGTGAGGTATGCTGGATGTTCAGCTGCGGACAAGAAAGCCCTGCAGAGAGTGATCAGGATGGCAGAGAAAACCATCGGCTGCCCCCTGCCCTCTCTGGAACACATCTCCACCACCCGCTGCCGCAGCAGAGCTAACAAAATAATAAAGGACAGCTCTCACCCAGGTCACAGACTGTTCTTTCTCCTGCCTTCTGGGAGGAGATACAGAAGCTACAAGTCACGGACAAACAGACTTAAAAACAGTTTCTACCCCTGGGCCGTCAGGCTGCTTAACCACCACACTTAAAGCCATAACCGCAACCATTCCCACACATACACACACTTTTAATGCACTTTTAATGCACTTTTTGTACTATTTCTATATCAATATTTTTAAATATTTGTAACTATTTATTCCCCCGTATGATTGTCTATGTTGTCTGTCCTATTGCTGTGTTTCTTTTTTTTCAAGTGTTATGTATGTGTTTGTATTTTTTGCACACCGGGACAGAGTTGCACTCTGAAATCTCTTTATACTTGTGTATAATGACAATAAAGGCTTTAACTTTAACTGACTAGACACAAATCACAGATAATCACTTAGAGTATAATTTAACCATCATTCACTTTTAATATGGGCTTTCAATTTACCTTGCCATTTGAGGAGAGAAGTTGATGGGCTCTCCCTTCCACGATCAGCACTGCCATTTCTGTTCTCTCCAGCCTTGAAGCTGCCTGTTGATCACTCCATACTCGCAGCAGGAGCTGGCAGAGTTGCTTTTTGTTGTCATCATTTGTGAGAAACATTTTGAAGTCATATGGCTTCCTGGTTGCTGGTCCAGCCAAAATGATCTTCTCTGAACTGCCACGTCTCAACCTCTCCTGTGCTTTGATAGATCCTGGATGGTAACTGTCAGTCGAGAACAAAAAGTGCTTTTTGGCCACCATCTGATCAAGCACTTGTAGGCATATCTCCCCACAGGTTGGGGGAAGGTTGGTGAGGACATGGAGCAGAGCCATGCCATCCTGGATGAACAGGGCATCCTTAGGGTATGGCAGATCCTTTGGGGTGGTGTCCTCCAGAATGTAGTGCAGAAGAGCCGCTTTATTAGTCTTGGAGACCCATCTGGTGTCCCAAGGCTAGGGGGCACAGGCATCAGGGGATATTTCACGAGTTCCTCCAAGTCCAATGCTCCTCTGCAAGTTGTGACTTGACAAGGGGCAGGAAAGCAAGATTGCTTTGCTCCTGATACTGGATGACCTGGAATGATATTGATAGTGTATCATTAACAAATATGGGGTCACAACAATAAAAAATAAAGGTTATTAAAATACTTAATTTCAATAATATAGTAGACCTCAGGTATTGGAACATCTCATTACCTTTCCCTGTGAGGATGTGAGGGTGACCTTTTTGTTACAAGCTTGTTACATGGTCTTGAGCTTCTTCTTTTTGATTGGGTCAAAGAAGCTACCTGGCTCTCTGCTCTGTAGCCGTTTGATGAACTCAGCTTTAGCAGCCTTGCCCACAGTTTCTGCTTGTAGCACGTCCATCTCGACCTCCATGAGGACAGGAGCACCAGAAGGCAGGGAGTAGAGCCTGTCCTTGTCTGAGATGGTGAAGGGGTTCGTAAAGTTCCTAATTGTCTAGATCAGGGGTTCCCAACCCCCGGTCCGCGGACCGGTACCGGGCCGCGGAGGTGTTACTGCCGGGCCGCGAAATAGCTGTGAGTTTATCGTAATATTTGCAGAATTATAAATATATAAAAATATTTTATCATAATATTTTTTTTCAAAAAGTGTTTAATTTTCGCACCTATACCAGTCATATTATTTCATCCAGTAGCCTAGTTAATCTTTCACCAGAAAACAGTTGAAAATTGCTTTTATGATGTTCCGAGAGATTCGGCGGCTCAGCCTAAGGTCTCAGCCTCTTGTACGCACGAGAAAGTTACCGGTGCGCCAAGTAGGAAGAGGAGCACACAGGAGACAACCGTTTCATTGCAGACTGTTGTGTTTATGTGGGGAAATGGCAGTGCATACATTATTTGAGATATATTTCAAACTCTGACTTAATTTTAAGGACATGTCGGCCAGGGGTGTAGAGCTATTTGTTTAAGCACCGGATTGGCAAAACAGGAGAGTCTGTAAACCAGTCTGCCTTGATCTATGAATTCATGTCCGGGACTCTCACAGTATCTGCTGCCCACAGCTGTTTTATAGAAGGAAAACCTCCTTCACTTCATGAAATGGCTGCAACATCAGGAGGCAGCGGGACGTATACTCCGCCTCTGAGAAGTGCAGCACCAGCGGGTAAAGAGCTGTTCCTTTTTACGCACCGCCTTCGCTGTGTTTACCTTCATCAGAACAGCTTAAGAGTGACTGCAGGCTGCTACGTGTAAACCACACACACCTCTACACACATCTCTACACACATCGAACTGCCCGATTACTCCCCCTTTTATTAGTTTTATGAAGGAGATGTCCAGTCACCAAGGCGCATGATGTGTATGTGCTCTGCTCAGCTCAGCTCTGTGTGTTCGGTGTGTTTGTGTCTGTCCGACACCGGCATTTGTTTTCAAATGACCATGAACAGTCATTTACACACATCTGGCTAACTCCATAGGTAGCCTATATGCGGGTGTTCCCAAAATAAGTTAGTTTAATCTTAATCTCGATGTAGTGCTAAATGCTGTCGGAGTGCACCGGAACGAACGACACTATCATAATATCTTCTGAAAACAAATGCCAGTGTCTGACACACACACACACACACCTCCTTCATAATGCCTTCTCCTCGTTTTTCCAGCATTCACTGGATTATCCGTAAATCATACAAACAAAAACAAAACGTTGATTTATCTGTTTTCCCGTTTTGGTTTAAAAACTGAATAACGTCGGTTTTTTGGTTTTCCGTTTTTCCGAAAAACCAAAAAACGACACCGGTTCTTTTTTAAACGTTGTTAATATGTTTTGGATGCATATTGTTCTAGTATTTGTTCAGGCTGTTACATACAATTAACCTCTGTTGCTACCTGCTGGTGGTGAGTAAATATTAAAATCAGTTAAAATTGACAACCGGTCCGCGATTTTTTTTTTATGTATCTGCCGGTCCTTGGCACAATAAAGGTTGGGAACCCCTGGTCTAGATGCTTCGCCGAATGGCCTCCTCACCCTTTTTGACCTCTGCCTTCTCCAGCTCCCGATGTTTCCCCGCCCTTGGGCAGTCTGGGTCTTTGATGAGGTCCACCATCTCAAGGATCTTTTGATAAAACTGTGCCCGTGTGGAGGTTGTTCGACACCACCTCTGGTATGCCCCAAACTGGCTGTATAGTCCAGTGAAGCCACCTTAAAAGTATGAAACAAATATGTGATCTACTGCTCCCACACAATAAGTTACATGCATTTTAATTCAGAAATCATCAAATAAAATGTGGTTTTGTGAGAGCAGTATACAATTGTATTATATAATATAATAATCTTGATACAATGTCTGTATATCTGTTCATGTACATACACAATGTCTGGGTAAAAATCTAAATGTACCTGATGATTTGGCAAAGCGCATGAACGTTTCCTCCATGGTCTTGTCGACTGCACTAAGTGCTCCCATGCATTTTCTTTGTTCTTGTAAGATGGGAAGTATTCAGGTCTCTCAGTTTTACGATGACCATCTTTGATCTCAACTTTGTCGCAAAAAATGCATTCTGGTGGGAAGATGGGTCTCGCAGAACCCCCTAAGGACAATTTACGTGGGGAGTGATTCCACTGTGAGCTTGATGGTTCTGGTTCTGGATTATCTTCCAGAAGATGAAGGTTGCAAGTAAAGCGCTGATAACCATTGCGGTGATACCCAACACTTTCCAGGTCATCAGGGAGAGTTGTAGGGATCTGGTCACACACTGATTGCATTCAATATGGGGACTTATGTGGTTGATGGAGACGTTGGTCCCGGATCTCATGCAGCTGTTGTAGTTTTTCTATAGATGTTCCTTTAATTTTATTGAGGGGTGTAAACGGACCATGATCAGACATGGATGGCACATGAGGATGCAGACACTTGGCGAGCATTTGTGGGCTGGACGATCTACACTTCGTTTTCTTTTGGGCATGCTGGCTTACTACGTCACTGTCAGATAAATGAAATATAAATCACCATTCAAGTTAAAAGGCGCTTTCACACCAAGTACTTTTCCCAGAACGTAGTTCATCAGAACACTTTAGTTCTGATGAACTAAAGAGCAGATCGTGTTCACAACGGAATAAAGTCCCCGAGGGAGGATTAGGCAAATGAAGCCGCTGACGTCACTTCTTCTTCTTCTGCTTTGGGTTTACTGGCAGGCCGCAAACAACTTCACGGCGTATACTGCCACCCGAAGTCCCCGGCCACAAGTCCCCGGAGTTGGGGACTGGCTTCAGTAGAAGCTGCTGGGACTCCCTTCCGAGTAAATCGCCAGAAACGCGACACCTCCTCATCTCCACTGCTCTCATGTTTTATTTTGTGTTGCCATAAGTTAGTCTCTCTGCGTTTGTGTGCTGGGCTAATACTAATGCTAACAATGCTAACGCAAAGTAAATAAAATGGCGGATTCACAAAACCTTTTGGGAGTTTTACGGGGCGTGGTTTGCAATCCGCCCAGCCAATCAGAAATACGAACCTTTTTCTCCCACGAAAGTCCCTGCTCTCTAGCAGGGACGGAAAAGGGGGTACAAAAGGTTCTGATGAACTAATTTTAGTTCGGGTTTTTTTTGGTGTGAACGCAACTTTTCAGAACTATATCGGAACTATTGTGGGAAAAGTACTCCGGTGTGAAAGCGCCTAAAGACACCCTGTTATACAATCAGAACTTTTGAAAATTATAATAGATGTTCTGAGAGCAGCCATCATGTTCCACAGTTTAACCTGTTAAGCCCTGGGCCTATTTTTCAGGCTTCAGGCTCGAAAATGACATGCCCAGAATGAATGATTATATCTTCACAACTAAAAGGGGTATATGAATAATATTTTTTATCAGAGCAATGATACACCTTTGAGTTGGCTGTAGAAGTGTCAGAATCAATATAGATATTGCTGTGTCAGAGTAAATTCAGATTAAACATAGTAAAAAAAAAATTATTCTAATCTCCGCCTAAAAAAAAACACATTATTTATAGTGAAAACTACCCCTTAATGATGGAAACCCTCTTTCCTGGCTGCTAGTTCAGTGAGTTTTGTCGTACAGTGATGAGACTTATACCAATGGAATCTGATGAATCTCAGCTTTCATATGATATGTCATTTGTGCAGATAGCATGAAGTAGAAAAATCGCCAGTCATGTGGTAATGTGGCGTTAGCGTTCGTTAAGTGCTGATTTAGACGCTTGGTGTTGGAATTGTGTTCAGTTTAGGTAAAAATGGTTATTATCATCTGTTAGCTTAGTTTCTTCCCGTTAAGTGGGTATGCAACGTTAATAGGTTGTTACATTTTAACAAGCCCTGGGACGCTGTGGTACCGGGGGCAATCGGGCTTAACGGGTTAAGAATACTGCCCTGCAGTTTTGCATTACAATTACTGCCTTTTTTTCAATTAAAATTAGCTAGCATAGGAGTTCATTAAGCCTAGCTAGCTGTACAGCTAGCTAGCTACCTAGCAGTACCTAGCTAATAGCTTTATTCAACAAGCTACACCATTAGCTATCCCTCATTCACGTCACTGTTAGTTAGTTAGCTAACGTTAGCTAGCTAATAGTTTACCATATTTTACTGCAGTTAGCCTCTGCAGGGCAGAATAACACTTAACACATGTTCTAGTGTGTAGCCTACTTTGGGCTGCAAAATGATGTGTTAACAACAATTAAGCTAGAAACCTACATAAAACATACAAAACAAATGAGTCTAGTTGAGTTAGCTACTTACCTTGTTTGTTTGAAGGTTGAATGTGTGTGTGTAGCCAAGTCAGCTACTTGTTTGTTTTTGGCGGGAAAAAAGGCGTGAATTTTCACTACTGCCAGCGATGTATACTAGCATGCCACAGATACATGTGATCACTTTGGGAATAGTTTTATTGTGATCTTTGACCATCAAAACATGGGTCTAGACACATTATTTGTTCATTTATCTGCAATATTGGCTGAGATAGAGTGAAAAGTGTGAAAATTCCGTTTTTGGTAATTGTGACACTAATTTGCATAAAAAATACATGTGGGACATCCAGACCACATTTTAACATAGCTCATCATTTTCGACATACTTTTTCCCTTAGGAAACACTGATTATAAGTATATTTCTGTGTCGGTGCAAAATACATCGTTCTTGGTACAAGAACAAGATGCTATTTTCTTGTAATGGCGGCACTAATTAGCATAATAGCATGCCACAGACACATGTGATCACCTTAAGAATAGTTGAATGGTGTTCCTTGACCCTCAAAACATGGATCTGGATACCTTATTTGTTCAGTTATCTGCAATAATGGCTGAGATATAGTGAAAGGTGTAAAAAGAGTGAAAAATTGAAGTAGCTGTAGCTGTATCAACGTCTGCATGTAATCAACAACTGACTGCTAATCAAATAAAGAAAGTACAATTCAAAAACAACAATATTTATTGTCAATTAACATTGAACTATACAGATATACAGTAAAATACTGTGGATATGTGTAATGTTCCTCTCGGGCTGCATTTAAAAATAAAATAGAGAAAATAAATAAAATAGTTGAAAATGTGGCATCTTAAAAGTACTTAATTTTAGATAAATAAAATAAATGTAGCAGCAGCTTGAGTTTCCCTTTTTCTTTGTTAACCGTTTCACATCATGACTTAACAGTTTCAGACGATTATAGAACAATATCAGTCTTTACACATCATAACAATTGAACAGTTTTAAAGTTTCTCTTTCTTTCCCTCTTATATTGCAGTCCCTCACTCACTTTTTTTTATTCAGTGCGAGAATTGAGCTTGTCCTGCCAGGAGTTTAAATCTGGGCTGAAATGGTGTCAGGGCCATTCTCATACACACATGCAGGTGCTCATTGGTTAGCCTCGGTTAGCCTGCCCTGGAACGATATTTATTTTTTGAGACCTCAGTTCTTACTTGAGAGGGAATGTTTGGTCAAACACTTTGTGTTTTTCTCATAGTGGCGTTTTGGTACTTTTAATGAGCGCCACGGTCTCTGAACAAATGAGACACACTGGTTCTGTGCTCCCAGTGGGCAGGATGAACATGAATGAGTCCGTCCACTCAGGGTTAAAAGCTCTGTTCTCACTGTCCACTTTCCTCTTCTTGGAGAGAGCCATGTGTAATTATTTGTCTCTCCCTGTCTGCCGCTAACACGCCTGTTCACTCTCCTCTCTACTTCTCTCCCTGTATCGCTAATTATTCTCTTCACTCACTTTCCTCTCCGCCGCTCTCTCTTCTCTTCTTCTGTGTTTCTCTCCCTGTATCGCTCACTCGTCTCTTTCGCCCCCTGTCGGCAGCGGTTAAAATAGAATCGCCCCGTCAAAATTGAAATCCCCTATTAATGTATTGATTATAGGTCCGGGTCCGTATAGGTCGGCGTCTGGGTCCAGATCCGGACCGCGGTCCGCCTGTTGCCGACCCCTGCACTAGACTATGGGGCGGGGCAGGCAGGGTATGACTGTCATTTTACCTAGCAAGTCCATTTTATATATCTGTGGTATCAGCTTTCAACAGATGACTATCTGTTGAATAATAAGTGAGTTTGTTTTTCTTGGGAGAAGGTCACGGACAAACTGCTATTTAAGATTGAATGTGCACTCAGAGAGCAAACAAACCCAAAACAAACTCTGCATTGCAGCTCAGTGTGTACATTTTTGAGAAAAGAAGACATCAATCAATCCCGAACGTCGATATACGTTTGCATCCCTTTACCCGCACACATTTGCCAACTAATGAAATCTGTGCATGGCTCCCCTGTTATCGATTTCACAGAGGCCCTAATTTGCTGCTTGAGATCAGGCAGCTCCCTCTCTCCTCTGTCACCCCCCCCCAACCTCTCTCTTCCTCACCATCTTTTTCTCTCTCCTATGCAAGCATACACCACACACACATCGTGTCATGTGTTACACAGTCATGCCTTGGGCAGCGTATTGAGCGCTGGCCGCAGCAGACGGGAAATCCTGTAGGGCAAACTGTTTAGTGCAGTATCTGAAGTCGTTAGATATGATTAATAATGTGTTGAGAGGGGACGTAAGCCATCAAACAGCTCATCATAAGCACATATCACCTGGTAATCACACACTCACATTACCACATACATTTATATCTGCCATTTTGGACTGGAGATGCTTATTGCAAGTGCTTTACAGCTCTGTGAATGGATAAACTTCTGTGTAGGGGTTTGAATATGAATTTGTGCCAGTGCTAGCCAACTGGCTGATTCTCAAATGCAGTCCTTTGGCGAGATGTTTTAAAACCAGTGAGTTGATGGTTCAAATGTACAAACAGAAGACACCATTGAGACAAAACGGCTACAACCTCAAAATAGTGCAAAAGCCATGCAAGAAGCAGCATAACTTAAAACAGTAATACGGCAACAATGTGCAATATAGTGGTGCCAATAAATTACTAAGCATTTTACCACATCGGTTCCCTTGAAATCAACGTTTTTTGGAACAAGTTTGTGGTTAGAAGCCTGAAATAAGGTCTGTGGTTAAAACTTGCTTAGGAAATGTTCACGTTTTGTTCTCCGACATAAAATACGTCAGTAATTACCCCATTTGTGAATGTTCGAAGCTTCTATGTGTCATTAAAAATGCTAACTAGTGACTACAAAACACAATGGTGATGGCCAGCCATGCGACCATGATGTAGTTCGTTAATAGCCTAGTGTTAGCTTTTTACTATTGGCGATTACATTTACGCTTGAAAATCCTATAGTGGCATTAATATGTGAAGATTATCCTGCTGAACCAAACATGTTAAGTATTGTGCATGTGTTTTTGCGACAGAGATTATTTTCTGCAATAGATGAGAGTAACACCTACGTCACTTCCGGGCGAAAATTACGGCTCTGCCCACTTTTGGGGGAAAACAAAGCTGTCAGTTGAACGGCGGTTAATACAAATTCTGAAGTTTTTGCCAATCCGATCAGAAAATTAAGAAAACCGGAGGTTTTTGGATCTTCAAAGAGCCCGATTACAATGGCCAGACAGGCAAACTATTACATGAAATCATTGGAAAACGACGATCGGGCTGGTTAAATAAAAAGCTGGTTAAATTAAAAGCAGCAGGCGGGGCTGTCATTTCGCCAGCTGTTACTCTCACGAGTGAGGCGGAAAATAATTGTTTTATAATGCCAAAAGCTGCTGTGTCGTGTATTGCACCTCAAACATAAAAAAACCCCGGAGTTACGTTTTTCTGTACTTCCTCTAAGAAAAAGGGACAGTAAAAGAAGAGCTCTGTGGCTTCAGGCTATTCACAGAGGACGAAAATCACAATCAATGGGACCCGGCCAGTCAATACGTGTACGTCTGTGGTAAACACTTCATCACAGGTAAATGATGATGCTAACGAGGCTAATATCAATCGTTGAAGTAAATAGATGTAATGTTAAAAGTTTAAGAAGTGGAAGTAGATGCTGCATTGAAATATAAAAAACTGACAAACCAAGGAAATCAGCCTGCTGCCTGTACAAAAAGGGTGAAATTAGAGAACAGCTAATTTGGCTCAGACTGAAGCAAACTTAATCAATTCATTTAAAAGTTAAAATTGGTGAATATTGAGCGAAATGGGGGGGGCGGGTTATTATCAAAACAGTCATTATGGTAATTACTTTATGATCTACATATTTTATAGGTGTGAACTTAACCAAAAAACTGTGTCAAGTTTGTCTCTGTATTTGGCTAACACCTACCTTCATGGTTTAAGGATACAATGTGAATGACGGCGAGCATCCAGATTATGTCCCATCCATATTCCCAAGACGACCATCGTCAGAAGGCTCAAAGAGGCTAAAGCGATACCAAAGGAGAGATGCTGTTTCTCAGCATGAGGTCCTGCCAGCAAAAAGGCAGCGAATAAAGCCACCTACAGAGGCTTCTCCTACTGAAACCCCTGAAGATTTTGATACAGCTTATCCTGAAGCCCCTTTGACTGAGGATTCACTTCCTCAGCCCTCTGATGATTATGAACTGAGTGACACGCCAGTATTACATAGGCAGCAGGTTTCCTTTGCCATAGAGGTTGCCAATCTCAGGAGAGAAAGAGATGAAGCAAGAAGAGAAAGAGATGAGGCAAGAAGAGAACTCCAGAACTGGTCTAAGGAGCGTTTGTCTGTTCATGCTATTAAAGGAAACGACTGGGCTCAGCTGGTCAGTTTTTGACTGTCTTCACGGATATTTAGTTCAGTTCATCAAATCATCACCAAAAGGTTTTAGATTGTCTACCCAGGACCAGCTCTTCCTTTGCTTGCTCAAGCTACGCCAAAATCCATCGATTGCTTTCCTGAGCCAAATAATACACAAACCAGAACCCAACATCCGCCACATATTCCAACGTTGGCTGAATCTTTTGTATGCGAAAATCTCTTTCCTCATTCACTGGCCTGACAGGGAGTGCATCACCCAAACCATACCACCAGTAATGAAGGCCAACTTTCCGCGCCTCACATCAATTATAGATTGCTTCGAGATCAGAATTGAACATCCAAAAGCCCTTAATGCCAGGTAAAGGTGCCAGTATTTATGGTTTAGCCAGGTAGCTTTGACAGTGTTCGTACACAGGTCTGAATAAGTAATATGAATGAGTTTGATAATTTACAGGTCTTGTTTTTTAAATGTATGCTCAGATAGAGGGATGCTCATTGTACCCAGCCGCTGCATGCATCATATCAAATATTAAATGTATTATTGAAAACAAATAAAGGTCCATTAAAGGTTTGAAATCTTAAACTTGAAAATGAGTCCTGTTCATTTAACCGTGTTTTTGTTTCTTCTTTTCAACAGGGCAAAATCATACTCTAATTATAAGAAGTGGACTACAGTCAAATATTTCATAGTGTGTAGTCCTGCAGGAAACATCACCTTCTTATCCAAAGGTTGGGGAGGAAGAGCATCATATGTCAAGATAGTTAGGGAATCTGGCTTTATTTCACCCCTCTACCACCATCCTGGGGACCAGGTAATGTTTCATCTTACATAAAGTGCACATATTCTACACTAACAGTTCATCACATGCATTTTTTTGGTAATCATTATGGACAAGTGTTGTTATTTACTGTTTGACTGCAAACATTAAAAGCAAAAGGCCTACATCTTATGCATTACTTGTTTTAGATCTTGGCTGATCAGGGTTTTACTCTGAAATATGAGTTTGCCTTACTTGGTGCGAGTCTCGAAACCCCAGCCTTCACTCTCGGCAGGAAATAACTCCCAGGCAAAGACGTTGAAGAGTCAAGAATGAAATCAAAATTTCGGATTCATATTGGTAAGTACATTTATTATCCACAGACTGGTAAACTATTGCACATATCAATATGATGGAAAATAAATTAACTCTTTTACTAAATTAAGTTATATAAAAAACATCACTAACGGACTGTAGCAAATTGTATAACAGTGCAAACAAAGTAGACTGAACAAACAACTAGAACAATTACTGAGAACAATGGTAAAATGTGAAGTTTTATACTTGAAAATATTTTTAAAACAACTGATGGGTGAACAGAACGGGTGATCGGTGTGCTGAAGCAAAGATTCCACATCCTGGATGGGCCGCTCCCTGTTTGCTTCGTAAAGACCCTGCGGGACGAGATGGAGAACAGGGATGTAGCCACCATTAACAAGATAGTACATACCTGTGCCGCCTTGGTCAACATGTCAGGTAGCATTGTGTTCAATAAAAACAGACAGGGGGATGTATAGGTCAAATCAGTCCTGCTGTCTTTTCTCTTTGAGTCACTTAGTTTGGGCCATGGCAGCAAAAGAACAACTCGTGGTATTCTTCAATGACTATCCTTCAGCTTTTTAAATCTACCTTACTGCTCTGCTCTCCTTCCATGAATGACAGTTGACGCCACCTAATTATTCTGTAAATGTAAATAAACTATTTATTAGGAATTGTCTTAGCTAGTACTAACCTAACAGCCACCTAACAACAAATGCTCGCAAATGTTAATGAACTATAATTATAAATAATTGTTTAGGTTTTGTGTTTTACCTGAAGCTCCTGTTCTGTGTTTGACACAGCACTGTCTGTTGACTCCTGAAATTGTTATACATAATTTGTGATTATTTGTATTGTTTCATAATATTTGTGTGCCATGTATTACATAGTATAAAGATATAACAGACAGTGTATTTGCAGTCTCTAAGGAAAATGTTTTATACCTGAAGCTCCAGCTCTGTTTCTGGGATTGTGGTTCCCGCCAGCTGTGGGTAGATGTGCATGGCCCAAAAACGGCTAATGGTGTCCACTGCCTGACACTGAAAATCTTCATCTTGTTGGACACGGAAGATAACGGTTTGCTTTGGCGTCCAGGTGATGAAGTCTGCATAGGTTGTTTTGCACACAAACATCTGCATCTGCACCTGTAAAAAAAAAAGGAAGAAAAAGTACAGCATAGACTCCAACTACTTACCTGCAATTAACAAAACACAGATAATAAAATTCCTTAAGAGTTGTTATTTATTGTATTACCTGGGTGTAGTAGCGGTGGTTGGTCCTCAGCGACAACAATGTGTCCAGATGTCCTCTCTTGTCTGCTGGCCAGTGATCAGCTGACAAATCACTATTCCACTTCAAGGGGCACTTTACCTCAACCACCCCCTTTCCACAGCAAACGCGGTGTACATAAGCATCACAGCTTACACCAATGTAGGGCTTCTCTCTGCACACTCAGAAGCCTGCCCGTTGATTACTGATGCTTGTGTGGGGTTTATATATGTCACTGGAGATGTTAATTAAAGTGGGTGCTGTATATGCAATTGTAAGGCCTAGTGCATACTTGTATGTCTCAATTGCATCCTTTTCGTGTTCCCTACCCCAAATGATGCCTGGTGTTTTAAGCGGATTTTTGCGTGACTCTTTCTGCACAATATCCCTCAGCAGTGATTTTGATGGCTTCTCAAGAGATGTGTGGATAACCCTGTGTGCTGATGTACCTGTCACCCTCCCAACCCTCTGCTGGTGCCAAGATGAACATTCTGCCTGGTCTTTTGTCTCTTGCCTGTACCTGATCATCTGAAAATTCTGACAGATGTTGGTACCTGTAAAAGCCTTGAAAGTGCTCAGACCAACAGGCAGTTCTCCTGAGGCAGACAGCATTTCCAAGAACTGTTGTTGAAAAACATTTCGGAGTTTAGGATGGCCGAAGACACTACACTACCCATAATCCTCAACTATCGTTTGGGACTACAGTCCTGTTGCTTGATAAACCCCATGATTAATCTTCAAGCTCTGGGATTGGATGTTGGAGTGGCAGTGCGCCAAGGTTACGCCGAGCGTCAAACAGCTCTTTGAAATGGAACGAAACCGCGGCAGACTATCCAAAACTGGACCCAGAACTACACATGCTGGCTATTGTGTTTCGCAAAATGTTCTATGGGACGTCTCTACTGGGAACGTTTTCGTTTTTCCCACAATTAGAAGTTGCCAGTATTAAACACATTGGTGTTATCAAATTTAAAACATATAATTAATAAATAGGTGAAAATTGCTTGTGTCCATAATGGGCAGCATTAATATATACCCACATGACAGCTCATTGTTACTTTGTAATTCTACTCCACTACAATTCAGAGGTTAACCTGGTATTTTTACTCCTCTACATTTATTTTAGTTACTTTGCAGATTCTGATTAATAATGTGAAATATAAACAACCCTTAAATCAGACTTTAGTTACACCTGAGTAAAATTCAGGGAAGGTGATTGTCAATGCCAACAATCAGGAGAGATATTTGATAGTTGGTGGTTGAGAAGACTAAACATTTATCTGCAGATCCCTATAAAGTATATTCATTACTCGTTATTCTCTACTAATAGTTAATTAAAGACTGTATATAATGGCTATTTTGCACATCCCTTTCAAGATTTCAAGATTTTCTAAGGTTTATTGACATCATATACACAACTACGTTGAAGTTATGCAATGAATGAAAAACTTGGGTCGCAGGTTCCTCAACAGTGCATTACAAGACATCTACCAATATGTATGTATACCTCCACCATTAAACTGTCATATTCTGCACATTTCTTATACTATCTACATACATAAGAGTATAATTAATATGTATAATATCAGTTAAAATAAGTGCTTCAACATAGTTAACATTGCAGGAAAGTAATATATTAGACGTTAAGTACTTTGTCAGGCTTAATATTTATCTGTAGATACCCCCAAAGCTTTTTTCTTATTTAAAAGAAGCCCATAACCTAAAGTATTATTTAATGTTTAAATAAAGGTTAATTCGTTTTTCTGTTTTGCACATCCTCCTATTAATATCTTTGTACATCCGGCACTCAGTGGCGTTTTTATATGTACAAAAGTGGTGGGGCACAAAAAACGTAGATGTCTATATATAAGCTTCTGCAGTGACGTGCAGTGAGGTTCATGGCTGGTGAGGCACTGGCACTGACTCTTCAGGTTTACAAATATTATATTTTGACCTAAATCAAAATATAATATTATTTTCAAAAGCTTTTTTAGTCTGATGCTTCGATTAATTTTAACAAAAGGATACCCAAAAAATGTAATTTTATCATTTAAATATTGGATTGTTCTCTCTTAGTAAGATCCCATTTTCAATAAAATGGTGGTCTTACCTTGACTTGAAGATGAAGTCCATTTGCCTATCCTTCTGGACAAAAATCTCTATTACTTTTTTGTAAAAGTCCTCCTTATCTTCTTGTAATTTCAAAAGTCGAATCATAAATCTAATCTAGATTTATGATTCGAAAATTATAAAAGTAGGGTAGACATGTGGATATTATCCGGCTGAACAAAACGTGCATTTATCTAACAGGTACGTTTCCCACAGATCTTATTTCGAGCTATTTTCTAAAATCCTATGGAGAAATCTCATTGCTTTTTTGTCCGGGGAAACCATGCGCAGCTTACTTCCGGGGTTTAGGACGCGTCACTGCACCTCTCTCGTCTCCTCTTCACACACCACACTTTTCGTGGCACACGTACTTACAGCCAATCAGCTCTGAATTATGTGAGATGACGTATAGTGGGGATGGCAGCTCAAGGCCCCTATGGCAGGGGTGCCCACACTTTTTCAGCCTGGGAGCTACTTTTAAAATGACCAAGCCCAAATGATCTACCTACAGGGCCGCCTCTGCCCAATCTGTGTCGTGAGCAGGGAGGGGGTGCTAGTGGACTACACGGCGGATAAACCGTGGCGCGTTTACACTAATTGCGCCGCTTAAGCGGATAATAGTGCGCCGCATTTGAAGAGGAGGTGAGGCCCCCTCATAACTGCATGAACCTGTATGGCACAATACAACTCAGACTGGTAAAAACATCACAGACAGGAAGGTATATCCGTCATTTAATGGTAAGCTATTGAAATTCTGATTCCATAGATGTGTCTCCCATCAGCCAAAGCCCCTGACTATTCTTTCAACTCAGTATTTACATTCTTATATTCAAAGAAAATCAGTAATATCTTTAAAAACTACAAGTCCTTTCATATCAGCTGTGCACCGTTATGGTGTAAATATAACCTATCTACCAATTGGATCAAATATAAAAGTCAACCGAATTACTATTGATACTGCAAGGAGACGTATTGTGTGAAGAGAAATGGAAGATGTTGTGTAATTGCTGATATATTTCTAGAAGACTTCTAATCAGGGCTCTATAAATAAATAACTACGGCAGATGTGTAATATTTAATGCAGCCGCACCGTGTATTACTATGCCGTTATGTGATGACTTTCAAAGAGAAAAGCAAGCACACTCAGATTAAAGTATAATTGTTTTTCGGATTTCATATCGCATTAACACCATATCCAAACCAGAGTTCCCGTTAGCTGGTAATTACCGGACTATGACCGGTAAAATATGCTGAAGACCGGCAAATCTAAATCTCTCCGGTCAAAATGTCCCGTCAAAATAATTTCCCCTTAGCGCAATACCGCATCAGTTGCGCCACTTGTGTGACAGACAAGAAGAGTATGTGACAGACAAAAGAGTATTTGACAGACAAGAATAGTCAATTCTACTGTCTCACATTTAATGTGGAGAAAGAGATGTCCTGTATGGGTTGATTGTGCGTTGATCTGTTGGTAATGCCTCGGGGTTCCGGTGGGGATGTAAACAAATGTATAATGCTGCGCTATACTTTGTGGCCTCACCCGGTTGCATAGCGACGCTTATTGTTTAGGTGTCTTTTAATAAGCAGGTAGTCATATCATTAGCTAGAACTAGCTAGATCTGATCGATATGGACATAAACGCGAGTAAAGTCTAATCTGACGGGAGAGAGAGATCAGCTGCTGCTGACGAGTCGACACGCAGCTCTGCATGATCACCTGCAGCGGTGAGCTGAGCAACACACACACTTCAGGTTAGAAAATCACACGTAGCTATTTTAATTACCTCTCAAACTACCTTAATTAGTTATAGATATGTTTAGTTTTACTGTCGGGTCACTTATTACTGGATCCGCGAGCTGCATGATACTGGCGGGCTGTCAGGAGAAGGAGAGAGCGCTCCGTTTATTATTCCCGTGTTATTGTAAATTACTGTACACTTTTTAATAATGTAGTTAATCTACTATAATTAGTTTCTTTAATATCGAATCATATCAATTTGTTTTAAAGCTCAATAAATAACAAAGAAGACCTTTGACCGGCACTTTTCTAATTTTGTCCGGAAGATTTCAACTTTCAACTTACATGTTGACCGGCAAAAAAATATTCTAACGGGAACTCTGATCCCAACGTGCATTGCGGCTAAACAATCCAATCACCGAGTTTAAACCATAGCTGAGGATCTTTGGTAATCAGTTCAGTTGGTGTGTATCTGTTTCTGGTTATTTTATTTTGAAATTCAGTTCCTGACGGACGCCAAAAAAGCCAGAGATTATAGAATTAAACAAATAAATAAAAAGAAGGATAATTGTGTGTTATTGTTGAGTAAATAACAGTGTGTTATTTAGAAAATAATAACAAATTAGAAGGAACAAAATATTTTAAAAATACAGATTTCAGTATTCTGAGGCTCTGAGCCCGATTTCTTTTCCTCATTGACGGCAAAAAAAGTCAGACATTATACGATTTAAAATAAAAAACAATAATCGTGGCTTGATATTGAGTAAGAACATGTTTTTATGAACCACACAGCTTCCGGTCTTCCAAGACCCGACCGGACAAAAAGACGTGGTGCTGGCACAAAACATACTACCAATAGAAATACATTGCTTTTAAAATCGTTCTGTGTGACACGAAAAAAAGGGGGAAATCGTGTTGGTGATCACGAATCAATAGATTAAATGTCGTGACTATAACAAGAAATGCCGTGAGACTGGGTTGCTTTATTAGTGGGTCCTTTGATTTGAAGTGCACTAGGATACGCATGCTTTTCTCACACATGCTCTTCTGTTTCTCTCTGTGTGTGCACTCTTTACCCTCATCTCCCAAAAAATGCCTGTTACTAACCCTGCTTCCCAGAGTTTGTTTCTCTAACCTGGCAGGTTGTCAGTATTAAAGGCTAGCGTGGAGTCCTGGCTGTGCCTGTTGCTATGGTCCTGCCTGACGCCCACCAAACTACTTCTTTGGCACCACCCGGAAGATTGTTGACATCCCACCTGCATCCATCTTTTCATTTTTTTTTTTATAGCATCGGACTTTCTATGTTGTTGATGTATTATCTTCTTAATGTAGGCTATACACATAACACTGACGGTTTGCCTCTCCTGGGAGACGGATCCCTCCTCTGTGGCTTTCCCCGGGGTTTCTTCAGTTTTTCCCCAGATGCGAGGGTCTACGCACAGAGCGTGATCTATTCTGTACAAACTGTAAACCACCCTGAGACAAATGCGAAACTTGTGATATATGGCTATACAAACATTTGATTAATTGATGATTGATTGATAAATGACTTAAGCAAGATGACATTTGTGAATGGTGAAGTTAAGATTTTCGTTTGCTACCTCACTGGAGTTACTGAATAGATAACTAGCTACATTAGGGTGCCTAATAAGTCAGTTCTGACTGCTAACTGCCAAAAGTGTTACAGCACTGTTTTTATGAGTGGGGACTTTGGTCAGTATCATGCAAGTGCAAGACTATGCACATACATGTGTTGGTTTTCTGCAATCTGCTCAAATGTAACATTTTTAACGTGCACAAAATAAAACACAAACTGTACATTGGATTAGAATAGACATTGGAGAAGACTGTGTAGATGTAAACAATGCCAGTTGAAAACAATCAAATAATCAAATATCAAGATACAATTTTAGGTATTGCTAAAAAATTCCATCCACAACACCCTTCAAAGTATTTTGGTGAAACGATGCTATATTGGACGGATGGAATAGATAATAGATAGATGGAAAGTATAAGCAGCATCATGCAGTAAATTAGACAGTTGGGAAATAACTTTGTATACCACAATGTAGTAGAGCACAGAGTGCACTGTTGACTTTAATTAAGGTGGTATTAAAAGCATTATGGGTGTAAGTTTAAGTCCTTGAAAGCTGGCTAAATAGTACAGTGACATCAGGGAGTGCCAGATGCTCGCTAAACATTCTTGGGAGGCAGCCCCCCTGCCTGCACTGCAGTGGGTGGTCTCGGAGTAAGACACTGCATGCAAATTGAACCGAGACAAGTGCAATATATGTGCAATGTGTCATATTTTGGCTACGGCTGGTTTGCGAGCACAACATGGATTGTAGCCAGCCCCGTCAATATCAAGGACTCTGTTGTGACAGCCAAAGCATTAGTTCGAAAATATAAACTTATTTATAAGGTTGCCAAACACCTTTTAATTAAGTGATTCCTATAATTTATATTTCATTTGAGCTATCAACTTGACATTTTTAGGTAGCAGGCAACAATTAACATGTCGTATCTCACAAATGGAAGGCTATAACTTTGGGCCTATCGCTAACAAACACTTGGAACCAACAGAGACTTTATAATCATCAAGTTACCCTGTGGAGTGTGACCACCAGTGCAAAACAATGTTATGAAGGGCAAGATGTCATATTTGCATCCCCTTATTCTTGCAATTTGTGTATTAGGATTGACATGCACAGACTGATATAATACACTTTTCTATCCAAGGATGCATTGATCCAATATGTTGGTATTGGCGCTGACCTTATCAAGGGGATCTACCATGATATGACGAATCATGTTTCTTTGTCAGTTATGAAAATGTTACATGTTACATGTATTGGGAAAATAATTTTTGCCTTATGTTCCATCTCAGTATAATGATTTCAATTTTATTGGTTTGATTTGTGTGATGTGGGCAATTCAACTTTGTAAAAAGGTATAAATGTGCCAATGAAACAGTAGAAGAAAACATTAACAATACAGGTTTTTTTTTTTATTATAACAAGGTATGTTGGTTATTTCTTTTTTCGGTGATGGGGCGGCTAAAATAATATAAATTGTGTGTCATATTATCTCTATTTGAAATGATATTGTGAATTTGTTAGAAAACAGTTGTTTATGCACACATCTAGCAGATATGAAACAACATATGTTTGTCATGTTTTTGTCCCTTTGAACAATGAAGGTCTAACATTCATTCAACTTTTATCTCCGTTTTGGTCTCCACCATCTCGTCAGAGAAATACCTGGATATTAAGTTGCTAAATGCCATGCTAAGTTTGCCAACTATTTGCCAACTCTGTCCGGCTATCATTTGGTGCTGGATAGTAGCATACATTGATTTGTTTTGATCTTTTTTTAAAGTTATAAATGGAGACCAGAAAAGAAGAAAAGAAGAACTGAAGTGACTGAAGAGGCAGCTGATAAGTGTCTGTTGGTCACTGCAAACTACCCCTTTCTCATCGTATTTGATGTATAAATATATTTCAATCAGGAGGGACTTATTTTCGGAATAAAGGACATTTATTGACATGTGCACGACATGATAGAAATGTGAATATTCTTTGCCGATAAGACCCCATGAGGTATTCTAGGGTGGAGGTGCAGCCGTAGGTAGAATAGGAACTTGCGCTGAGCCTAATTAATTATTATTTTAAATCCAGTTACATTAATAAATCCAAATGAGCAGGGTTAGATATATGTGTCTTTGCGCTTGTGCGTGTTAAAGGCTGGATAGAAAAGCAAACCAGATGAACTTGCCTCTCCTCATTTTCACTGTGTGGAAAAATGTATTTATTTCTTGCCTACATGCGAGAAGTGCATCCCTGTGTGCGAGTGGATTTATGGGATTTCTGAGTTTACATGCGCAATATTTAGACAGGCAGGTCTAGCTCTTACTGCCATTTGGCACAACGACAGATTGATGCTCAGCTTATTTCTCCTCGAGAGCTGGGTAAGGTAGACAATCCTTTGTAACCAGGGAATATTGCATTGTAAATACAACCAGTCTCATGAAGTTCTGTATCTTAAAAAACCTAAATGTGCCAAACTGTTCCGAGCCGTATATCCATATTCATTTGGTTTTGCACAACTCAAGTATTTTTGTTTAAAATATAAAACCCAAAGCCATCGAATCCAAGATTAGTTAAACCTATTGGACAAAAGCAGCTTAATTGCTCTTAATGAAAAACAGTTACCATTTTTCAAGTACTCTTTTTCTCTCTCTCGTGTTATTGTCATCACTGTTAACTGACGTTTTGTTCTATCAGTTGTTGTCTATACAGTCTTCATACTCCCCCTATTTTGCACAGCTCAAGTGCTATTAAAGGAAATGAACACTCACAGCGCAGTGTTCCTTTATAAGGCGCTCAGAAACATTTGAAGGTGGAAGATGGGTATGACTCAGTCTGCAGCTTGGCGCCTTTCTGTACACAACATGGGGGAGGAGGAGACGTGGTAGACCTCTTAAAAGTCATAGAAAAGAACAAAAAAAACGGTTGAGGAACTCTTTTTTTAACTGGCCTCAGTTCCGTTGTTAATGATGTGTTAATTCATTGTCCAACATTTGCTTGCTGTTCTCGAGAAATTAGCATCACTATGAGCAAGCATGTGTGCGTGTCTGTTGTGTGAAGATAGGAGCGTTGGGACGTGTGTGTGTGTGTGTGTTTGTGTGTGTGTGTGTGTGTGTGTGTGTGTGTGTGTGTGTGTGTGTGGAGGGGGGTGCAACAGCAGGCAGCAACAGACGGCTGAACCTTTGGAGGAAGACTACATCAGGCCTGATAGCTGCTCCTGCACTGATGCTCATCTCAGAGTAATCTGACATTTCAAAATGAGAGAAGCCCATGAACAGCTGGATTTTGTTGTTTTTTTTCAACTTCAGCGTGTGAGCAATCAGTCGGTCTTTATTAAACACAAACATGTCCCAGTTTCTGCTAATAGTGATGTAATGCAGCAGATCTTGGCTTTAACTTAGACGGGCGGCCTTCCTCCCCACTGACACTGACCCTCAGCCACTCCATAGACTCAATGCATTACATTAATGCACACTATCCAAACAATATCTTGTTCTTATTATTTGATTTAAGTACCGTCAGTCCTGCACAACCCTCTGAATATTCTGCACATTTGTATACAGAGCTACCTCTTTTAATATCTGCACAGCTTTCCAGTTTTCTTAACTTTTGTGCATGTTCAAGTACATCAAGCCTGTGTGTGTAATCTGTGTACACACAACAGAGTAGAAAACGTAAATTCCTCGTTGGGGATTAATAAAGTATGTCTTCTTAAATAACGCATATATATTATAATTCTGAGTATCTTATCATATTATACTGTATGTAGTTTTTTGGTATATATATTTCATGTAAATACTTCTCAATATTTGTTTATAATTGTTTCATTTTTGGGTTGTTTTTCTTTCAATTTATCTTCTTTAACTGTGTTTATGAACGCACCATATGCACCAAAGAAAATTCCTTGTATGTGTAAACCTACTTGGCAATAAACCTGTTTCTGATTCGGTTTCTGAATCCTGGAGTGAATCAGGGCCAGGCTGCCTGCAAGTTTTTTCTCTTTTAAAGTGAGATTTATCAGCACAGAACACATTGCTCACATACCTGTTGTTATAGTAGCATGGTGAAACTACAACACTAAACCACCAGCATTATTACACCACACACTGCTTGGCTCTGACAAGTTGAAACAGTGTTAGCACCTCTGAGTGCCGCCACATACTGACTAACAGGACAACATCTGGCTAACCTGTTGAGTCAGAGGATCTTTTTTTCTGACCTCATGGAGCTCTGGCTTTAAAAAAAAGTTACTTCTGCCTCTGATTGGAACAGTTTTTTCAGTGTCAAACATGACTCAGCTTCTGGTTCACTAAGTGCATGCTTGGTTGATTTTAAGAGGGGACTTTGTGACAACAGATTATCAAACTGGTGACTGTAGGTAGTTATGGGTGGAATATATTTCTCACTTGCTGTCTAGCTGCTGTCTGGCAATTGTTTTTTTGTGCTTCATCAATCTTCATAACTCCCATGGTTCTTGACAACCAATTTTTATAAAGCACATTTCATGTTGAAGTAAAATGAAAAACTACCAGGGAAAACCTTAAAACCAAAATCTAAAACCTCTATGATCATCGTCAATGCACTTTTTTGTTGGATTGTTGGTTTGTTTTTCAGCAGGATTACTCAAAAGAATGCTGGCTAATTGTTTTTATTCAACTTGGAGTATGGGTGTAGCATTGGCCAAGAAAAAATAATAAACCCTTTGTATAGATTGTATAACAGAGGATCACTGTAAATAGTGGAGCTGAGTGGACCTACATGCAGGAGACAAGCACTTAAGAGAAAATACATGTTTTCAAAGGCGCCAGGCATGCGAAGCAAAGAAAACTGTACAGAAATTCCCCATGTACGACAAACGACTACATACAAAGATCTGGCCAACAGCAACTGAAGACCAGGGTTACGTTCGCATTATAATACTTATAATTGTATTTATTAAAACATATTTTCATACAATCATATGAATTGGGATTCATGTGGATTAACCCAAGACACAGCTGGAGAATTTAGGCAACAACATATCAGCAGATTAAAACAAAACAGTGATCACACAGGTGAAAATAATCTGGGCAGGGCAGACAAACACAACAGGCAGGAAAACACAAAGACAAGTACAAACAGATATGATATAGTGGGAGAAAACTTTTCAAAGTAAAACAGGAAATGCAATAAAAAGAGATCCTGACACACGGGGCAGGTACATGCATTCGTTTTTTACTTGAGGAAATGACTTTGATGAAGGTCTGTGCTCATGTGGCCTTTTAGTTTTGTGCACTTTTCTTTCAACAATTATCTTCTTACTATGAGCAAAGATGTCGATGTAAGACCTTCCTTTCAAAGTTGGAACAGTTATGGATATCAGAATGTCATTTTTTATAATGTCACATTCTCATCTAGCAATCAGAGTTTTGCAACACTGGAATCAAATGTGATGACAGTTGTTGGGTTATTGCTTATGTATGGGATTAGTTTTGAGTCATAAAGATAAAGCAACACTTTCTCAGAATCAAGCAAAAATAAGAGTTTAAGAGAAAAAAAAAACTGAGTCAAGCAAAATCAATTTAATTTCAAAAATAAAACTATAAGTTGCAAACAAATCATTTGTGTAATCATGTAAACTTTAAGTATTTTTTCTTTGTTTTAACATATCTTTTTGTTTGCAGTTGTCTTTTCTTCTTTCTCAATGATCAGACTTTTGCTCTGGCTGCAGCTCTTCTCATTTGCGCTCCTTCATTTTTGGTTTTCGATTTTGACAATCATCCCGTCCCAGGTGGGCGGGACTTTCAGGGGTGCATCCCCATTGGCTACTCAGTTTTTGAGTGACAGCCCACTACACCACAGATCGTACAGTGCAACTCATGCAGCAAACTCCGGAGTCCACTCGGCCACGTTTGTGTTGGTGTCTCCTGGGGAGTTTTCATGAAAATATCGGACTTATCTTATGGATTGCTGTGCAGTATACTTGTGTTGTGTAGTTTATACTTTATTCCAACTTTAAATATGTTAATACCTGAACACACTGCTGCTGTAAAATCATTTCCCAATTTGGGATCGATAAAGTGTCTGTCTATCTATTTATTTTATAGATAAAAAAACACATCTATGTATTTTCAAGCTAAAGGTGATACACAATATAAACTGTATACTGTTATTTTTTCAAAGACATGTTACATTTCAAAAGCATATATTGCTATGTTTAGGACAAACAATTAAAGACTGCTTTAATTTAACAAATGTAATGTAACAGAACAAAAAGTCTAATTTGAAACCAAGCTTTTATACCCAATGTGGAGTGGAGGCGTAGCAGCAGAATAATGCTTATGTCAGGTTAAGTCAAGTCAAAACTTTATTATCCCACAAGCAAAAAATCAGTTGCAGCCAAACACAGTCATCACAAAAAACACAATCACACAATGTACAATCTAAAAAGTTAACAGTGATAACAAGTATGAATGCAAGCTCACTTTTAAATGAAGGCATTGCAGAAAATACTTAGTGCTTGGGAGACCTCTTTTTTGTCTGCTCATCAGGGACTTTGTTAAAACTGTAAGTAGTAGAAAAGCATTTCATAAAATTTAATTATCTATTGTAGCATAGAAATGCTAACTATATATTATGATTTGCAGGTTCTAATGTATAAGTTTAGAAAAACGTAAATTAATTTAAACTTTTTGGAAATTGCATTGGGTTAGAAACTACACTGTAAGCAATTGCTGTTAATTTACAGCAAATTTTCAACATTAATCTACTGTATTTATGTAATACGGGTTTGTACTGTAGTTAGCAATGCATTGTGGGCTGGCCAATGTGAAGCAGCAGCACATGGACCTAAACAGTATGCTAATGTTTTCAATTACAGTACAAAACAGTATTTTTGGGAAATTGGCCGTAATCGAAATTGCGCGCAATGCATTTCTTTTTGGAAGAACACAGCCGCAAGGAAGGCAGCTCTGTCACTCTGTCACTCAGCTCGGATCGGTAGGTATGGATGGCTGGAATACATTGGAATATTAGTTAATGCGTAACCATATGTAGTATACTGCTGTGAAAGTCACCAACATAAATTAATGAACTGTCATGAAGTTATTTGCTCTCGTGCTGTTGAATTACCATGTGCTACGTTTACTCTGTGAAAATGTCCGCCCCAACAGTAACGTTAGTCAGTCGGGTGTGGCCCGCCGCAAGGTGTGTTGGTTCGTAGCTACTTAATGCTATCTGTTAATTTAGCCATTGTTAGCTAACGTCGCATTAGGATTAACATTAGCTTTCAAACGAAAGCTTTGGTCAACGAGCAGTACGAGTTTACATTACTGTCTTTAAGAGGCTGGGGCGCTCACGTTTTAACCAAGCCACGCTCCAAAGTTATGCTAAATGTTAGCAAGGGAAAAACGGCCATGCTTTTTAATGTCAATGCTGTTTTTGCTGCTGCAGATTGCCGTCAGACGACCGTAGTGCCTCCGCTGTGGCTCAAGTTCTGTGGTGAGTATGTATTTTATCTGTAAATAACAGGATTAGAAGTGTGGGTATCGTTTAACAGAATTATGATACCAGTAGGCTACCCTTAAAACCTGTTAAGCCCGATTGCCCCCGCCGCGGCGGTGCAGATGCAACATCTTACAAGAAACAGTGTCTGAGGGCTTCTTAACATTTAACAAACTATGAATGTGTAATACCCAGTTAACGGGAAGAGACTCGGCTAACTGACAATATTAACAATTTTTACCTAAACGAAACAGAATTCCAACACCAAGCTCTAAATCACCACTTAGCGAAATGTGCTAACGGGGCTAACGGCTACTTAGGGGCTAACGGCTTAGCATGGTTAGCAGTCCGGTGCGTCAGCTTTAGGGCATGTATATGTGTGTGCGTCATTCTAGGTGATACAGATAGGCTATAGGCTCTAGTTACCAGAAGCACATGGCTAATTATTATGCAGCACATGGCTAATTGTTATGCAGACTGACATCATCAGACTTTCCCAGTGCCCCATGTAGCAGTGATTATTATGATAAGGATAGGTATCTTTTGACTTGAGAAGTCGATGGAACCAATGGAGCGACGCCAGAAGGTACGAGTACTCGTAGATGAAATGAGGAGGTATGAGGCTAACCCCACTCGCTCACAGTGCCTCACTGTGATTCGAAAAATCATCAGGCAGTACCCAAAGACTTTTGCTGATATGACCGCAGACGGGTCACTTTTGGTCTGCGGTTATACATCACTTCTGATTCAAGTGAAAAACCGCATTGAAAATGTGAACCGTGGCGGAGTCTATGCACACCACCGAGCCTCTAGATCCAGTTCTACATACAAGAGGGGGCCAACCGACACTTATGGATGTACAATTTCTGCCAAAGCTCCCTCCAGAAGAAACTAATGAGACTGTGGAGCAGAACCGCCAAAGACTGGTGGAGATTTACAGACAGGAGGGTGCAGGTGGAGTTGAAAGAGCAGAGGTCAAAAATCAAATGGAGCTCACATTCTGCCTACAACGTCGTCATATAAATGAACTTCCACCCCCTGATATTGAAAATATGAGAAGCAAATGGCCTTTTCTTTTCACACCAAGGTGCATATATGCACATTTTGAGTTACTCACAGACATCAATGTGCTTCGTAGCTTGGAACTCAGCATGGCGGAATGTGGGAGAGCCATCACAGAATACTTCAGGGCAAAACCTACCAACAGAAATGTCAAGGATGTCCTCTCTAATTGTGAAGATAATGAGATGGCACTTCGTGTTGTTCAGCTGCTCATGGCACACTTTGGAGAGGACCTAACAGGGATTGTCCTTCTTACAAATGTAAGTTTATATTATCTTTCTTGCCCTGTGTTTTACATTTGGAATGCCATATCTATCTATTTACAGCAGGTTGACTGAGGATAATTCAGAACCCCACTTCTTTTACCTCTAGGTTACTGTCACCTTGTGTTTGCGGTATATTGACATGTTTGTTTATTTTCCTCCTTAAAAAACACATTATGTCTCCCGTCTTTGTCTGTTCTCTACAGGTGTCTGCCATCGCAGCTGACGTTGAGACAACCCTCACTCTACCTGCAAGTCCTCGTCTGATACTGCTTGGTATGCATTTCATTGATAGACATATTATATATCAGATTGGCCATTGTTATTTGAGTTTACAGATGTTTACGCAAGGTGAGATGCATTCTGATGTTGCTATTACTTTAACTTTCAGGTGGAACAGGGCAAGTCACTACTGGACGGCGATGGATGATCACCCTTGAGGGCCGTGTCATATTTGAGGGCATCACACCAACCTTTTTGACGGGACTTGCTGCTGTCTTTGCGATCTACTATGTATTCAACCTTCAGTATCAGGAAGAGGCAGCCTGTACTCTGGAATTCATTCAGAGGTAAGACTCCTTTCATTTCCTTGTAATCATTATGTTTTTTTATTTACAATTAAAATCTTTGAAACCTTAATAACCACAAATCATTACTTTTCACACTTAAAGGGATAGTTTGGATTTTTTTAACATAAGATGGTATTAGTTACTTACCGGTATTGACACAGACATTAACTCAGGCAGGCAGTCAAACATTTCCCTGCCAGCTGGTCAATTGTTAGGCAAAAATGAATAGCAGAACATGGGGTCAGTTAACAAAAACACAAAAAAAACATGAACCATTCACACGAGAATACAACATATATTGAGTAATTCTGCTGCTTGATGCTCTTGTCCGAACTCTGTATATCTTGAAAATATTTTCTTTGTTAATTATGTGTATTACTATTCAGTGGAGCCGATTCCAATATCAAGCCGCCAATAAGCTTGAATAGAGGCGTAATATGTGAACTGGCTCCAGTGCGTAGTAATACACTGGCAATTTTAAACAAATGAAATAGTTCCAAGATATAGAAGGGTCTGATAGGAAAAATCAAGCAGCAGAATTACACTAAATACCCCATTATGTCAGTACCGGTTAGTAACTCATATCACCTTATGGAATAAAACCCAAACTACGCCTTTAAGACAACAAAGTGTTCCTAATAGTTATCCATTCAGACTCTGATCTTAATATTTTTCTGATTTCAGGCGCTTCATTGGTATCAACCCAGAGAGAGGAACAAAGGCCATCCGGGGCAAGGTTGTCTCCAAGAAGACGGGTGTGATCGTCCAGAAGAAGTCTGCCACAGTCAACACACACGTCTCCACACTACTGAAGAACCTCCTTGACTATGAATGGGACTTCATATAGGTCAGTGAGCTCTCTCTCGTCTCTCACTCTCTCACTCCATGTGTTGTTTTGACAGACTGACGTTGCCACATTATGCCACAAGACACTTTGGTATTACCAGCTTTATAAGCATTGTTATTGTACATTCCCGATTCTAGAGTTATTTTTGATTAATTATTTTGTTTGTTGCAGTTTTACAGTGGCAACACTGGTAAGGAGAGGAACAAGGACCAGCAAGGTGTTGGTCATCTCTACCTGAACCAGAAGATTCCTCTTTCTATCAGGACTGTCCGCACCCATCCAGAATCTTCCTGAAGTGAAGCATGCACCTACCTCACAGGACTATTTCAAGAGGCAAAACACAAGCCCCACATTTACTGTTCTTACTGATGTATATTTTAAAAATGGTCTTAATGCACATTTAAAAATGTTTTAATAGTACAGTTTGTTTTCTAAATGTTGCTTATAATGCATTTGTTCAAAAATGTTCTTACTGATGTTTTGTTTTTTTACAGTAGCGGTATTTATGTTGACACTGCCTTTTTAAATAAAAGTGTGTTTGCATTAAATCCTTTCCAAATTGTTTATTGCTTATTTTGCATAATTTTCATAATAATGCATATTTTAAGCAGATGTCTGTAACCCAGAACAATACATATTTTATGTTGATTCATTAATAATGACTTTTTCGATATTCTCAAATGCTAAATTGAGTTGTTGTATTGTCAATCAAGTAATCTACTGGCAACCCCCTAACAAAAATGTTACTGTTAATTATTACATTTTTTACAGTAATAAACTGAAATTGTTCAACAGTATGAATTTCAGTATATTGCTGGCGTCTCTGCTGCCAGTATTTTACTGTTAATTGAAAAGATACAGCAGTATACTGTATTTTATGTTTACAGCAAGAGGCTGTAAAGTCATTTCACGGTATGAGTACTGTAGTATTAAAGTAAAGTACAGGCGTCTCTGCTGCCAGTATTTTACTGTTAATTGAAAAAATACAGCAGTATACTGTATTTTATGTTTACAGTAAGAGGCTGTAAAGTCATTTCACGGTATGAGTACTGTAGTATTACAGTAAAGTACAGGCGTCTGTGCTGCCAGCACTTTACTGTTATTTGACAGGAAATTTGTTACATTGTATACTTATTGTCAAACATTGTACCTAAATACTTATATACCATCAGGTCAATTCACTCTTTGCCAAGTCCCGCCCCTTGAATGCAGACTGGCCAATCATAGTGAGCACCTGTCAGCTCATAATAGGATCCAACAACTATACGTCTCCGTGTTCTTCAGTTTCAAGTGGATTTCACTTTTGTCATGGAAGAAAGTTGTGCTTTGGGGCCGGTTATAGAGATACTTGTTACCTTGAGAGGTTTGAAGGGGATATACATTTCTAAAACACTACATTTCCACGTTAGAACCTGTAGAGCAAAAACTAGAAGAGTACATAAGCAAATCTTTAACTAGCGTTACCACTTCTATGCTACGCTAGATACTTAAGGTTTACTCAATTTGTACACATATTTCTTGTCATTTTTTAATGATTTTCATAGTGAATGAAGAGCTGAAGAAGAAGATGTTGTGTTGCTCAGAATTTTCATTATGGGTCTCAATCTCCTTGTTAGGTTCACTTTTAACATCAGTTGGATCAGCAGGCTTTGACGTTAGCTTCTATGGTTGTCATTTTGAAATTCTGTACATATCCTTCAGATCATTTTGTGTGTTTCTCTCCAAAAGGTTTCTTTGCTGTTCTAAAAAATAGAGAACATTACTTTAGGGAGTCCAAGTAGTGACAGTATGGGCTCAATGCTAGCTCCGACAGCTTGATGAAGCATGGGCGGGGCTTAGCGAAGGGTACATTTCATTCCCATCAATAGCTGTCACTTCTGAGTTTGGTGCAAACTGCCTGAAGTCAATAATCATGTCCTTTGTTTTAGAACACGTTCAACTCAAGAAAAGAGTCCATGGCAGAAAGTCGTCAATTAAGGGCCCCTGACCTAGTGTTCCTCTCCTTCCAGGAAAACTAAGATGAGTGAATCATCAGCATATTAATCAGCAATGTAAAATGAATTTGGAATCTTATTCTCCTTTTCCATATTCTTTTGGCCACACAGTGTATTTACCAGTAGAAGGTATTTAATGCAGCAGCCCACTATGCTACATGTTGCATCTTATATTTGTGATGATGCAGACACAAGTTCAGGCCTTTGTGCCCTTGCATCTGTTACTGTAGTTACACCTCTGCTTTCTGCCTCGGCGGTGACACACGGCGTCGGCGAGTTCCAGATGAGGTGACTTGGAAACAGGATAGTGCACCTGGCCAATAGAGAATGTGGAGAGAATATGTAAATGCACCAGGCAGCAGAGGTTATTTGGTATTTGTGAGATGAATGAAATTCTCCCCTCTCTTTTCCTCATTTCCCCTCTCACATTTGTGTGACTAGACTAGTTAAGTCCCTGTCACTCAAGCTGCCAAGGTCTATGGGGCACCAGAGCGAGAAACCGGGTAATAGGAGAAAAAGTGAGAGAGACAGAGAGGGAGGGAAGGTGAGCGAAATTGGACCAGGGATGATTGCAAATTGTCTGTCTAATGGCTGCCACCCAGGAAGCCATTTCAGGTGACTTGTTATCCGTCATGAGAGAGGCAGACCTGGCAGGATCTCTCTTCTCACTCCTTCTCAGTGGGCCACCAAACCTAAGACCTCCGGGCTATCGCAAGTGACCTCGCCTCTTAAAATCTCATCTGTCTCCAATTTGAGATGCCTTTTCTCTTCCCCTCTCCCTCTCTGTTGCTTCTTTCTCCCTCTCCCACTTTGCCTCGTCCTCCCCGCAGTGTGTCTCTCTGGCTCCTGCTCAGCAGCTGTTGTTTAGTGATAGATCAGTGAAGCAAAAAATGATGCCTGGTATATAAAAAAAAAAAAAAAGATCTTGAAGCAAAGCACAGCCTCCCTTTTCTCACTACCTATTGTTCTGCATTAGCAGCGAGACTTTAGGGATTCATTCAGAGGTAATCAGTTGTTACTCAGGGGCACCGTGTCTTTCAGGCACCAATGATGAAGTCACCTATGAAAGGGCCGCACATGAGACAGAAATAACCATTGATTACTAGGAGCTTCAATGAGAACCCTGATATCTAAAAGTTGTTTTTTAAGCGTTTTAATCTCATCATATAAACAGTGTTGGTAGCAAGTTAGCATATAAGTGTTTTTCAATCAGAGCTATTTATATAAGGTGTAAAAAATCCATCCCTTGCTGTTACTAGGGTGGAAACACTCCTGATCCCTTCACTGCCTCAGATTGACATCATGGAGGAAACTGTCATGCAAACCATGTCCGCTGAAAGTTAATCTGTATGTGCAACGCATCACGTGGATCACAGCTCGGAGGCAGCTAGCATTAAAAGGAACCTGTCAAGCTAAGTGTGCTTCTCAACCTTTCTGCCATTACTCTGACATGTTTTGTGACCCGTGAATTGAAGTCTTGTCAAGACCTGGTCATTTTACCAGCTCTTGACACAGACAGGAGAGGGTGAGGGGTGAGGGGGGGGGGGTCTCCTAGTAAATCTGCCTCTCCTAAAAAAATGCTTTCTATCTTTTCTTCACAGCAGGTGGTGCTGATCATCTGCTGCAAACATCACTCACTTGTCCATTTGTCCCTGTGATGGCTCAAGGGCTGTCCAAGGCAACCTGGCATTAGTCATGGGCCCTGCCAATAACATGGTGGGGATAAAGGAGACCATCAATCTGATTGGACGCCAACACATTCGATTCGTACTTAACACATTTTAGGGAAAATAAAGACCTGTTAGATAAAGTATTTGGACGTCATTGCTATAGGTCATGTACTGCGGAATGCTTTTGAGCAATGGGGGGGCCATCATTGAATTGCAAGGCACACTGAGTGGGGTTATAATACACTTAGGCCATTTATAGTGATGTGTGAGTTTCAGCAGTCATAACACTTTTTTGTTCCGACAGAAACCAGTATGAAGTAACATGGAGGAGAAGGAAGCAATTTTCTAATGGAATAAAATAACTTAATTTAACCAAGCAATAAGCAATAACCATGCAAAAGGCTTAATGACAACAATAAAAGGTCTAGCATTTCAAAATCAAAGAAAAACATGTATTTATCAGATAACTCAAATAAGAATGTTCCACTATCAAAGCGCTAAATGTTTATGCAATGTATAAAGAATAAATTAATGGATTTCTGTCAATTCAGAAAACAGCCGTTTGGGATTTGTAGGGCTCTTTCTCTCTATTTACAAAAATAAATAAGTTTTGAGGGCTCTATTTTACTATTAAGGACAGCGCCAAACCCATAGAACACAGGCATCCTCTGTACAAAAAGAAACGGTTGTCCATGGTTTAGAAACGACTTTGATAAACATTGCACGTTCATTGCAGCAATCAGTGACAAAAGACAGTGGCCAATATTGTTTTGCACGTTTAGAGTACAGGTATTGATAAAAACACAGCTAAAATTCAGGTCATAGACAAAGATGCCATTACTAACGGAACATACAACACAACTAACTATAATAAGTAGAATGTCACTCGTACAGCGAACACCTCTGCCAAGGCCAGTGGATGTTCCCATTTCCCAAGGTTGGAAGTTATTATTTTTGTGTTCTGATGAGCTTTAAGTCATATTCTGGAGACAACATGCATGCTACAAAGAACATGTGTTGCATTTAATTGCTCAGAGTGTTAAAACAACTCGTTGATATCTGATTCAGAGTTACAGCTTAATTGGGCGTTCCTGTGAACCCTCCCAGTCGGGATCACTTTTTCCGAATGTTTAAACACCACATGATAGCAACATAAATGCCCTATGTTGCAATGTTGCTGAAAGTGTAACATCATTTGTGTATCCGGCCTGTGATTAGGATCTTCTCCAACACCATCATTTAATCGGTTCTTCCTTGGCAGATGCTGCACCTTAGTACGTTTTCCTATCCTGCCGACAGAGAGATGGACGAACACGCCAAAAAGAGAACCTCCTTGGTAAAGATAATAATAATATGTGTGGTTGAAGCCATTTGGAAACACAATCTTTTCAGGTAGGTAGCTAATATGCATGGAGGCTGGATATACTATCGCAGCTCTGCCTGAAGAAATATTTGTACAGCAAAACTTGCAACCTTCTGCAGGAGAGCCGTCAACTTAAGAATTAAACCACATGAAAGAAAAACTCTCCAAACAAAATCCTGTTGGGGGGAAAAAATTGCACTTCAAAAATGATATTCCACAAAGCCATTAATGCATCGCACGGACCGGCCGCTTCATAATCAGTCTTCACCTAAAGATCTTTTTCAGGCGGCCACACTGTGTCAGCCTCTCTGGGGAGGGTTGGACAGCATGTTTTGATGCTTCTTGGCTCTCCAGGCATCTGTCCTGTGGAGCCTGATTGCCTCACAGCCCCCGCTCCGTGGAGAAAATGAGGTTGAGGTGGGCCACTCGGGCCCCTCCGAAGGCACACAGCCACCACAGTCGAAGTGGAGCCCTGACCCCCAGCAGATTTCTAATGGATTTTAGGCGTCACAGGCAAACACACAGCTGGGCTCCAAACAAACTCATCAGAGCACCCCAGATTTGTGGCTCCCCCATCGACCCACACAATCCTGCCTCCCCCATTTTTTCTGTACTTATGACAGGCAGCCACAGATTCCCAACCATCTTTGTACTTTAGAGCAACGTTACAAATACGATTCCGACATAGTTTGACAAAAAGATGGGGATTTTGTAACGTCATCTCCGTGCCTTATGTTTTTCCTAATTGTATCAATATATACATACACATATTACAATTGCTAATATTGTTACTGCACAAATGATTTCAATTTTTATATATTTTTTCTAAATCTTGTTTGTAATTACAGTTTACACCACCCTCTCTGTTGTGGATGTGTTTGGTGGCGTTGAGAAAAAGGATTGCGATTTGAATGGTTTGAATAATTTCAAGAGGTTTTTGTTTCCTCAACAGCTCCACAGGGAGAAGTGACTTCAGTGTTTTATAACTCACCTTTGTAATGTTGTGTTCCCCTCTTTCTGTCCCTGCGTGGGTGTAGATTTGTGTGCAGTCTTATTTTTGTAGAGCCATGTTTTGCATTTAGCCACCAACACAGTAGTTCACAAACGTCAGAAAAGAGCAAGGTGACAAGCTGAAAAAGCATGCATTAATCAAGCATTCAAATGTTGTTTTTGCACTTCAAATTATGGGAAACTTGAGCAAAAAAGCATTCTGTGTTTGCATATTACTGAATGTCAGCGTTCTAAATGGACTGGAATGAAAGTGGATTTGACCTAAGCCAGGCTTTGTCACTGTTTGATGCAGTAGTTGATCCAGTGTCTTTGGGCGTTTGCCATACATGGGAAAGTCATGAGTACATGTCCCTGGCAGAGTGGCTCTGGGCTTGGCAAGGTCTTAGCTTTTGTCTCATTGAAGTCAGGGGTATTGATTCACGCTTGAGGTGTCTCTCTGTGGAGATTGGCTTGCTGCGCTAGCATTATCTTGGGTGGCAGTGTATTCATAGTGTACTGAACAATGGGGCTGAGGGACGATGCAGCTAAATTGTTCCGAATGACTTTCATAAGCAGCGGGGGCCTGTGGGTTGCAGGAGAAAGAAGGTAATACACTTTAGAGGAGACTGAGGACAAGGGGACTGCTTCACAATCAAGCGACCAAGTTTTGCTTTTTGTAAGAGCCTGAACTTGACATGCTCTTTTACCTCTTCCTGAGTCCTTCTCAATTGCAATGCATAGAGTTTTTTTGGGAAGTGTTTTACAATAATTTACGTTTAATGTGTTGTGCCTATTAGGCTTTTGTCATTAACCTGTTCAACCCGGAGGCGGGTTTCTTTTTCACGAAACTGTGTCTCAGGGCTTCTTAACATTTAAAAACCTATTAATGTTTCATACCAACTTAACGGGAAGAAACTCAGCTAACTGACGATACAAACCATTTTTACCGAAACAAAACACAAGTCTCACAAGAAGCGTCTAAATGAGCCCTGAGCTAAATAAAGCTAAAACACTTAGCACAGAACTCTAGGTTTAAATACCCTTATTACATATCGTATCTGCACAAACAAGATATCAGCTAGCAAGCTGAGATTCCACATATTCTAGGGGTATAAGTATCATCACTGAGCGATCTGAACTCGCGACAGCGGAAGCAAACACAGACATCACAACACGGAGCTTTACGGAGCAACTACGGGACATTGTCTTACCTTAGCTGTTGTTCTGATCAAAAGTTGTGTTCAATGGCATTAAAACGATAATAACGCTGCTGAAGGTTAATCCATAGGTAATCCAATGTGTCTGTGTCAATTTGAAATGATTACTGATAATCCAGAAAGAGCAAGGTGACAAGCTTAAAAAGCAATTGTAATACTATCCCATCATATTTATGGCAAAAACTGAGTTTATAATTTACATTTCTTTACTATGTTCAATCTGAATTCACTTTAAAATAAAAAAATTCTATATTGATTCTGACTTTTCTACATCCAACTCACAGGTTTATCATTGCTTTGAGAAAAAAGATTATTAATGTACCCCTTTTAGAAGTGAAGTTATAGTCATTTGTTCTGGGAATGTCATTTCCGAGCCTGAGACCTGAAAAACAGGCTCAGGGCTTAACAGGTTAAGGTCAATATCAAGAAATGTTTCTCTGTAATTGTGCAAATCTTTTGATTTCATCAATTTCATGTGTTGAGAGTATATACGCAATGCAGTGAAGAGGAGCTTAATTAGCACCCTGATAGCCTGGTGAGCTAACATCAAAGGTACCCAGACAAAATAAAGTTTAGTTTAGGTTTACTGTTTCCCAAAACTGTGAGTCTTAAATCCATAAAGTTTGGATCTGTCAATAATTCAAATGTCATGAAACCATGTTAAAACATAACCACATTGCGCTTCTATTATTGAGGGGGCACCTTTTAAGTTATGTTTCCAACTAAAATATCAGCCTCACAGTTGTATGAAACTGAGAAATGAGAAACTCCCTCTGGATGGAACTCCGGGATGTTAGCCTTTGCAGACCATCTACATGCACAACAACCTATAGAACACTACAGGAAAGGGAAAACCACAAAAGGTATAATAGGGCCTCTTTAAATCCCTGACTGTCCAAAATGACATCACTTCATTGTTTTATCATAATAAAAGATTGTGTGAAATTGTCGTAATTAGCAGGGTTCTGGGACGTAACAGGGACCTCGACAACAAAACCCTAATGAGTTAATCCTTGAGTCCAAGTAGATGTTAATGCTATATTTAAAGAAACTTTCCTCAGGCTTTCATTAGCTATTGCGTTCATGATAATGGGAAAGACAGGCAACCCATAAACACAATGCATCCTGCCACGATGCGGTGGCAAAGACAAGCTGAAATATGACTATACTGTATATAGCTTATAGGTTTTAGGTTTTGCAGTAACGGTTGTGTACGGAACAATAAGATCTCTATTTGAGATGTTTACAGAGCTTCAATGCATCTTAATAGTGTTTTCCTCTAGTTAGTGATGTTTTGCTGAAACTTATTTTTTCCACCAAACACTGTGAATACATGCAGCTTCACAAAATTTCGCAAAAATGTCACTCTTTTCTAGGCAAACCATGCTTTTCCTTACTTGCTCAGAGGCATATATTTTTTCAAAGCATGTGCAGTGCTGCATAGAAACTGACAACTGCAGTACTCATCAAGGTTTTGAATTGTAATACCCATGAACAATTTTTTTTACTTATTGAATGAGCACAATACATATCATTCATCCTCCATAACCTTAACTGACCTCCTGGCAAAACCGACATGGCATCAGAAGAATAATAATAACGGTAAATACAGTATACCTCATATTCCAGTGATTTCCATCTTATTAACATGTCTTCATCTTTGGAACATTGCTTGTAGGCTCCCCGAGGCAGAAAAATCTGAATAAATGCAGCCCACATGGATTATCTTTTTTTGTTCAAAAGCACTATTTCAACCAGAAATGTTGCTATAAAATAACAAATGTTGTGTTGGCCCATTGTATGTATTCCACCCGTCAGTGTTATGTTGCATTTGCACAGATATATGTGTGTGAAAAGTTGTTCTTACCATTGTAAAAGGACACTAAGGATAATTTAGATTCGTTCACCTCTAATGTAAGTTGAAGGTCGGGTCAAGAAACATATTAGCTGACACTTGTCCAAAATATTAACACCTGCACAGTGTTGATAGAAAAAGTGTTCCAAACTCAATGGCGATACCTGGTGAGAAAAACTCTAAAGCAGAATCACCATAGAAACAGATGAACAGCTCAAGGTGAGCTACTCAAAACAGAGAGATAGAAACAATGCTATGTGGAGGTGGAGAGCTAAGACGCATCCTCAAGTATATGCATTCTCCCCATATGTCTCAGATCACTGCATCCTCCAGTTCAAGGTTTATGCTTCTGGACTTAATCTTTCTCACTTATCCATCATTGAGGTGGATGTGCAACGTGATAAAGGCTCTGTAACATAAACATGAGTGCCCAAGTCAACATCATATATGCTGGGAAGGGATCATGGCATTGGAAACTTGAAAGGCATGATTTACGGATTCTATACTTCCACTGTTCCTTAAGCTGATTGACCCACATAGCAGAGAACCCCTGCTGATCAGAGATCTTGTTTCCTACAGGAAGGAGTCAGTAGAACCAGCAGCGCTTTATTCTCTGTCCTTCAAATCTTTTTTTCGCAGTTGTCCCAGCAAAGAGTCTGACGTTCATCCATATAGCCCAAAGCGGCAGATTTTATAGCATTGAACAGATAAAGCCGTGGGAACACACAATTATTTTATAGCTTACCAAAATAACTTAAAGGCACATATTAAAATGCTTGTTATGCTCTTGTCACGTCAAAGGAGTATTTTAGTTCCCCTTTACAAAGGTATAAATTATGACAAATCCTATTGTTGTGGCGGCTGTACTCTTCCAGCCGTCTCCTTTGTGTTTGTTTTCTTTTCCCCTGTCTGTATTTGTGTGGGCGTGGTGGCTGTCACTCCGGGCTCCCGGCTAAACCTCCACTCACCTGCTGCAATCAGCTGTGCACCCTCCCCGACTACACACCTGATTCTAGAGATGGCAAATCCGGATCCTTTTACGGACTCTGAGTCTTCTGAGTCAGTCATTGAAGAGATCCGGATCATACGAGTCATTTAAGTTATATGAGTCAGCATCACCTTACATTAACCTCCGCTACACAGTGTCTTTTGCTTTAATAAAAAATGTTAATCACAAAAAAAAAGGGTTATTTTGCGATTTGGCGAATCTGAGTCTGCTGTTGACTAATGCATGACGACGAGTCTGCTGGATCTCTGGATCTGCTGCTATACGGGTACGGCTCTGAGTCCGCACGAGTCTGCTATGTTTTGCACAGTGAGTCAGGATTTGCGAATCTCTGAGTCTGCTGTTGACTCATGCACAATAGCCGCGGGAAGTAGGGGTGCTGGAGGCGGGGCTGCGAATGGTGTACATTTGAAAAACTTCATGTTACTGTTGTTGAAATATCTCCCCACTTTTGTCCGCAGCCCTTAAGTAAAATGATTCCCAGTTCCCGCGGCTATGCTCGTGCATGACGAGTCTGGATCTCTGGATCTGCTATACGGTTACGGCTCTGAGTCCCCACGAGTCTGCAGGAAGTGAAGGAAGTTCCCTTGATTCAGTGAGTCAGGATTTGCGAATCTGAGTCTGCTGTTGACTCGTGCATGATGAGTCTGCCTGGATCTCTGATCTCTGGATCTCTGGATCTCTGGATCTGCTACGGTTACGGCTCTGAGTCCGCACGAGTCTGCAGGAAGTTTCACTGTTCCGCGTCCACTCCCCTGAGCCAAACGATAACTTCTGGCAGCTATCCTACTTGCTAAACGCTAGGCAGATGGACTGGGGTACTTTGTAATATGATTTTACATGTTATAAGGAGAGTAGCGAGTGACGCAATTTATAGTTTGAATTTTCACGTCACCAGGTGTAGGACTCAAAGGACTCGGGTTAATCGAGAGGGGAGACTCGTCACGACCAGCTCATTACTAGGATCCGGGTTAATGATCCGGATGAATCAGGACTCACCCATCTCTAGCTGATTCCCATCAAGCCATTTACAACGGCATATCAACGGAGGCTCCACAACCTTTCTCCGCCAGATCGTTGTAAAACCAAAGTGGTATAGAGAACCGCAGTGACGCGTCCTAAAACCCGGAAGTAAACTTCTTCCGGTTCCTTCGACAAAAATGCAATGCAATTTCTCCATAGGATTTTGGAAAATAGCTCGAAATAAGGTCTGCGGTTGACACACATTTAAGAGACAGATCACGTTTTGTTTAGTCGGATAATCTCCACATGTCTACCCATCTCTTATAATTTTCTAATCATAAATCTATCGATCATAAATCTATCGATCATAAATCTATCGATTAGATCTATGATTCGAAAATCATATGTGGAGATTATCCGGCTGAACAAAACGTGATCTGTCTCTTAAATGTGTGTCAACCACAGACCTTATTTCGAGCTATTTTCCAAAATCCTATGGAGAAATTGCATTGCATTTTTGTCGAAGGAACCGGAAGAAGTTTACTTCCGGGTTTTAGGACGCGTCACTGCGGTTCTCTATAACTCCAAGGCTACTTAGCATTATAGCTATTTACTCATACCTGGAAGTATAGCGTCTAACTTGTTTTCTCCTTGTGCTCCAGGATTATTCTCCGACCGCCGTGTTGCCGTCACCAGCCGCCACGTCCTCGCATACTCCCCGCACCTCCTCCACTAAATAAACCTTTTTTCAACACTCTGCCATGTCCTGCGTTTGGGTCCTCTCAGATACCGTAACAATTGTACCGTTGTACATAAAAGCTCCATTCAGCTTAGCTTTTTATGGACCGCCAAAGTGTTCATTATTAAATAAATAAAACATTTTAAAATAAAGAAACATACAAAGAATTGTTAAATAGATAATTTCAATACTAGACATATTTATAAAATATTGAAAGCGCTATTTAGGCATGTTTTTCACCATTCTTACTTTCAAAAGTAACATTTCCATTTATTTTTTAATGGTTATTATGGTCTAATGTTATTAATAATTGACATCACTTTATGACAGTGAAGTTGTCAACGCCCCCACACCTCACAGCATCCCTAAAGCTTAACAACTGCTACCAAATGTAACCAGATAGCTTTACTTACAGCCAATGCAATGCAAGTACTTTGTAAGGTCATTCAGAATTATGCAACAGCTCGTGTAAACAAACATGGCAGACCAAAACAGTAACTAACCAACCTCTACTTTGTCTGAATTAGCTCAACAAGGCTACAGTTGCATCCAATGGTTAGGGCTTTGGGGAACGCGCGGCGCTCCGTAGGAGCGCAGCGTGGTGCACGGGCTCTCGGGTCAATATTTTGTGTTTAAAAACCTATTTAAAAACTCCTGTAGTAAAACGAATAAAAGTTTATAAAAGCCCTGTTTGGTCTGGATTAAAAATGTTTAAAAAAATTGAATAAAAGGGATAAAAGAGAGCAGCGGCTGCAGCACAGAGCGTATGCGGCGGGGTTAAAACCTGTACTCCTGTCCCCCCGAGGGGGTCTCCCCCGGTGGAGTGTCCGAGGCTGCGTCCCACAGCATCTGGTAAAAGACCTGGTAAGTGGGTTAAAAACATCTGGCTAAAAGGACCGAGGTTGACTTTGTTTAAAATCGGCATTATAGAGGTATATGTGTTAAACTAAAAAATGAAATAAATGATGGGTCCCATGGTCTGCCAAGGCAGGAAGTAGGGTGGTAGTAAGTTAAAGGTAGGAGCTAGGGTTAGAAATGAATAGAACAATGATAAAATAATGTGCAGCTGAGGCCGGAGGTCTAGGATCTGGCTGGGTTGGGGTTGGGGTTGGGCCTAATTGTGTGTAAACTTGTATTATTACTCACATATTATTCAATAAAATGAAGAACCAGTTGATTATTCAAATTTAAATTAAAGGTGCTTCCGAGAGAAAGACCCAACTCTATAAAAAGCAAGCGTCCTTCTCTCTGGGTTAATTGTAGCCAACAGAAGCTAGTTAGCTAGCTTGTCGTTTTTGAGCCTAATTTTAGCCTGGTGGCATGTGATTGGCTGAAAGATAGGGTAGGAGGGCTATTAGAAAAAGTTAAACTTCTGAAATAAAGTAAACGTTTTGAAGAACTCTATTGAAAACTAGAAGGCCAATTGGGGGAGTGCATACCTCTTCCAAGGCCGTTCTGTAAGTAATAGCATGAGGTCATCATATTTTCACCACTAGCCAGTAAAAACCTTGTAATAGATGTATGAGGAAATGCCAGACAGTAGCTTTTTCCTTCTTTTATTAATGTGTTGCTAATGCCCCCCTTAGGTAAAAGACCGCAGACGGTAAAATATCATGTTTCCTGTGCCTTTAAGGGCAGCTTCAAATTTAGCTTCCTTTTGAAAACTGCTTAATTTTATAGATTCATAATGTTGAAATATTCATTAACTAAGCTTTTTAAAGAAGAACCAAACAGGGTTACTTTTAATATGTAGTTCCTGAGCTTTTGAATGCTGCGTGAATTCTTTAGTGGAAATGTTGAGAACGCTTTGGCCACCATTTTTTGAAAACTGTGATTCTGATATGACAGCTGTACATTTGGCTCTCTTGAATTGTAAAATAAAAAAACAAAAAGATTCCTTATTACAGTACAAGTTCTTATTTGTTGCATGTGATGCCAGCTTAAGGATCATAACACATATTACACTGTAGTTTTGATTTAGCTTTAGATTTTTGCAGTTTTTCCTTTTGATTCAATTCTGATTTGACTGCTTTTTCATAACTGCTGTTGTTGTATTAACATGGCAGATCATCACACTGGCTTTCTCCCCAATACTACTGTCACAATTTTTAAGCCAAACCTTTTTTTTAAATGCCTGTAAAAGCTTTCTAGTTAATGTCATGCTTTTCTGTTGTTGGGATCAAAAAAGCTAAATGGTATGATATTTACTGTAAGTATTGTGTTGTGTTAGAAAATCTAGTGCCAGTGTTGTGAAAAAAGCACCCTGTTGAAGGGAAGAACGATTTGCTTCATTTCAACCTGAAAACCTGCTCAGTTTTTATACTTGTGCACCTGCAGAGCAGTAGATGGGCTTTTTGGAGAAGCCGCAATGGCTTTTCTGCCAGAGGCCTTGTATGGGACTACCTGGAGATAGAATAGACTGCAGCTCGACAGGGATCTGTGGCTGCAAAATCATTACATCTACAATCCAGTGGCGACTATGCAATCCAGCTCTTACACTTTAAATCTCCTGTATTATGTTTTGTTTTTTGCCGCTGAGAGCCACGATCAATAGATGCAAAGTAGTTGAAGAGAAACAAGGTCTGAAAACCAGCTGCTGTGAGGGCTGAATACACCGCGAGATTACTGCAAATACAAAAACCCAACCTTCACTTACATGATCATGCAGTCTATTATTCTGTATGATAACAGATTGTCTTTTATGTTAATTTACCGCAATTCAAGGCCGAAATTACAATAATATATATATGCACCGCTTTCTGAAATAATTATATAAATTGTTGTTGTAAATACACCCAACAAATGACCCAATCACATGATCTTACACTGAACATTTTATATCTGTTTATTTTTCATTTTTCATTTAATCGTTTATTTGAACAGGGACAATGCACATTGATGAACACTTTAAACAAATAATGCTTCAAATGTAAATATGCCAGATTTTAGCTTTGAGCTAATTTCCAGCCGTAGTCCCTCACATACAACGTCTTTTACTTTAATATCACTATGATTCAAGTCCGAAATTATAATAAAGTATACGTATAGGCGGGAACAAATCCCTCCTAAATATTGATTAAAAAAATGATTATAATAATTATTGCTATACTCAACAAGTCAACGCATTCTGAAACTATGATTAAACAAATGTTGTTATAAATACACTTAACAGATTGTTATTATTGTTGTTATGACCAGTTCTAGATTTATAATGTACTGCAGTTTTTCAGTTTTTCAGTTTTATTGTGTTGCACTGTTGGAGGAGCCTTTGACCTAAGATTTTCATCGTCATAACTACACTGTAGCTATGTTCGTATGACCAATAAAAGCCTTGAACCTTGAACCTTGAACGGAGGAGGCGTGTGGCGTAGTGGGTTGGTGTTGGGATCAGGGGGACACAGGTTCAAACCCCACTGCAGTCAGCATGTCGTTGTGTCCCTGGGCAAGACACTTCACCCCAAATTGCTCCTGTGGGGATTGGCCACAGTATTGAGTATGTAAGTCGCTTTGGATAAAAGCGTCTAACAAGTGACATGTAATGTAAAGATTGAACCTTGAGTTCTTCTTGTGGTTTGTCCAAGTGGTGTTGCCGTTTTCAAGTTTATTTTTCCAATTAAATTAGATCTTGTGATATTGTATTTTTTCTCAAAAGATTCAGTTTCCCAGAGAACATAGATGTATGTTGTAAAAAAGTTCGGAAACTCATATCTGCTATTTAAGTGCCGGAGTTTAGAAATCATTTATAGTTGATTAACTTCATATGAAGAGGTTGCAAATGCACCAATAAAGAGGTTACCTCACCAAACAGAGGGAAGAGTTAATCATGCCTAATGTGTGCTGACTGGGATTTAAAATTGTTCCCTGGTGTCAATATATATATAATATGTTGCACATCTTTTTACCAGGACACAAGAAATTAAGTGTTTTACGCTCTAAGTCGCCAGACCCCCTCATCTCCCCAATGTTGATAGGAAACCTATGCCCTTGCTGTGATAAGTTTAAGATTATTGTCTTGTCAAAAATCAGAACTTCCTGGCATGTTATTCAGGTTTGTTGTGTCTATATTGATCTAGGATTCAAGGTTTTATGATCCCTTTTAAATCAATACATGGCATGGCCTTAGTTTATCTCTTGCAAAGCTTTTTATTCCCTGTACACACGTATTCCAGAAGAAAAAGTATTTCTCTGTTCCAGTTTAGATCTCTAGAGGCTTCAGTCAAACTGTACTGTAGCTTCATAGGAAGTGGCAAAAGGCAAATTTTAAACACTCATATTGTGCTGACATTTTTCATGTGTTCATTTAAAGACCAGTCCCTAAACGCCCATGATGAGCCATAAAGGTGTGGATGGATCAACAGAGCTTATTGTAACCTAATTACGGCTGATTATTGAATAGCATTAACGGCCCTTTATATTTGAACGCAATATTACAGGAATTTCAAATTGACATTTGGGTCTTTGAATATTTTCAGTAGAGCTATTAGGTCTAATAACTTCATTTTGATTTGTTTTAAAGATTCTCAGGGATCAGTAACATTTCTACCAGTAACATTTCCAACATCAATGTATCACTGTCAAAAGATGAGATTGTTAGCAAAAATACAGCTTTATAAAGGAGACTACGGTTGACTGGCAGCTTCTGTCTCAGAGCAGTAAGGTCTCAAAATCTTTCCCAGAAAGGCTTTATGTTTTATATTTGTTCAAATGCTGTCATACGCTAATATTCTTAAATCAATTTTAAACTGAGAATTAAAATGAAAACCTTGTTGTTATAATCAAAACCTATAATATGTTATTATGAAAGGATCCAATCTGCATAATGATTACTTTAAGTATATTTTGAAGCTAATATTTTTGTACTTACTTGAGTAACATTTTAAATAACATTTTGAATGCAGGGTTTTACTTGCATCATAATTTTCCTAACCTCTGGTACTTCTACTTTTTTTTAAGTACAAGATCTGAGTACTTCTTCCGCCTCTGCTTGTATAACACACCACAGGAAAGGGAAAACCCCAGAAAGCATAATAGGGCCTCTTTTCATCAACGTTAAGAGAAAACGTTAATTAATGTATCTGGCAAAACACAACATTCTGATACTGAAAATAAAAATGTATTTAATGTGTTTATATCCTTATTTGATATAATGTATTCATCCCTGCAAATTCTGCAGACACTCATGGTCTAACATTCAAATTAGAACATATATTATAGTGTGGTTAAAATTTGGAACATATCCCAGTCTAATCACACCATTATCTAGCAAGTACAGGCAATATTAAAGCAATTGTTCGGAACATCTAGCACATTGTGGGGGTGCAGCTTATTCAGCTGTCTACTCATTATGTTCTTTTAAACCAAAATTTGAACAATTCTTCTTTTACTTGATCCCCTTTTAATAGCTATAAAAGCAGACATGTCAGCCAAATTTTTTTTTTGCCAATGTGACATCTCATTTGTTATCGCTTCGAATTATTACTCAACCAAAGGCTATGACTTTGATAACCTAAGCTTCTTAGATGCTAGAAAAATGTGTTTTTACTAATCCGTTTTTTAACTGTGCAACTGAGGGAGCACAGAACATTAAAATAGTCCAAAAGCTCTTTTGTAAATAAGAATAAATTATAAATTCAAACTAGACTATAACGAGACTTTCCTCAGGGTCTTGACTTGCTAGGTGAACAGATATTGAGTTGACAATTTTGTGACTGCGCCTGGGGTCACGCAGTTTTTTTGGCAAGGCATGTGTTTACATAATGCAGACATCACTAAAGACATTCCCCTCAACTATCAAAGGCTCTGTAATCCCCCAATGTAAATACATACATGTTAAAATGCTGCATGTGTGTAGGTGTAGTTCAGGCTGCCAAATACTATGACACATACAAGGCATTATGGCTTCTACATGCTCCCTAATGTAAATCCACATACATTCTTATAGCGAAAAAACTAAGTAACCATTGGTGGGTGATTGGCACTGAGTACATTCAATATAAACATATGTATTTTTATGTTTGTTTCAAGATGCCATTGTTCAGATGGCCCATTATTCTGCAACCCCAATAGTCTGAAACAAGTCCCAATGGACTGAAAGCCCATTTCAGCTCACAAACTGTATCTAAAAACAAAGGCCCATTGCACTGAAAATACCATGCAACAAACAGAAGCACTGATTCATATGCATAGTGGGGGAGACTTGAACCATCATTTATTTTTCCTTCATTCTAACCATTCTCAATCCTCATGCATTAAAGTAACCAACCACATCAAAGGAAGCAACAAGTACTAGCCAATCAGAGAGTATTGGTGGGTCCTGCTTTTGCCAAAGTAAAGAAACAGAAATCGCTCATTTTGTAAAATTATTAACAATGGTTTATAGTTCCTATAAAGCCAATGGGCGTTTGTTTTTCGAGATAATGGGCTTTCGTAAAACGTGATTTTCAGACTATTAATTAACGTCCTGAAAATGAGCCTTTGGAACAATTGTCTGCCCCTTTTGCCGTTAACAAAATACAATGTAAAAAACTGGTTATTAAAGTAGTAATAGAGCTACAGAGTGGTGGAATGATTAAGTCTTTTGGTAGGCCACCCGGAAGTTAGCAACACAAGGGCTCCCTCTACAAAAAGCAATGGAATTTCCCCATTGGATTTCGTTATATTGCAAAAAACGAATTATGTGGCAGTCACACATGATGATGTTAACACATTTTGTTCAGATGGATCATCTCAACAGATTAACATCATTTTGTGATTTTTGGAAGGTATCTACAATCGCCAGAAGTAAAAAGCTAACGCTAGGCTATTACATCGTGGTCACCTCCGCTAAGCTAAAAGCGGACTCTTGTTGGTAAAATGACTTTTAGTAGTTTATTCAGTCACTTGTAAGCAACATTTGTAATTGCTTACAAGTGACGTTCACGAGTGGAGTATAACAAATCTCTTCAGCTTAAACCACAGACACTATTTGTCATGTTTAACAAAAACACATAAAAAAAACTGCTTACTTTAAGACGAGGGAACAGGAAGTTGTAAAATGCTTCCTCAATTCAGGGTTTTAGGACTTGTTCCTGCACTAGTTTATTGGTTTAGTGCAACTACTCCCCACGACCAGAGCTGCACAAAAGCACAAGCAGGTTCTGAAAATACTCACTCCCTTGATAAAGTGTTGTGTCCTGTTGAGCCTTTTCACATACAGTACCGTTCTGTTAGCATGCATTGTCTTTTACAATCTTCTCTGAGCACTGTTTCAACACACTTTCATAACTGGAGGCAGTTCCTCTCTTGGCGCACCACTACTTCTAAAGTAAATGGCCCAGATAAGAACAACCAGCTGAGCAGCTCTTTGAATTATTGCATAAAAGTAAGGTCTGGGAAAAACTAACATTTCATTTACTTACAAAATGTGTTCAAGAAGATCATCTTCACAAATGAAGACTATATTTATTAAATCCTGACTAATTTCCATGTGTTAGGAATAATTCCTGTAGCTTTATATGTGTATGAGCCTGAGAGGGAAACAAATAACTTTATGAATTTAGCATTTAACAGTTGCAATATTTTTGGGCTAGTGAATTTCATATTCAAAAGAAATTAAATACCTAAGGAAGGAATATTAGCTGTAATCTTGGGGTTTTCTCAGCTGTCCTTATAAATGTTAGGTTTGTTGATAGTCCATTACATTTTTTAATTGTCTATAAATGGTGTAAGACATAAACCTATTCATATGTTACATGGTGGAAGAGTGACCTGAGTGGCAAACTGGAATCACTCTTTATTCTCAGCTAATGTTTGTACTATGCACTCATTCACAAGTCAATTCCATATTAATAAAAAATACTGAAATCTGAAGAAATAATTGATCTATTCTAATCTTTAAGAATTGACCCTGCTGTACATAATAAATGTGACTGAATAGAAGTGTTTTTGAAAAGCAACGCATGTACATTTCACAGAGACACTGTTATATCCCAGCCCATTGAAAATGTCCACTGTAGTGGACATTTTGTTAACATGCATCTCCTTTTACTCTCTGATGTACTGTACAGAGGACACCCTGGTCTTTCCAGTGATATGTCATTGGTTAAAATTGCATGCTGGGAAGTTCCTCTTTCTTTTCATCCAAAATGGCTGGCATACCAAAAACAAAATGTTATAGAAGCAGGAGGAAAAGTCAAATATTGTTGAATAATTGTAATTTTTACCATGAAAATCATATATGTTCTTGTTTATTAACATTGGAGGAACTATATAATTAGTTCTGAAAGCAATTAAATAATTCAAGTTTTGAAATAACAGCTCTTTTATAAATGTCCATCCTAGTGGACGTCAGGACCGTCTTCATGGACTTAATGACTCAATATTGTTGCAGGAGACGGAACTGAAGCAGACATTTTCTGTACCAGATAGTTCAGGGAGATTCAGATTTTGAGATGATGAGAGAGATGAGGATTTCACACCTGGGATAGAAGAGGGTCAAGAAGAAGGGGGGGAAAGATGCAGGAGGCTCCATGAGCGCACAGATACAGACATAGAGACAGATAGGAAAGCTGGAAAGACATGGCCCTCTGTGGGCCAAGAGTAGCACGTATGTCTTATTGTTGTTTTTATTTTAAGTGGAGCCATGAAAAATGAAAATTGCCTCAGGAATGCCATGTGTGTTTCTATGAGCATGGTCAAATGGAGACCACATCCATACAACTAGTCAAGATGACCCTACAGCCCGTGCGGACTGGAGTCCAATGAGGTACTTTCCCAGTACATTGACTACAAAGTCTTTGAAGATCTGGAAAGATTCACCAAAAACCAAACTAGTTTTTTAGTGACCAAATACACAGCAATGTTCAGATCAATTACTTATTTATGTTTTAAATAAAGGTGAACGTATTCTTTAATTAATATCACTCTATAACCATAATACGTTACATAGTCTATCTGTTCATTTTGGCTGTCTTTTCAAACTAAAATGGTCCTGACGTCCTACAGTGGACATACTGTAACATTTAAAAATCTAATTAAATTTAAAAAGTCTAAATTGCAAGATGTTTTTTTAACCCTAAATAGGTAGGAAATAAAAAATAAAGAAGATTGGAAAAAAAAATGTTCCTCGGTTCCCAGGAGGATATGACTCGGAGACAACAGGGCCTTAACATGGAGATTATTACAGTCATCATGTGTACGCTAATGCACTTGTATATGCTACGTTAGGCCTTGGTCTGCTACACACCCCGGATAGGACAGGAGCCATTTATAATTGATACCCAACGCTTACTGCAAGCCCAGGTGTGTTGCAGGAAATAACCACTGACCCAATTACAGTTTGCATCCACCATGCTTTGGTTAATTTGTGTAAAAGCCATAATTGCTCTTGGTTTTTATAATTCATGAACAAGGGTGTGCGGCACTGGCAGAGCCCCAGCATCTATTACTCAACCACCCATGAGTGCATCCTCACACTTGCTGTACACAGACAAACAGTAAACGTGTGTGTGAGCGCAGGCACAAACACATGTGCGCAAAACAAACACGAGGCCAGCAAATGCACGTGGGCTAAATGGTTGCAGATGTTAATGTTGTGAGTGAGGAAGAGTATATGAACTTTGGTGAGATGCCATTGGGAGAAACTAATGTGTTTTGACTGTTGTTGTTTTTTTTTTTACCTACAGGTGCTGCTGCCAACCGAAAAGATTGGCACAGGCGTGGGTGTCAACCTGCACAATGTTTGAAGCATTGCATAAGAAGGAACTGCACTACATGGTTAATGCTGACTTTGTTCCTCCAATGGCCCAAATCAATGTATACTTTTTATTGATCAAATATTTTTGCTTTAGTCCTTTTCTTTTTATCCGCTTACCATCCAATTTTCCAAAAAATGTAATGTTTCTGTTGGGTAAAATATTGTTCTGAACTCAAGGAATTATCTTGAATGTAAGTGTTGAAGATTTTTTTTTTTAAAACAGCCTCAAGGTGGTACAACATAACATCCAAAACTAACTCTAAGAAAGAGTGGGATCATTTTGAATAATAAATACATTCCGCATGTCATGTTTTTTTTGGTTTTTGGTTTTATCAGACTGTCAACCTAGTTATTTGATGGTTGAGAGAGTCCTATTTCTCCAATATTTTCTTATTTTAAAATATTAATTTATCAGTATTTTTTGTAAGTGTGTGAGCTGGTATTGTCATTTCATTACTGTGGTGTTGTCTGTGTGTCTTTTTCGTCTTTAATAAATCCAAAAATACTAAATAAATATGATTTGAACGTACGTTTGCACGTTTTTAAAAAGTTTAAATAAATATACAAGGTAGATCTAATCCATATAACTGCAGAGAGTTTAGCTAAAACACATTGGTTACCAACCATGAGTTAATATGATCTTCTTTCCGATTTTCCTTTAATTTCAGTGTTTTTGTAAAACAAAGACATTTCCCGCCCTTCTTGCCTCGACCCTGTTTAAACTTGAAATAAACCAAGAAAGAAGAAGGTTGACCTGATCACACACACGCCCACACTGAGGCCATAAGTGGCTCACAAGGCAAAAAGGTTGAGAAGCACTGATCTGTAATATCTCTATTATAGAGGTCAGCTTTCAGTGTTAAGAACCCACTAGCCAGGGTGCATTCCACTATCTATCACTGTTCACACAAAGAAAGACACGGGAGACACTCTTTCCTCCAGCAGCCGCAAAAGACAAGAATGCATTTTGTAATTTGAACTGGGCACAGCGCCATGGCCTTGTTTTCTTTCTCCGTGCTCATATTTTCTTAATGAGCTACGATTATTGTTCCATTTAGCTCTACATAGACTGTAAGCCCCAGTTGGAAGGAAGACGTTGAACCACTAAGTGTATAAAAGTAGGTTAAAAAGATGTAGATCTCCCAATGTATATACGTTTTACGTAGTTTTTTTTAGCAACAAAAGGTACCCGGTAGTTTCAGCTTTTTTGTGAGGGTTTTTTTTCAAATTCTGATAGAACAGAATTCCAGAAAACAATATATCTAACAACAAAACTAGTATGTTTTCAGCCCTTTTTTTTCGAAAGAAATTCAAAGTTATGTTTTTTTTTTTTCTGTTTTTGAATGCAGATTGTATTTGTTAGAGTTGGTTTGCAGACGTTACTTTGTTATGTATTGAAAATGAGATATAATAAATACATTTTATATGTCCCACCATGCCGGTGTACAAAATCCACATGTACATAGCGTTCAAAATCACGGCAAACTAACATAAAGACAAACATTTAAATTTTTTCTGAACCTAATTTTGAATGTAATGCCGAGAACATTAGACAGTGCTATTTATTTTATTCCTCTTCCATCAGTTTTGCAGTTTTCTGTAATTTCGGTTTGAATGGTCCACGCCAAAATGATATCAGCCATTGCAGACTTTGTCGGGATATTTGGACAAAATGGGCAATCACCACTCAAAGGGTTTTAGTTGAGTGATTATACTGTCTCTAATATATCAAAAATAAAGAGCAGGCACAAGAAAATGACGAGGACAATACTGAGAGAATAAAGGGGGGGGGGGATGTAGAAGAAATGTATAAAGGATTTTAAAGACTCATTTGTCTGGCTCCTTAATGAGAGGAAGCGGAACAAAGACCCCGGCTAATATTCCGATGGGTCTAATTAAAATTAGGTGTGATCCGACGGAGGAAGGAGCCACAGAGGTGATTTTAGTCATAGCCCAAAAGAGACCATCTAATTAGGGAGAGTGATGGCCTTTACTTGGAAACCACTGGAGAGTCTCGGGGCACACACATTGTCCACGTCCCTCTGGCCTGGCATGGAGAACACTGCCATACTCTTTGCTTCAACCAGGGTAGAGAAAAAGAGGACGCTACAGGGGAACGACACGAGAAAAACAGGGTCAGACGGCATGCGGTGGACTGTGATTGGACAACAGAGAAAAGACAATTCTACCCCTGCCATTTCTCATTTTCCCACACAAGTGGCTGCTCTATTTCTGTTCTCCTTGTTTTCCAAGTGTTCAAACTGTTAGATGGAGGCAGACTTCGACAAAAAAGTTGAGTTCCCTAGTTGAACAGGAAAGGAGTCCAACATTTCCATCCTCCAACCCATGGAGAATATATCGCCTGAAATAAATTCATTAGATCCATCCTCGCCAAATATTTAATAATTTCATCTCCGATCGGGATCCCCTCCAAGCTGTTTGAGCCGTGTCACTCTCATTGATGAAGAAACATCAATAGCTATTTGTCAATGTGAGCATTATGTATATGAGCTATCAGGTTTTCTTTGATTTTTCCAAACGCTGTGTACATGTTCATCTTACCTTTGACATTGAGGGAATGCCGTCTTGTTGTTCTTTATGAGACTGTGATAGCACTTGCCCTAATCTTAATTGATGGTGCTGTGGCTCATCTGCTAAAAGCAGCCTATATTTATCTGCTGGGACTATATATGTGCACTAATAGCAATTGCTTTCTGCTGCCTGTCCTTGGGAAGCCGCCAGGAAGACTGCGAGAGGGCAAGAAGTATCATCCTGATGTCTCAACGCCATAGCACACTAAATCATTCTGGTCATAATGAAAGCACATACAATACAGAGACAAGCACAAATGCACAGCCAGTCCTCAGTCTTGTTCTGTAGCGGTACATTTTATTTTAAACAGCTGAGGTTTAAACATGTTTTCCATTTCCGTCAAGAATCAGAGACTGAGATGATGCCAATGACAGAAAGACCTTAGCTCAAACATGGCCAATTACTTTTCACACCACGGACATGGGATTGTCAAATGAAGCGGCTGACATGTTCCCTGGTCTGAAAATAGACTTGGTGGCTCAGTGTAAAGTATTTACAGCAGGATGTGTTGGCAAGCTAAATCATAACAGGATAAAGTTCAGCCTCGTATGTGTACATTTTGTGTCCATTACCATGGACATAAAAGCCCTAATGCATTGTCAAACAGAGTTATGAATTAGAAGTCAGTCACAGTCAATATGGTGGATGCAATTGTTAACTAATATAGTTGTAGTGGACTTTTTTACAATTTGTTTTGTTTCATTTCTAACAAGCTATTGACCATAGTGTAGGAACTATCCTCGCAAGAAAAATGACATCAATTCAACAATTCTCCAGAACGGCCAGTTAATACTGCGGTATCGACCACATGAGCAGGGTGCTTTAAATCATTAACATACTTAGTAAAAAGAAAATGGCCCCAGGACACTGCCCGGGAAGACCCCACTTTCAGGTTTTGACTGGAGGGAAATAAAATGTATCCAGTTACGCTTGGGGCCATTACAATACATTTTGGAGGGAACAGCATTTCCTTCAAATATTCAGAAGAAATATTATATTCATTTTCATTACTATTATGGTCCAAATGTATCCATAAACCTCTAAACATTCATTTCGAGAGAATAAGTGAACAACGAATGCAAAAAGAGAGGTTGTTCAGTTCATGGCTAGGCCTATTACTGGTTTTATTGCAACTGCAAAACATAAACACACCGGTGACACATATTTATGTATAAAAGACATCAAAAAGTGCATTTTGCATGATAGGTCCCCTTTAAGTAGCCTACTTCAGCAATGTGAAAGTCCAACTGGTCCACAGTTATTCATACACCAGCAGGTGAGCAATCACACCAGCAGCTGCCACTGCAGCCGAGTATGCAAGAAGTAGTTTATGAGTATGTAATGAGTATTTTCTTCATTGAAGTTGGAACTACAAAGTGTATGGAGATCGGAGTGATATATCGATGTTAACCCTTTGACTTCCGTGGAAAAGAAAGTCAGGCTTTACAATCCAACAGCTATCATGAGCTCCTTAACACAATAAATATTCTCTTTAATCCCTATCTTAACTATATGCTTACAATATGCACATATTGTAAAAATAAATAATTCAAGGTGATTTGAGCCTTATCTGTAATTGTACAGTAAGGACCAATGTATTTGTAGTTGCCTAATCTCAGAACTCTAAACCCTCCATAATATCAACCATACTGTAGTTCAAATGTGCAAATATTGTAGGAAGGCAAAAAAAGAGTCTAATTATAGAATATCACTGAAATTAATTTGATGTGTTGCGGAATTGTCCAATATAGACTGTCTTTCTTGCGATGGAGTATTCATTTAATCACATCCAGGATCTAGTAAGAATCTGATTACTTTTGCAACTATTGCCATATAACACTTCATGAGTTTAAAATGAAAACAGTGTGAATCTTTACGCCTACTGCTTGAATCTGCTATAGTGGTTTTAACTTTTTTTGGTTAATTTGTTCTTCTTTTAATTCAGTAGTTGAACCTATATGTTCATAAAATAATTTGTGTGAGCTTAACTGACACATTTCTGATTCTAAATATCTTGGTTTCTTCTTTTCTAAAGGTCACATTGCTCTGTGGCAGAGTCCTGCACGGGTCTGATTTTCAAGACCCGCTCCCGTTCCGCACCCGCGACGTACAATACCGAACCCACCCTGCCACCCGCACATATTGCCAATCAGTTCTGCAAACCGACCCGACCCCGCAGTGAAAACATGCAATTATTAACACATGCAGTTGCGTATTTGGCTCAAAAAGCGTTGCATGTTGGTTATTTTCTCCATCTAGGATGACACCAAAAGCCTCCCAGACTTTGGATTTCGCTCTTGAGGAAGAGTTATTGACAATGCTGTATCCTCCGAGCTTCGCCTTCACCTCAGCCATTTCGAATGTGGCGCGCTCAGCAGCAGATTGATGCGCTGCAGAGGTTATGATTATGTGCGGGCCCGCGGGGGAGAGGTCTGAGGATTTAAACATTAAATTAAATTATTATGCAACACCGGCGATCCGACCTGCGTCTTCTTTGTTTTACCCAGAACCGAAACCTGGAAAAAAATGTTTGAAAAAAGACCACCCGCGAATCACTTTTTTTGCGGGTCACCGTCGGGTATACCGCGGGTACCCGACCCGATGCAGGACTCTGCTCTGTGGTAATACACCTAAATAAAAAAAACCTCTCATTGATATTTTTTCCTCTTATATTTCTTTGCATTGCATTTGATGTTGCCATAATCCAAAAGTGACAGAAAGCAATCACGTTACATTACTTTTGTATTTTGATACTCAGATTACATTACTGATTACATTTCTCTACAGGTAACTAGTAATTGTAATGGAATGCATTTTTAAGTAACCCTCCCAATAATAGTTAATACAGGTTAACATCGCTGTATTGGCTAAGGCAAACACCTTTTAGACCTTATAATTGGTCTATATTGCAGGATTTACATTGTAGACACCATTCTTATTGGTCTGAAGAACCATAATTATTGCCAATTCATTGTCTCTAAGAACAGATGCAGTTACTTTTGAAACTCATGATTCTACTAGCGGTTTTAAAGTATCTGTGAAAATATGAATTGGACCTCAACAGAAACTATGTTTTTATACGATTATTTGTATTATTTGTACAGTAAAAGTGTTTACCTTTGCATACTTCGTTCATGGACTTCCACCAAAATTATTTCCTGTTATTTATAAAATGGTCACTTGAACCTGCAGGAGTCCAGTCTTTATTCAAAGGCTCTCCGTACTGTGTTACACTGGAGAAGCACTCATGTGGGACGTGATGTGCCCAGTGGCCGGGATCTGACAGGCCACGGGTGCCATGGCAGGTTTACAGAGACCTCCAATGAGAAATTGATCTGACAACCATTCAAGGGTAAATCATTTCCACGAGTTAATTACTTTGGAAGAAGAAAAAAATGAACACGGCGGAAACTCTGAGACATCTGTGCAGAGTGTGAGAGCCAGGTCTGTGCCGAGGGAACGCCACTACTTACCCACTGATGGATCACTCAAACTGCTCCGTGTGTGCTCATGCTTACTCTAACTTTTTCTCCAAAACTCCAAGACGCTGTGTGACAACACATTCTGTAGGAACACTGCCTATTGTAATACAAAAATAAATGTTGTATGAACACATCAGAAAGGTTAAGGAATATGGTGGCACTTGATGAAGTCTTTAACTAATTGTATCTTAGTAAATGCATTATGAGGCAGTATGATTCATGATTGAATGCATTACACAAACATGGAGTAATAATCGATAATTACTTTTTATATTCATTAATACATCCAATTAGTTAAGTTATTACATAATGCATGTATTAAAACATGTTCCACCTAACTGCATTATGTAATAATATATAATAAAGTTGAGGAAATGTCTACTCATTGTGTTAAGGCTGTTTAATATAAAATGTAGCAGATGATTACAAAACGCTTTTGTTATTACAAAAAAAAGTGAACATTTTAAAAATGTTTTTTCTAATTATTACAAAATGAGTTGTTATAACATAATATGAACATTCAGTACATTTTGTTATAACATAAGACATCTTACATTGCTTACATTCTCTCTAGTTATTGCACAATGTGTTGTTATAACATAATGACATGAACATGTATTACATTTTCTAATACATAAGGCGCTGTACATTTAATTTTGTTCTCCATTCATATAAATGTTATGTTCCTACAATGCATCATTAAACTCACAAATCAGATTTGGTTTCATTTAATTTTAGGAACAAATGCTGATTGATAGCCAAGACTTATTTATCCCTTTTTACACCATGTAACATCTTTGCCAGACAATTTACACATCGTCTCTGATTAGATTTGTGCATTTTAATAAAACCGTGGGTGAACCCCAATCTCCTCTAAGTGACTTTAATCTGCTCAGATTAGTCGATTTGTGCCACGCTTGAGTATAATGCAGTGAGAAGGGATGCATTTTTATGGATAAGTAGTCAATAACATCAGCATGTTACTGCCATAGTGCTCCTTGGCTGGGATCCAACTTGTTAATACCATTACAACAATACTGGTAAAAGGCCTGTTGGCTTGGCAAATTGAGCCACTGCAGGCTCGCTGGGATCTGATTGGATTTCCCCCCGGTCCTGCGGCTGGGAACATGTGTTTCTGCCATCCCCAGAGTGGCTGTCAGTTTTCTGAATCCGATATTTCTCTCAAGTGGAGGAAGGACAGAACGGAGAGAGAGAAGCTCCCATGGCTATTTGCAAAACACTCATTGTTTTATCTGCGCGGAGGCCTTCGCAGTCCTCTCATTAATCAGTGACAAAGCCTTATTTAAGTGCTTGTTGTCCTGACCTATTCGTGACTGACGTTGGCATTTAAGAAATACCAGCAGAGAGCGTTGCCGTATCGGCAGTGTGGGTGAGACAGGAGTGTCCTGCGCCTAGCATTTTAGTCGGTAGCAGAGCCATTAATATGTTTCTCCTCAGAAGAAGCTGTCAGCTCGGCGACAGCCCCCTTCTCAGTCTCATCAGTCAGGGGGTGAAAGGAGTTCACTTGGGGTTGATGAGCTCAATGGGTGATCACCTTTTGTAATGAGAACAACTGAGATATAGCGAGGAGAGCCAAGGAGAGACAGACACAGGGTGAATCACCTGTTCGGAAAGATAAAAGAACGAATAGGGGAGCTTGAAAAAAGAGTGGATGAGAGACGCAGAGAGGAGAATGAGTCACAAAAGCATTCAGGAAGGGGAATCGGCGAGGTAGAGGAGACGCAAAATAAACACCACTGCCAACAGGATGTCATTATAATAATGATGAATATTCCGCAGTCCACCCAGGCACGCAGGAAGTGAGCCGAGAGTTGTACCAGATTTTTGTAAAGGCCAAACGGTGGTACTACAACTTCTATGTCAGTCCTTGACGTCAATTAGGCCCAAAAAGACTCGTTTCCATTGACTTACATTGGGAAGGAGATGTCTCTACATCAGTGTATGATTTAAGTAAGTACATCAACTTTACAGTACAAACACTTTAATAGCCCTTATTCAACTAAATGAAACTTTATTTTCCTTCTAATATTTTACTGAACCGAGGGACAGTGGTTACACTCTATGGGCCCATGTCAACCCACCAGGAAGTGCGTCACCGTTGAACTAAATTTGCATTATGGCCAATTGTGGGACTACAACTTCCATGTCAGTCAGTGAAGTCATTGGTTCTACAAAAAACGTTTTCCCATTGACTCAAATTGGAAAAGGAAACATCTTTAAATCAGCGTTAAGTGCATACGCTACATCCAGATCCCTTCTCCGTTTACTTGCCAGAGCCAAGACACGGCAGACACAGCAAATTAGAGGCGGGGCTAAAGAAAAACGCTAGTCGATTGCTCTATGGGGCCAAATCGCTGCATGGTCCATGTATTTTTGTATCTACAGTTAGCAGTGGCGAGCCGTGACTAGGCCCTCTGAACCCCACCCCTTAAGAGTTATTACATCACAGCGTATACTTCAGCGGAATATCAAAACAACGGCCCGGGGTGCAAAACGCATCAATGAAAGTGACCCTTACCACACAAAACAACACCTGTAAATAATCCAATTTGTGTTCTTTGAAATTGAAAAGGATATTGCATTGTGTTTGTTACTTTCGTTGCAGTTGTATGTCTTAAGTGTAATTTGGCATGTTTTTATTTTGAAAGCGAGTTTACGCTGTTGACAGGAAGTTGTTGTTCCTATGGAAACAAGAAAAGCTTCACAGCGGGCGGAACTTGTCATAAAGTCCGTGATAATAAAACCCAGCCATTTAGAGGGAAGATATGATTGGTCAATTGTACTGTCATTTGACATTACTCTCTCGTTCAGTTACAATACCTCTGTGAATTTACAGCAGGACCACCAATATGCTCCTGTCTTCACAGTACCTCGCAGAGAAAAGGAGCTTCTTTCATTTAACCCTTCACATTCCAACAGAAACTGAATAGGCAGATTCGAAGGATTTATTTCTTTGGAAATGTTATTTTAAATACAATTAAATTAAGTTATTTTGGTAATACTAATGAAAAATATAACTACAATTTATTTTTTTAATGTTTTTAAATATTATTTTGTAGAATATCTTAGGCCCTCAGAGAGGGCCTAGAGCAGGGATCACCAACTACATTTGTCCAAGGGCCAAAATGTATCCAACAGACACTTTCGCGGGCCAGCGATTTTTATATAGCCCAGAATTTTGAAGTTGTTGACTGGGGGGGGGTGCGTGCTAGTGGAGCACGCTCAGGTACTGCGGAGCGCATAAAGCTTAGCAGACTCTTCACGCTAACGAAGGATCACTTCTAGGCTACTGTCCGGCAGCTCCTGCCTCTCTGTTGGACTCTGTCGCAGCGGGGAAACTGCTGCGGAGCGCATAATATCAAGCAGACTCTTCACAACGAAGGAACCCTTCTTCTTCAAGACAGGGAAGGTTTCGCAGTACGCAGTCTACTGTCCCGCAGCTGCTGCCTCTCTGTTGGACTCCAGTACTGCTCATTACTCACGAGACTTAAAAAAAAACGAGTGGGGGGCGAACGCACTAACCACTCCGCCAACGCCACAGTCACCCCCGTCGTGCGGGCCAGATGAGAATGTCTGGCGGGCCGGATGTGGCCCGCGGGCCGCCAGTTGGTGGTCACTGGCCTAGAGGGCCCTGATGGCTCGCCAGTGACAGTCAGGGTATCTTTGGCTTTGTGCACGGCTGAACAACTTTTATAGCAATGATCAAGGTCCCGCCTCTAACACTGCATCCAGTTCTCTTGATACCATCCATGGGTCCAACAAGCGAGCGGAGAAGTGGGAGCCCCGCGATGCATTCAGTCCACAAAGGTCAACCTCTCACAACTTCCCCTCCTGACTCCTGTATGACTGCACATCAGTCAGCCCAGCTTCATCATTAACACGTTCTCTGTCAAAGCTTTATCACAGGTCAAGTTCAATGGCGCTCCTGGCAAATAAAAGCTCTTCATAACTCAGCCACTTTATAAGCATGACTGGGTGATTGACAGTGGCATAAGTGATGAGGCGACAGCGGAGATGGATGGGAGGAAGAGTAGAGTTGAGACGGGAAGGATAGCAAATATTCCCATCAACTAGACACATATATTAAAAGGAGAAATCCAACCTGAAATGTATATCAGGTGTACATATTTGTTGTTACTAAAAATGGTACATTGCAGCATTGCTTTTCTGTCTACTTTCCTTTTTTTTCTTGATTGCAGGAACCCTTGCACTGCTGTTATCCACCTACACGTACACAGCACAGAGTGCCCTTTTTACTGAGAGCTTGTCAAAAACACAGTTCTGGGGAAAGTACAATTTAACGAAGTGAAGTAGATGTAGACAATAGAGGATGAGAGAATGTGCAACGGATGAATCACTCGTGACTTTTTGTATGAATACTCACTAAGTCCAGAATAATTGTTTCCAGAATAGAGTGGATATGAAGTGTTTTCACCTTTTATCAACTAATTGTACATTTCCTTGCATTACATAACCAACTCATTGTGTTTCACTTGGCTGTCAATTAAATAAATTCTATATATATAAAACAAGTTAAGGAGCGACTCAATTCAAGAAAATCAGATAAGAGAATAAAGAGCTAGTCACAGAACATTCTACAGGCAAAGTATCTACCCTTTTATTTACTTAACATACATGCATTATCTACAATCCTCTAGTTCAGGGGTGCCCAATACGTCAATCGCGATCGACCGATCGATCGCAAAGGTAGTGTGGGTAGATCGCTTTTTTTAAAAGTTAGCCTATCGTCCATCCTTACTATGGCATTTGCCACTTGATTGATGTACAGGTAAGCCAGTCTGAGTTGTATTGTGCCATACTAGCACCCCCCCCCCACTCGCGACACAGATTGGGCAGGGGCGGCCCTGTAGGTAGATCATTTGGGCTTGGTCATTTTAAAAGTAGCCAAAGCTGAAAAAGTGTGGGCACCCCTGCTCTAGTTAATCAAATTGGCTGCACTGAAAAAAAAAAGTCTGTAGAATCTGTAGTTAAATTCAGTGTTATTCAGTGGTCTTCACTCCTCAATCATTAGGAATGAGTTTCATTGCATACGACACGAGTCTCTGCCAGATTCTAGGCATGTTTCACTTTTTTTGTGGAGCACCATAGTCTGGGTACAACTGAAGTTGCTTCTTGTGAAGAAAAACAAAAAGTCAGGACAAGAACATTTTGGAAAGTTCGGAACAAAGTTTATAGAAATATTTTTAAGTTTACAGTGTGAATACTTATTTCTCAACAAGAATAACAAAGGTACGGAGCCCCTAAAGGTTCATGGAGAGAAAAAAAAAGTATCTTGTGCGCACGATATACTTTCTCGTACGCACGAAATACTACGAGATAGTATTTCGTGCGAACGAGATAGTATTTCGTTCGAACGAGAAAGTATTTCATTAGTTTCTCGTTCACACGAGAAAGTTACCGGTGCGTCAAGTAGGAAGTGGAGCACAGAGGAGACAACCGTTTCATTGCAGACTGTTATGTTTATGTGGAGAAATGGCAGTGCATACATATATTTCAAACTCATCATTTAGGGACATTTTCGCCAGGGGTTTAGAGCTATTTGTTTAAGCACCGGATTCGCAAAACAGAGTCTGTAAACCAGTCTGCTTTGATCTATGAATTCATGTCCATGACTCTCACAGTATCTGCTGCCCACAGCTGTTTTATAGAAGGAAAACCTCCTTCACTTTATGAAATCTCTGCGGCACCAGTGGCCTGTACTACGAAGCAGGATTTGCTATTTACTATTCATTCATGAAGTATGACGCTGCGCTTTGTGATTGGTAAAATGTCGCTAACCCCGTCCCTTTCACCTGAACGCGCTCTCAGCCGGACAGAGAAACCCTGGTTGATTTACTGAGTTGATAACCAGCTTCGTAGGACCGCTTAGCGAGATCGCGTTTGTTAGGGTTAGTTAAGCCGGGTAACTCAAACATATCCAGGGTCTGTTGAACTGACTTCGTCGTACAGGGCACTGGAGGCAGTAACGTGTAAAACAGCAGAATCTGAGAAGAGCAGCACCAGCTGCAAAGAGCTGTGCCTTTTACTGTTTACTTCACTGTGTTTCCCTTCATTAGAACAGCTGAATAGAGATCGAGGCTGCTACGTTTAACCTCACACACCTCTACACACATCAAACTGCCCGAGTATTCCCCCTATTACTCGTTTTATGAAGGAGATGTCCGGTTACCATGGCACATGATGTGTGTGTGTGTTTGCGCTCAGCTCCGCTCTGTGTGTGTGTTCGGTGTGTTTGTGTGTGTCCGACACCACTGGCATTTGTTTTCAAATGACTACAAACAGTAATTTACACAAATCTGGTTCTCCATAGTTATATGTGTATTCCCAAGTGAAAGAAATCCGTTTAATCTTAATCTCGATGTAGTGCTATAGTCCTGCCGGAGTACACCGGAACGAACGAAATATCATAAACAAATGCCCACAAATGCCCACAAATGCCCCCCCCCACACACACACACTCGAATGAATGACATGCACTGCCAGAATTCTGTAATGCAACGCTTTATTAACTCGTGCGCACGAGTTAATAAAGCGTGGCCTCGTTGTATTTAAATTGAGCCCACGCTTTATTATCTCGTGCGCACGAGTTAATAAAGCGTGGCCACGTTTTATTTATTTTTCTCTCTATGAACCCTCCAGGGCTCCGTACTTACTACTTATAATGCTCTGTCAAGTTCCTAACCGGAATATAAACAATGACCAGTGCACAGAAGAGGAAGTGTTGGCCCGTAAGCAGTCATCTAAACGGAAAACAAATATTTTGAGCTGCTAAAATAAACGTGTAAAGGATTATAAATGTGTGTTGGGAAAAATAACTGCTCTTTGTCGAGGGTAAGCATCTTGTTTCATGGTCGGCCTACAAAAAAACCGTCATCACTGCACCATTCTACAGTCGTCGGGTTCAGAGATCGATTGGACTCAAACCCAAACGAAAGCACGAAGCACAAATGAATGCGATCGTTGACATTTGCTGTATGCGGAGATACGTATGCTAACATAACAACTTTTCAAGGTAATGCCACACAGTATAAATGCTATGCATCACTTGTTTCCACTGCCACAAAGGGACCAAAAAATCAGTTATTGCATGTTCAAGAAAAGTTTTATATGAAAAGGTAATTCTTTGTAATTGTCCAGAAAACTGTCTACATGCAATATGTAATTTTTCTACGAGCATCCCTGGACAAACTATTGGTTTCTCCTCTCGCAAATCCTTTGGGTTTTAAGTAAGGGCATTAAGTTAAAGCAGCTCAAATAAGGAATTAAGTTGGATAATCAGGGATATTACAGTAATTTCCCCTCAGACAAATTGAGTTATTGCACAACACACTGTGAGTAAGGTTATAATGTAATGAAGGTTTGATTGGCTTGTTGCTTATAACAGAAAATACATTTTTTTTATTCAATATGTGTGATTGACCTTATGTACATTACGTTAATGTCCTGTGCATCCCAACATCTGTTGCACTAAGAAAAACAGATGTTGTGTTATGATCAAGGGCACTTTTTAATTGGCTTAATCGTAAAGCTTTAAATGAAATGGAATAACATGTATTTCCTTGAATCATTACTTTGATTGGTAGTGATAGAAAAACACTGTTATAAAACTCTTCAGGAGTACACTAATTATAATTACGGTAATTATGTTTAGAGATGAAACTTGAAGTGGTCTTGACCGAATGACAGACAGTACGCCAAGTAGCTCGATGTTTTCCTGCTTTGGGTTTCAGTTCATCAAAATGAGCAAAGCTCTTTGGAGTTTAGATTGCCATTGCTGAATGAGTGTAAAATGACAGAGGTCAGACACTATGTCGGACAGCCTTCAGTGGAGCTGTTAAAGCCTTCCATGGTCATACATGAAAAGAGGTTCATTTCAATGGGCTTTCAATATCATCACTTGTCCACATTACCATTAGCTGCTATATATATGAATTCAAGAAAATTAGACTACACTACTTGAAGTTAACGGATGAAAGGTTGTCTCAATGTACTATGCATGGAAATTATGATGGGGTCATAAAAAAAGATCTTAAAGGAGTATTACCATTGTGCTGCACCTTAGCTTCCCTCTCTCCGACCAACTCCATCCCTTTTCTAGCCCCCAACCCCTAAACCCCGTCTATTTCACTCCTAAACCGATAATCCAGCCCCCTCCCTGTTGGGTCCACAGCCTCACTTTTTTCCCACGGATCACTTCATCCCACGTGTTGGTATTTGGAAACCCTGCTTGTCATCTAAGACCTTTCAGAGCAAGGCAAGTCTTCCTGCCAGAAGTGATTATTAAAAGATGTAGGGGAGATGGAGAGGTGGGTGCGTTGGGGAGTGAGGTGGGGGGTGGGGGTGGGGGTGGGGTGGGGGCCAGTACGATGAGAAAGACAGGGGTTGGAGAGAGACAGAGAGAGAGAGGAGGCCCCACTTATGTCAAGCAGGGCCGCGTCTTCCGATTCAAAGAGGGATTTTCACATTATGATTCTGCAACAGTGTATTGCATACTTCAAAGACCCTATTACAAAGACCTATTAGCATTCATGCTTCATTCACATGGAGAGTCCAACACCTGCATGGGAAACAGGGGCAGGATTTGCGGCGAGGAGAACTAGCTGAGGATCACAATGCTAGGGCGGATGACATGGGGAGGGGGATACTTTTCAGAGTGAGGAGTCATAGGACATGAATTTTAATTAATACCACTGTCTGAATGCTGCAATGGAGGAGAAGGCAGCAAATGAATAAGAACCTTGATGTTTATGCTTTGGTTCAGCATGTTTCATTGCAATTACACAAATGGAACACTTCTGAATGTATGGTTTAATTATATGTTTCTTACAGAAAACAAATTCAACAAAAAAGCCAACAATCGAAAGTCCAGTTAAAATTCCCTCCCATCTAGGGCACTCAGCCCTAAACCCATTTCTTCCTATTGAGGTTAAAAACCCTGTAAAAACCAAATGTAGAAAAACATTATAATTTTTTTTTTTGACCTTTCAGATGTTGTTGTAGGGAGCCTATGGAGCAGAAATTAAAGAGTTTTCACATTTTTTACGTTTTGGTCAACACAGTCTCACTCCCTGAACGTCCAGGAGCGACGCTTGGTCAGGGTCCTATGGCGTGCAGTTGTGACGCGCCGAGTCTCCTTCAGCTTCATAAACGGACGCAAAGAGCTTTCAACTGATTGCAATGTATTCCCATCGGCGGCGGTATTTGACGGGGTTTGTGAAGCAAAGTACATGTTGTAGTCCCAAATGAAAGCTGAGGATTCTGGGTAGTGTAGTGTCTTCTGCCATCCTAAACTCCGAAAAAATATTTGTTTCTCCAAATCGAAGGGGAAAAATACAAAAGCATTGTACACAATTTAAACCAATCAATGTTGTGTAATTAACAAGGATAATCTGGTGTTTTTGAGTTGATGAGTAGTGCAGATATCACTGTAAAATCAATCGACAGTAAAGAGAATACTTACTTCCGGGTGTAAAATCCTCCGTTATCCAATGGGAATGGATGCTCACATTGCCTTTAAATGCCGCTGACATGGACCGATGCGGTGCTTCCCTGAGCGTCAAATACCGCCGCCGATGGGAATACATTGCAATCAGTTGAAAGCTCTTTGCGTCCGTTTATGAAGCTGAAGGAGACTCGGCGCGTCACAACTGCACGCCATAGGACCTTGACCAAGCGTCGCTCCTGGACGTTCAGGGACTGAGACTGTGTTGTTTTGGTAAGTTTTTAGGGAAATGTTGTAATATTGCAACGTTGGTCTTAGGTGGGAGCAGAATTCCTGTATTTCTACTCACATTGTCTGAATAAATATATTGAACAACTAAGGGTTGATTTGCAGGATTGATTGCTTACTTAGCCCTATATCAGTATATAGCATGAATAATAATCACACATCAGTCATATTTTTTATGAATAGTCATTTATTAAATATGAATACAATGGTAGTCCCAAAAACAGTTCCTATCGTCAGAAAAGCAGAGACGGACGTCACACTTGGTGCATTGTGTGTTTGTGTACCCTTTACTGCAGTGTCTGCAGCGTCCTCTCTTCTTCTTCACTGGAAAATGTGCCATTACGTCCTTGCATACATCCAGTGGAGGTTGTGATCTCTTGGATGGGGCCCCATTTGGTGGACTCCCAACACCTGAGGATGGTCTCTTCTGAGCATTCAACGGGCTCCTTGATGTCACCGTTGGTGCTGGGCTCCCGTTGCCTGAAGATGGTCGTCCTCTCTTGGGTGTTTTCAGAGGAGTTGTGTTCACCTGATTAGAACAGAATCAATCAAGATACATGTCAAAAATACATTAGGATACAAGTCAAAAATATTACTGTGAAATATAAAAAAATATTACAAACGGCAAATAGCAGAAATGCATTCTTACCAGGATGAGAGAGGATGCTAGATCTGCCTGAAACTGTCTCCTGTTCAGGATCTCCTGCTTTGGCATCTTTAGAGCTCTGCAGTCCCGCTTGTAGAGGAGCCAGGCGTTGATCACAGCAAGGATGATGGAGTGCCAGAAGATGTACACGTACCAGCGTCGGGACTTCATGGGTCTGGTCCAGCAAAGGATGACACAAGTGTGACCGCTCTGCTGTCATACCATTTGACAGCACAGATGTTGTGGTTTGCTCGGATGTCAAAGCTTCCTCTCCCTTTTTTCTTCAAGCTCTTCTCCTCTTCAAGGTTACAGTTGGGTAAGGGCACCTGCCTGGCTGTTCCCACATAATGAATCCCACGATCAAGGAGCTTCACTACCAATGGGACACAGGTGAAGTAGTCGTCTGCGTAGATCTTGTAGTTCTGACCTTCTGGAAGCGTGGAGGCAAGCTTCATCACAACATCACCTGACAATCCAAGTTCAGACACATCAAAGTCACAGATCATTCCAGAGATTCCAGTTCTCACCCACTTTCTCCATTTTGGATGGCATCAATCACATCCTGCACACTGAATCGAGGACCTCTCTTTGCTGGTGGCATTCTGAAATGGAAAAAGTAATTAATTAATATGTATCAATAATACATATGCTTATTATATTGTAATAGATTACCTGAAGGAATAGATAGGGTGGTGGCACAAGTGTTCATTCTGTCTGGCTTAGCCTATTATCATACTAAAAGGAATGCATGCACCACCCCCTTCCAGGTGTCCTGATGCAACAAGTATCTGAATCCTATTTACATTGTACACTTGAGGCACACAATACTACCTGGCTTAGCCTATTATCATAATAAATGGAATACCTACACCCATACATGCAGGTAAACCAGTTGAACAAGTCACACAATGCTGCCTATTATCATAATAAAAGGAATACCTACACCCACACATGCAGGTAAACCAGTTGAACAAGTCACACAATGCTGTCTGGCTAATGATAACAGGCTAATTATCATACTAAAAGGGATACATCCAAGTGTCCCAAAACATTTCAGAAACTGTTTCTGCCAGAACCAGAGAAGAGTTAAATGAATTTTTGTAACTAATTAACTGATAAGATACAAGTAGAGTTTAAAATATTGCAACAGATATAATTTCACATACTTTTATGAGAAATAATGTATTAATTTATTCAATTCTGGTCTTAATTCAAAATCTTAACAGAGGACACATTTAGAACTTAGCTATAGTGAATTATCAAAGACATTATATTTCTATTAGTGTTTTATTTCCATATGTGAACATATAAGAAGGGCAATCTCCATGACAGGTGCTTATGCTATTTTGACTACCACACTGACCCAGTGTTGCAATATTACAACAAAGACATAAGCTGCTCAAAATCAAATTTGATGAATGTATTCCACAATAACTAAATATGTACATGTTCTAGACATTGTAATAATCACAAAAACATTTTGTTGAGGCATTTTACTTACTTGAATCTGACAAATCCAGTCCAATAAAACAAAGAGATGTTGCTTGTTTGAAGATTCTGAGGTTGTGTGAGTGTATGCTCCAGAGGGCAGGACCTATAAACACATTTACTACCCAATAGCATTGTGAGGCTGAACAAAAGGACCTATTGACTATGTAAATGTAGTCTTTCAAAAAACAAAACATTTACTGACTTTTTTAGGATAGCTTAAAGTAATGTTGTAAAATTACAACAGTGGGCCTTACAGGGTTAAAAATGTGTTACAAAATGTGGTTAGTTTTTTTTAAAGGGCCTGTGATTTTCAAAAACATATTTTTTTCAGCAAATTACACTGCAAGGACTTTATTTGCCATGTACTATTTTCTCTAATGGATTAAAAAACATTTGGTGCTTTAGTTATATTTTTTCTCGGATACAAACTATCTTTTCCCATTGCTTAAAGATTGTGTTCATGAATGCAAAATCTGTTTAGAGAGATTACCCTGACCATAACCTTTGTGTAACATTTCAGTTTAACTTGAACTTTAAAATACTTTCTATTTATGAGTTTAATTTTATTGTACAACAGTAAGCAATAGGTGACCCTTTGTTCAAGGATCTTTCTTTCAATGCTGTACAATATACTGTTTTACCCAAAAACATGCAAGACACCGCATAGAAGTCAATGCAATTGATTTCCACAGCCATTTGAAAGGAATCTTTGTTATGTATGACGTCTATTCTTTAGTTCAACAGTCTGCTACTTTTTCTCACTTTGAGCTGCATACATGTAAATGGTTTATGTCTATTTTCCACCAGCCTTAGGATATAGTTTATTCACTTAAGCATGCTCAAGCCGATGAAGGGCTTTTGATGCAACTGCTCTCTCTTGCTACACCCCACAAGCTGTTTGCTATGGTTCATTAGCTTTCTGTTGAGTTGACTGCTAACACTTTATATTGTTGCAGGCTGTTCATTCCACACATTTTCCAAGTGCTGCCCACTAGCAGAGCGCCATTGCAGGAAGAGAGTGGCTGCCATTATATCGGGACAAATGTTGTGTTCGAAGAAGTGCCAGCGGAGTCGACAGTTTATTATGTGGACTGTGAAAAAGGTGGTGTGCCATTAACAGTGATTATTTTTGTTTGGCTGATTGATTTATCTTGTTAATGTGCTCAGAAAGAATGAGATGATAAGAGTATAAACCAGATTCTGAAGAAAATAAGCATTATTGGGCCGCCAGATAGGGTTAGGGACACAGTCCGCGCCAACAGGGTCGGGAGGCTTTCTTTCAAAACATATTCCATTACAATGACTAATTATATGTTAAAAAAACCTTAGAAAATAAATAACTAAGATTTTGTTTAAAAAATGTGTCCTCCTAAATGATGTACAGTATATGTTAGCCCTACATAATAGTATATTTTAAAAATGCAGGTCAAGTTTAATACATGAATAGAAGCAAACACAGAATTTATGTTTAATAAATCAGGTGTCCACCTACTGCAATAAAAACATTTTTTTTTACAGGCGCTATATTTTGAATAAAGAACAATGGAAGGAACCTCAATTAAAACCAAAAAGAAAAATCCAGCAGTACATCTACCTATAATATATTTATCTTATAATGTATTGTAACATTGTTGTCCTGCTTTTAATGCCTATAGTAATCTGGTCCGTACTTTGTGTGGTTACAGTGACACCAACACATTCTAATTGGAAAAGGAAATAACCTCCAGGCGTTCCTGACATATCGCATTAAAGGACACATGTCATGCTTTTCCGGTTATTACCCGTCCCCTTGTGTGTTATGAAGGTTTTTATGCATGTAAACGGTGTGCAGAGTCAAAACCCTCAAAGTACACCCTGTAGCGAGTAAAACTCTAACACAGAAAATACCTCCCCAAAACGCCTCGTTGGAGATACGTCATTGTCCATTGTTTACTTCCTGGGTATCGTGACGTAGGAATGACCAGTAGCTACTCCGGTTCATACATATACGGCTGTACTGACGCCATTTTTTTAAACTGATGCTCCGCTCATAGCCGAAAAAACACTGTGTTAGACATGGGCGGAGCCTCTCTGGTTGTTGACTAATCAGAACAGAGTGCCCGAGCTGACCAATCGGAGCACACTGGGCTCACAGGGAGGGGGGGGCAAGAGCTGCAACGAGCCGTTTAGTGGAGAGAGTGAATACTGCTGAATACACACATTTTACAGAGATGCTGTATGAGAAACCAATGTGAGTTTGGAAAAATGCACAGTATTAATCTATTTTAGTATACCTCAACAATGGAATTATGATCAGTGGAAATGGCCATGACACCTCTCCTTTAAGAAGAAAAGGACAGATGCAAATTCATTTGGACGTTTAAACACTAAAATCTAGTCAGTCTAAGTACACATTTGTGCTAAATTTAAGAATACCCTTCCAGGTGTTCATGAGATATCGCATTCACGAGAATGGGATGAAACAAACAACCTCAACTCATTATGCCTCTTGTCACGACTGCCGCCGACGCGGAGGCATAGAAAACATTTGCAGTACCCAATATGTGAGAGATAATAAAGTGGTAGAATAATAACACAGTTAAAGCAAGGGAGGTCTTTGTATTATGCCGAGTGGGGACATTGTTTCTGGAAAGGAACACTCCTGTTGAGTTTTTCGAATGTCATCTCTCAAAGATTTTAGCAACAAACGAAATTGCTTTCACCTCTATTTTATTAGGGTAACAGCAGACATTTCAGAGGTGGATGTATATCTGGAAAACCTTGCAGGATAAAAGCAAAAACTATCGAACCGAACCTGCATTGTCAGACACCGCAGTGAAGGGGGAAGTTGGTGGACTAACCCTTTGCAGACAAGACTAGCACACAGTTACCTTGCAAACTGTGATCAGGCAGCAGAAGCAGCACATGGACCTCAGCAGGCACAAGGAACAGTTATCCGACCAGGCAGCAGACGTAAACACACACAGGGAGGACAGTTGGACCGATCAATACAGCTGCACGGAATAAGAAGTACTGGGCTTTTAATACAGATTGCACCTCTAAATGGATGAGAATGTCTGCTCAGATACCTCCCAGTGTAAGACAGCTTAGTTGGAATCAGAGTAGAAAGACTTCCTCCTATACCTCTTCCTTATAATAACTGAGCAGCCCCTCAGGTGCATGATTATCTAGGGTGAAACAGACAATATTAGCGCTATTTACTGATATTACACTTAATTGAATGCACACATACAGCCTAAGGGCAACTTTAGAACACTTGGTCAAAGATTAAAACACATTAAACACCTGATATCCATTTTATGTATCTGCCGACACATTTTACTTAGCTCTATTTCTGACTATAGCCAGCTGATGGATCCTCGTTTTCTCTGTGATCCATCTCCGTGTAAGACGTAGGAGCACTCGCCTCAACGAGAGAAAAGACAAACAACGATCAAAGTGGAATGAATAGAGAGGGGAAAAAAACAACAACTTGCAAAGTTAACACAGGATGTATTGCAAACGCTTTAATGAGTCTACTCTTAATTAGTGCCACAGGAAATCGATGGCTACCCCAAATGCTTGTCATTAACAAACGAGCAGACAGCTAACCCGTGGGACCTGTGCCTAATAACTGTTTCTGTCACGTGCTGCAGCCGAGGACCGGAAGGAATGTGAAATTGAGTGCAAAGCGTGTGTGGTTTGTGTGGTGTGGCCTGCTGAGCAGAGCACTGACATGTGTAACGGCTGGAGGTAAGAAGAGAATAGTTCATGTCTATCTGAGGCGTAGGAAGGCTAAGGTTTACGATAATCTGGATTTTACCTTGACTCATCTTTTCTGTTACGTACATATATTTCTGAATAAACAATAAAAAAAGTATTGATATCACGATGTTACGGAAGTATTCGAAGGAAAACATATTTGAAATGGAAAGAAAGGAAACAAATTATTGATTCACCACAAATACAACATTAGTGTTTATTTTGAATGAAAAAAACCACTGTATTTAAAGTTTGATCATGTTGTCATTATTTTTTCAATTTAAAATGATGGCATTACATGTATAACTTCATTAAACTGATGTTGGCCTGTTCATTTTTGTACATGTGTCTTTGTGACATCAGGCTTTATATATTATTATTGTTATAAGGAGCAGCTTTTACAGCTTTTGTCGTCAAATGCAATCATAAGACACTTGTTTTAAAAAAAAAAGCGTGTTTGGAGCATATGTCATCCGATGTGCCAGCAAACTGCTCTACCTACTCCTTATGTTTAAGCTTTAACCTCTTTCATTTCCGAGTAAATCCTACTTATTAATGCATCCCCTTGCTTACTGATTAAGCTAACTGCAATCACCTTTCTAGAATTGAACCCACAGTTGCGTGATACACGACGGCATATCATAACAAACTCCATGAAAGACAATTTTGGTGTTTCAGAACTCTTGAGTGTGAACTGCGTCTTAACTTTATTCTTTTTGGTATATCAAACCAGCAAAGAAAACGGCATAGCGTTATAGAAGTGCTTCAAAGATGTGTCGTCTCATTTGACTTTACAGTAGGTATGTTAATGCTCGGAGACAGCATAATTTATTTCCATCGGGATCTGTCAGCGCGAGTTGCAGGCGGCGTATAGCTCCTGTTTGTGATGCCTTTGACTCGCTGAGAGTTTGATTGGAACACACAAGTTAAAAAAATGGGACAAGCCCTCTGACTTTGATGGATTTCCAGGCAATATTAGTCAGCGAGCATGTATCCCCCTAAGCTGTGGTGGAACTGATCGAGGTTGACCAAATAATCTGCCAATTCCCTCCCAGGAAATGCAGAGACGACAAAAAAACGTCTAAGTCTCCCAAGCCCTCATCCCCGAGAGCTGGATCAGCACTTGTGTCAAAATTCCCGTTAAGAGCACAAGATTTGGACTTTAGAGAAGGTGGCGGGGAGGACTCGCAATTTCACGGTTTCACTTTTAATTCGTGTATAATCACACAATCGGGAGCGAGCGCTGATGGAGTGTGAAGGCATTGTTCAAAGAATCGTGAACAAATGCATCCGGAAATTTACAATCATGTCTTCACTCTTAAGCTTCCCACTTATTATTCAGGTAATGAGTCAATACTTGAGGACATATCAATCAAACTCCCCGCGCTCCCACTCATTCATCTCACTTCATAAAGCTTCAGGCTCCCGAGCCCCATAAGTGCTGGAAAGGATTGTGTCACTGTTTTTTTTCCCAGGCGATATAGTCAATATGGTTTATGAAGTTGAGGTCTCCCCAGGTCACATGAGAGCAGGACATGAAAGCCCGGCGCTCGGCCTCCACTTCACAAACAAGCTGTCCCTACTTCAAACGGGTGGCAAAGCTGCCCCACATTTCTTCTCTTTTCACTTCCAATAGCCAACATCGCTAATGGCCGCCGGCTTTCTCCATCTCCCCTCTCCACCTGGCAACAGGGGTGGGGGGGCTCGCAGCCACGGCCAAAGGTAGTCCGAACTCTAACAGCTCATGGCAAATAGCTGAGCTTTTGAACGTGGCATCATCAACATCCATTTAGAAACAATTTTCACTGAAGTGTAAAAAGCCTTTTTTTTTAGAATCAGATCATTCTTTAAAGTTGACATTTTTATACAAATATAAATAATTTAACCATGGAGTCTTTGCAAGTTTTTTATTAGTACGAATCAGAATATTTTATTTATACTGAGGAAATTGGGTTTCATTACAGTAGCTGCAAAACAAAATACAACGCATTAAATGTTAAAATACAAATTGGCACACTTTCTACTTTATATAACATGTGTATTGCAATACATACAGTGGTGTTTTAGTATTAATAATGTTAATGCTGAATTGCACAGTTAAAGGTTTATTCATTTTAATTTAACTTCAAGCAGATTTCTTCAGTTTAACATTAGAGCATGCTCTTATTCTATTTGTTGTCACCTAAGGGGTACTGTGTCATAAGGGTCACACATCACTGGAACTAAAATAGGTGAAAACGGGCAACATATGGATGAGAAAGGATTAATTGGAAAATAGAAATAAGAATAAACTGAGAATATTAACATTTAAACATTTGAAACCGTCATAAATGGTTAATTTTCCACCACAGCCTTTGACGTTCGCGGCTCTTCGTTCTCGGTGTCAGCTGAGGAAAAAGTTTGTGCCCAAGTTAAACCAGTTTTTGGGGCCAAGAGCTGGGGCTGCTGCAGTGGTCCTGGAACTGCTCGGTGGAAAAGGAGGTCTATCAAAATACAGTTTTTTAATTTACAGAGCATGGAAGACTTAATTCCCGCTAAGTTATGTTGATTAATCCACATTGTATCACTTTGTTTCATGGACCTCATTGCTGGTTGACATTGTCCCCAATGGTGAAATCATTTCCTGATGTCTGCGTCGTTTTCTTTACATTTTGCCTCTATATTAGACACTATTATTATAATACCTCCAAGCTGTATACAATCTGTGTGTTTGCATACATGCAGCCTGCAGAATCATAATTCCTGTTTAATAATCACAATATATTTGCATGGCTACACTCTCTATTCCTTACATGGACCATATTTCACTCTTTACTTCTCCACCGTGTTCTATATATTCTATAGGTGTAGGCTTTTTAAAAATATGGTTGAAATGTCATCATTATTCCACCCATATTCATGACAGTATAAATAAACATTGATTAAAGGTTTATGAAATATGTACAAGGAAAAATAGTGTGTTGGTTGTGAAACCGACAGAACTGTCTGTCAAACCTGGACGTATGATCCTTTCCCCTCACTGCCCCCGAGCATAATGTCCTCACCAGTAAGTATAAACGGTAAACATCATTTTACATCATTATCATCATCTCAGCATATAACATATCATTCTAGTACATAACAAGTACAGCAGCCTCCCTGTACAGTGTTGCCTTAAGGTAACATGGGAAATCACAGCAATGGAATAATTTAGGAATACAATAATTGTACATCATAAATTGTGCTTTTTACAGATTTAGTTTTAATGGCATTTCCAGTAACATAAGCATCTGTGATGTGTGTTTTTTCTGATTGTTCCTACTTGTTATTTTACGTTTATTCTTTGTTAAGGGTGACTTAATCAGCACTGTCCCTGTTAAATAAATGAGAATAAATTAAATAAGAATAATACACTTGTTTAAAAATATGTCCTTTTCTCATGTGTTTCCACACCCACAAATGTGACAGTATCCATACTTTAGCATAGCATCACTTTCTAGTTAATTAATCAAAATCATATTTTCAGATAGAAAATGATGTTCATAATCATAAAAGGGTGGTTTAGAGGGTCAAAAACAATGACAATGACAATACAGACGTGTAAATGACTGCTTATTTTCTCTAATTTAATGGCTGTACACATCGGGAGCGAAACGAATTGAGGTGAAAATGCGGAATACTCTCATGCGAATATTATATATCTTGGGCTTTTATTGTGAAAGTTAAGAAAGGAAGGAGTGGATATTGTATGCACTTCCTTCATCAAGGTTGAAAAGAGTAATAAAGTTCCAGTTTATGGAGCGTAAGTATTGCCGATTTAAAATGTTCATAAATATAGGCACAATTTTATCCGTTTCGCAAAACTCGATTGGCTGATCCCTTTGTTCTTCCTTACATGGACCATATTTCACTCTATACTTCTCCATGTGTTCTATATATTCTATTGGTGTAGGCTTGGTAAAAATATGGTTGAAATGTCATCATTATTCCCCCCATATTCATGACAGTATAAATAAACATTGATTAAAGCTCAGAAAAATCACATTGCAAAAAAACTTGCGCATTTCGCTGCGTAATAAAAATGTCCAGTGTGAATGTTTTTATGACAAAATCAATAGTTCAACTAAGTATTTTTGCAAGCAAATTGTATGAAAATAAAATAACCTAGCTGTGTTAAGCCTCTATACTTTCCACATTGGTCATAGCTTCCTGCTTCTATCCACTGATTCTGCACTGTGCTGGTGTCTACATGCATCCGTACACATGTGTGTATGCAAACACAGATTATGCATCGCTGTCTCATCTGCCAGAGGAGCACACAGGCATGCCCTGCCTGTCTGCCACCCCAATCATCTCCACTGGCTCCCTCCACCCAACTTCCCCACTTCAGCCCAGTGTGTTGGGCCCCTCCCTCCCTTGCCGCCAATTTGACTGGAACAGCGAGTGCAGGCCGGGCAGCCTTCCAGGAGCCATTCTAAAGCAGCTGAATATTCATCTTCATTACGGTATCACCACCCCCGCTCCGTCCAGGGCTGGGTCCTTTTAACAAGGAGCAAGTGGGGGGGGTCAGACTCCAAGGGGTTGGTGGGAGGAGTTTTATTTCTCTTATTCTTCTTCTGTTCTTTTCTTTTTTACCGAAGGTTGTGTAGGCAGTCTGCCCTTGTCAATGTATTTTTAGTATTTCCGTGGTGTTGTTGTTTTGACACAGTGGGAAGAAGACCTGGGCAAAGATGGCTGCGGATAGTTCTGGAGCTGATGCCATTCAACACGAGAAAAAACTTCGAAAAACGTCAAGAGCTGACAAATCCTGTTCAAGATATATCAGGTGAACAGCAATTACATATTCCGTTATCATTGCTGAATTCAAATTTCACACATTTGAAGTGTGAATTTCATTAAAATAGATGTGTATCACCATTGATTTGACTGTTTATTGGTTGTTTGAGCTTCACAGCTTTGAGGGGCGTCTATCTTCAGATGAATGTGGAGATCTGTGTCAAAAAGGCCAAAACACTAATTTGCATAGCTGATGCAATCAAAACATGCTCTATTGTGTGGTGCATATAAAACAAGAAACACTGAATACCTGAAGAAAGAGATGCGAAAAATAACTGTTTTTCTGTTATTTCAAAGCCAATCAACACCTGAGATATCACGTAAATCCACCTTGGGTAATGTCAATTATTGTGTTCACTTTCATTTTATTTCATTTAATCGTTTATTTGACAGGGACAGTGCACATTAATGAACACTTAAAACAAAAAAATGCGTCAAGTGTAAATATGACGGATTTGAGCTTTGAGCTCATTTCCATCCGCAGTCCCTCACATAAAACATTTAAGAACATGACATTTATAAAGATAGCAAAAACAAATACATGATATGCAAAAAGAACAAGAGCAGCATACACAAGTATTTACCACATGGCAGTACAATATGGCAGCAACGACATATAAAGTGCAAGAGAAGATACAAGAGCTACATAAAGTGCAAGAGGAGATACCCCTGTATTAAAGTGCATTTAGCGGTGATTGCTCGTCTGTTTGTTTCTCAACCATTCTTTGAGTTGACCTTTAAAACTATTGAGAGTGGGACAATCCCGTATCTCAGTTGGGAGGCTATTCCAGAATGAACTGCCTTTAATGGAGAGGACATTTTGTCCAAAAGTGGTCCATCTACGGTGGACTTCACAGTCTCCTCTGGTTTCTGCCCTAGTGCAGCGTCCAGTGTGTTTTTTGTGGATGAATTCCCCTAAGGGGGGGGGGGGGGCAGTCCATGTAAACATTTATAAATAAAGCACATACTTTTAAAATACTTAAAATTGTCAAAACTCAAGAAAGCATGTTTTTCAAGGATGGAACAGTGGTGGTATGAATTTGGATTTCTGTCAACAACCTTGATAGCTCTCTTGTACAGCTGTTCTATAGGTTTCAGGTTTGTGGCACAAGCAAACGACCAGTTTGTGAAACAGTATTCAATGTGGGATAGAATCATACAGTGGAGATATGACTTTGCAGCATTGACAGTTAAGAAAGGTCTGATTTGTTTAAAATGTTGCAAGTTGAATTTAATAGTATTGGATACTTTCTTAATATGTTTCTTAAAAGTCAGGTTCGAGTCCAGTATGACTCCAAGATACTTGAAGTGGGAGACTAGTTCTATTTCTGCTCCGTTTAAAGATACGTTGGATCCTTCGATTTTGACTGGTCGTTTACTGAACATCATGCATACTGTTTTTTTTACGTTTAACTGTAAGCAAATGTTGTTCAGCCAGTGTTGAACCTTGTCCAAAGCATTTGAGAGATGAGATTATTTCAGTCTTTTTCCCGTGTATAAAGATGACCGCATCATCGGCATACATTTGCACATTCAACCCAGGACATACATATATACATATAGGACACAACAATATTCTCTATATAAATATTTGGATCTTTTTTCGTTATGCATTGAGGATGAACCAGCCTCAGGAACCCAGCTGCTCTGTAACCTGATGGTAGGACAGCACATCATTGTGGAGGGGGTGTGTTATCTTTTAGGATCCTTAGGGCCTTCGCAGGCAACTCACACATATCACTTATTCTCAGATGATGGACACCAATGTTGTTGTGACTTAAAAGTTACACTAGAAAATGAATATTCGGGGCCAACATATCCACTGTGTTTTTACTAAGCATCAGTGCAACATAATTTCTCACAAAATATTTTCTATGATTCAGTTTTCTGCCCCGTAAAACATAAACAATGTTGCTCCTTTTATCCATTTTAAGCATTAGTATTGGTGTTGTAATAGCATGTAACCAGGACTGCCCATTGTTCTGAGGGACTGTTTTTCCCATTGGAGCATTAGCACAAATGTAAATATACCTTCTCCAAACAAGAACATGGAATGACGTTATTTAACTTTCAAAATAGTTTACTATGACAAAAGAATCTGATTGGCTAGTAGTCATTGCCTTTTTTGCCTAGATGCTGGGTTGGTTATTTAGGATCATCATGAGGATCCACATTGGTAAGGGTTAGACTGGGTTAAGGGTTAAAGTGTTAAAGTCCAATGAAGCCATGTTTTTTTCTTTGTTTTATTTTTGGCATGGCAACATTTAAGCGCAATTTTGACACCGTTTCAGTGTTCTAAATGTAAACAGGCCAGCTGAAAACTTACATCCCGACTAACTAAGGCAACTAGCATGTATTAGTTAGCTAAAATCTGCCAGTGACATTGCATCTGACACTGGCTGGTAATTAAAAGCCCGCTTTCGTTAACTTCTGTAAATCAAGCATCCATGATCTAAAAACTTCAAAGTTGTTAATCTGGACTATTATTTTAAACTGCATAGTTGCTGTACCAAGATGGAAAGCATGGCAGTCATAGCAGGAAGATAAGCATGTTTAATTTACTGTAACAAAAGAACACACTAACTTATAACCAATTCATTACAGCTATGACCATAATGGCTGAGAAATAACAGCAAGTTTAAACAATATAAAGCACAGACTGGTGAAGATATAATATATTGTTTCCTTGAATCAAAAGAAAGGTTTGGGTCAAAGCAGGTACATTTAATCACAGGGGTTAGGCAGAGATTCATCAGGATCTACGGATCAGGCAGTAGTGGGCTGACTAGAAAATATAGAAACTGACTGGGGAAAAAGATTGTGTTGGAAATGAGACTCAGGTGAGCAGGAGGATGTGTCGGTCAGGTTACCAGGATGAGGGAAGTCCGCGGGCATCGGTAGACAATGAAATAAAGCTTAATGAAGTGGAGACAAATGCGGACGGCAGAATTGGCAAAAACACAACTGAGAAATCTGTCATGGTGATAACAAGCTTGATACAGCATTTTTATTCTCCTCTGAAGGTGAAGCATCAAACTTATTCTGTTGTTTTTCCTGCTTACCATCAGAAGTCCTCCTCTGTTTTCTTACAATTTGACAAGAATGGAAAATAATGACAGTAACACAGAGCGCATCAAGAGTTGGATCATTTTCAGCTCGGAGAATGCCAGGCCCTTCCTCAAAACTGCCAGAAGCAGGTAAGCGCACGGGGCCTGTGGCGCAGAACCAGCATGCTCTGCTTCCAACTCATTAAAAACAATTACAGGAAAAGGCCGCAGCTTGCCGCTTAAAATGTCTCCGGTGTGATCACGTCAGATCCTTTGAACTAACGTGACATATAGCATTTACATAAGTGTGAGATGACGGATAATGTAAGCTTTGTCAAATAATGTGAGCTAGCAAAAAGAGTGGAAAATCATTGGTGCGGAGTTCTTGTTTATGGTTTATCTCAAGGCATCGTGTGGACCTGAGGGCAAAGCGCTTCACAAACTGAGCTCCATGCAATATTCCCAGAGTCAGGGCTATTGCTTACTTTTTGCAGTATGTGTGTAAATGTTACTCTTCTGTCAGAACAAATGAAGAACTTCTGCAAAACACTAGGCTTCAGGACAGAGACATTTTCTGCCAATTACATCAGTTATTTTCTTTTCAGTTCTGAGTCTTAAAGGGATTTGCCATCTTTTGCTGATATTCCCCAGATGCCTGTCAGAATTTCCATCCAGTCTCTGCCTAATCCTACGCAACACAGCAATGAAATATACATTACAGCTTTGTTTGGCATTTGTTTTACCTCCTCTGCAATTAGGCGCATGATGCGTCTATAGCCCCTATGTTTTATTGATATGTGAGTCAGGCTTGATACCACCTACACCTCCTGAATATGCAGTGAACTGTAGGAGTGATTTGGACTGACATGCAGCCAATGATGTGTAAATGTCATAAGTTGGTTTATAAAGTATAGGAAACGTTTTGCTTTCCACTTGGAAAGGACCATCTGCAAATGCAGTTTTAAGAAATATAAACTAGGTTAGAATGTTCGGCAGGTTATCAAATTGTACTCCTGTGTTGAGTGAGTAATTTTCTCGAAGTCAAAGTGTTTGCCTGAAAGCTTCGAAGACCTTTGGTACATCGGAATATTGGTGCCAAAATACATCATTTGGTGTGCTCAATTTTCTCCGAACTAAGACGTTAACTCCTCATAGAGAATTTTCTTCTCCTCGGTGAACAGCCTTTTTCTACAAAAGTATGATTGAAATTGTCTGTGACAACCGCCACTCAAACTGAGCGGCCCATAACGACAAGAGAGCCAAGAACAGGCTTAATACTATTTATAAATCTCTGAAATGGCAGGGTTTGCAGGAAAGTGTGAAGGAATAAGGGATTGAGGGTAGGAGGTGGCGTGTGTTTTTTTTCCCCACCCCAAAGCTTCTTATGACCTTAGCGTTCCTCCAGTCTAAACATAGCCCCACTGCAGATATAATGGACCCTTCCAATAAGTACTCCTAAACAAGCATGCATTTTAAATCACTGTCGCATTGCAACACTGCTGTTCATGCTCAGTGGGAATAATCAGAAGAAATATTTAATCATTCATAGTTGTGATATTGTGTTCATCATCTGTATGCAAGCACAAAAGTTTTCAACGCAAAGTACGTTCATTAATTCTCCGAATGAAATGATCCTAATCCCTAAAAAAATAGTTTTATCCTAAACACCATGATTTCAACTCTTGACTCTAAGGCTCCGCAATTTTCCAAGAGCACAGCAAGTGTTCAGTCCTACACCACCCAGTTCTAAGAAGTCCCAAAGGATTAGCCAGATTATTGAATCACGGCTTTAGATAATACCATCAGTTACAGTTTACTTCTGAGAACAGATGCAAGAAGGGGCAATATGGCAATGTTGTGAGTGTGCTAATGATAGCAGCAGACTTTTTCCTCGAAATAAGCAGATGCGGAGAAGTTTGAACAGCTGTCAAACGTGATGAGCGTGACACAAGCGCCTGCAGTGGAAACTCAGGGACTTTTCTTATGATATAGCGGCCTACACAGTAACGGAACATACCAGATGACAAATCATGCTATCTGTGGAACACCTGGTGCTTCTCTTTGAGAGAAGATTCAGAGTGCAGAGGTATTACAATTTAATCAAATGTAACATATGCAGGAAACGTAAGTATAACAACTCAAAGATTACTCAAAATGACAACAACAAAGAAATCAAACACGCAGCTTTATGTCGGCTTATACGTACCGTAGACTTTGCTATAGTATCTCAGAGTCTATAATCGTACAACTCCCAGTGGGTATGATGCATTGATAACTCATGGTACCCTCAAATGTGACTGAATCCGACTTTATGTCTTTGGAGTTGTTCATTTAAGGTGCACATGTACACTGTCTCAAAAATGGCTCATATCGTCAGTTAGCTGAGTTTCTTCCCATTAAGTGGGTATGACACATTAATAGGTTGTTAAATGTTAAGAAGCCCTGAGACACAGGTTAGGCCCCATAGCCCCCGCCGGCCCCATAGCCCCTGGCTATGGGGCCTAACCTCTTAAGCCCCGAGCCTGTTTTCCAGGTCTCAGGCTCGAAAATGACATTCCCAGAACAAATGATCATAACTTCACTTCTAAAAGGGAAAAATTAATAATATTTTTTCTCAAAGCAATGATAAACCTGTGAGTTGGATGTAGAAGAGTCAGAATCAATATAGATTTTTTTTATTTTAAAGTAAATTCAGATTCAACATAGTAAAAAAATGTAAATTATTGTGTCCGTCCAAAAAAAACAACATTACTTATAGTGAAAACCACCCTTGAATGATGGGATAGTAGACTAAAAGCTTTACAAATCCAAACTATAACATATAATAAGTACCCTGTATCAAGATTGATGCAAAACAAGTGACATTTGACCTTTTTAGAGAGGTTTAGCAAAAAAAAACCACTTCTGGGGTCATTTGGGTGGATTTGACCTATCTCTGGCCCCCCTTGGTCGATTTTGATGATTGACTTTTTAACCGCTAGAGCCAATAGAATCGAGGGGAAGTTCCACATACACACACGTTACCAAATAAGGAGTGAGAGTGACGCGTAGCCAAAACAGGAAGCTGTCATACACTCTGGAAGCTATCATTAGCAGCTAATATGAACTTGACATTTGACATAAAAATGGAATTATGGATTATCAATTTTTTTTTTTAAGTGACAGACACATTGGATTAACCTATGGATTAACCTTCAGCCGCGTTTTTCTCGTTTTAATGCCATTGAACACAACTTTTGATCAGAAAAATTGCAAAAGGTACCTAAAGCTACGTCGTGTGTTGTCTGTATTTGCTTCCCCTGTCGCGAGTTCTGATTGCTCAGTGATGATACTTATATTTCTAGAATCTGTGGAATCTCAGCATGTTAGCTAAGCTTGTTTGTGCAGATCCGATAAGTATATTGATCGATTTATACCTAGAGTTTTGTGCTATGTTCGTTAGCATGTTTTCGCTCAGGGCTCATTAATGGCGCATTTCCATTACAGCGCGGTTTAAGCGTGCCGTGCACTGCACGTTTTTGGTTGCGTTTCCACTTGGCGTAGTACCGGCTAGCGGGTACTATTTCACAGTTTTTCTGGCCCCATAAAATCGAGGTTCTTAGCGGGCCACCACCAGGCTGAGTCGGGCTGAGTATGCTAAACTAGAGAGAGAGAATCGCTGGCAAGGGGGCTACAACTACAACAAAATTAACATATTTGACCGTGATTTAATTGTAACACACGTTTCAAAATGATGCCGAAGTAACAACATACTGATACCGGTTAGCAAAAACCATGAATTAATGCTTTGAAAAGTCTGCAGACAGACGGCAGGCGAAAAACCTTTTAAAATGCGTGTTTTCTAAATGGAGATCGGCTAAGCTAACGCAGTATATGCTCCGACCGTCCACACTCACAACAACGGCCTATACAGACATAAATAAACCAGCGACTGTATTCGCCATGACACAGACAGTCTGTGGTTTGTACTTGTTTAACTTTTGTCTAGTTTCTGAACAGATATGAGGAGCTGTGAGCTTGAGTGCTAACAGCTAACGGCTGATGTTGTTTTTCTGTGGTTCGCATTGAAGATGACGTCACGGCTCCGCCTACACTGCGTTATTATAGTTACTGCCCCAGCTACTAAACTGTAATGGAAACGCATCATAAAGTGAGCCAGTCCTAACAAGGCCTAACAAGGCCTAACTATACCGTACTAAGCCGAGCGAGGCCCTGCAATGGAAATGGGCCATTAGACCCTTCTTGTGAGACTTGTTTTGTTTCGGTAAAAATGGTTCATATCATCAGTTAGCTGAGTTTCTTCCCGTTAGGCGGGTATGACACATTCATAGTTTTTTAAATATTAAGAACAAAAAAAAAAAAAGCCCCGCCGGCGGGGTCTTTGGGGCTTAACAGTTAACAGGTTAAATTGTTTCGGCAAATGTTAAATTGTTTCGGCAAATGTTAAAGTGTTTCGGGAAATGTTAAAGTGGTTCGGCAAATGTTAAAGTGTTTCGGGACTTGTACATTTGTCTCAGTTCTCGTAAAAGTGTTTCGCTAATGTAATTTTGTTTTATAAAATATAATTTTGTTTTATAACATTTAAATTTGTCTCTAGCTTTGTTAAAGTTTTTCCCACTTTGTAATTCTCGTTTGCACTTCTCAGCCACCGTAACAATGCCATTAATTACAATGCAATATATATATATACTTTACTATTTACTCCCATCATCTGGCAATTAACCTTTACACAGAGAAAGTAAAATGTCTTGGTAAAACCGTATTTATTTTTTGGGTTGTTTTTCAAATATATTTTTTAAATGTTCTTGCTACTGTTGGCACATTTAAAAAATATATTTGCATCTGTGAGAGGCTTGTGCATTGCATTGTGGTAAAGTTAGTCAAAAACTCCAGGCAGCATTACATGGGATATTTTTTTCTTTATTTCTGTCACAGTCTCTCATCAGCCTGACTGTGGTCACCTGCTCACACACCTGCATCACATCCAATGGCCTGGTATTTAAGCTCCTGCCTCACTACACTTCTTTGCTCTCTACATGTAAGAACTTCCCGCACTCTTTCCCGGAGTGATTTCTCATTGCAGACTCTGCCTGTTTTGGACCTACCTGTTATCTGGATTCCCCATTCCAGATTTCGATTCCAGCCCGTGTGTTTCCTGGTTCCTGTTTGCCTGTTCTGGTGGCTGCTAGGCGTTTCACCGGTTTGTGTTCCAATCTCAGTTTCCCTCTATTTCCTGGTGTGGATTTATCCTGCCCTGAACTGAGAGGCACATCAGTTCTCCTGAGTGTTTCCGTGGAGGGTTTTGTGTTGGACTGCTTGTTATACATATACCTGCATCAAGTTTAATAAAAGTAATTATGAACTTTACGATCTAGCATGCTGCTGGGTCCTAACTACCCCTCGTTACAGTATTCATGGGCGTAATTTCCACTGGGGACAGTTTTCAAAATCCCGTTTGTGTCCCCCCCCCACTTTTCAAATGTGTTTTTTTTTTTTTTTTTACGCAAGCGGTCATCGCCACGGAAGGAGCACACAGCGTCTTTGTGTGTGTGTGGCACGAGCGCATTTTGTGTGAGAGCGAGAGAGAAAGAGAGAGAGAGAGACAGCGCACCAGTTACGGGGGTTGTTGTCAGCATCTGGTGCTAGCTCGGAGCTAACGGAGATTAGAAGCTGTTTCAACAATAAGGAGAGGGAGTGTCCTCTCCTGTCGGAATGAGAGGCTGAGATAACGTCAGTTTAGGTGAGGTAAAGGACTCGCTGAGTGATTAGATTGTAAACTTTAGTCTAAGTTATCTCAGTGGGTCTCAAACGGTTTGGTCATCTATGTAAACAAATATTTCCATCTATTTAATATAGTTGTACAAAATAAGTTAAGAAATCATTCCAATGTGTACTATAGGTCAGTAAAAATGTTTGTGATTAGTGATTAGTAAAATATGCATAAATAACAAGAAAGAATGCAGACCAGGTAAGATAAAGATAGGAGAGAGGACTTTATCAAATATTTGTTATTGGTTGTGAGCATATTCTTATGTTTTTTTTATTATTGAAATATATACAGTTCTGTTTCATATGAGTGTTGAGAGCTGTATCCCAATTTTGACCTCAAAGTGCACCAGATTGATGCATTTAACTTCAATTTTTAAAGAAAACAAATCTTCCCGGGGATTGCATGCCCCCGGACCCCCCTAGACGATGTGAGGTCCACCCACAAATAAAACAGGTTCACATGGATAGGATACTAGATAAGTTTGAACACTCATTATATACACTACACATTTTTCTTGGATTTTTAACACCATAGTCCCTAATATATTTGTAGAAAGGCAGGAAATGGAATTAAATCGAGAAAATGTTTCATTCACCCCTGTTTTGTGTCCCCCCCACTTCTTAAACCAAAGTTACACCCTTGACAGTATTGATATACAATTGTAATACTTTATTTTGTATAAAACTGCAAAATACTTTATTATGTAAAAACGTATTTATCTGCATGACATCTGAGTAAATTCCACTCTGCTGCTGAAGGCCACAGGACGCTGTAAGTGGTACATTTTAAATAACATTTATTTCCAAAATTGCTATTTTAAAGGTCAAAAATGAACATTCAAGCTCATCATGCACTCATGAAATGTTATCAAATGTTATTTTTCATATGAGGACTAAACTCAGCCTATAAATAATGTTTACAGTTTTTCTCGATTGCTAACACAGTTTCTCAGAACACTAAACACAATTCACAAAAACACACACCCAAAGTGCAAAACACCTCATTTTTCCTGCTAAATGAAGAACTGCACTCAAAACTACATGAACACTTACCAAATGCAAACTTTTGCACCAAATATAACACAATTCATTCATAATACTAGATTGTTTGACCACCCAACTAGACACTGCTGAGCATAATCTAAAGCACTTTCATCTTTTATGGGCTATGCTCTGTACATAGAGGTTTCTGCAGAGAAAGACTGCTTGGGTATAGAGTAAATGAAGAAATAAAAATGAGTTGTTGAAAAAAATCACATTTTATTCAAAAATAACATTGTGCAAAATGCATCTCAGAACATAGTTACAGTTGTTTCTGTAACGCAAAACAAAAATGATGCTTCTTTGTGCCATGTTGAGTTGCAAATTGTGTGAAAAGCTGAATACGTGTTTAGAGTTTTGGAGATTTGAGCCGATATTTTGCTCTTTGAGTGTCAGTTAAAATAATGTGCTTTATGTATAATTTTAGTGTGTTAGCAATCGAGAAAAACTGTAAAAAGGGGTTGAATCTAATGTTATGGATGATTTATAAAGATGTACAGCTTTTGAACATATGTAGTTTGTATCCATCCAATCAGAACAATGCCTTGGTCTTTTTCTACATCTGAACAAGAACAATCACGTAATTCAATTAAGTTATTGATCATAAAATGTATTTTTCGTTGTTTCAGCTTTTCCAGAAGGAATGTGCACAAACAGGATCAGTTCATGCAGTCCCATGTAATTGATATAGTATTCAGCTACATGAAACTTAAAGACCCACTGAAGTGTGCGACGGTGCATGATCTTTTATGCTAATACGTATAGTAATGACCAAAATTGTCCATTGGAACCCATATCAAAGATGTTGGAATAGCAACGAATTTGACGAGTTTGAATTTTCCGCTGGGAAATTCGCAGTCGACCTCCGCCTTCGTGGGCGTGGCTTGCGATCTACTGCGTGACGTCAGAAGATGGGCCAAGCCGAAGTGTTTACATTCACCACCATTCATTTTGTCTCTATTTCAAAGTCGAATTTACCAACGTTTTTGAGCGAGTATTTGATTGGAAAGTGTTTCGCAGTCGACTGGAAGTGATTGCCAATCGAGAAAAGCTGACAATGGAGGCGACAGTGACGAAAAAGGGAGGAAAAACACACGGGAAGCGATGCATTGCCGCTGGCTGTGGTAATGTGAAGTCTGCCGAAGTGGCGATGTTTCTGTTCCCAAAAGATGAAGGTGAGTGGCTGGTGTCATTGTTTCGTAGATTCGTAGATTGTTTATGAAAAATAAACGCCACTGTGTTTGTGTTAACTAACAAGACTATCATGGCGGCGGCAGAGCTCAAGTCGAGTTTCTCCGCCTGGAGATATTCTCACTATTTCACTTTTGTCGAGCACAAAGAAAAGAAGGTTTTAGTTAAATGTAAGTTGTGTCTTGGCGGGTCAAAGATCCTATCGACTGCCCAAAACAGCAATTAAAATCTGTTGAAACATCTGCAGAAAAAACATGCTGGGACGAAGCTAGTAGCGAAGCTAGTAGCTAAGACCACAGACCCAGACTCATCCGACGCCATTCCACCTCCACCTAAGCAACAGCGGCTGGATTGGCACTTTGAAACATATCTTTGTGTTTGTGTTTGTATAGACCACATTGCTTAGCAGAGTTCAGTGATGCAAATGCATGTCAAGTTGATCAACAGGTTGTATTATTCTCCGATGCAATAACAGTACTGAAATGAAGGCTACAGTATAAGGGCATTAATGGGTGCCCTTTTCTAAGTAACTAAGAAGTTACTTTTCACAGTAACGCATTACTTTTTGGTGTAAGTAGTGAAGTAACTAGTAATTGTAACTACTTACTGGTTTTCAGTAACTAGCACAACACTGCATGTGAACATGAATGTTGCATCATGCTATGAACAGATGAATGTATGATCAGGTGACGGCCAATCCTGTGTGTAGATCTACTCTAGATCTATGACAAAATATTGTCCTCAACTAAATTGACTTCCATGGCCACTTTCCTCATCTATCCTGTCCGAAAAGCTGTCAAAATCACTCATTTCTCTCGCACCAGTATCACTTTCCGAAGGCTCCGCCATGTTTACAATCACAACTGGGCCCATCTTGTGACGTCACAGCCGCTATCGTCTGCAGCAGCGGTAGGCTCAGACTCTGAAAAATTTGCGATGTTTATCTCGTCCCTCGCACTTCCTAAAAAATTATTTTAGCCATGAACAGGTACAATTATATGTAAGAAATGAAACTGCCATTTCACTTTGGCGCAAAAAAATGCACTTCACTGGCACTTTAAGATAAGAGACAGGAGTGATCACTGTTGTGTTGAAGCTTTCTCAGTGAGTGTAGGATGACTGGATCTCCTTCACCTCACTCCCCCTACTCACCGAGCTGCCACCGCTGTGTTCGGTAATTACAAGATTAATGGACGGGGTGGATTTTGGTTCACAGGAATTAATTGTGTCTCATTTCACTCCCATGCCCCGACAGATGAAACAATCAGGCCAGTAAACCTGGTGGTGATTCTTGTCAACACCAGTGCAGATTCAAATTAATAGACACTCAACAGATCGTAACTTCCCCATAGCAGACCGGGCAGGTTCAGGATATATAGTGGCTAATCACAAAGCACGGGACATTGTTTTGCTTTTTTTCTCCTTCACTTATTTCCGACATGATTAGGGTCAAAGTGTTGCATACCGCGCATATATCAGCTAAATGTCTGTACATTTACTGTAACCTCCACAAAAAGTCATATTTTCTAGAGGTTACAGTAAATTTGGTAGAGGTAAAAAATGCAGTACATTTGGTAGAGGTTAGTTTTGTAGGTTCAGTGACAAAGCATTCTTTGCTAGAGCTGAAAAGGTCCTTCCAAAACTATAGAACAAGACGTACCAGGCAATAAATTGTGTTTCTTGTTGACTTGCATTGTAGTAGACTTAAGAAGCGCAATTTTTATCTTAAAATTGACAAATGCAAGACATGCCCTACATAGTAAACATTTCCTTAAGAATACATTGGATATCTGTGATGTGCTGTAAGGCACACTCCTTAACAACATCAAATAAATACCCAGAAGCAAAGCTATTTCGAACTAACTAAACCGTATGGCAGCCTTGCAGGAGTCCCCTTCCCAAAACAGACACAGCAGTGTTGGTTGAGCATTACCCAATGGTAATGTGTTGTTATCAAAAGTTGAATAGTTAGATTAGAAAAAGAAACTTCCACACAGATTTCCATTCACTATAAGGCTCTGCTTGGTCATGCAGGGGATCATAGGCTTTCTCAAAGCTGATATAATCAATGATTTGACATCAATAATGGATGAAATGACTCAATGTATGTCAAGGTGACACCCCCACAAATAATTATCACCCAACAGCGATTTTGTGGCCCTATCTTTAAAGTTTTGTTTCACTCTCACCGCTCTTGGTTAAAAAGGTCTAAAGACCCAATATATACGACCTGCTCACTACCAAGAGTTAAGAGTTAGTGATTCCCTGGTAGAGCTAGTAAGATCTTAGCAGCTAAAGACCCACATTTTATTCTGTAGATGGTGGAGACAAAAGCAAGAGTGAATATTGGACTCCCATTCATCAGCGAACAGAAAGCCAACACCAAAGGAACCCAAATGTTGTCTACTTGATGTGTAAATAGGCAACATTTACTGTAACTAGTACTCCTTTAAACTTTAAATCTGTGCAGACAGGTTTACCGACCAATAATACACAAAGCGTCGAAGTGCACCACCAGCAGCACACATGAGTGTTTACTTTTTCTTTTAATGACAATAGACAGACCAACTGAAAATGTAAACTACACCAATATATAAATTCCATGCAAACAGTTCACAATGTAGGCGTTTCAACACATTTTAACAAGCTTTTTGTTTTTTTGGTGTACACTTTATTTACTTAAAGTGATTATATGTTCATAAGTTCTGGATCTACTACAAATGGATGACAATAGAATAATTTGGAAAAAATACTGTGATAAAATGATCCACTGTTCCTAGATAGATAGATCCTTTAGGGATATTTGAGAGCCTCTCATTGGTCTAAATCAGTCCCTCTACACACAGAGAACATCCTAACCTGTCCTGCACTGCCTCTGCAGCGTTAGGGAGAATGTCAAAGACCCTTTGAGCCATTTTGAGTTTCCAGTGATGGATATTGGCAAACAGCTTGCCTCTGTGAGTAAGGATAACCTTCCATTTGATCAATCTTGCACCCGTCTCTAAGACTATACCCTCCAATAAATCAATAGCCTAGATGTGTTTGTCCTGGTGCATTCCATTCTCCTCGAGCCCTTTCCTCTCGTCCTGAAGTACCCTCCTCTCCTTTTGCTATTATCCACACAATGTCTTTGATATTTATGTGCCTTTGTTCTTCTGTTACATTTCATTTTTTAGGCCTATTTGTCAAACACCATCTAAAAGCCGTTGCAAATTGTGTCGTCTGCTAATTTGTCATGATACAGTATTTCACAGTACTTCCCAGTGTTTGTCATCAAACATACTTCACACCCGGCTGTCTGTTTTGGTTAATTTTTATAGAGAACAAAGGAAACTGTCTGTATACATCACCAGGGGAGAGGCCTTTTTGGACTGTGAAAGCTACACGATATGGAAAACCAAAGAAAGAGGGAATTTGATTGAGAGTCACGACAATTTATCATCAAACAATGAAGTATGGCACTGAGAACAACAGGACTTGGGGTGTTAGCGTTAATATTTTTCCATTAAGATTATTCGAGCCTGGAGAAAAAAAACATTTTCCCTTTTAATTTCATGTTAGAACAGAGTCATTATTTTGTAATACTCACAGGAACAAGTTTGTGGATGCCGCAATTAAATTTCCTGAACAAAACACTTTTGGTGCGGCGGTGCGATCCCTACAGGATTGACGGTCGCCTTCTTTCTCTCCCAAGATCCAGTGGAAGGGGGGTGTTTTCTAATGACTTCAAATAATCTCACAGAGCGTCAGCCACATATACCAGTTATTAATTAGAAACTGGAAATCCCTCCGAGATCTCGTCTTGGTGCGAGAAAAAAAAGAATTAGGTAGTCCCATAGTTGCCATGCTGCAAGCTATTTCAAGTTCATCTTCAAATGCAGGGTGTACTGCCAAGTATCCAAGGGATGTTCCGAGAGATCAATCAACACATCTTAAGTGAGGTTATATGATGTGTACACACAGGGACACAGTTACATGAGCTTTTTGTTCTGGGTTTCAGTTATGCATTAACCTTTTGTCTAACTTTGTCCCCCAGTTAGACCTACTTACAAATGTTGGTTTAAAAATGTAATCAAGTACCTAGTTTGAAGCTTAAATAATCATTATAAGTCATAATTAAACTAGAGATGTTCAGTCATTAGATTGCAGATCTTTGCAAGGTGCTTCTAAAAGCCACCACTTCATTACTTTATTGAATGAGTACAATGGAAGTTAATCTGTTCCATCTGATTTGGAAATAAAAAAAGCCATTGGATTTCCAGCACCGAATACTTATGCATTGAAATGATATAGTATCTGAATTATTTGCCTCAGAATTGTTCACATTGTCTAGAACTGATTTTCAATTGCTTTTCAATGTTCACAAATTAATTATCAGAAATTCCCATTTGAAAATGAATATATACTGTATATTCAAGTTTCGAGTAACCGAGATTTGTTGAGAAAATATGTATAAATTCAGATTAAACATCCAGGAACCCAAGGAAAAGCAATGGATTCTAGATCAAGCCAAACATCATCCAGCCAGATCAAGCTTCGCTCATTTGATTCGTACAGTAGGTCAAGGCACAACAATGCAAGGACAGCTTAATTAAAAGATGGAAACCCGGGGAAACTAATTGTGTTTTCCTTGAGTATGTTAACTCTTGTTTTTGCCATTTGTGTTTTAGTATTTTTTAAAGATGTATTGATAGACATTACCTGTCACTTTATTTTCCAAACATTTTTTGGGGAAATAAATCTATGCCAAACTTTAAACTTTTGGCGCGAAAATTCCCAAATTTGGTTAAGAGATGTGAGAAATAAGGGGGGCTGAATGACGGTATGAAAAAGTAAATAAAGTCATTTTATTTTTAGTTGTGAACATGCAAACGTGAGGTATTATAGTCATCAATAATCACATATCAATTAAACCAGCAATAACTGATGTATTGACTTATCATGTAGATATTTTAAGCAGGTGTTAAGAATTAGTAAAGGAGCATCATTTACATGTATTTGGCGTCATGTCTGTGGTACGATTCAATATCTTAGTCCAATATTCACTTTTGAGCGTTTTTTTTTATCTCTGGCAATTCTTGAGGGAAATATCTGGCCCTTTTGCTGTTAAATGCTCCCCTATGTTCATTCTAGCTAGTTGCTGACTTTGTCTTGTTGATGTTTGGTGCAGAGCAGCTGGTGTACAGTGGGTTTTTTAGAGCTTTATTGCCGAAAACAGCAGTGACGAGTAGTATTTATGGGCGTTGGAGTATGTCCAGTTAACTCACAACTCATACTCAGAAATTCTTGCTTATCTAGTAAACCTCCAGTTATTTCACATTTATCATAATCCACATACTATGCAGTTGGAACTCACTACATACTTACTTTCAGGTCATACTAAGAATTGAGAAGATAAAACAAGGCTAACCCTGACCCTAAAAATCTTGACATCTGGTGTTTTGTGCAAAAATCAATTCAGCTGTTAATGTACATGTGTTGCATAAAACAACACTTACAAGGGGAAATATCAACTTTTAATCTTGTCGTAATTAAAATGTTGAGTTGTGCGACAAGCACCTTTATTGATAGTTGTAGAAATGTGAACTCACATAGAGGTCAGGGGGTTAGTTTGTAATGTCTACAGCTTTTAGTCGGGTTGTCCTATACCCATTTGTAAATAAACAAAAATACATACTAGTAAGTTCTGGTTTGGAGAGTACTTTTCCTTGTTGTTTATGGCTATTGGGAAATATTGATATTGGTTGCTAGCTCACACTTACATACCCCTGCAAAAATACTACACGTACACAACCGTCCATGCTGTGTATATACTGACTTTATACCACTGACTTCACTGTGCATATTAGATCTAAATAGTGTTAAGACTGTATTTAAATCATACCTCCAGCTCTGTAGTCTGTATATACTGTAACATACGGTTAGAAATAATTGTACCTACATCTATACTTTATACATATTAGCATACTCATTATGTACTCTTATAACATAACTGTTCCAATTTTCTATTTATTGTAATCATATCTTCCTCGTTTTTTTCTTTATTTAATATTTCACCCAGTGAATATTACTGTTCATTCTTTACACTTCTTTGCACTTTTTGCATCTCTGGTTTAATGTTGAATGAATGCTTCACCCACAAAATGACCAGTTGTATATAAATTCCTTAGCGAAGAAAACTTGCATAACTTCACAGTTAACTGTTATTTATCCAGTCGTATGTTCACTATCTTCCAAAAAAAAATGTTTCTCTACAATTTAAAACACTTCCAAATAAAAACACAGATTTCTATATTTGAAAACAGATGTTTTGTTAAAGTTGTGTTGTTGTTGAACGCGTTAAACCCCCATTAACTTCCAAATAACAAGTTTTGTTAATTATTTGCTTACCGTGAAGGCATGCGAGAAAACAGGGTTTGTGATTGATATAAAGACGTAATGTTGTGCTTTTTCCATCCGAATATGTAAATGGACAATTATTAAATTAACAATGTAAGACTAGTTATGCTTTGAGGCAGAACTTAATTTCTCGCACAATTGTTTTTGTTTTACAAATGTTCCCTCCATTCTTTCAGTGTCTCTCATTCTGCCCATCAATCAAATTGTACTCGACTGGCTCGTGGTTGACCATGACTATAAGAACCTTGCGTCTTCCATATACATATTTTTTACCTCTTATCAGCAAAGACATTCATAAGACTCTTCCTCCGTCTATGGCCTGACGACAGAGCTCATCTTTCATCCTCGTCAGCCAAGTGGCTAGTCTTCTTAATGAGCACTATTAAAGGTAAAGTGTCATTACCGCAGCACTCTGTCTATTCATTACAACCATCAATGTCTATTGATGTCCGTCCTCATCTCATCATAGGACTCCTCTGCTAGCACTTGTCTTCATCTATAACCTCCCTCTCACATTACATCCGATTAATGTCAAATTACCTCTTTTGAGCCACATTCAGTATTGTATCCCAACGCTTGTAAACGTCACAACTGTAATGAGGCTGGTGGAGGGACAGACTGATGTTAATAGAAAGAGCCGGGTCATGTGAAGTCCTTACGTGACTTTATCTCAAGTTACAATACAGAACTGTCTACAAAATCAATGTTTAGAGATACTTAATCACATCAACCATATCAATAAATACAACTTGGTCACTTTCGTCGATCAAATGCAGTATGGACAACTCCTAGAACTTGAGTTGGTTATTTGTGGCTTGTATAGACATACTTAAGAGACACAGACATATATTTGGATGCTGATTCTGGACAATTGTGAGCAATCACACTGTGTGGGTGTCCATATCTGAAACAAATATGAACATTGCAAACTTTAACTGTGCGCAAAACTGTAGTTAACTATCTTGGTGTCTTGACAGTCCTTTGTAGGTTATGACCACTGTGACCTCACAAGTGCATCAATTTGCATCACCTCTTCAACCACTCCACCTAATAAGCTCTCACTAGTGCACAGTCTCTTTCAAACAGAGGTTCTTAAAACAAGTGCAACACATCCTGTGCATTAGCCACATTGACTTTCGAAGACATGCTAGTGTCTTTGGGACGGCAATGTTGCTCTGTTGGTCCATCAATCTCAATGGCTATTGGATAGAAAAGGCTAAGAAATTCCCAACACTATCCAAACTAATGGTTTCTGTGCTTTGTATGTACTGTATATTTCATTTACCAGCCTAGTCTCCTGAAAATAGGTTCCCAGAAACAGCATTGTCGTAACGTTCCAAGAGAAAAAAACAGAAATTATTTTGGGTTAGGTCTGTTTTTTGATATATCACATAACTGTTTCAAATGTTGGTCAGCAGAAATCAACAAAGTGCAAAAGTTCTGTGCGGATAGGTTTTTCAAAACGAACATGAGACTTCTGCTAGCTTTTCGTGTCCCGTTAAAGCAAAAGTCAATGCATACTTTTTAGTTTTTAATTTAGGTCCGGAACTTAAATAGTGTAACGGTCCGTGTATTTTTGTCAGTTTGATTTTTCGTTTAAACCAAAAGTCAAAAAACGAAAATACCAGCCTTTTTTCGTTTTTGATTTAAAACGAAAAAACGGGAAACAAAAGCCGTTTTCCCGTTTTTGTTATCTGAATCAAAAGACGGATAACGAGAAAACTTAATAAAAAAAAGTCTGTGTACGTTTTGTTAGTTTGATTTTTCGTTTGAACCAAAAAACGAAAATACCAGCCTTTTTTCCTTTTAAATCAAAAACGAAAAAACGGGAAACCAAAGCCGTTTTCCCGTTTTTGTTGTCTGAATCAAAAAACGGACAACAAGAAGACCTAATTAAAAAACGGTCCGATTTTGGTTTTTGATAACAACTTCATTCAATTTTCCATTTTGTATTGAAGAATGAAGAAAAGCAGCCCGGTGGACCGGAAGTTAAAGAACATATTTCAAAATAAAAGACACAAGGATATAATGGCAATGCTGTGAAAGTTCAATCCTGGAACCCAGAAGTCTGACGAGGATAAGTTTATTTCTGCATTCACATGCAGATATGCATTTATAGAGATTAATACAAGTATGCAAGCTCTGTGCATAACTTTATTTCGCTGACTTCCGTTTTGTACGACTTTTGGTTTGTACTGTGTCTGTAAATCCAACACAGTCTCACTCCCTGAACGTCCAGGAGCGACGCTTGGTCAGGGTCCTATGGCGTGCAGTTGTGACGCGCCGAGTCTCCTTCAGCTTCATAAACGGACGCAAAGAGCTTTCAACTGATTGCAATGTATTCCCATCGGCGGCGGTATTTGACGCTCAGGGAAGAACCGCATCGGTCCATGTCGGCGGCATTTAAAGGCAATGTGAGCGTCCATTCCCATTGGATAACGGAGGATTTTACACCCGGAAGTAAGTATTCTCTTTACTGTCGATTGATTTTACAGTGATATCTGCACTACTCATCAACTCAAAAACACCAGATTATCCTTGTTAATTACACAACATTGATTGGTTTAAATTGTGTACAATGCTTTTGTATTTTCCCCTTCGATTCGGAGAAACAAATATTTTTTCGGAGTTTAGGATGGCAGAAGACACTACACTACCCAGAATCCTCAGCTTTCGTTTGGGACTACAACATGTGCTTTGCTTCACAAACCCCGTGATTAGTCCTCAAGCTCTGTGATTGGATGTTGGAGTGGCAGTGTGAAGTTTACACAGAGTGTCAAACAGCACTTTGAAATGGAATGAATCCCATCGATGGCCCACTAACCAAAACAGGAATCGAACGTGTCCTTACCCCCCCCCCCCCCCTTAGGTCACAGGCTCCTCCAACAGTGCAACACAATAAAACAGATACACAGAAAAAATAGTGCAAGTAAATACAAAAATAAAAATAGTAAAAAGTGAAATAGCGCAAGAGTCTATATACAAGTGATTGGAATATGATATATTTGACAAATAATTTCTAAGTAGCAGCCAGATGAATGTTATGGATGTTGTTTCAAAGTTCAGGTGTTTAATAGTCTTATGGCCTGTGGGATGAAGCATCAATGTTGTGTAATTAACAAGGATAATCTGGTGTTTTTTGAGTTGATGAGTAGTGCAGATATCACTGTAAGATCAATCGACAGTAAAGAGAATACTTACTTCCGGGTGTAAAATCCTTCGTTATCCAATGGGAATGGACGCTCACATTGCCTTTAAGTGCCGCCGACATTGCCCGATGCGGTGCTTCCCTGAGCGTCAAATACCGCCGCCGATGGGAATACATTGCAATCTGTTGAAAGCTCTTTGCGTCCGTTTATGAAGCTGAAGGAGACTCGGCGCGTCACAACTGCACGCCATAGGACCCTGACCAAGCGTCGCTCCTGGACGTTCAGGGAGTGAGACTGTGTTGGTAAATCCAGTGTCCAGCTTGTCGCTGTGTGACAACCATGGTGAGAACGTCATGTTTGTTGCATACCTGCAAGATTCACCTGTGACAAATGTCAGCGATGTGAACAGAACTGTCACCCTACTTTCACCTGCACCCAGCAGCAAGCGGGAGAACAATATATCATACAGTCGACCCCTAAAACAGATCACACAGGAATGGAAAAGTTGTTAAGCATTATTTTGTCCAACTAGTCTACATTATGAATTTGATGTTTGTCCAAACTGCTAAGAAGCTGAGGGCTGAGTTAGAACAGAAAGACATGCAGGCTCAAAAGAGGAATGTGTGTGTAAGGCTTACATGAACTGAATTGAAACACTGTCCATTAGTTGATTAATAAACAAGACATTCAAGTCAAAGTTTTAGGCATTTTCATTTGTAGCACGCTGTAAATATGGACTATGAATGAACACATGCAATGTGGAAACACACAAATAGGTTTATTCTCAATACTCATAACAATATCAGACACAATGACTTTACTAAGAGTGAAGATGACATGAACATAGTTACTGTATGGTACTGAACACAAAATACAGTATATTGCATTTACCTCGTCCTCCAACTCTCTCTCCAATATTGGCCTCCATTGTTGTGCACAACAAAGAGCAAACCTGAATCCTATTTAAGTGTTCAAGCTCAGGTTTCCAAGTGATCTAATTTTAACATGTGCATTCTGGGTGCAGGGGCTTGATAATTGAGTGTGGTATTTCGGTGGCAGTGTTTAGCAAACAACACACAGGCTGTCGGTTTTGAATAACGTGTCTAATGTAAATAACAGGTGTGTAGTTATTTGGTCAATCCAGTGTCCAGCTTGTCGCTGTGTGACAACGTCATGTTTGTTGCGATACCTACAAGATTTACCTGTGACAAATGTCAGCGATGTGAACAGAAATGTCGACCTACTTTCACCTGCACCAGCAGCAAGCGGGAGAAATGTTTCAAGTTGTACTTATGAAGTTACGTCTACAATTAGGAGGTTGAGTAATTAAGCTTTTAACAACTGTTCCATTTACTGTGTGAACTGTTTTACGGGTCGACTGTATGATATATCGTTCTCCCGCTTGCTGCTGGGTGCAGGTGAAAGTAGGGTGACAGTTCTGTTCCCATCGCTGACATTTGTCACAGGTAAATCTTGCCGGTATGCAACAAATATGACGTTTGTCACCAGTCTATGGTTGTCACACAGCACCAAGCTGGACACTGGATTTACAGAGACAGTACAAACCGGAAGTCGTACAAACCGGATGTCAGCGAAATAAAGTTATGCACAGAGCTTGCATACTTGTATTAATCTCTATAAACGCATATCTGCATGTGAATGCAGAAATAAACTTATCCTTGTCAGACTTCAGGATTGAACTTTTACAGCATTGCCATTATATCCTTGTGTCTTTTATTTTGAAATATGTTCTTTAACTTCCGGTCCACCGGACTGCTTTTCTTCCTTCTTCAATACAAAACGGAAAATTGAATGAAGTTGTTATCAAAAAACAAAATCGGACCGTTTTTTTAATTAGGTCTTCTTGTTGTCCGTTTTATGATTCAGACAACAAAAACGGGAAAACGGCTTTGGTTTTATCGTTTCTTCTTTTTAAATCAAAAACGAAAAAACGAAAAAAGGCTGGTATTTTCGTTTTTTGGCTTTTGGTTTAAATGAAAAATCAAACTGACAAAAGGTACACGGACCTGTAACAAATATACTTATTTCAAGCAGAATCATGAGCTTAAACTAGCCAGGCACCGTGGTTGCCTAAACAAAACAAGGGAGTTTTTTCTTTAATATATTACATTTACCATTTTTGTCAAAAACTAAGAACCTAATACTGGAAAAAATATGTTTACATCGAAAGGAAATTGATAATTCTGTCCAGTTATATGGTAACATCATTTTGTTGCAGACAGGGTTTTATTTAATGCAATGTTACAACCATAAACAGTTGTTACAACATTGTGTTGACCCAATAGTATTGTGGTGGGTTATGGGGTCATACAGTATTCTTCCTAAAACTATGTCTGGCACCCTATTGGAAAAAAAACTATTCACTGCTTATGTTCACTGTAAATAAGAAACTTAGGGCTTTAATACCTACATGTTTTGCATTGTTTGAATAAATTAGAATGTTATGGATTTGTCCTAAAGATATGATATAATAAATCTTTCAGCCATGCTCAAAGTGAAATTCTAATTCAACGCTGACCCGCAAACACATGCTCAGCTGTTTCCCTGTTCTCACCTGAAAAAAGACATGTTAATGTTGCTTAATGAATTAGATCAGTTAATTAATTGAATTCATTTCAGTGTCAGCTAACAATTTTAAAACAGCATATAAACTTGTTTTTTAAAATGTGTTGGTGGGCTGTGTGTCATGTGAGTTAATTCACAAGAGTTCTATAAACCTCCTTTTATAGCGAAGCATTCATGAATATTTAATATGTTGCTGGGTTTTATTGTCTCTCCCTGGCCATTTTATATATTCTCCACTTTATTCTCTCCTCCTGTATTTTTATGTTTTTCTGATCCCTCTGTTTGTGTTTTATTATATTGTTTTGTATTGGAGTTTATGATTTTTATTTGCTGTTCTTTCGTTGGGAAAGATCTTAGTAACCTTTTTTCAGAAAACTTCTCTATGATAAAAGTTTATTATTATTATGGAGTAAATTAGGCCTCTATTCGGACACTCCAATAAGAACGCAATAGACTCAATATATAAATAAATATATGTAATAAGAAAGCCTCATAATCATTCCTGATGCTGTGCTTGTTGCTGCTGCTCTTCAACCTTGGATACTCATTTGTCGCTCCATCCCCTCAGCGTCTTATTACATGCGTCCCCTAATGAAGCAGGAATAGAATCCCTGTTTGTTCTATCAGCGGGGGACCGAGGACTGTCCTGCATAATTGGGAAGTAAGTGGAATAGATATGTGAAAGTGAATAAATAAGCCCAATGTAATTAATGAGGACCGGCGATTCGACCGATGATAATTAAATCCGCCGTGTTTTTTAATTTGCATGATTAAGATGTTAGTTAACGTTATGTTGTACCCACGCGTCGCAGGTTGTTCACTCTCAAAATATCAACATATCAGAATTCTCAACACTGCACTTAATTATCTTCAGGAGCTTTAACACTATCAGCTAAATCAATTAACTTTAATCTGCAACCAATTAAAGTCTGACTTTTAGGAATGCTAATGTGCCACATGCTGTACTTATACTTCGGGCTCGCTCAAAGACACCCAAAATGTGTCAGCGACGTCAAGCGTTAGGGGGGATTGGTTGCACATTTTCCTAACAAAACACTCAAAGTGTTTAAGCAGGAGGGATATTTTAACATTCTCCTTACACTCCACTCAAATATAAGTTTGATTATTTTCCACGTTTCGTGATTCAAATAAGGTCAGGAGTGATTTGCATATTTTGACATTTTAAACAATTCACAAATCAAAAAAAAAGAAGGATTTTTAAAAACCTGCCGCAGTGGTTTTGAAGAGAGCCAAATGGAAGGACCAGCCAGGGTACTCAATTGTGCTGTTAGAATTATACTGTCAAATGGAGAGGGCGACACTTGACAATGAAGAACAATGAGTATTTCCAAAGCCTTTTATGTCCACCAGCCACACGACTTTGAGTACAGCACTTTTACTGATATTCTATATTAATGTTTTATTGACCGAGACTGGGGGACAAGGTGAAGAGGAGGAAAATGAAGACACTTTTTGTCAATTCAGACAGAGCCATTCCCCCTGCCCCCATCTCTCACAGTACTCTAATTCATGAATGGCATTGTAACGTCATTGTAACCTTTCTTTTGCCCTAATGGTTTTGGCAGCAGCCCAGAAACTTCAGGAGATTCAATCTCTTGGTCACCTGGGAAATCCTGGTAGCATGATGTGAATGACCATTATTCCCAATGGTCTACCTTCAATTAAAGCTGCAATGTTTATTGTTTTTCTCGATAATACAATCTTACCAGATGAGTTTGACATATAAAACAGCTTCAGTCTGAATGTGTCCGACCTTGGGTGTTTATACATCGTTAACTGAAACAAAACGTTTTACAACGTGAGCAACAAAATGTGTATTTAAAAAGATTAATATGAGCGTGTTTCGGTTAAGATAAGGCCACTTTTTCATTAGGTTAAGGAAAGGTTGTGGTTAGGGTTACCTTGTGTAGAAGCCAATATGTAGTAATAACTATTCTTAATTTAATAACTGCCAGTAACGAAAACATTTTAATTACCCAATGTGTTAACTTACCAAACATTTTGAGAACAACTGATTTCCTGTGGAGCTAAATTGTTCGCCTTGAAAACAATTCATAGGATTTTTACTGCAATCTAAATTTCACATGAAGCCAGTGTAAATAAACCAGCTCCAGGGTTATATGGAAACACTGTGGAGCTGAAACTCTCAACTCCCTGTATACTTAGACTTGTAGAGCCTTACCCTAAATACTTGGTAAACTTCTTGGTCTAAAAGTGCAAGATAGACATAACAATGTAGGATTTGTGTGATCTGCTGCGTAAAGATACAATTTTGGAATGTTGTTAACAGGACATATCAAACTATTTTAAAAGTCTAGGGAGTATGATTTAGTGATATCTCGTGGTGAGGTTGCAGATTGCAACCGACTGCGAACCCCTCCCCATACCCCTCACCTTTTCAATGTTTCAGGGAATCAACAGTGTCCCCCATGTTTTGTAAACTGTTAAAAGCCCATAGCTAGAGTTTGGTTTGTCCATTCTGGGATACTGTAGAGAAATGGGGGCACAACATGGCGTATTCCGTACGAGAGAAACCACTTACATGTGGATTTGACGTGTTCATTCTAGTCTAATGAATACACAAAACACACAATTCTATTTTTAAGTGATTATACATTAATGAACAAAGTTAATATTATATTCCATTACTATCAATACATCAAAGTTAATCCTTAACATTGAAACTTGCAAGATGTATTTTTCTGGAACCAAAAATGGCCTCTTGGTTTTTTGCGAAGAGTCCTTATTTCCATGACGACAAGGTTTCACAGGTCATGCAAACTTAAACATCAAGTTGTTTTTCTCGTTATGACTGTTTTCCCTTGAAGGCACCTTTCCAAAGAGGAAAATATTTTTGCAGGATTTGCTATGGATGAGCTTGGCCAGCTGCAGCTGTCTGTTGAGGATTGGGGTGAAACGGCAGGGGGTGAGAGGGGGCCTACCAGTGACGATTACAATAAAGAAAAAGTAAAGAAGAAAGAGCATAAAGTAAAGAAGAAGGAGCATCAGGCTGAAAGCATAGTTTGCCATTCCTTGGTACTCAACCTCAGGCTGGACACTGTTTCTATGAAGACTCATCAAAAATGATTGATAGGTGTTAAGTCAGCCAAATGAGTATGCAAGGATGCTGGTGGTGGGGGTTATTTGCAGAAATGTGTCCTTGATGACACTTACCCCTGCTTTAACAGGCTCATACCTGCAACTGAGAATACCCTGGTGTGAGCAAGTTGTGTGCTTGAAGTGATTGGCCAGAGAACAAATAACATACTAGAGAATCCAAGTCATGCAAAAACATGACCATATAGTACAATCCCGCTGCTGTGAGTTGTGCAGAGTTTCAGAAGTTGAAGTCAGAAGCACACACTGTAACAGCTCTGTGATTAATACCACTGACAAAGCAGTAACTAATGATCGATTGAGGATGCTTGGATTCTAAAGACCATTTCCCCTTCACTTGCTTGCCTTTTTTTTTTTTAAAGTCATCTGATATTTTGATCACTGGCAGGGGCCATGTAGGTGGAATTAATCACTAATTTAAAGCTATAGAGCCTTCTCATTTTCACAGAACTCCACTCACAGAACGAGATTTTGAATGATGAGTGGGTTTCAGATTGACCTGATGTTAGCGGTGCGATTACCTTACGTTTCAGAGAACGTGCCATGAATGACATTCATTTAGTTTATGTAGAGTTGTATTTAGCATGAATTAGGGCTGTGCTTTGGCACTTTTACGGTGTTGTGTTAGGCACTGTGTGTGTATATTTGTGTGTGTGTGTGTGTGTGTGTGGTCTGTCTGTCTGTCTGTCTGTCTGTCTGTCTGTCTGTCTGTCTGTCTGTCTGTCTGTCTGTGTGTGTGGGTGTGGGAGGGGGGCATCATCAAAGTAATTACACCACACCAAGAGGTCCAGCATATTGTCTGTGTAAAGAAAGAAGATGGAGTCACTGTTACGTCACTTATTGGCTTGTGGACTTGAGTTATGAAGCCTTGAGTTTAGAATTGTGGCCGTCCCCATCTTGTTTTAAACCTGAAGTGACACTGTGAATGAGGTAAAGTTGTGAGCGGAAACATGGAAAGCACCCAGAATGTGCAGCGCTGTGTGGTTGCAAATTAATAACAAGGTAGATGCACCCTCAAGCAATCCTGCTTGTATTTTACTCTAATTCAGACCATCATTTACAAACAAATACATTTTGCTTTATCCAAGAAGACTATAAACTAGGGATTGAGGCCATATTCTTATTGGAAACATTTTTATGAAGGTAATAAATCAAGTAAGAAGTACAGTAATTTTCTCATAGACTTCTATGCAATTGGACTTCTTTTTAAAAGCAATCTCTTATTGTGACCATAATAATGCAAAATTGAAGAAGACCATAAACTAGAGATTCAGATCACAAACTTTTTGGAACAATCTTTACGAAGGTAATAAATTAAGCGAAAGAAGGGGAATTCTCTCATAGACTTCTATGCAACTTATCTTTAAAACCAATGTAGGCTCCCCCTGCTGGCCATTAGAATGCACACTGGCACTGACTTCACTCATACCTGGATGTTTTCCTCTAGGTTTACCTAAGTCTTTTTTTAATGTCTCATATGTTTAAGTAAATATGATTATCTATTAATTGACTTTTCTTAACTAGACCTTCATCAGGCAAATGTAGTCTTGTATTCAAAACGTTGCAACTATTTTAATGTTTTTTGCAGGTTAGACAGGAAGCTTATTTGCAACTTTTAATCAACTCATCCCTCCTACACAAATGCCACACAGGATGGTTTTGAAAAGTTGTTTCCTGCTCTGTTTACCTACTAAAATGTTTTACTGTGATTTGTAAATGAACAGCCGCCCGGAGCTGTCTTTTTTCATACATTTAACTCTCCACACACACGTCCGATATGTGTCCGTCAATGAAAACTTCATTCATTCCAAGGAAGAGAAACATGGCTCAACATTTACAGCCTAATGTATTATGCAGCAGAGTCTTTTAAAAAAAGTTGATTGGAGAATTCCCAACTGAAACGCAGCTGCAACATCAAAGTGTGAGTGGGAAGGAAATTAAACGGTACAGAAATAAATAATGGTAGACTTGATGTCTTTGCTAATTGGGATCTCTGGCACTCGGGTCAAAAGGCCTCCACTGTGTGAGCCTAAGAGGCTGTTATGTTAAGGGGGAACAATAACATGTTGTGCTTTGGCTCCCTGAATATGCATGCACGCACTTCAGGTTGAGTTGAGGGAATGGGGAGATATCAGCATGCCAAGGATTAATACTCCGTGGGTTGTTTCATCAAACGAGTGTCATAGCCGAGGGGAAAAAATCAACCTGTGTCAGACAATACACTGACCATCCTCTCCTGCTTCACTAATGAAGGCTGCTCCCCCCCTCCCCCCAAGGCTGCCAAGTATCCGGACAAACACTAGAGGGCCCTCTCCCGTGGACAGCAGCATGGGCCCCCTTCTGCTGTCACTCACACTCAAACACAGCTTTGCAACCATGACCTTTTCACAAACGGTTTTAATAAGACCTGTGTAACACTTCCCCTGCTACTTGTCTTTCAATAATGTGGGCTTAAGTTTTTCCATCATGTGTCGAGAATACAAATAAACTGTCACTTTAAAGGGCCAGGGAATTCAGTAAAATGCCTTCAAGAGGATAGTTACATTCTATTGTGCCAACTGGGCACAACGTCCATCTGTTTGCTGCTATCGAATGACAGAGTAAATGAGCTTCGGTTTGGTTTTACTAATTACATGGCTTCCACTAATAACCGAGAAAGGCGAGGGTCATCTCAAATAAAATTATAGAGTGGGGGAAAATGCAGTAATGAGAGGGTTTTTACCTGCACACACCTATGTAATGTCTACAGCTACGGTGCACCCGGCAATTTGAGACGATAACCTTTGCGCGTCAGTGCCTGGGCAGAGCGGCATGCGTTCATTTGTGCGCCTGTTGACCCGGCTCCTCATCAACCCAATGAGCGCCGTGCAGGGGAGGCTCTCTTCTCCGCCGTGCATCTCTCCTCCATCTCCCTCCTCACTTTTCCAGTCGGCCAGCAAGCCTGTCGGAGCTCTTAACTACAAGCCCCACACTGTCTGTCTGTCACTCTGCGCGTTGACAAACTGCGGGAAGGATATCTAGCCTCTTGCCTCTGCCGTTTTTTCGCTCGCTTTCCCATCAAACGCCTTTGAATGAAACGAATTGGGACTTTTAGTTTTTGCGTAACGAGAGAAACATCGTGAAATGATGCAGCAGCAGCGGATGCAAGTCTCTTTGGTAAGTCACCGTAAACCTAACAGGTATTACTGATGGTGTTTAGTGGATGGACTTATTCTCTTTCTCCATAGCGGGGTTTCAGTGCTTTTTTTCACGGCACGGAGCCACGTAGCAAGTCTCCCAAAAGGTCTGCAACTTAGGCTGCTTTATTTATTCCCATTTCACTCTCCTATGTCGCGATTGGTCTCGCTTAAATGCTGCTTATGCATGCTTTATTCCCGTAAACCGGACTGCTTGTGCGCTCTAGTTCCACATTTGATGCACTGACACGGGCTCATTGGAAACAACGTATCCTGAAATGGTAAAACTTCAGAGAGACAGGGAATTAAGGTAATTTGGGTACGTGATGCAGACTTTAGAGGCTGTTAAAGGCATGAAGTTGAAACTTGGTGGGTTATTTATTGGTTTTATTTGACATTATATTGGAAAACGAATAGCTCATGCATGTGTATGGACTACCTTGGACAGCTCCGCCGCTACCGGTGCTCGGTGTGTGGCTGAGCCGTCTGGACCGGTTGTTTTCTGCCGGGGAGCTGTCCTACCCCCGTGGTGCTGAAACAGGCTGCTTAGTCACGGTCCAAAATGACTTAAAATGCTCTAAAATAACAGGAAAAATCTTATTTTCACGTAAGCTATTTATGTTTAATTGGTAAAATTGTAAAAATGTGTATATCTGTATTTTTTCAGGTTTTTACTCTCATGTTCAAATGGTTTTCGCTTTTTTTCCTTACATATATTTAACAAAATCTGCCCCAGTCTCCGGGTTATAGTTGTAGAATGTCACAGGATCCCTCCTCACTTCATGATATTGCAGTTGGCTTCAGGTGGAATGCGTTATTGTCCTTGGAATTGCTCTCCTGGAGCCACACATGCAATATGAGCACAGTGACATGCAGTGTGTGTAGTAAAAGTTACCGGAATTAACCGGGATGTGATAGCATGTCCACCAGCATCAGATGAGTCTGAGGACAGCTCAAAGACAAACCTTTGTGTCTGTGCTTTTTTTATTTTCTTCCTCTAGGTTTTGCATTTTTGGGATCAATGCATATCAGTGTGAAGCCACTGAGGTTGTAAAATGGATATTAAAGCTAAAACAGTTCTTGATTAAAGGGCAACATTTACATATTTTTCTCATCAGAGTCACTCGGATGTGTTTAATTTTTGTATTTTATTTCAGTCTTTTTGTGTTAAATGAAAGTTAAATTTCATGCCTATTAGGGAAGAGGTAGTTTGAGTGTTATAATACATCAATGTTGAAACACCTTCCCTGAATGCCTTCACATATATCTCATCTGGATGATACCTGCAGCGCTGTTGACATTGTAGCGCTCACCTGCTGCCACCCCATCAATCTCAGGCTTAAAAAAATCTTGCGTGCAAGGATGTTTAAGGAATTTGATTGCAGAACGATGACAATAATTTCTACACAGAAAATGTATTGTGAAGACATTCATCATAAAGGGGAACATGTAATTGCTCAAAATCTTTCCGGGATAATCCCCAGAACAACAGATTAAAGCAACGCAATCTGATGTTGTGGGCTGAATAGCCTCGGAGTACAGACATCCCCATTTGTTGTTCAATTGTAGCAACATTATATGGAAACAAGATTGGGATAAAGTGCCATGAATGCTGCGGCAAGATCGTTCGCAATGATGAAGTGACGTCTTGCCTTCTTATCCCAAAATGAGAATTTTCTTCCTAAAACCCGTTTTTGGTTTATTTTCCTTGCCTCCGAAACTGTTTTCCCTTCCCTTCTCATTCCGTCTGTCTCCTCTGATTAGAATGTTTATTGGCCTCCACGCTCTTTATCCCTGCCTCCCTTTTTTCTCCCCCCACCTTCTTCAGACAACTCCTCACAAGACTTTAAGACAACTAACGGACAACTGCTTCCTTTTACAGGTCTCCCCCTCGGAATAACGCCAAATGGATGCTGCGCAGAGCTCCTCACCCCCTCACCAACTGCTATGGAGGCATGCCAAGCCATGCAAGTGACCTTTATCGCACCATGAATGTACGCTCTGCAGTTCAAAGAGGACACAAGTAACCTTTTCTCATTATCTAAGAAGGAGCTGTTGATCTGACGACAAGAGCCAAAGAGAGACTTTGTAAGACAATAGACAGACAAACAAACAAAAACACACGGGAGACAGGATGCCAAGGCGGTCAGAAGAGATGCTGGTGGATCTGTGGATGTCCTTGCTGCTAGTGTGGATTACTTGCGTTCCCTGCGTGTCTATGACTCCGATCATAGGCCCGTCGAAAAGTACACAAACTGGTGGGTCCGCAGCGGTGGCGAGCGGCCCTGGCGAAGGACAAAGATTACTGAGCCGCGCCAAGAGAGGATGGGTTTGGAATCAAATGTTTGTGCTGGAGGAATTTTCTGGACCCGATCCAATTCTGGTTGGCAGGGTGAGTGCTGTGATTGTCAGCGTTATATTAAGCTTTCTTATCGTGTGGAAACATTAATTCGGCCATTTGAATGCTCCCTCCGTTTTTTTCTCCGTCTTCTTCTTCCCATGGGCAGTGGGAGGGTTTTGGGTTGTCAAGGGGAAGCAGAGATACGGGGACAAGAGAGATGGATAGAATGCTTTTGGAAATAATTAAACTCTCATTAAATAATGGTTCTCATTCGCTGTGTTGGACGTCCTTGAAATCCAAGATAATGTGTAACAGACAGATTTTAATGTTACTTTGGTACTATTTTCCACACAAAATGCATGTCTTTTTTTTATTTCAATCTACCATTATTCACCCACAATCATTTCTTTCTGACTCTTTGACTTTGACATAGCATAAGAAAAACTTATTTAGTCGGTTTTCTTAATGAATAGCACTGCGGGCTAATCCTGCAGCTAAGGGCCACCTGCTCCCTGGCCTGTGTGGAAGTGTCAGGCTGGTTTCAGGGGGTGAGGGGAGGGGAAAAGCCCGGCCAAAGCAGCTTGTTCACAGCTCATTGCTGGGACTCACCTGGGGAGAGTCAGCCTGGCAGTCACGCTCGCCCCCCCCCCCCCCAGAATATCACCCAGCCACTTTGGCATGGAACGCGAAAGCAGGCCACGCAGCATATTTGATCTCGTTCAGTAATAGCTTTCACAAACAGTGTCGTGGCACCTGATATTTGATAATTGGTGGGTAGGCCTTTTTTGTTTATGACACTTTGCCATTGAAATATACATTGTCACCCCCTATGACATGGCACATGAAGCAAAAAAGCTGAGAAAAAGAAATCACTTGCAGTCCAAGCAAAGACTTTTAATTTCCTCTTGTTTATTTATTTTCCTATCCCTGGCATTGTCATATGGCTGCATCAATTAAACATTTGCCACCATGTAGGATTTGCACCTGTGTTTTCCAAATACCATACGAACACAAAAATGCTGTTAAGTGATGCATTAATTTTTCAAGCGAGTCAATTAGGCTGCCTCTGCTGGATTCCACAATGGCTGCTCATCAAAATGCTGGAACAAACAAACACTCATCAGGGGCCACGGTGACCAAACATCAGCATGGCATTTTTGTAGACATTTTAACTGCAGATGTCTTAAAACATGGCATCAAAGACTAAATGTAATACCTACAATCATCAAAAACCGAGTTGTGATTCATAATTCCAAGCTCACCCACAGTTTGAACACCATGCTGTGTGAGTGTGAAACGCTACAGGGGATTGGTGGCACAAAATCAACTTCCCCTGTCAAGAGGGATGCTTTTACTCAAGGCCTCTCTTAATGCTTTGCAACAAACTTGACAATATGGATAGGTTAGTCACAGGCATAAGCATCTTCCTGTTGAAGGACATTCAAGGATTGGGCGCGGGGCGGGGGTAAAAAGGGGGGGAAGCTCAGGATGAAGAAGAACTTGCCTTTTGCGAGGTGATGATGATGATGATGATGGGTTGCATTCACTGCAAGGTTAAGTGCTCATGACTATGCCTGGCAGAGCTAAGATAAGTCCCGTGTTGAACCAAAGATGGCACTGTATTGGTTTATAAATCTCTCCCTTTTCTCTGTCGTTTTTCTCTGTGTTTCTCACGCTTGATTAAAAAATGAATCAAATGGGTGGGAGGTGTCATTCAAACGGGTCACGCAGCGCTGTGTATTTTGTAGTTTCCTGCTTTGTCTGTGCTATTATCAAGGAAGAGCAGGACAAGACTGGACTCTTTCCACCCCATAGTTTTTTATTACCAAGTGTGCTCTGAGGTTTAATTATACGAAGCATCCCCAATCTACTGCCTGTGACTAGGCTCCCCTCAACTACACCGACACCAGAGTGAGAGATAGTGCTTGTGAGAGGGACAGAGAGGAATTGTGCCATCGATTTTTAACCGTGTGTCATTCTCGGTGTTCTCTCTCTCGGTGGCGGAGGCTATTAGCATAAACGCAGGGAAGTCGAGGGAGGAGGGTTTAGAGGAGGCGGACGTGTGGAAGAGTGAGAAGGACGGCCACAAGGCGTGACAGCACCCTTCCCTTTCGCTGTTCTTCTCCAGCGCGCCGTTTTCCTGACATTGTGATTCACCGAGCGCCGTGTTTTCGTCAGCCCCCGTCAGTCCCGCGGAGCAGACATGCGCTACCTGTTAAAGTGAAGCAGGAGAGACAGCTGTGAAAGCTTGTTGCTCGGATGTGGCTTTAAAAACGAACACGGTGTTGGAAGGGATTTTAAGGATTACTCATCACGAGCCAGGGACGCTTCAGAAATAACGCGTCATTAAGAATAGAAACGGGCAAATGGAGTGTGAAGGTAGATAGGCTTGAATATATTGCTCACACGGACGGGGGGGGCTTGGGGACACGCGTTTGCTCGTTGTTTGCGACGAGTGGGAGATAGCTCTTCAACAAGTAGAGACCCTCATGTAGGCTAGGCAACAGAGGGTACTTTTAGGTAAAGCAGCTCTTGGTTTACCATTCCACAGCCATAATGGAAAAGTGTAGCCTGGTTTTTAAAGTAAATGAGAGTTCCTAAGTGTTTAAGGTTGTTGAAGACCTTGCTTTGTTTTGGTATGAGGCCTATACAAACCCTAATGCCATGTTTTCCCACCATTTTGCCTCTTAAATCAAAGATATTTCAATTATCCAGACATACAAAGAAGCAGCTCATTTACACCAGGCAATTAAAAGCAAAACATCGCCTTAGAACAAACAGACAAACACGGAACAAATTGCTGTGTTTATATCAAAGAGAAGTCAGAATTCTTCCCTTTGTAATGCGTGGCAGATTGATGGCTTGAATATCTAACAGCCTCAGACGTAACTTTTCTAGAATCCCTTATTTACCCGACAATCATTAAGCATATGGTGTGTGAGGATTGATAATGATGCGTCCCGCTCTGACGAATTGTTGCGCAGATCTGGTAAATTGACTGATCCCTCATCCCATTGTCCAACGCTTTTATCCACCGCGGCATTGTATGTGTTTTTTTCGCACAAAGACAAATGATAATCAACCATTAATATTCATCAATTCAGGCTTGCACTGCAAGATTGCAAGGACTAACAGCGAAACAGAGAGGAAAAAAGGCTTGATTATTGATTCAGCAAAGAGAACGGATATGTTCGCAAGAAAAAACCTTTTTGTCTTTGTGTGTGCTGAGAGAGAAATACAAGCGTCATTCTTCCAAACAAGCTGTTTGACAGGAATCCCAACAAGATGGGCCAAAGTACTTTTAGATAGGTGCAGTAATGGAGGTCCGCAGGGTGTTTTGGCTTGGAGCAGAGGGGATAGTCTGCAGTTTAAGTGATGTATGCTTTATACACCTCTAAAATTGAAGACTCTTTTCTAGTACGGACTTTCCTGAGATGCTGTAATCCTTCTGCCCTGTTTAGAGGTCCACTCAGGTGAAACTGATAAGTAATCAAAGCTTGGATTCATTGGTTAAGTATGTTCCTTGAGAAAACAGGTGCCCTTAATATGTATGCATGCATTTTCTGAAATGTGTTACTCTTTTTTGTCCGTTTATCTCCTCAGTAAATCATTTTTTATCTGGGATGTTTCTTTTTTTTGCCCCAACGTTTTTTTGCTTTGTTACCTTCTGCACTTTGGGCTGCTGGTACAAGATGTGGGATATCAGTCTATAAATACTGAAGCAAGCTACTTCTGCTCGGCTGGATTGCCTCGTTCTGTCTCTGTCCCCTCACCTCCACCTCTCTCCCCTCTCTGTTTCTCTATAACTGGGTGATTATAGAGAGACTGACTCTTGAGCCCAAGTAAGCTCGCCTCCGGGGCCGATGAGGTGTGGTAAGATGACATTGTTCAAATCTGTCCATGTGTTCGGCTTTGGCAATGCGAGGCAGCAAGGCAAAGCTGGAGTGGGATTGAGTCTTGACTGCAGCATACTCTCAGGTTCTCTGGTCCTTCCACAGGACAGACTGTTACTGGTTTACAGACCAGATGTTGATCCCAGTTCTTGAGTTGTGTCAATGTGTTTCCCCCTTCTGATGTTATCAGCCCAATGGATGGGTGTTATCAGTGGTTATAAGAATCATAGATATGTGTTAGAAGTGGCCTGCTAAGCCGACTAGTAGGTTCATAAGACCGTTATGACCTTTTCACATGGTTGATCACCATTACAGATACAATAAATCTCACACCTCTAGCAGCCTTAGTTATTATGTTGGGAGCAAAGGTGGAAGTAAGGTGCCTTAGAGTAGAGAGCACCAAAGTCTGAAGGTGGAGGTCAGAGTGGGTCAAATAAAAACAGAACAAGAGCGCCCAGGAGCATGGAGTTTGTGAACATTGAGATACCAACCTGTTTTAGGGTACGTTACGCAGCAATTTACACATTTTAACCCAAAACCATGATTGTTTCCAAACCTAGCCAAGGAGTTTGTTGCATAACTCTAACCAAGTCATTTTGTTTGATTTCACAACGTTAACCATGTGTTCCCGGGACCGAAGTGGAGCATCATATTTCCTCTCGTAGGGCTATACAGGGCTTTACAACATTGCATAAATGGGTCCTGACAAAGCGTCCGTATATGAGAATAAATTGTTGACCCCCTTCTTTACGGAGTAATGTCAATGTGGCCTTTGAGCAACGATAATTCAACCTTCATTTGCATTAACCCCTTTCTAAGAAGCGGATATCTCGCTGTGGCTTTGATTGATAGATGCAGAGTGGGAGTTAACGAGAATATTACCTGAATTATTGCCAGTGATTGATAGCCATTATGACACATACATTATAAGCATTGGCTCGGTTATAATACATTGTCAAATATAGCCCAAATTAGACACAGTGAGAGGAGGTGAATCAGAAAGCTGTCAATAAACCGAGGAATGGAAAATCCCGTCTGTATGTTTGTTGGACTCCATTTCAGTTTCTCACACCCACAGCAGCTCGTGGAGATGCAGCTCTGTAATCTCTCTTCAGGCAGCACCACAAAGATCCGTATTGAGCTGCAGTCTAGCAGCAGCTCCTCTGTCTCCCAGCCCTTAGATCTCCATCCCCTCCTCTTGTGTAATTTAGAAAAAAAAACATGCTTACATCCCTCTGTTCTCTGCCTCCACCTCCTCTCCCTGCTCTGTCAACGCGCTCCTCTCTTTCCCCGAGGCTCACCTGTACAGTATATCACTGGTGGTGCCGGCAGGGCCATTATATCAATGGGCCATGGTCACAGTCTCCCTCTTCCTTTCCAATCTCTCCCTCTGTCTGTCCCTCCCGGTCTGTAATAAAACACAGGGCCCGGCGGTGGCTCTGATAGAGCTGTGGGATCACATTAGTGCTGCCCTCCAAGAGCTTGACAGGTTTTCTATGTCTCTGTGTTGTCGCCTGGTTCCCATTAAGAAGCAGTGTATGTGTGTGTCGTACAGTAGTCCAGACGGCAGTGCTCTGGACTAAAATGAGATGAGCGGACAGGCTCAGATGGAGTATATTTAGACGGTAAATACAGCATGTCCGTGAAGCTTTATAGCTGGTGTATCTTTGCAAACACTCATAGTCATATTTTCTGAAAGATTTCTCCCTAAACTGTTCTCTGTGTGTTTTGAGCAAAAATTGCTGCGAATTCTGTTTGTGTTTCCAATTTACCAGTGACCTTGTCCTCGCTGGCGATATTGCTTTGAAAGCCATTGCTTGTATCTTAAATGTTATTGCTACTTTCAAATTGGCAGATCATTTTTTCGAAATATAATTCCGTTTCCCTTTTTCATGTCTATTTTCCGAACACACTCACACATATAAACACAACGTTCCGTCTCTCCTCTCACATGTACCTAGTCACCGCTCTGCATTAAATCACACACTGTGTTTTCCTCCCTGCGTATGACCACGAGGGAGCTGAAATCATGTTGCAGTTCAGTGTATCGCAAGGAGGCACATGACGCGTCTCGTCCGCGATCCCTGGAAGCTCTCTTGTGTACATGCATCAGCTGCAATTATAATTTAACAGGAAAGTACATCCATTCGCACGGCTTCAGAGTCCCCGAGCAAAATAACAAGCTTGCTGCTATCACTCACATCTGTGGCTCAGCATGATTAAATCCATGTCGTACAGTGAGAGGCTCGGGCGGGGGCCACTTTCCTGAGCTCCTACACCCGAGCTAATTCAGAGTAAATGGCCCCTTTATGGTTTCACCTTGGACTGCACCGCCGCGATTATCTCAATCCCATGCTGGTGTTTGTCAGTCAAAGGTGTCAAACTCGTATGGCGAAATTCCTGAAAAAAGCCCCCGCCTCTCATTAACACTCCCCTACTCCCCACCCTTTTTTAACTGCTACTCTCATCTCCTCCTGCCTCCCTCACACTCTTTGGCCTGGGCTGCCTGTGCGGAGGCGGAGCGCTTAGCAGGCTAAATCATCTGGCGCTCTGCCTTGAACTTTGCTCTAACTAATTTATAGGAATTAAAGCAGTTCACCTCAAACGCTTGGCCCGTGCGCCACTCGGGCTATATTAGTTTCCCAAAAAAAGGGGGGGATTTGTTTATACTTTATTTGGATTATTTATGTCAAAAAGCATCAAGAGATGCATTTGCAATGTAACAGGCTTAAGCCACTTGTCTTGAGCTGACATGTAAATGATTGTTGATATGTCAGACAAAACCCTTGTATAATCGCGTTTCGAGACGCGGCGTTAAAGAGTCGGACATTCTGCTTACTTATGAATCCAGTCAAAACACTGGCCCGAAAATCAGCGGCTGCAAATGAGGTTACAATTATTCAAATCAAAAGATTATGATTATCTGAAACCTTCTAATTGGCCCGTGCCTCTAACATGGAAGTCGTGGGCACAGAAGCAGCAGCTCAGAGATTCCTGCTCCATGTGCCAGTGTGCTCTCTCGGAGCTCCATGTTTGGCTGCGCTCCCCAGGAGGCTTCCTCTCCTATGGATAGAGCCCAGCGTATATGAAATGCTGCAGGCGGCTGCAGGAAGCTTATCCCTGTGCCTCTGCTCCCATACACGTCCCATCCGCCAAACTGGGACTGCCGGAGTAATCTTGTTAAGGATGGATGTTGTTATTGTGCAGCTGGATGTACATTTGGCTTCACGGTTAGCTCGGAGCACACGTGGGCTGGAGAGACAATGGGGAGGGAGTTTTGGATACAAGCGGGGGGGAGTGAGTGCCTATTTCTGGCACATGAAAAACGCCAGTCCTCCACCATCTCTTTACTTTTCCCTCCACATAATAACAACAAGCACGGTAAACAGTGGATGTGACATTTACTTGAAGATGGGTGTCTTCACCTATAACAGGTATTAAAGATGATGATTATCGTCGGCGTGGAGCGCAAGGCGGAAGGTTGCTCACCTCAATCATTGAGTTGACAATAAAAACACACACGGGAGAAATCAATGGTTTCGTCATTTTCTCTCTTCTCCCTCCCTTGACGCATCCACTCCTGACGCTGGTATCTGAGTGCCAACAGGCTGTGGCTTTGACCTTTCTCACAAATGAATTATTTCGGTTTAATGATCCCTTCTGCAGAAAGAACAAAAAAAAGACAGCTGAAATAAAAAGCCACGGGAGGAGAGCGGGAGATGTAAAAGGGCACCCACACCTTATAGACTTTTCTTTTTCCCTCCTACCTTACTTTCAGTCTGCCTGTGAAGACACCTGTATCCCTCTAATAAAGCCTCTGCCTTGTGTTTGCGTCTCCAAGGTGCATGTGATACATCTAGCCCGAGCCTTATAAATGAACCGACTTCAAGGAGAAAATCCTCTGGATGTAACACGCAGGTGGCGATGATGGAAACACGCTTTTTTGTGTGTGTGTGTGACACTTTTTTCCCTTTTCCACCAATGTTTGATTAATTCTTCTTCTTTTTTCTGTCACATCAGAATAAAGAGGGAGGGAAGTGGAGGAGAAGGTGGGGGGATGCATGAAAAATTCAAAACGTTATAATATAAAATCCAGATGAATCATGAATGCTTAATGGGAATCAGGAGCCTGAACGTGCTGGATGTTAAAATTGTTCTCAAAGAATCCTGGTGTGATTACTTTGTCTGCCAGCCGCCGTGTGCACAAAGATGGACACGGCACGTTACGTCGCTTTGATGGCAACGAAATGAGGTGTTGGGGGACGACGAATAGCGGATGCCAGAAACATGTGAAAAGCTTTTCGGGGAGTAGAGGCCGGCTGTTATCGAAGTCTGGCTAATTGTCTCTATCCTAGCCGCGATCGTGTGTTGTTGTGCTCGTGGATCGGACATGCACCGACGGTCCGTCTGATGAAATATTAACAAATCTTTGCTAACACACGGTCTTCTCCATTGTGTTTTAATGAAAGGCAGAGTTCCAAGAAAAACTTCTGCTATTATGAATAATAGAACATCCAATTAGTGTAACATCATCGCAGATGAGTTTGATAAAAGAGCTGTTCTGGTGAGGAGGAGTGTGAACATTTAGTTAAGTTATCAAACTGTTTGAATGTGGTCGGGCCGCGTGGGTCAATTGCTTATGACTCGGCACTGACGTCAGACAAGGTTAAACTTAAGGGAGGTTTTTTTACGAAGATTTACATGGAAAGAAGCTATGATGATACTGTGATACTGCAACTGTGTTGCCTTTTTGTCTTTGACGAGAGGAGGAAATCATTTTTGTACATATTTGTGGAAGGAGTGCCTAAGCCCCAAGCTCCCACCGCAGCAGTCAACTGATATTTGAGAGAGGAACTGTTAACTTTATGAAGAATGTCACATTACCTTCCAATGTTCAAACAATACTTGTTTTTCTCCTCCCTTTCCCTTTTTTTTCAAACCTGAGCTTTGCTTACTGCTTAACCCTCACATAGGACATTTCCGTTTTTGTATATTTCTGTGTTTTGCCTTATAAATTGTCCTTTCTTTACAGTATAATCAAGTTTTACACATCCCAGAAATCAGCACAACCTCAGCTAATGATAGATGTCACTCATTAGAGACTTATATACACTATAATAGGGGATATTTGTCCATAAATAAAAAATAAACCAAAAACGGAACTTGAATTTTTTACTTATTTGATTAAAAATAACTGCTAACCATAAGATTGAAAGAAACATTCAACACAGAAAAGTGCACACATTTATTATCATTGTATCAGAACTGATTAGAAGATTCTAACTTATTCTTTTCATTAGTTATGCCCGTTCTTTTGGGCAGTGTCCATGGGCATTCTTTTGCCAGGAATGTCGTTTTTTGTCCTGCCAATTTTGAAGACTACACATGATTCGTCTGAATTTTCATCGACATCGTCACCTTGAAAAATCCGCTCCAAAGCCTCAGCTGTAGTAAGCTTCCTTGCCATACCTCAGTCTACTTTTAAGACACTAAAAGAACGTATTCCAACTTTTATTTTGTTTTCGCGGGTGGAAATATACCGGCTCTCGTTTCATTACACAAAACAACAGAACTGACTCTGAATCAGACTCCGATTGGCTGTGACTGCATCCACTCAGAGTGTCCGATTCAGAAACGTGACTCTTACACTATTTACGTCACAAACAAAAATGGTGGATGAGAATAGACCTATAAAACAGACAGAAAAGGATAAGCAATGCGCCAGAATCAAGGTGAGACTATCCGCATCTTTTAAAACTTTACGCACATTCGTTTCACCGAAATAAGTAAACGCCTCTCAATGAAAAACTTAATAGAGTTGTTTATTGCCGTTTCTTTAGTTTAAGAGGAAAAACACGGCATGTCTCTGGCTCAAACAGCTGAGAAGTTATGACGCTTTGAACACAACGTGATATTTTGGATTGTATACGGCCCCGTGGGTCTCAGAGGGTTAATAGGACTTATAGTACAGTTACAGACGGTTATTTTCCTTGTATGTGTAGCCCTAATTGTCAGGTTGAGTTGCTAAGGGTTCTTTTGCCTTCTTTCCAATAAAATGGAATTTGATAGAACTCTGCTTAGGTGCTGAAAGTGCTGAAAATATATTTGAAAAAACTCAACAGCAATGTCTCCTTAGTGAAATCTTGAACTTGTTACTCAAGATAATCCACAGCTTGTTGTGAGCTGTTTCATCGGAACTACTTCTTTATCTAATAAAGAAGGTACTTATCTCCAACTTTAATCAACCTCAAAACAATCCAGATTGATAAAAAAGTAATACAGGTAAGAAGTTTGGATTCCACACAAAATGTCCAATCTACAAAGCTATGTTGGAACAATTAGCTTTATATTGGAAAGAAGGCAGAAACTTCTACCTTTCTATATTTCCAATATTTGGCAATTCACACCAAAACTAGATTGATAAAGAGTACTACTGGTGAGAGGTTGATTTTGGGGTGAATTGTCTCTTTAAGTTTGTACTCCGAAAAGCGTATGCTACCAAGCTAGGTGACAGCCACTTACTTGCATTTAGAAAGTGTTAGCCCAGATTGCTAATATGTGACCTGCTCCATCGAAATCAGTCGCATTGACCCGAAGACACATTTTGAGTTGTATACACTGTTGGAAAGAGGAGATTCCTAGCTTTCTAATGATATCAGGATTGTTTTTGTACTCCAAATATTAAGCAAAATATGTCACATTATATAATGACTGTCACCGAGTCATCATTTTGAGAAAAAGGCCTTCAAAGTTTCCTCTTCTCTGGAATCCATCGATCTGATTGATAGCGGAGCAAATGATCAAAATACTACGGAGGGAAGATATTTTCGCTTGGATTACTGGTCTGGGGGAGGCTCGCGAGTGTGTGTGTGTGTATGAATGTGTGTGTGTGTTAATGTAATTTTGCGTTTGTGTATTGTGTTTGTTTCCCGGGGAAAACACTCACGAGAAACACCGGCTGTTGTTATGCCTGCTGTGACGTCAAGTTACTCCGTTCTCCGCTTGTAATTATGCCGTTACAAGCTTCAAAGTTGTATTTATCATCTGAATTTGCCGAAACAAGTGTAATATTCTGAAAGCCAAGACTTTGTTTAATTGAAATCAGATGAAAACAAACTGTAACGGACCCTGCCGTGTTATCCAAGGGCGCCGGAAGCAGCAGGGGGGCCAGGGGGCCATTGGCCCCCCCACTTTACAGCCCTGCCCCACATTCTCGCAGCAGCGGATGCCGCGGAACACTGTACACATCCCGTTTCAATAATTCCCCTCTACTCTAAAGTCGCATCTAAAAAGAACGCCATCTGATCTAGCTGTGTATATGTTTGTTATTTTTTATTGTTATATTCAATCTCATTAGCTACAGGCATTTTTGAAGCTTGTAAAGGGAAGATGACAGCTCTCACTCGCCACTCTGCTCTTCCACAGCGCCGCTCCCCCTCCCTCCGCTGAAATTATGAATGTAAGGCGTATAGTAATCATAGATAACACGGCAGGGTCCGTTACAGTTCGTTTTCATCTGATTTCAAATAAACAAAGTCTTGGCTTTTAGAATATTAAACTTGTTTCGGCAAATTCAGATGATAAATACAACTTTGAAGCTTGTAACGACATAATTACAAGCGGAGAACGGAGTAACTTTACGTCACAGCAGGCATAACAACAGCCGGTGTTTCTCGTGAGTGTTTTCCCCGGGAAACAAACACAATACACACAAAGGCAAAAATACACAAACACACACACGTATACACACACACACACTCGCGAGCTCCCCCCAGACCAGTAATCCAAACGAAAATATTTTCCCTCCGTTACTACTTTGATCATTTGCTCCGATAATAATCAATCAGATCGATGGATATCCATCAAATCCAAATGTGGAGATGACAGCTTTGTAAATACCGGAGTTAATAACTGGAACTTTTCACAGAGTGTGTTCAAAAAAAGTGCGCTTACTTCAGTCAAACACCAGTCAACATTCAGCTTGTCAAACAAGAGCGTATTGAGCAGGAAAAAAGGAGAGATGGAATGATGGAGCAACTGCGCTGTCATATGTGTGGGCTGGACCTGTATAGTTTAATTTACAAGAAAGGAGTGAGCAGAGGGTAGAGTTGTCCATTCTTGTTCTGTTTTCTGTGACTATCTTCCTCCCCATGCTGAACACCCTCTCAGACTTTCAGTTGCGCGCGCTACTAAAGAGACGCGTTACCATGGAAACCAAACAATGTTGTAGCTGTATTGAAGTCCGAGTGGAAACATTAACATTTGGAGCGTTATGTTAGAATGAAACAGGTCGTGACTCACAAATCAGATTCAGTCAGAAATCGGGAGAAATGCGGGATAAATATGACCCCGGGACCGGGAGGAAATCGGGAGTCTCCCGCGTAACTCGGGAGGGTTGGCAAGTATGTCACATACACACGCACTTTTTGGCCCCCCCACTTCTGAAATGAAATCCGGCGCCGCTGGTGTTATCTATGATTACTATACGCCTTACATTCATAATTTCAGCCGGAGGGAGGGGAAGCAGCGCTGCGGAACAGCAGAGTGGCGAGGGAGAGCTGTCATCTTCCCTTTACAAGCTTAAAAAATGCATTAATCGTGTGATTTTGGAAATAAAAGTTTCATATTCTGAAAGCCAAGACTTTGTTTATTTAAAATCAAACAAAACACCCGAACTCCGAAAAACTATTTTTTTTACGCAAATCCACGTTTATTTTGAAATGTGCCGTTGCGACTTCCGACTGATTTCGATAGAGCGGGTCACATATTAGCACTGATTTACACTAGATGGAAGTTTCCACCTTGTTATAAGAACACCTGCTGAGACTTTGGCAGCTCTTCCACACTTAGTGTTGTGTCCAAATGACTCTTGGGACTCAGCAACAGCTAACCATTAGCCCAGTAGCTATTTAACTGTCTGAGTGGTCATTGGAAATGAAGTGAACACATTATTTGTACTGCTCGCTCACACATGATTTGCACCAATCCCATAACAGTGCTAACACTGTCATTCACAACTAAATGGGATCCAATTGAGAACACTACTGTCAAGGGCACTGCTGAAGAAAAAACTCAAATTGACTATTTTTATAAATGAATGACCAAATGCAACATTTTTCATTTCACTTCAATTTTAAATAATAAAAAGCTTTTTAATAATTATAAGTAGCAACCTAAGTGGCTGTTATATAATAGAGCTATCCATCTTCTTAGCTTATCCTACTCAGGGTCACAGGAGGCTGGCACCTCTCCCAGCATGCACTGGGCATGAGGCGGGGTACGCCTTCCAGGCTGCCAATCTATCACAGTGCTCAACACACATTGACACCTTCACACTCCCATTCACACCTACGGGCCATTTAGAATTTCCACTTCACCAGTTAACCTGCATGTAGCGCCACAATGCTGCTTTTATTAATTAATGGTATTTTTAGCGTGTTTTCTCAAAAATAGAGCTGAGTGGCGTTAAAAAAATGTAAATAAGAGCTTGATTTCCTTTTCAGAATTTAAGAAGGTTGCCAACAATATTATCCTTTGAGGAAATTCTCTTTAGCAAGAAGTGTACTTAAAAATCTCACAAGAACGAGGAGCCGTCTCTTGGAGAGGGAACCCCCCGCTAGTCTCATGAGAAGAAGAGGGAACACTCTGCCAAATGGCACGGTGCCCTTTCATGTTACTTTCTGTTCTTTATCTGTGTCACGACGCTGTTAACTGATGAAGACGTGGGAAACATGAGGCAGCGATTTTTGAATGGCTCCACAGATCTCTAAATGGTTTTTCATCGAGGGTTGTTAGTGGAGATAGGGGGGAAACAACCTGGGCCAACCCCAAAACCATTGTAGCCTCCATCTGGATGGAGGCAGTCACACAGGTCCTCTTTTCCCTCCATCTCAATCTGTGCGGCGCTCCCAGTGTTTACAGAAGCCGGCGCCCGCTTGAATCTCCACTTGCCAAGATGTAGCGTGCTTATCAGTGTCTCTTCTTTGCACACGGCGGCACATAAACACAAACACACAGGCGCAAACACACGTCTCATTGAGTGGCCAGATAAGAAAACATGACATTATCTTTTACCCGTGTGAGCACACACAAACGTGTCCGCAGTCAAAATGCTAATGTCATATCTGCCTTGATGACCTTTTCCTTTTTTGTTGATGCCCGGTGTTTCTTTTATAAATACTCTGCTGATATCCTTGGATGTGTAATTACCCCGCCGCAGAAACACGATACCTCTTTATTAGTTTTCAGACAATGGCCTTCATCGTTCCGCTGAGTGCTGTGTGTATATGTGTGTGTGTGTGTGTGTGTGTGTGTGTGTGTGTGTGTGTGTGTGTGTGTGTGTGTGTGTGTGTGTGTGTGTGTGTGTGTGTGTGTGTGTGTGTGTGTGTGTGTGTGTGTGTGTGTGTGTGGCTCTTCTGTCGTCCTGTTTACACAGCTGAATCCTACAGTACAGTACAGGCTGCTGCTCACACACGCCTACAAAAGACAACGGATCTAGTGTGCGATTCTATTTATATGTCAACAATAATATCCATAATATGCCATTTATTATCCAGTTATTCATCTACAGGAGCTTCTCAGGAGAGATCTCGGGGGATTCATAAACGGATCAACAAGATAGATGAGAATAGTATGAAGGGATTTAACCGAACGGTATTACTACGACATCGGATCCAGACGAAAATTCCGATCGGGTGTGTGTGTGTGAACATACACAATGCAAAACCAGGAGCGGGATTCCTGCCTTTGTTGCATCGGTGGCGGTGAGCAGGGAAAATGCATGTCAGAGAGGTCTCTGCGCATACGTAATGGGATCCTACTCTGCAGCGGCTCTGCATTTGTCGATAAGGATCACACTCCCCAGGTTCGACTCCGGGGATTAGGGCAGAGGCCGTTTGATCATGGTGGTTTTGCATAAGAATCACAAAGTCTCCGGAATCCTGTAGCAAAGGAGCTGAGTTAGCTAATTGGGGGGGGCTGCTGCGCTCCGGGACGGACACTCTGTGGCTCCGCGTCGTGTCCTCAAGATGCCTTTGACAACGCCGCAATTACAGTGAAGTCAGAGTGCTGTGGTAATGATGCTTTCAGAGTGGAGGGCTGTTTTTTAGTTATGCAGCCAATTGACACTGGAACCACGCTTTCAAATCAAGAAAACACACATACACAGGGACTGGATAATGTGTACGCAACTTATCCCAATCACAGCGGGCAATCAGACACGAAACTCAAAGTATATCCTGTACGCTCCGAGTTGCGGTCCCTCTAGCATCCACATCAGATGCACACGCGCTTAAAAGCAGCCAACGCAGCAAAAGCAGAGAGGGGTGGTGCCAGTTACGGAACATAATTGCTACTAATGACCATTAGGAGTTTGGTTTTCATCCTCTAGGGGCTGGAGAAAAGGCCTTACGTCTTATCAGTTGATTAGAAGCAAATAGAAGGGGCCGGTTCCTGCATATTAAGTAAACAGGGGGCTAAAATGGTGTTACTCTATCAGGGGGAAAGCCTAATGGAGTGTTGGGAGCTCATCCTCGGCTAAAGCAAGAGTTCTAACAAATGGACAACTGCTCACAAACCCCTGCTGCAATTGTCACTTATAATTGTATTCGTAAAAAACAAAAACTGAGATAAATCGTTCTATCAGCTCGAGGCCTGGACTTTACTTTCCCGCTCGGCGGAGCGCTGTAGACCTTTTTGCCGCTCTGCAGTAAAGGCACTTATGTTTTTCCAGCAGCAGTGCTGGCATCCAACTGTCAGCGATGGCAGCAAAGTTTTTTTTTTCCTCTCTGTGGATTCATTTGCATTATGCAAATGGACAATTGATGTGGATCTTCTCCCCTCCGTTGAACATTTTGCACAGCAATTTGCCAAGCAAGTAATTACTTATTGATAGAATGATATTACACAGGAAATTGTTGTATAAAATGGCAAACTCATTGGTGGCAAAAAATAATAAGAATAACAATAATAAAATTAGAAATCATCAGTTAAATGGACATGAGTTACGGAGGCTTGAACTCATCACTTTTGTTCCCACTGCGCTCTCTTCACCGCCACCTGTGGTTGCTCTCTGGGCTCCGTGGCTTTGTCTTTTAATTAATTCCTAACATTATTAAATATACAAATTCACTGTTTCACCCGACTGCACTACGCAATGTTGTCGAGCCGCAGGAATATCAGCAATTATCCATATTGTGATGGAATATTTACACCGTGTTTGTGTAACCTGCATGTCACATTGTGTCTCCACCAGCCGATAAAGCCCCTTTTCTCTGCTCTTTGGAAAGAGGGTTGGGAAACAAAACAAATTCATTTTTCTATTTAATAGATGATACATCCTATCCAAACAAGAGCATGTGTTGCAAACTGGAAATATGACTTTGCAACACTATTTTATTGAAATGGATGTGCTCAGTTTGTTTCAACACGAAATTCTCTGTTATGAATTATAAATCAAAGGCTGGATTAAAAAACTGGTTGAATGTATTTGTTTTTCTTATATATATTTTAAAGGCCAGTTTTTAACATGGTAACCAGGCAACATCAAAGGAGCCCCTGTATGCTTTTTGTGGTTTTTCGCTTTCCTGTAGTGTGTTATATAGTTCTTTGTGCATGTAAATGGTCTGCAAAGGCTAAAATCCCTGTGTTCCCTCCAGAGGGAGTTACTCTCCCACACACTCCCCCCCTGCCTGAAATGCTTCCATTGGACTCCTTTGTTAACTTTTGTAAGATGGTGACATCACTATGTGACATTCGCACCTCTATCGGCTAGTGCTCCAACACATTGTATGTGTAGGTAGGCTAAGGGGTGGGACATGTCTTATCAGTTGACCAATCAAAACAGAGCTCGACAGCTAACCAATCAGAGCAGACTGGGCTCTGGTTTCAGACAGAGGGTGAGAAGAGGTGCTGCAGCAGAGGCAGTATGAGAAAAATAAAGAGCTTGTTGAACATTAAAGCATGGAAACATGTCTCAGGAGAGGCACTACATACTGATATGAAAATGAGCAGAATATGTTTATAGCATTCAAAAACATGCAGCGCTTCAACACTGTGACCTCTGGGAACCTTGAGAAGAAAACAAAAATATAACTCCTGCAAAATCAGTGTTAACTTCTGGAAACATGACTCATTTTTATTATCTTTTCATAATGACCCTTATCACAGTCATATTTCCCTTTGTCTGTTCTCACCTTAATTGCAGAAAGAAATTATCTCCACACACTGTGTTTGCTTCAGTTCCATTCTGGCTCTAATATCGAGCATCTCCAGAGATTGGCACCTGGAGGAAAACAGAAACGGGAAGGAAAAAAAATGGGCCTGTGTGCAGCTGCATTTTCTTCCTCAGTAATCGAATCCCTCAAAAGGGGGCCATTTTTCTTCATCTCCCCAGGTCCACAGGACCTTTAAACAGAGCAAGGCATCAAAAGAAGGCGCCATACAACACAATTATAATTCCAATATAGTCTTGTAAAGAAAATGTAAACAGATAGCCAGGCTGCAAAAGCTGCCCCCATTTTCCCAGAAGACTGGTAATAAAGTAGAAAAGATGTAATACTGGAAGAGGCTTTTTACCCCCTGTCCTTTTCTCACTCGAGAAATTGAAAAGTGTGGGTCGCTTAGATGACGCTGGTACAAAAAAGGGAGATTTATGGGAGATTTAAAGGGGAGACGGCGAGGGGGTGGATTTTAGCAGAGGCGTTAATGCAGTTCTGCAAATTAATTCTAATGCACGAGTATTGATAAGAATTAATGCTGGTCTCATTGCTGGTAGAGCCCCCTCTTTCTGTGCATGTTTTGTCAATGGGCTTAATTTCAGAGCCCTCCACACTCTGACAGGGGACACAAAGAAACCACCGACCCCCTCCAGAAATCTGAACAAGAGCAAATTGGTGGCAAATTTTGATTTGGAAGAGCGTGCTGCTTTCACATCCCGTTTTTCATCCCTTTCCATAGTTTGTTCCTCTCTCTTGAATATTCTGTTTGTTGTGTGCTGTCTTGGGGGGTAGCATTTGTTTTATGCCCGAATTAGTTTTTTCTCTGGTTTACTCTCCAATCATTGGAAGGCAGAGGAAACAGCAGTAGGCTGCTTATGATAATTTCCTGGCAGTGGTTGAAACTGGCCTAATAATAATTACTGGTAGTGGGAGCTGCATGGGCACACAGCTTAGGGCCGTGTGTGAGGATATATGGGACCAAATGCCTTTCTGCTGCACTCAAGCCACAGCAGTCAAGGCACTTCAAACCATCTATCATTTATAACCTCAGAAAGTCTTTTAACGGTGATGTGAGGTCAAGAGTGCAGTTTGCAAATCAGCATTCATGGATTTTTTGCTGTTTTACAAACCGTTCACACTCCTAAACCATTAAATATTGATGCTTGGTCAGTGGCCCCACCAGTCAAACTATGATGCTCCAAATACCCCTCTAGCGTCAGTTTTGAAAGAAACTCGTGGTCATAGTAATGAGTATAGACGAAAGTGACTCTAAAGAGCGACTAAGTCCACGTGGGGAGGAGTTCATAGTGGATGATTGGGTATAAAAACTCAACCTTGATTAATTTGAAGTTACCTAACGTGTCACTCATGTAAAGAAAACACAGCGCCCCTAGTAAAACCATAACTTTAGATTTAACCCAGAATCTAACCCTAACCCTAATATTTTATGTGAATGTATTGTGTATTCTCTTTTTAATTTGTGTTGTAACATTCTTATCCTGCTAGTTAACCCCACTCTTTCAAAATGTAAGAGTAATCTGACTCATCTTTTTTTTTTATCAAACTGCAAGGACATTTTTTGTATCCTGATATCCTGTTACATCCGTTACTCCCCAAGCCTGGAAACAAACATACTTATTGTGAATCAAAACATGTTATTTTCCGTAATCTTAGCAAGTACTTTGATTGCCTCAATCTAACCGAGTAGTAAAGTACTTAACTTGGTTTATGTTATTAGCATATCATAGAAATCCTAACCCTAGCCCTTGCATACCTAATAATGTAAAATACGTACATATTCTGAATAAAACCATGTTCTTTTCTAAATCCTTACCAAGTAATTGGGTTGCTTCAATCTTACCAAGTAGTACTTAACTTACATCATGTACAAAACATTGTACACGAAAATAATGTACTAATGGTATACTCAGTGAGAAGTGACCCCAAAGAGTCCTGACTAAATATCCAGATATGACGAATTGACAATGTAACATTTTATGTAATGTATTTCGTAAATGTTCAGCAGTTTACACATTTAACCATGACGACCATAGTCTGCCGATGTTCTGAGCCATGAGGCCTGTGCGGAAAATTTCCTGGTGTGAACTTTAGCATGACTGTGCGAGTGCAATCTGGTCCTCACTTAGCCCGGGAGAAGAGGCTCCTGGAGATGGTTAGTGGGATGAATGTGACTGGCCGCACAGTTCCCCACAGAGCGAAATCAAAGAAAGAAAGCGAGAAGCATGGACTTGTGTGTACTTGTGTGTAAGTGTGCATGTATGAATATGTGTGTGGGAATCACAGTCCAGGCCAAGAAGCAGCAAGGCCCGGCAGGCCGGTAAGGCGATGAAGAGGAGGAGGGTGGGGGGGTGATACAGTTTAGTGTGAGGAGGGGAAATGGCATGGTGCTGCTGAAGCTAGTCATCCGTCTGCTGTGACACCCAGCGTGGAAGATGTCCCCGGGACTTGGGTGAGGCGGAGAGGAAGTGTGGTCGTGCAGAGGAGTGGGCGGCAGAGTGGAAGTGTCATCCGCTCTGTAAGTGTCACTCTGTCTCTGGTTCTCTGTCGCTCTCTGGCACATGAATCGCTGCTTCGCACTTTCTGTCGCTTTCCAAAATGTTCCACCGCACAAATGGACAAACATTGTTTTAACCATTTGAACCCTGGACTGCTTCTAGAATGCCTTTCTACAGGCCTGGGGCTGGTTTTAGCTGGAAATGCAAAACAGGGTCAATGGTCATGATACCAATTGTTGAGAACTCGAAGTCAAACAAATAAGATTGTAACAGATAAATAAATGAAATGTCCAGCGTTTGCCACTCTGAATGGAAGTATGCGACACTTCAGGGAACGTATTTCTTATTTGGATGCACATCAAGGTAACCCTAACCCTAATCCTGGTAGAAATACACCACAGCTACTATTTTTTCCCTTTTCTATAGTAATTATTGTGCAAATGTACATATCATAACTCCCAGTCACTAAAGCTCCATGAATTGCACATCATGACCCGCTCTATCGAAATCAGTCGGAAGTCGCAACGGCTCATTTAAAAAATAAACGTGGATTTGCGTAAAAAAATAGTTTTTCGGGGTTCGGGTGTTTTGGTTGATTTTAAATAAACAAAGTCTTGGCTTTCAGAATATGAAACTTTTATTTCCAAAATCACACGATAAATGCATTTTTGAAGCTTGTAAAGGGAAGATGACAGCTCTTCCTCTCCACTCTGCTGTTCCGCAGCGCCGCTCCCCCTCTCTCCGGCTGAAATTATGAATGTAAGGCGTATAGTAATCATAGATAACACGGCAGGGTCCGTTACAGTTTGTTTTCATCTGATTTCAAATAAACAAAGTCTTGGCTTTCAGAATATTAAACTTGTTTCGGCAAATTCAGATGATAACTACAACTTTGAAGCTCGTAACGGCATAATTACAAGCGGAGAACGGAGTAACTTGACGTCACAGCAGGCATAACAACAGCCGGTGTTTCTCGTGAGTGGTTTCCCCGGAAACAAACACAATACACACAAACACAAAAATACACAAACACACACACACACACTCGCGAGCTTCCCCCAGACCAGTAATCCAAACGAAAACATTTTCCCTCCGTACTACTTTGATCATTTATTAGCCGCTAATAATCAATCAGATCGATGGATTCCAGAGAAGAGGAAACTTTGAAGGCCTTTTTCTCAAAATGTATAGATAATGTGACATATTTTGCTCAATATTTGGAGTACAAAAACAATCCTGATATCATTAGAAAGCTGGGAATATCCTCTTTCCAACAGTGTATACAACTCCAAATGTGTCTTCGGGTCAATGCGAGCAAGTCACATATGCAATCACTATCTGCCCCATCCCAAGGTCCGATTCATAAAAAGAGATTGCACTATCTCTAATGTTTTTGCAGATGAGTGCCATCGATGGAAAGGAAATAAATAATTTTCTCATGTATTTTGTTAAATGACATGTAAGGGAGCTTTGTTCATGTATTTGTCATGATACAACTGTCATTGCTTCCTGTCAGTGCATCCCAAAATTAGTTTGAGTCTGTGCCTGGCTACAATCCCTGCTGCCATGATCAGGGGAAAGGGTAAGGCAATATGCTATAGTCAACCCGATAACGACGCTAATCATTTCAATATAATTGTGGCTATTGGCGTCGATCTTTATGATTTGTAATGTTTTTGCAGAAGACTACTTTTGCCAATTCTTGCTCCAAATGACTGCAGAGTACATATTTTAAATACTGGCTAAAAGCACAGGGTAATGAGACGCTATTTGCTTCGCATTTTACCTTCAAATTTCACACTTTTTCTTAATTTGCAGAGGTTTAACAGGCTAAATATCTGTGCAATCCTTAGATCAATCTGCCCCACTGTGTGCACAACACTCTCACATCTTCTTTGTCCCAAACTGATTTTTGCCTTTAAAGGACTTTGCATTCTTACAGTACATTATAAAAATGAGAATACGTGCAAGATATCGGGACCAAACTGGCTCTCTGTTCGGTACAAAGGTAAACCTGAGTGTCTGAGTGTTCCAGATTTTCAGCGATTGGAACACTACTTCTAATGTAATTGAGTAGAGATTTTGAGGGAGTGATTACATCCCATCTATTGAAGGGATAGGATGAAGGGCACCTCTTCTGAGACACTTTTGTAAATGACTTTCTTAGCCCTTATTGGCAGGAGACACAGATGGGAAACACAGGGAGAGAAAGAGCGGAATGACTGCAACAAAGGAGAAGAATTGGGGAAATAGCTTATGTGCATCTCATTGAATAGGATGCTGGGGAGCCACAGTTGGAAGATGCTTTCATGGAGAAGAAGCATGCAAATGTTGCTTTGTTTGCCTGATTGTTCACAGGTTCTAAGCACACAACAAGTACATGGATAGGGCACATACCTAAAGAACAACTATGCTATTTGGTGATGTAAGATGTGGGCGCATACAGTATGTTGCACATATTATGATACTGGAGAACATGTCTACATCTGATGATCCTCCATTATGTTTTCACTTACATCCATTACTTTAGTAACAGCAGTACACAAACATTTTGTATTTTTCAGAATTATACGTATGAGTACGTAGCAGCAAAGTGCATTTAAATACTGTATCAAAGATTAAAGTAATTTCTTTGTGGAATGGTCCATTATAAAGTGTTATTATTGATCCATTAGTTTGTAAGTAGCATGTTATACTGTAGTGGGTGAGTTGGAGTTCTTCTAAACATTCTTATATACTGTTTTCTAGTTTGATATGAAATAAAAAAAATTATAATATAATTAGATATTTTTATTATTTTATCTTTTATTGCACATTCTTCCTTTGACATCGAATGTTTATGTATATATTTATTTCAATTTCTTTTCTTTAGATTTCCTTAAAAAATGTATCAACTGTCACAAAACTCAATGTCGCCTGGGGGAAACAAAATATTCTTATTCAGATTTTAAGTGTGAATATTAATTTTGTAGAGTAAGTATGTGGTATTCAATAATATAGTGGAGTAAAATATTTAGGAGTAGAAGAGTGAAGTGGCATGAATTGGAAATACTCAATTGAGTCGGCACTTAATATAGCAAATACTAAATGCCTAGTTATTTCTCACCTAAGCATTGAAGCTAATCCCCACTGTATGTGTACACAATAGTTTGTCCTCTTTTAAATTTGAACTTATTCCACAATATCCTGCTTTATCCCCCAACCCTGGACCCTTCTCTTCTGCCTTGCGATCACTAGTGATTAATGGTGCTACCTTCAGGATCAAACCTCTCTCAGTGGATGACCCAGTTGTGCGATGGGGGAAAGACAAAGAGAGACTGAGGGGGGAGCCAGAGTTTGTGGGATTTTAATGGCTCCTGCTTGCCAAGTTTGGTCATGATCCTCCAGCGCCGAGACAAGGCCTAATCAAAAGCCCCCACACCGTGTGAGTGACAGCATCAAAGAGCATCTGCATACTGCGGGGAATACTCCCAACTTTCTGATTTCCTCACAATTAAAGCGGGTGCGGGAATGGAAAACGCACGCTGGGATGATTTCTTCCTTCTCTCTCCATTTGCCACTTTTTCTCCAGTAAACAACACAGGGCGCTTATCCCGTCTTGCCTGTTATGTTTGTGTACATTATTTCCCCAACCCTCAGGAGGCCCAGAGGAGGAGAGAGGGGGAATTTAAAAAAAAAAAAAGAGCTGAGGAATGAAAATGTAGAAAGGGAAAAGACGCCGCTGAGGAGGGGGGGAAGACAGAGCGAAGGAAGTGTGAGCGAGGGCTGTATTTTCACACCATTACTGTTTGTAGAGCGTTTTAGCACCCTGAGTAAGTACGCCATGTCAAAAAAAGTGTTGTGCTGCTGCATGAAAACATCTTTCTGGAATACGAACGCGACCCAAAGCGATAGTTGACCAAGAAACTATAAACACAAATGATTTTCTATGCTCAAAGACGATCTCTCAGCTCTGTTCCCCATTTTTTTATATTTTGCCATAAATATTTCACTACAGACTCATCCAAACATTTATATTTTGGGACAGGAAGGAGGCAAAATAGGGATAAAAATGCACTCTGTCTCCATCCCATTAGCGGATTGGCTACTGAAGTGCCGCTTCCTATCGGGGGAAAACTCGAGCCAGAATGATGGAAATGACTTTTCTGGCTTCTCTCTGTGTACTGCTACTACGAGGCCAGAAGTGTATTTCAAATATAATTGAGTTTGTTGCATTCACAAAGAGAAACAATTGTTTGTGTACGACCAACACATTATTTCGCAGCCAAAACTTTTTGCATCCCGGCTATATTCACCTCCTTCCAAAAAATCCCCTGGAACTGTTTGTTAATGTTATGTGATTGGTTTTGTTTCATACCTGCGTCCTTTAGACCTTCCAGTTCCCCCCGCTCTTTACTCTCAATGTGACTCCCAAGCTCTTCCATTTGGCTTTCATGTTATTAAATGAAAAGACCTCAGGTTGCTCGCAGCGCCCCACTCTACAGCAGCCTTTGGAAATACAGTTATTCTCCTGCCATTCTACTAACAATAGAATTAAATGTAGAAGGAAATCATAGACATACATATTTTTGTCATGTAAAGCTTTAAGTGGCCTCTGGGAAATATCTATAGGATATTGTATTTATTTTAATAAATACCAACTAATCCTATTACTTGTAAAATACCAGATCATAACGTTTCTTACTTATCCCTAATAAAAAGGATAGCAACAACTAAACCAATTTAGATGAATAATAAACTTAACTTAATAAACTCAAAATGTTATCTGGGAAAAATAACCCTGAACATTTTTAATTAGGATCATATCTTTGACAATAAATGAGAACAATTGTTGAGATATTGAACACAAAACGGTGCTAATGACCCTTCGGTCAGACGGGATAATTATGTGATTATAGGAATTAAGGATGTATCCATTATCTGTTAACTTAATAGCACAAAATATTGTTCATCCTTTATATATTTTTTGATTTGTGGATTGTTGTTTAGTTATTTCATGTATCTCAGTTAGACCCCAACCAAGTATTTTATCTTGCTATGTATGTATCCCTGTAACCCTAACCCTACTTTCAAAATTGAAAGTACATTTCAAGTTAAACCCCTAATGGTCCCATGCTCTCAAGGATCAATTCCTGATCATGTGACGTCCTTCTTTTTGAGTTTTTTTAACCTTCCGTAAGGACAGTGCAGGTCAATATGTATGGCCACCCCGTTTCTGTGTGTAAGCATTTTTTGCCAGCATCTGGAGCGACTAAATGGATATTGGAAGCTATTGCGGGAGCCGAAAGGATGTTGGACAATGGTTGAGATTGATGAGTGTTTGGGCGCTATCCCCGTGACCCCATCGCATCTGGCAGGAACAAAGTCAGGCAGGTGTGACAGCCAGCATCCATCTAGCAGTCAGCTGTAATAGGGAGGTGGCATTTGTACAGACACACACACACACACACACACACACACTGAAGCTTGTTTTTTTTCTTCCCATTTTAGCAAGCAAGGATGCACATATCTATCACACAGAGGCCTGTTAGGGACGTATGCACAGTGACTCGAAAAAAAAAAGATTTCCTGGCATTCCCCGCTGTGTGTCTTTCCAGGAAGGAGTCGTTTTGCGATGCTGACTTCCTTCAAACGTCTGCGAGCTCTCATGTCTTATTATGGGAGACAAATGACATGTCGTTCAAACGCGGCGTCCCCGCTCGTTAGCTCCGGACATGGCAACCGTCACAACATGTCCCGCTGTCCCCGTGAATGTGTGGAGAGCTCAGACAGCACACATGTTGGGATTCAAAGTGTTATTGTAGATGTAGGACAGCTTGATTTGGGTTTTAGTTTAATAATAGATTTTAGCCTGTCAGTGTCATTTTCTGGGATGATAGAGGTTCTGCTCTGACCAATAGGTCAGATAAAATCATATATTTTCTTTTTTTGAAGTATTATTCAAATAGTGTTTTAAAGGAATGGGATTAGGGGTTAGGATATTCAGATTTCTTTCCCTCCAACATTTCTGAATCCCTGTACATCTTGTAACTTGTCGATTTATGTCATTTTACCTCGTAAACCTTGTATTTATCTTCGATTGCTCTTGTATGGTTTTTATTTTAAGAAGAAGAAGACATACTTTTATCAATCGAGCACTGGATATTCAATCTACTTTATTTATTTAAATTATACACATAGGTCGAAATACACATGGAACACATGGATGGAATGATATGTGGATGTAGAAACCCTTGCTTTGATATTTGGCTATTTGTCATATGCACAAAAGCTAGTGTATTGATAAATCTTGAGTTTAAGCTACAACAATGCAACATTAAATATACCTCACATAAATGTAAAATACATTAAATACTGCAGAAAAATATTGCAAACCACAATATATAAAGTTAAATACTGTTGCTTAATATGTACTGTATACTATAATAATATAAATATGAAGCTATAAGGACTTATGTGCAAATTAACATACATTTTCAGAGGGTTTTCACCAATATAAAGGAAACAAAAACAATGTTATACTTCAAAAGCATCAAAAAATGCAACTTTTACAAAAACATATAGCAAGTCTGACGAATACAAAAGCTTTTTCCCTTTTTCAAAAATATTTTTGTAGAAAGTGAGACCTGTGAGTTGTGTGACATTTAGGGAGCCGGGCCTGAATGCAGCCATGCAGGTTGTCTGCAGTAAAAGCCTCTCTCTGCTGGGTGGTCCGTGCCACCATTGTTAGAGGGCCTTACTGCGTCAAGCCCCAGGGTCCACCCCCCCCGCCCCCTTTCGTTGGCATGGAAAATCCCCCATGAGCCTCTTCTCTGATGTAAATCACAGGTAGGGGAAATGTGAGCCCGGCTGATGCACCGGCACTGTGGCGTGAAATCTCTGTTGACATTACCAATGGGCGATTCCAGAAAAAGACACAGAGCGAGAGCAGGGAGGGAGTGATAAAGAGGGAAAGGGAGCGAAAAGAGAGAAGATGTGAGGAGACGTGAGCATTTCAGGGAGTCACTTTTGAATTTTTTGACTTTTCCGACTCACTATCTCGTCTTTGGCGTGACGGACTGAACTCGGTGGGCTTTCATCTGCAGTTTCTCATTGAGATGCTCTTTTTTCTGTCCTTTTTCAAGGATAATTCAACCTGCTTAATCTCCCAGCTTCAACCCCCTCTAGGCCTCACCTGTTTTCTTACTTTCTTTGGGTAACCTTTTAACAGACAAAGATTGATTTTGTGTCCCCCAGCTCTGGTAGCTTTGTTTTCATGATGCGAAAAAGATAACTTGGAAATGAAGTGAGGGTAACAAGGGAATCAAGGAAATGGGTTATGAGGCAATTTCCATGCCCAGTCCCCTCCTTCTCCCCAGCGCCAAAGGAACAGGTAAATGACTTTCATTTTAGTGTATGAAAATATTTAGTTGTACTTCATCTCAAGTATTCCAGGAGGGCCTTCTGTATCATTTATATTTCTTGGTTTTCGTGGAGGGAAAAGTTTGCCCTGTTAAGCCACAGGATGTGATTATGTAAGTGAGAAAGATATCGTTGGATGTGTATCTAATGTGGCGTTCAAAGGCTGGGGGGATTTTGGCTCTGAGCGGCGCGGTAATGCACTCGATGGTCGCCCATGTGAGGTGAGGGTACGAGATAAAAGGAACGTGTCATCCCCGCGTTAAAACAACAGATGACTCCTTTCTTTTGTCTATTTTTTACCCCTCTCTGGTGTCTAGTGGCATCACGACACCCAGAGGGAGCGCTTGTTCTCGTTGCTGCCGTCCACTCCAAGGTGATCTGACATCCTAAAAAACGACTGCACATTCACTCAGACAAGCGTGTTGACGTCGCTGCCTAGCCAAGACCCCCCTCCCCCTCCCTCCTCCACCTCCCTTACCAGTCTGTAGCCGGCTGCCAAGTGCTTCTGCGAAGAGGACGGCTTAATTGTTTCTGCCACAGCCATGCCTCTTCTTCATTTTTCTCCCTTTCCTTCCTAATCCCAGGGACGGGAAAATGGAGCTGTTATTTGCATGTCTAATGATACTCGATATCACAAGGCCTCTCAAAGGAGAAGGCACAGATGATTATTAATATAGCCAATGAAGCCCTAATTTACACAGCCTTTTGTTCTTAGGTCTGAGCAAAATGCTTTTTTCTATACCTTCTATGCTTTTAAAAAAAAACATAAAGAGAGACTTTGAATGTGTTAAACAGCAGCAGATTCATGCTGTCAGTTTGGAGGCTGTATTAAGCAACTGATGTACAAAAAGATACTTCGTCAGAATAATGTAGCGGGGATATTGATCCTACAGAGATGAGATCAGAACTCCTATTCTTGGATGTTTTACACAGACAGGTCATAACCCTTATTTTGGCAGCGTTTGGTCTCGCTCCATAACCCCCTCGTACATCTGACAGCTGTCCTTACCTGATGGAGCAGATTTTGGCCTTCACAATGCTCGCACATTAACCATTGATAACATAAAGCCATAGCTGCAGGGGTGTTTTAGGAAAGTGCCTACAGTCAGAGGCTTGATATAAGAGAAACAAAAGTGCTAAGAAAAGCTGTCAAAGCCCATTATTCAAGTCCTCTCCAAAGTTATTGCATACCTGCAGGAGTTTTCCAACAGCAGCCATGCATGCCTCTCTCCAGCCGTGGTGGCAGTTGGCATTGAAAGCGGCTAATTTGCAAGGCTCCTCAGGTTGAGAACAATGACTCTGACAGCTCGATACAGGCACTGTGGAGCACATCTGCATTTTTCCGCAGGAATAAGCCCCTAAGAATGGCTCCGACACTCTAATTATGGAAATATGTGCATGTCTATATAGGGTGTATATGCTATATATGAATCACCACCTGAAACATGCTGATTTGTATGCAAAGAGAATCTGAGTTATGACTCTTGTTCCCTGCACGTTTTTTTCTGTTATAATATTTAATTCATCCCAGAATCACAGTAGATTACGTAATCTATACTCTGACATATGGTACAGTATCTACATCATTTAACAAGGCGTGTGTTGTGTTCTCACATGCAAGGCCAGTCTTTAAGATGGAAAGTACAATCTACTTTTCACCCATCTATAATTAGATTAAAGTAGATGATAAGAAAAGCTACTGATCGGCTTATAGAATATAATTTCTTTAATGAATCCACATTAACAGCATAGAGAGCAGTTAGAAGTGTAAAGAATATATCTGTTTTAAAGGTCCCATGTCATGGCCAGTTCTACTGATCATAATTCCATTGTTGAGGTCTACTAAAATAGATTTATAATGTGCAATTTTCCAAACTCACATTGGTTTCTCATACAGCATCTCTGTATAGTATGTGTATTCACCGGTATTCACTCTCTGTCCTAAACGGCTTGTTGGAGCTCCTGCCCCCCCTCCCTGTGAGCCCAGTGTGCTCTGATTGGTCGCGACGTTGAGAGGCTCGTTGCAGCTGCGAGGAGCAGACAGGCTTCCGTGTCGGCGATACAGCGAGAACAAGCAAAACTCATCCTGAGCACACACAAACACTCACAGCCGAAGTAAAAACAATAAGTGTGGCTTGATATTGAGTAAGAAAAAGGTTTATAACGCTGTGAGAATGGGTCTGCGGAGAGCATTTCTCCGCGACCCCAATGTAGTAGCCCGAAAAACGTTTACCCATTTAAACAGTCGTGGTAGATACCTTGTTTGTTTTAAACATCATAAATACACAAACAACAATGAATACTTACAGGTTGTGTACCCGAATCTCCCGCTGGTCCAAACAAAGTAGGAACAGCATCGTTCTTCAGTGCCCTACGCTGTACATATCCGGCATGAATCGCTGAAAGGTTTGGGAAGCTTTGTTTCGTGAAAGGCTGGCAGAGGGTGTGGCCTCTGGGTATCCCCACGTCAGAGTACCCAGGAAGTAAACAATGGAAAATGAGAAATCTCCAACGAGGCGTTTTAGGGAGGTCTTTTCTGTGTTAGAGTTTTACTCCCTACAGGGTGTACTTTGAGGGGTTTTGACTCTGCAGACCGTTCACATGCATAAAAACCTTCATAACACACAAGGGGACGGGTAATAACCGGAAAAGCATGACATGGGACCTTTAAATAAATGTTGAGAAAAAAACATTATTCAAGAACAAATGAAGGGCTTCTGGGTTTAATGGAGTACATTTATTGGGATTGCGGTCGCACTGTAAGTTATAGTTTGTAAAAAGTTGTTTTATAAATGTTACATTTCAACAGGCATTGGAATTTAAAAAAGAACAAACTGCAAAGACCTTCCTCCCATTATGTAGAAAATAACATGAGTATAAAATGAGTGCACCTCTATGAACAATGGAAAAGGCAACACTTATTTCTAACCCTAAAATGGTTCCTGTGTTATTTGGGAAACAGTCATTTGACAGTATATTTTGTGTGTAACATGGGTGTAATAACGGTGTAATATGGGCGTAATATGATTTGAATCAATATAAAATGTGCAATATATCACTAGAGATACAGAGTACTAGTTGTAAAATGAAATTAATATTTTAAAATAAATTATGAAATTTGTAATTTTAGCCTAGATACATTAGAATGTGTTAATGAAAAGTTTGTTGCAAGTACTTGTTTTTCCCAAAATATTGCCCATTTAAGGGTTAATACTGTATATCTGTTAAGTACAGTTCAAAATAAGCCTGGAATAAAACAGGCAGTACCCTACCTAAAGTCAAGAGATAAATTACGATATCCTCCTTATTTTCTGACCTCCCTTCCTATCTCATTATTTGTACACACTCCCTGATATTATATACTATACCCGACTCTTGTTCCGCTCAACTTTCCTTAACATGAGCCACAACAGTCCCAGCGTGAAACTCCACAGTCTGCCTGTGTTGCTCGTGACATTTAACAAGATCACAGGATCCCATGTTTGACAGATCCACGCTCATTTACTCAGTGGTTAAACTATGAACGGAAAAACAGGGAAAAGAGCCTGTGAGTGAGTGAAAGAAAGAGCGAGGGAGTAAGGGGGAGGAGGGGGGAGTGAAATATTGAAATATGAATTATAAACCCGAGCGGCACCATCTGGACCGAGAAAACACACATCATAGTGGAGAGCCGGCACATTGAATTAAACTTGCTACGGGATCCATCTGCACCTCGTGAAATCAATCTCATTGCTAGATTTGATTAGGTCGGCCACGCTGAAGAAAGAGAAAAACTGTTGTGCTCCTTGATTAAGCTTGTTTTGTTTAGCACCCCCCCACCCGCCTTCACCATGCTGTGTATACCAATGAGTTCGGTGACCACAGGTAGGGTAATGACAGTAGTCGAGGTTAATGCTAAAAAATCCCCCTCTATTTAACACTCAGCATGCTCGCCGCAGCCTCCGCATCAGAGCTCATTTACACTTTATCCACGGCTCTTTATTGCTGAGAACATTTCTTTTTGTTGTTTGTTTGTTTTGCTAAAATCACAGGTTGTTCTTGCGGAATTAATTCAAACTGCAGAGCTCTTCACAGAAAAAAACATGCTGCCAGGAATTGGTCAAAAGCTTCTTCGTGTTTCTTATTTACCTATTGTTTTTCTGGCGATGACGGTTGAGTCTGGCACACAACAATGAACACTGATTGTCTAATGTTGTAACAACAGGCTGTAATGAGCAGGCGGTACAAATCTTTACTGAATATTGTTCACATATACAATAGGTCATTCTCAAAGTGCTGTAGCCCGAAAGGCCTGGCCTCATTATGCGGAGTTGTTTTATTTTCTTATTCTCTTTCTGTGGTGACACTGTACCCTACGATGATTAAAATGCATCCTCCCATGCATCCACACTCACAAACAAAAAGGCTTTTCATGGGTGACTAAATCTAATTGTGCCGCCCTCTTGTTTCCAAAGGTAGCCGCTTTGACTTTGACTTATTCTCCAGAAGCAATAATGCGCCGCTGGCAGTGAAAGGCAACACATGTGCCATTGCTCAAAGTGCAGGGATGGACACGGAAGACATTATCCCTGATTGACCTTGGTACAGATTGCACACAAATCCAGTACAAATGATGTTGTGCTTTTTTTTTATTTCATTTGTCTCATTAATTCACGATTGTCCAAGAGGAAAATGGAAACGATTGAAAGTGAAAGGCAAAAGCTTGCCAAAGAATCCGTACTCTGTTCTCACAAAAGCAGTGTGGAGAAGGTATAGCACTGGGGGTCTCGGTACTGATTGTAATTACTGTAACTTTTCTGAGTGGAGTGCTTTTTCGATTACAAACCTTCACCTTTGCTTGTATGTGGGTCGTGACACAATCTCCTTTCCATTGTTTCAATAAAGGAATACTGTCTGCAGTGATAATAAATGAAAAGGAAAACATGTAAGGTTCTCTTTCCCCTTTTTGGCCTCCATGAATACCTATTTGACCTCTCCAGAGAGCAGTATTGATTATTGTTCTGAGATGAACCAAAATCCCAATGGATTGAATTCCTTTGTGTGCAAGGCGACAACAATGGATAACCTGGCAGTAAAAGAGGGTTGTCCTCAATGAGAATAACCCTTTTTGGCACCATTTTTGGAATGTAAAAGACCTAACATATTTTAGATCATGGCTAGGGTTAGGGTTAGTTTCTGAATATACCTTTTTATATCCAATTTTCCACCACCGCGTATGTTCACTATACGGTTTTCCTTCAATGAAGTCTGTTGTAGATCACACCAGAAGGGGAACTTTTTCTGTCCAATTTGATAAAACGCTACGTGCCATGAGACAGACTGGAGGGAAAATGTTCCCAAGAATACCTAAGTGTATCATATATCATGCATCGCGCCATCTGCTCCGTACATTCAAAATGTTATTGCAATATTTAGAATTACAGATTATTCATGTAAGTGTAATTAACAGAGTCAAAATCCAACAAATGGGAGGAAGAAGCGACAATTCATTCCCTGACATGTTTGAGCAGAATCTATGTGGAGTAACTATTTAGGCTAGCGTTGCCTTAGGGTGTACAGATGGGAAAAAAATGGTAGCTCTAATTTTACCACTTTTGGCAATGAATTACCGCTCTTGGTCCCTCATTGCAGTATGAAGCCCTCTTGTATGAATTCTTTGGATTTGCTCTGTGGGACTGGATCACGTTGACCAGGAAAACTAGGCTATATTCAACTCTGCACTATAAAATTTAAAAAGGTCAACATCTGGCCGTTACAAAAGGTGCTATGTTAACTAGCAGTGCATGGCCCTGGGGTTCCCATACATTTTACATAACAACATGCAATCTTATTCAAATTGAATGGGTAACATGACATTTTACAGTCTTGTCATGCAACCTCGGTTAAACAAGTCTGTCAGGTTTCGTTTTGACCATGGATCTAACCAGACATGACATTTAGAGTCAACACGATAATGCATTATACAGTGCGCCACATTTTCACGCTGTAATACGTCCTCTGCAGTTTGCATCATTTGCTACATTAAATAACATGAAGTCCTCCTCCACACAACACAACCAAAAATGATATCCTGTGTTTTTTCTTTCTTCTTGTCAAGCAAAAAAGGGACTATACCTTTATTTTGTTTTACAACCCTAGGTTGTACATAGGCCTGTCACGATAATTAATTTGGTTGGACGATAAGTTTTCCTGGAAATGATTGCGACAAACGATAATATTGTCGGCACTGTTGTAAGACCATTTTAGACCACTGACATAATGATAATTTATAATAATAATTCAAGTACATCCTTTCAAACAGAACTTATTATTGAACATTCAACATTGCAAATGAAATGTGAAATAATATTCAAATATATAAATTATATATAATAAATAAAACAAATTAAATTATAAAAAAATTATTAAATCACACACAACCAAAACAATAAATTAAATAGACTCAGGCTGGAAAACAGAGCTCTATCTATCTATCTATCTATCTATCTATCTATCTATCTATCTATCTATCTATCTATCTATCTATCTATCTATCTATCTTTATATAGATATATATATAGCCTATATCTATATATATATATATAGATATAGCCTATATCAATATAAATTAGCACACATTGTCTCACAAGCAAAATAAACCTCCTTAAAACAACAGTCAAGTGTAGCTACTGTCCATACAAAGACCCAGATGCCTCAACAGCAGTGGTGGGCCGTCAGGGCCAGCAAGGCCTTCTCTGCTGGCCTAAACATCATCAGAATATAAATTTAATTTTTATATATTTTTTCAACACATATGTATTAAATTATTCCCCATAGTCTATTCTCTTAATTTCATAGCTTTCCTCTTGATTGCGCTGCTTCCAGCCTCAGAACGAGATTTGGAGGGCTGGCCTTTATGTTAAAGCTTTAATCCAATCATATTTCAGCCATAATGTGTTGCCAGGTCAAAGAAATCTGCCCTTAGGCCTTCAGAATCAACAGTGCGGGCGCCTGTGCCTTAAAGTGAACGGAAACAAAACTCAGGCGTTAACCAATCAGATTTCGAGTTGGCGTCAACGGGCCAGCTAGCAGGCGTACGATAACATTAGAACGTGCACGTCTTTTGATTGGATAAGCACTATTGAGAGGCAGAGCTAACAGAGAGAGCTAGAGCTAGCAAACTGATATTGTTAATAAAGATTAGCTAGAGCTAATAAACAAGCTAATTTGTGTAGATTAGTTTTGTTTTTGTTTTTTTTTTGCAACCCACAATGGCTGAAAGAGGAGAAGAGATCGATTTGGTCACAGATATTATTACAACGCCATTTTCAAGGCGAACAGTGACTATCCCTGTGTCCACTGCTTCCGTCGAGCGGTCATTCTCCGCCTTAAAGCGAATTAAAACTCATGCCAGAAATTCTACTGGACAGACTCGGCTTTCAGCATTAGCCTTCATGTCAATAGAAAAGGACTTATTGGTGGAACTGAAATGCACAGATCAACTGTACACCAGAGTTATTGAAGTCTTCTTGAGGAAAGAAAGGAGGATGGATTTTGTGTTCAAATAATCAGTTGTTTTGGTGAGTAAACAAATTAATATGTATGTAATTAAAATTACAAATATATAAAAAATAAATGTTTGATGCTTCTGCAAGAGATGTAGAGATGTAGTTAAAGCTGGTAGTTTAACATTCTTAATTTTAAATGCGGATTTATTGATTATAAATGCTTCGGAAATATTAATATAACTCTGTTGTACTTGACTATGTTAAGGTGATGCACGCCCGGTTATAGTGCGTTTCTGTCTAAATATATAGTTTCTAGAGCCATGGCGTCATAATGATGGCATTAAGAGGTGGAATAATTCAGGTGGGACTATGTAGGACATCATTGAAGGCCTAGGTGTGAAATGCACGGCCCGCCACTGCTCAACAGGCCATATCCAAATCTGTAATTCAAAGATTTCGAGCAAGGAACACCAACATGTTTGCATTGTCGGGCAAATGCATCTCAGATTGTAAACTGTCGGGAAGGTGGGGGCTCTCCATCTCCAGCTGCCGTGTTTGCTCCCAGCTGGGAAAACGGAATGGGGTGGTTGTGTGTTTCAGGTGCAATTAGGTTTTGCAACCAATTCCATTTAACTTCAAATTCCCCTCGAGTAAGTCATACGTTGTCTCCTGCTTGTCTCTATATTATTCATTTGGCTGCTACGCTGTTGCACGCGCAGTGTCGTGACCTGGCTGTGAGTGAGCCCCGCCCCTCACAGCGCGCCTGAACGGCAGCCACAGCGCACCTGGCTAGAATGCTGGTCACATCCTTATGTAAACAAACACGCATGTAAACAGCAATTTATCAAGCTCAGAAAAGTTATCGAGTTCATTTTTATTTATCGTACGATAAGTCAATTAATTGTTTATCGCGACAGGCCTAGTTGTAGAATTACATAACTTATCCTTGTACCAAATCAAATGTATATTAAATAAGGAAATCCTCAAGTACCTTAAATATGAACATATTTAAGGTACTTGTTCTGTACTTACTTAAGTATTGCCACTGTGTTTTGTGATTTTACTACTCTATATTTATCCAACAGTGACTAGAAAGAAGACATTTTATGAAAATTATAAATATATTGGGTTCTTAAAGATCATTCTGGTTGTAACAGTACTAAATTGTTTGTGATCACTTACATACAACCACTTGACCGTATTACCTAACCTTGTATATGAAATAGTATATCAAATCAAGTTACAACTTACTTATACACACATGTTGTTGGAACTGTAAGTCACATATAACAATTGACAGTATCTGTCATAATATAAGGGTCTTTCTTTTACTAGTAAAATGACTTGATCATAATTCTGTACTTTTAATGGAATAGAGTTTTTAATGATTCATTTAAACTTTTATATTCTTGCAAAGGGTCTGTCTTCTATGTACAAAAGTGGTAATGGCTGTCTGGCAATTATGAAGTATAAGAACACCTTTGTGGTGGTCGTGGAGATAATGTTATAAAAAGATGATCAAAAGATACTACATTTGCCATTAAGAGTTTTAATAAGAGAAAAAATTGCCTCGGCAGGGAGAATCAAAGAGTGCCACAGAGATGTCTGTCTTTATAGCGATATATATTTCCTTGAACGACATTAAACACAACGTTACTAGGTTACTTTAAGTACACACACATACTGTTGGTTATACAAAGCTGCCCTGTCTAAAAGACATAAATGGAGTATTTTTCCAATACATCTTCCAAGTTATAAAATGCTTTATAAATTGCTTTGATAATAGTTACAAACCATTATGGATCTCATGGAGTACTTAGAAGTATTTATACAGTGCTATAAGCAGATTATACCGCATTAGTAGGTTGTTTATAATGCATTTTAGCATCATAGAAAGTGTTACTCTAGCGGTTGACCCTTACAGAGTACTAACTGAGGTAGGGTTTGGAGGAGGCAGTGAGACGTGCTGTGTGCAGTCTGTTCCAGCAGACAGTAGCTGACAAGCTGCATCACAGTGACAGCATCTCCTCCCCCCCCGCTCCTCACTTCACTCTGTCTCTCCTTCTCCAGTCCTGCTGGTACATGCACAGGAGGAGCACACGTCCTATCTACGATGTGCCCTGACAAGGAGCAATATCATTAGTTCCCTCTGTAGGGCTACACTTAAGTATATGGAACCCGGGAGCCCTAGGCAGGGGTGGGGGGGTTTGTGGGGTGGGAGCAGAATCTGTAGAATCTTCCTCATTAGGACATAGTGATTGTTCAAGTGATTGCCGTAAAAAGCTCGTCTTCAGCAGGGACTGACATATTTCCTCCTCCGCTGACAGAATAAGAACTCCCAAGCAGCCCCTGATTGGGAGTTGGCAAATGAAGGTGTGTGTGTGTGTGTGTGTGTGTGTGTGTGTGTGTGTGTGTGTGTGTGTGTGTGTGTGTGTGTGTGTGTGTGTGTGTGTGTGTGTGTGTGTGTGTGTGTGTGTGTGTGTGTGTGTGTGTGGGGGGGGGCACAACAGTACTGGGACCATGCAAAAAGAGTAATGTAAAGTTATGCCACCAGTTAATTTCTGCAGTCAACCAAGGCCTTCTTTATCACTCTGGGCTGCAGCTTCCACATATATGGCTGATTTGAGTACAGCAGCTAACGAAAGAGTCATTATAAGCTTCCCCACACACACTTAATTCTCTAATGAGTGTTTTTTCTTCATGATAGATTCTGTTACACCAATTCAATAAAGCATATTCATTACCTAGAGACCTTAAATTGTAATAATTGTGGAGGTTGTCTGTGATTCCAATGCAGTGCTATGTCAGTAGGGTTAGTGTTAGTGTGATCATGTCATGTAGCTGCATTCACATGACATGATCTTTGCTTGTCGTGATGTTGGGTGCAGAGCCTTGTGGTAACAAAAGCCAGTCAAGTTTTGTTTCTATGGTTCCCTTCCCTGCTAGCTGGGGCCGCTTAGCATAGCTGTCAGGGACGTGCACAGACATTTGGAGGGGCTATTGCTCTAAACTGGAAAAAGGGCCTCCCCCCCGGAAAAAAACATAAGACCTTTTGAAAATTGTAACTTGTTTTTAATGTAAAAGAAACCAAACGATTATTAGCCTACATCAACTAAATTGAACAGTAATTCACATCTCATAACAAAATAAGCTAAGGCGACTACTTGCATTCGGTGACTTGATTTTAAAAATGAAAACCAGGGACATTTTTAGTTTTGCGGTCCATATCTCACTAAAATATCTAATGTTAGTAACTATTAAAGACAAAATGGGGACAATTCTGTTCTAATGTAGTTTGACCAGCGTAACTGCTGTGCAGTCCAGACATAGGCTACTGATAAAATAGGGCCTCTAACTAATTACCTTAAATAAACTCACTAATTAATGAAACCAGTTCAATACGCATTTCTTATTCTTATCATTCTTTATGAGCACAGTAACGGTAAGGTATCTAATTACTTATTTATTTAGTATTCCATAACTTAATAACAGAGATGGTCAAACTAAAGTAGAGACATGGCAGAAATCCTACAATGAAGCGGGACATTGAACTGTTCACCCGTGAGAGGGCGATCAAGAAAAGAGAGCGAGCGGCCCCGTTGAGGGAGTTTACAGATGAAAAGAAACAGAAAGACAGAAGCACAATAACAAGTAGCCTAGGCTGTATTTAGGTGTTTTTTTGTAAATAACCGACGGTATCAAGAGGAAGTAAAGTCCCCTGGTTTGTCCCTTATACCCTAACTGCCATGAGACAACTCAAAATCAAGTTTCCAAAATCCGACACTGAGGTGGTCTTAACGCACCGGCAGATGACAGCGCTGACAAAGTGTGTTTCCCGCAGCGAGACGCTACAATACTAATTGTGGGCTTATCGTGTTGATTCGGCCACAACAGAAAAACGAAAAACAAACTCTCGCTCTCTCCAGAGGAGCAGGTCAGCCAAAAAGGCCAAACGGGCCGTTGCCCGGGCAACATTAGCCCGTACCTGTGCACGTCCCTGATAGCTGTCATGTGATTGGAAGCACGTCCAAATGTCAGCTGTGAACGAGATCAAAGTTGAAGTGTTTTGGACTTAGAGCACATCGCTCTGCGACCATTTAGAGCGGTGCAGACAGTTAAGGCAGCACTTCCACGTAGTCGGGCAGCTCTCTTCATAGGAACACAACTTTGTAAAGTAAAAAATCGGCAGAGCTTACCTCCCATATTTTTGCCAGACACAGAGCTCTTACAAATGGTATAGTCTTCTGCGAATTGGTGTCTTTTAGTTGTTGTTTTTTTCGCAATCTTTTTTGCTTCTGACTTGCTTTATTTGCCTTTTTGTGTCCTTGTAGAGAATATAATGATATAGGATATCATATTGTATAATCCCATAGAAATATAATCTGACTTTTTTTTACAACATTTCTGGTTGAAATGTGGGAGGTGACACGACCCATAGAGACCTTGAGAACCATTCACAGGGGAACATAATAATATATAAGTAGGCATGTATAATGTAATATTTAAGATATGACATGAACCTGATATTCTTATTTTTAACATATACTGTGTAGGCTGATACCAATCAATCGTTGCAGTACATTTCAGTAAATCACAGGTTTATCTTGTGCCAATGCGCACAAACAAAACACATATGTGCGGGGGGTGATTCTGAATCATATGAGGTCCCTTGGTAATACCAGTCCTGTGCAGATAGGGCTTTAGATTGTACAGCCAAGCACACAAGGCTACTAACAGCTCTATTGCCACTGTTAGTCCTCAAACACAGTCAGTGATCATGATACTGTAATGTCGCTTTCTTTCCTGAACACCACAGTCAATGTCGCTGACTCTCGGTGCTGTTTTAGTTGCCCAGGCAACTCACTTAATGACAGGGAACTGTGACAGATTCCCCCCTTCAGTAATTGTACTCTTTGATGACTGTTTGTGCACCCCAGTGCGAAGGCTGTCTAGGAAGAGGGCGACCAGGGCATTTAGAGAAGACGTCAGCGTAAAGAGCTGCAGCTGGTTACCCACCAACTTTCAGGGAATGTACAAAGTGGCAGATTCAAGCAAAGTGATGATTGATTGGAAGACTTTTCTTTCTTTTTTTTTTAAAGAAAGAACATAGTGTGCCGTTTTTGTAGTAGAGGATTTAGTCATTCATCGTTAATTTTTGTTAACGTATCAGCCAAAATACACCATGGCTCACAATGTTGAAACTCCATTTGAATGTTACAAGCAGAGGAATTGATCTACTAACACAATGGAATGTGTTGCGTCTTAGATATCCATTCACAGGGCTTATCTAGTACATGACCTTCCACCTTGATCATTAGTTGTACAATGCGCTGCCCTCAGATGACACAAACCTTTGTATGTGGATATCAATTCATACATGTTAGAGCCAATATAGCCTGTTTTCTATTATTAGTTTTTTGTCTGTTACCTTTTTTATTAGTTTTTCCTAACTTTTCTGCTTGATTTTTGAGGAAAACCATTTGACTAAGTTCATACCTGGTTATAAAGCAACTAAATGATCTTACCAGTCCATGACGATAAGCCAACACATTTTAACTGTGGTTGAATATTGTATTTTCAGATTGCAATAACCAGGTTTTTGAGCATAAAGGAACATGTCAGTTTATAAGAAATGTATTTGTACGTCTGCCAAGAAGATCAAGATTTTGGCATTTTTTTGTGTTTTGTTTTGTGGCCTCATTGTTATGTTCTTGGTGGAAGGGTGTAATGGAAGAACCCATTACAATTTGGAATGGAAACATTGGACGGTTACATGCATCATGTTTACATTTCGTTGAGATTATGAAAAAACAAGTTCCTGACTGGAAAATGTGTATATGACCATCCCCTTAACTCTGAAACTGATATAAATAAAACAGACCAAATATTCTTTGGGTGCATTGTGTTTCCACATTTCGTCTCAAAACTCACTTGAGTTGGAAGAATGATTTCCAAACTCAGCAAATGAGTCCATCCTTGACGTTTTTTAAATCACCATTGGCCTTGGCGGATGTCTGAGCTCTCTGAGTGCCATTCTAGTATTAATTATCTTTAAGGGCATTGTTATGCCTTTGTAGATGACAGGAAATGACTCCAATAAGAGTGATGGGAATAAAATGAAACAAAATGGCTCACAGGATGCATACATCTCCATGGTCAACAAATACTACATTTATATTGCAAATATGATGACAAATAATCAGCAAAAGCAGCAAGCCTAAATTCATTTTTTTAAGCCAATGCACTCTTTCATCTATATTTTATACTTATTGAACCATAGTTATGGATGGTTGTTCGTCGATGGATAGTTATGGATGATTGACGGTTTATTCTTGACCTAGAAAAGTGGATAAAAACGATGTCATGGTCCCTTACTTGCTTGTTATGTCACATGGTTCTTACATTTTTTTTCTTATAACTTTTATTTAACCATATAACACATGATACAAAAAGTCTCAATGGTGTCCTGGCCAAGGATGCAAAGTCACACGCTTAATACACATTCATATTAAGGGTGCACAGTTTCCATGGAACTGAAGGTATTTAAGCTGAACTTGGTTGACTTTGAGCTTTAACACTAATTTTGACCTTGAATCATATCCGGATTAAACACATATTTCTACCTCAATGTGCATACAATTGTACATGGGTGACCTTACAGTATAATTGCCATGCATCAAGATTATGTTGTGTATGTGTTGCTAAAAATATACATGCCATAACCAAATCCAATATGCAAGCTGAAATAGTCAATTTGCACCCCTTTGAGAGCAACATGCAGCCATACATGCAGAGCTGCAGGCATACCACTACACACAAGGAGTCACACGTAGGATAAAAAAAACAATGACAGACCATCATTAATTTGAGCTCATTTAAAGAGTTTCTCAGTGTGCAGGATGTTGCGAGGCATTTGTGTTAATGAGCTACATCATTCATGTGAAATGATGGCACAATTAGGAAAACAAAAGTGCAAGGTGTGACAATTTAAGTGAATGTGCTTTGTCAGTGTCTGCAAACAACACCTCTGAGACAGTATATGCATAAAAGCCGGCTTATAAAAACATTGCGCGGGGGGGGGGGGGGTGAGTTTAGAGGTCGGGATTCTCACCCCACATATTTTTACCTCGCTATTTTGCACCCTAACCTCGCTCCCACGGGAAACGCTGTTGGAACACTGTGGCAGGAAATGAAATTAAAGCTGCTGAATACAGATGTTTGTATGCGTGAGTGTGGGCTCAGATGTGTGTGTGGGTTATTGAGAGGAATGTATATTAAGAAAAAATACAAAGGAAGAGGGCTGACAGCCGTTTCACAACACTGCTGGATTTGTAAATGTTTTACTCAGCGCCTCCCCTCTGAAAGTCACTCACCTCGGGGATCAAAAAGGCTTATATTATAGGTGACTTCAGTATAATAAGTGCTCTGTCTGTTTATGTGAATTAAACTTCCCTCATGTCCCTTTTTCCTATGACCTTTTGTCATCTTGTGCTGTTGTATCCGCTACGCTCCAAATGTACCTTTTTTTTTTTACGTACAGAAGCCTTTGCTCCTTTCCTCGGTCCACAGATGTTTCAACAGCCTAATAGTAGCATTGTCACACTCATTAGTTATACTCAGCTCTGCGGCGAGTGGGAGCCATCCACTCAGCCTTGCACGTAATGCAGCCTTAGTGAACTAATGAAACTGTAATTACAAAAATAATGAGGAACATGTAGCAGCGTCCAGTAACTTAGGGCTAGTTATTTGCCAGCATGAATCATCATGTGCAGAGTTTCCTCGTACATTTTTCATGGGTTTTGATACTTTTCTCTACTCTGTTTTGGACATTCAAAGCACTTCTGGCTTCTGTGCATTCCAGACTGCAGGGAGCAATATCCCCCCACATTGTGTGTTTGTATGATGTATTTGCAATGTATAATGAGGAACAATGTAGGCTAAGGTCCATTTCCTGTGCTACTTATAAAGCTATTGCCCCCAGTGGGCCTCATTTAGCAAAGTGTAGGCTATGTTGAGCCACGTTTAGTATCCCTGCTAAACTAGTTGGAGCATAGCAAGGAAGAAAAAGAGCAACACATTACATTTATACTGTTATATGCGTTTACATGGTGAGAACTTCTAGAATCTGCTGAGCATATCAACTTGCATTCATTACAACCCCCACAGCTGTCACTACTTCCACAGTGGGATCAAACTGAGGACTCCACCTTTTAATGTCATTATTTTCCATCTCTGTTTACTTGCAGCTACACACAGATTTGGATGTTGGTGGCAAGAACATCAAGTACGTCCTAGCGGGCGAGGGTGCTGGCACCATCTTCGCCATCAACGAATTAACGGGCGACATCCACGCCATGAAGAGGCTGGACCGCGAGGAGAAGGCCGAGTACACGCTAACAGCCCAGGTCGTCAACGCGGACAACGACCAGCCCCTGGAACCACCGTCAGAGTTCATCATCAAAGTCCAGGACATTAACGACAATCCGCCGCAGTTCAACGAAGGCCCGTACCGAGCGTCGGTTCCAGAGATGTCCGGTGTCGGTGAGTCACGATAAACACATTTCATTTCTGGTCTGCAGCCTGATCAGTGTGTGAGAGTTCCAGGACGGCTGATCTCTAATGGGTTATTGCATGAAAATAATGAGTGAGTAGGAACAAGAGGAAATGAGTATGCCCACTTGTTATGAGTATTTTGGCAAAAGAAAATAGGACAAAGATAAATCATATAACTTCAGCCATAACTCAGTGCTGTATCTGCACAACTGTTGTCATTCAAGGGTTCTTAGGATCTTCTTAGCATTCTTTTTTTTTCACTAGGTCAAACGTTCAATGTATGTTACACTGGGTCAATACATTGAAATCACTCACAGACAACTTAAAGCCTACTTGTGTGTTACTCCTTGAAAGCTACACCTTCAAATCTGACAATTCCTTGGACTTTAGACATTGGTATCTCCACAGTGGCTGAAAGAATATTTACCGATCAAACAGCATTTGACACGTCCATTCCCTTTGCGTAATAAGGGGCTGTTTCTATGTTTACATGATTCTATGGTGCCAGGGTCCTATGTTCCCCAATGTGTATAATTCAAACAATCCCTCAAAACTCACCTTTTCACTCTTGCCTTCAACTCCTAATCCATTAGCCCCTCGCCCTTATTCCACCTAGCTTAGCACTTTATACTTTTCTTGTTCTGTTGTTTTACTTGCTTGTAAGCGCTTTGAGCACCAGGAAAAGCGGTATATAAATGTAATGTATTATTATTATTATTATTATATCCTCTTTATGACACATTACTGGGACCTTTCAAAGGATCTTATGCTCTTACTAAAGTTTTTTACCTTAGGACAATGTATGCTTTTGAAGTTACTCACCTAAAACTAAAAGCCAACTTATGTTAGACTTCCTGATAGCTACACCTTTTAATTTGGGGGCTAGAAAAATCCATCGACATAAGGATGTAACGACTAAACAGCCATTGAAACGTCCATTTCTCTTTGGTCTTTTGCACTTTAGACTGTGAGAAAAGCCCTTACTTGCCAAATGTAAAAGTAATAAACATTGGTTATTTTATTTTCAAGCCAAAGTTATTTGAATGCTCTTGTGATGTTACAGATTCTTAACTCATCACAACAAATCTCACATTTGGCTGAACCTTTTGTGTATAATTGTGAAATTGTTGAGAAATTCTACCTTATGCTTTAATAAGCATTTATGGTACCAGTTCCAGTTTGGGGAACATATATTTGTGTAAGCCGTTTTTGGGATAAAACAACGTGTTGCCTTTGTTTCATGGTATTTTAACCAAGGATTTAAGCGTTTTTATTTTAAAAGCAAAATGGTTTTGAGTATGATTTTGTATCAGTGTCGTTTTTATGTTGGTTAGTAAGTTTATATCAAGAACATAGGATCCTGGAAGATAGAACCATGGTTACATAAGGATGACCCTGCATAACGCTAACACTGTACATAATAACCCACTTGCAAATAATTCCAACTAAAAATGCAAATCACCACATCAGGAAAGCTTGATTGAACTTGAACCATGAGCACATTCCTGACATTCTACAGCAACATCAGCATACAGCACTCGGCCTTCTGGCAAGCATTAAGAAAATGCTATTCTCCGCTTTGCATAGGTGAAGGGCCACACTTTCTTATTATGTGGAGCATTTGGTGAAAGTGTGGTATTTTTATTGCGTTGTTTAACATTTTCATGTGTGCAGTCTATTATGTGGTATGAGCTGGTGATCACTGCGATCAAATATTTATGGAAAGATTAGAAAGTGCAGGATGTAATGTGTTGAAAAACTGTGGGGAATTGACCAGGAAACCACAGTGGATCACTTTATTTAGTATCAAAGGCATTCAAAATTTGACCTTTTTTCCCCCCTTCTCAACACAGCAGGAGAGCTTAACAAACGCAGCTGTAGAAAAGTCTATGCAAGAATCCTTTTAATTCAAGATTCAAGCGTTTAAGTATAATTATAGCAGAAGAGCATAAATGGTCTACATTTACACTTAACTGTCACTTAGCTTGTCAACACTGACAGATGCTAATTGCCACAAGCTACCTTTCTTTATTCCTCCACAAACTAGTACACAAACACTTTCTATTTTGCCGTATGCTAATGTATTCATTTATTCAATTCATATATTCACATTCCATCCATGCATTTAAATGACCACTGCATGCTGATCACATTATTCAAATGTATAGCCCATCTAGGATTGGCAGAAGCCTGTAAGTGGATCAGTACACTTTGTTGTTTTTTTTCTTCAGGGGAGCCTTGCCACTGACCCCCAGAGCAGCAGGAGTCTTGTAGAAAAATGTTTCCATCAGTAGCAGGAAAGAGATCATAGTGTGTCTTTATGCCGTTTTGACATTGGACGAGTTCAGCGTGGGTGCCGAGGTCTGCTGTTGGGCGGTATGCGCTTGTTATTGTGTTTTCTCATCAAGCTTCCTCTTGTTACCTGTCACGGAGCTGACACAACATGCTAGGGCAGATGGCGCTAGGTATGAAATGGAATCTGTTTTGGGAAATCCCATCTGTAGGTTGCAGCCTTGACGTCAGCTCTTGGAAGGCGATTTAGCATCTCGTGATCATGACTTCTGTTAGCTGCTGAGGGAAGCAAAAAGGAACAAAACACAGTGCAATATAATCCATGTAAACACGGAATGACAGTGAACTCTTGTTGTCTGAACTCCATTACTTGATCCCCACTGCTTATAGTTTTGGATCTCGCTTGAAATGCTAACGTATCTCTCCAAGGGTTTTGCCGGCGCAGTGCAGGGACATCCACGGTGATGGGGTAGCGAGCAAAGTGGTAGTTGACAGCACTCTGTGATTTTCCAGTGGGAATAATGCATAAGAAATGGAAAATCGGCATCTCTTTGTTGATTGTTGTTCCCTTTTGTCACTACTGATTAATTAAACATTCAGTAATGCTCAGTTGTTCGCTTGAAAGCCTTTTTTTGTTTCTTCCTGCGAGTAGTTTTCCTCTTGTTAAGTTTTCATGTGCTGCCGCACGGTGGGAAGAATGTGATTCTCCGGAAAAACAAACAAGAAGTCATTCATCGCCTAATATTCATATATAACCGGGTTCCTTTTACAGTGGCGTTTCATCTTTTTATTGCGTTGAAATGAGAATTTGTGCAGGCCTCAGTGGATTACTGGTGCAGGGGATAAAAAGCACAGGAAAAGGGGGAAGAAATTAAACGGATGTTGCTGCTGCATATGAGCAAATCCCCCGAACTATGCATTACAGTGTAATCATGGCACATGCTAAGAGTAGACCAGCCGTCTGGTATTGCGTTCAGACAATGCTGACAATGTGATTTGCTTAGCGAGAACCCTCCTGCGTCGAATAATCAAAAATCGAACCCGCACCGTAACGGCTGCTTCTCCTGGCGATGTTATCCACTTGTCAGTTCCACTCCAGGCTTCATCAATGTCTCAGCAGCTCCTCGCTTATCAGGAGTGTGTCCACGGTATATCAGCCAAACCCGGGACAAACATCAACACCCACCTTTTATCTGCCAAGGACTACGGATAGGTATACAAAGCCCTTCTCATTGAATGTCACCATCCCCCCCATAGGAAGCGGTCCGCACAGCCGGATGAGAAATGTGACATGGGCCACGAGGTCGCCATGTTTCCTTCTCGCGGAGGAGCATAGAGGTTAATGGGAAATGAAGGAGAAAGAGCTTTTGTTCTCCCTTTTTAAAAGGCCCAGTCGGATAAGACGTGTGGCTCTCCGTGACTTTTCTCTGACTTTCATTTCCCTGAGAATGGAGGTGACTACCGTTCTAATTGTTGAGCGGATGGTTTCTCAAAGTACAGTGCAACAATGAGAGGAAGTGGAGAGCAGAGGTGGTGTTGGAGGAAGTCGGAATTGAGTTTGAGCGTATTCATGTAAGGAGTCTGAATACATGACTGCTGTGCTTGATGGGGTGTTACTATATGGTGCTGTTTGACAACGCATCTTGAAAGATGCCCACTTTTTAGTAATAAGAGAAAACAGCTATAGTTATTTTTCTATCCAAATCCGTAAGCCAGTGGAAAACATAACACATTGTTTTTAACACAATTATGTATTCAGCAGACACAGACAAGATGCTTTTCTGGGCATTTGTCGAATTTGACAAAAAACAAACACAAAACAATTTAATTCAATGAAATGGTTACATAAGCAATCTTGATGCTAAATGCTCCACTATGTTAGCTAACTAGGAGCTGCCTGCCATGGTTGGAAATGAATTGGTAGGATGTAAAACCAAGACAATGGATGAACAGATGGACAAAAGCTAGAGTGCAGTGGCCCGGGGAGCTCAGCATACTGTAACAATAGAAAATGTGAATGTGCTGCAAATACAGAAAACATAAGCAATTACAGAAATAAGTCCAACACCACCCAATGGAAATGTAGGGAGGTTACTAACAATTGATACAAAAATAACTTTAACTTTAATAACTATTAGATTTAGTAAATCTGCTCAAGTTCTGTACTTAAGTAACAAATAAATTATTTATCAAACTAAAAACACTAAAACTACAAGACCTGGTTGACTATAAAACTATTCAAATTATGTTCAAAGCCGCAAATCAACAATTACCTCATAATATCCAGGGACTTTTCACACGGAGAGAAAGCATGCACATGTTGAGAGGAAACTGCATTTTCAAAAAACCATCCGTACGAACAAATGCCAAACTTCATTGCATCTCATCAAAAGGTGTTAGTCTGTGGAATGACTGTACTGATGCACTGAAATATTGTACAAGTCTATCTAAACTGAAAGTATTATTTAGGAGCCAAATCATGAATGGTTATGAACAGGACCTGTAAAATCCCATTTGTTATTTCTTGTAATTGTAAAAGTAATTTCTTTCTGATTGTTTTGTAAAAAAACAAAAAACAAACAAATTAATAAGACAAACATGTCGCTGATGACGATGACCTAATATTTTATTTATAAGGAAAATGTAGGCTAGAGGGGGTAGGACCAGAAACGTTTTTTCCAAGCTTCTTCTTGCCCCTGTTGAACATGACAGAGACTATTTCAGAATTATTGTTTTTTTTTTTTGTATTATTATTGTTGTGCTTTGTTATAATTATTATTATGAGTGAGAAGAAGGGAAAAAAGAAAAAAAAGAATATATATATATTATTATTATTGTTGTATGTTTTGTTTCTGACATGTTCAATAAATTGACACAAAAAAAAAAAGTACAATTTAGAAGTAGTTTTTCCATTTAATGCTGCTTTATACTTCTACTATGTTCTAAAAGGATAAGTTTTAGCAATATACTTGCCTGTACCTCAATAACTATACCTTTGTAAAGTTATTCTTTTTAGTGATTTAAAGCATATGCTTTTGAAAGTGGCCCTATTCTGTTTTTGGGGGATTTCCCTTTCCAGTAGTGTGTTATATATGTTTTTTAAAATGTAAAGGGTCTGCAAAGGCTCCCCCAGCCTGAAACGCCTCCATTGGACTCTACTTCCATTACATAATGACATCACTATGTAACAGCCCGCTTATTGGCTAGCGCTCAAACAGATTGTACCTGATAGGTTAAGGGGCGGGAAATCTCTTATACATAGCTCTTTGGTTAATGTTTGGGAAAATATTTTAGTTTCAGTTACAGTAAATATGAATAAACAGATTGCAGAATCTTTCTGTATTAATCCAAGACCACAATCTTTGACCATTTATACTTTGGTACTTGCTAAAAACGTCTATTTAATACATCTTAAATGATTATTCAGTTATACATTTCAGTCCTTTCAAAATGTATTTGCTGATGCAAATTAGTAGTATATCAAGTCGGTTCTTTGGGGACAGTTGTGAAGTATCTGCTGAGTTGGTTCATTATGAACAATCCTTTCCATAAACTAATTTGATCATTTTTAATATAAATGTAATAATTAGTGCAAATGTTCCACATATGTTTTTTTTATTATCTATTAGATTTTGTGTTATGTTTCGTATAAATCCATGGGTTTTGTAATTTCCTCTGCCCCTAATCTTCAGACAAGTAAGGACAGTGTGGTTTCTTTTAATTGAAAGATATAAATTCTGATTCATATTTGATATTTACTCTACCTCTCCATATTTCCCCTGTATTCTTAATTCCATATCCGATAGATAATCATGTTTCCCATTCACTCCATGATCAAGTGAGTGTGTTGCTTATTTGTAAAAGCTTAGCCATGATAGGAATTGGAATTCATGTGCAGGGATAGCACAGATCTCCGAGGATTAGTAGATCTCGTTTTCCTGTTAATGGGGTCTTCGACTTTAAGGCCAGTACAAGCTGACAAAGTCCCCCCGTATGTCTGCCCACCATATGCTGGAATTATGAGGCTCTGCTCCCCTTCTGCAGCTAACAAGGGGGTTGGTATGTAGTTGGAAATTACAAAATCTGCTTGAAGAGAAGCTTCAGGTAATTAGGAGGAGGTCGCGAGACCATCCTCCCTTCGCTGGGGGGGGGGGGCTGCACATGACAATAATTGCTACACTGCGAAACAAACTTGCTGAAAGTTGTTTTGCCGGATGGAGCCCGTGCGAAAGAGGCCCCGGGAGTGTTGAGTGTGAGTGTACTTCATTATCAGGGCGATTAATAAGCGGACGCGCAGACAGATGGCCCGTCTCCTCGATCGACGGGCCGTGCTCTCCGAAACCCCCGCAAAATGAGTACCTGTATGAAAGCACGGATCAGAGCCAAATGTGTCAAGGTCTGCTAAATTGGAGCGCAGACATAAATTGAAGTGACATTAATAGATTACCTGGAGTTGATTTGCATTTTCTGAGTTATTATGGGTGTGGATAACAGGACTAACAGGCACAGCCGTCTATGTAGAGGCCTTAATGATGTTTCTGATTACGCTCTCATCACCCGCGGCAGCTGGGAAAATAAGTAAAGGCTTGTCATCGCAGATTTGGACGATAAATGAGGCGACTGGATCAAGGGGAAATGAGCGAGGCGCAGACCTTTATCGGAACTGATCGCCTCACGCTTTCAACATACAGCAGAAAGCTGTGATCATAGATTATTTAATACGCATATGTTTTAGAAGTAATACACTCGTACATAATCCTGCATGAAAGATAACATTCTTAAATACAGCTGTATGTCTCATCAAAGCATGTGTTTCTGATAGATCTATCTATCTATCTATCTATCTATCTATCTATCTTTCTTAGATTCATATTGCTCTTTACTCATTTATTTCTTTACACCTCTCTCAGATCAATACAGGGAAAGCTGAGCTATTTTCAGAGCATTTCATGCTCCACTTGGGCCAGATGTTCTATTAAAATCCCCTTCCTTGATATTTCTAAAAATATGATTGTGCTATGCAGATCTTGCAGTAAATCTCGAACATATCTCAGGCTAGGAATTTCTGAGTCTGAAAGCATTAAAATGCAGTTTTATTCACTTGAATAAACTGAGCAGTATTTCAGGCTTGCATCAACCCACATAAGTTGAGGGCGGCACATATTTAGTGGATCTTTTTATCTGGCATTTCTGTGTTGTGCTTTGAGAGCAAAGAGCGAGGTTGTCTGGTGTTTGTGTCTCTCTCCTCTCTGATCCCAGACTCTGCAGCTTGGCAGATGGACTGAGTGGCAGGGGGCCCCTGGCCCTTTAACATGGTGGGCAGCTGGGCCAGAGCTGGGCCAGTGCTGGGCCGGGGGCACATCCGATGAGCAGGCTCCCGGGCTGGGCAGAGACGTGGCAGACCGAGGCTGTGGTGGTGGTGGTGGGCGGCTCGCAGGCTGAGCTAGGGTCAGAGCAGTGAACCTGGCCAGGGCTGTGACCCTCTCAGGCCTGTCCGACTGCCAGGCAGTGTGCATGCCAGCCTGCCTTTTGCTGTGGCCGTGCTAAATGGGGATAGGACAGGCCTCGGAGGCAGAGAGGATTTAACTGACATGCTGGAGTTTCTCTGCAAATAACCTGCTACTCCCATCCATCTCACCTCACTTGGCAACAACAGCTTCACTTGTGCATCTGTGTGTGTGTGTACGTGCATGTCCTCTGTGTTTAGGCTTGCTTTAATCACATCTGTTTGCGCCTGTGATACTCTTCACCTGTCAATAACCCAGCACCATGGGTGAATAAACAGAACTGGATACAGGAAGCGGGGCCCTGTTCATTCCTACAGAAGTTGCCTTGTGGAGCATAAAGCAAAAAGGACTCTTGAGAACAAAAATATATCCAGATCTTCAAGTAATCTCGGCCCATAGATCATTGTGCGCATGTTCCTTAAGCCCTGCCTCCAAGCTTTGTTACGGTTACGGGAAAATAACAAAGTTATACACTGAATTAGAAGTCTCTTTCTCAATGTAAGTCAATGGGAAAAGGTATTTTTGGGCTCAACAAATTCACAAAAAGACTGACACAAAGTTTGTAGTACCAGCATTTGGCCGCTACATAAATGTGCTTCAGCGCCCGGCGCACTTCCTGGTGGGTTGACTTGGGCCCATAGAGAATGAGCACTTTTTTTTTTTTAAACCCCGCCTCCAATTTGTCACGTCACAGCTTTCCTGGCTCAGTTAGATATATATGGAGGGGATATAATGATGGATTAATATTTTAGCACATTTTACAACTTTTACAAACAAATTATTTTGTTACATTTTTAAAAGGTATTTTTGGGCCCAATGATGTCACGTGACTGACACGGAAGTTGTAGTACCATCGTTTGGCCAGTGCTTCAACAGCCCGCTCATTTCCTGGGGGGATGCCAAGGCCCTCTTTTTTTTCTGCGATCATCCATTCTTCTCATGTCTGTAGCTACACCCAGCAGCTGATAGAGTCATTGCTTATTCAGCATCTCTTTGTTTCACGCTAAGCCACTACATTAGTGTATGTATAGAAAAAAATGGAAAGTCAATTATCCCCCTCGCTAACACACATGCTGGTCCGGAGTAAGGGAAAAAAACACATGACAAAACACAGAGTCACAGCTGCTCAATATCAATACAAATGTGTATTACTAATTCAACCAAATGTTATTTATTTTCCAATGTACCTCTGAATTATGGATGTAACATCATCAGTCACTCGTCCAGATGCAGTCATAGAAGCCCTTTAGAGCCTCACGGGGCATTATTTAGTTTCTAGTACGCATGCAAGCAGGCACACATGCACATGTACACACACACACACACACACACAAAGTGCATACAAGTGCACTAATACACATACATTCTCTGCGTTAGCATAAAGCCGCGGCGCAGTCGTAAAGATGCTGTTGTTCAGGTGTAATTTGTCCCCGCTCCCCTGTGTAACCCTCAGAGAGAAACTCTCTTTGTAACTCACCCCCTCTCTTCCTCTCATGCACACACTTGTTATGTGTCTCCTTCTCTCTGTACTTCTCCCTCCCCCGTTCTCCCCTCCTTCAGCTCGCCATCGTTCTCTCTCGGCCTCTCCCTTGAGGGGGAGCAAAAAGTAGCTGGCTTCTAGGTAATGAAGCCCTTCAATGTGATCTGCATAAGATTGCCTCCCTTGCTGGCCTGGCTGCAGAGCCCCGATGAATAGCAAAAGACTCTCAATTAGACTAAGGACAAAAAGCAGCTCTCTCCTTCGCCACAGTGTCGTTTCTCAAACAAAGTCGCTCTTTTTTGTTGTTAGCCGTGCCCATGAAGTAGAAAGAGACCGGAAAATGAAAAGGAAGGAGGTAAATAACAAACAAAGTTCATGAAAGGGAAGGTAAATGAGAGAGTGTGCAGCATGTCTACAAGATGCCGTGTTTTTTTGTTTGTAATGAGGAGAAGGATGCGGAAAGCTGAAGCCGCCACAAATGCCACCATCTGTGTTGTCGCAGCCAGTGGATGTGATTAAATGGATTTCATACAACAGGGTCAGTGGCCCACGGAACACGAGGGAAGCAAAGGTTAGAAATACAATTAATCTTTTAAAAATATTTAAAAGGCTGCAGTGTTGGATTGCACTCCTAAAAAAATATGTTTCCAGGGTTACTGTCCTGTTTAATTAAGTGCTGTAATGAAAGTTTTTGCAGCGTTAGATTACATTTACAACGTGTCTTCCGCTGTCATACTGTCACACACTGCTGATCATTGTATCAAGGTCAGTTAATCAATGTGAGAGTGAACACTAGGACGCAGGATCAGCAGCCCTGAAGGGTGGAAGGGGACTGAGTCGCATTCATTGTGTCATCTGAAGACAGTGTAATGCCTTCAAATGGGCAGATCCATTTACTGTGGAGTTCTCCAAGTTTACTGGCTGACACTGGGAGTAAGCTAGTTATATTGTAACTAAAGCTGCCACTAGTCCATCGACAAAAAGATGATTCAGAACTTATTCTTTTAGTTGTTGCTGTCATTTTAGCAAAAATGCTGACGGACGCTAGCTTACCTGCTAATTTTAGCTTGTTTTGTAGGACCACAATAGTCCAGTACACAACTTAAATAGTTGTAATGTGCATGGTAATAGCCCATTTTCTATTATTTTCTTGACCAGGTTGTTTAATGATAAATGGCATGTTTGAGAGAATAAACACTTATTTCAATAATACAACAATTGTAACTGCCTTTGGCTTTTTGCTTGGCCATAGTGGTTGGTAAAGCCTTCCATTGGCTCTAAATTGAATCTTTGCCCTTTTAATTATCCATTGGTACTCTAAATGGGAGCATAAGTTACAAAATAAACATCATGCTGTATTGTAGAATAATTCAAAGCTAAATATTAGGATCATAAATCAAGTGAGAAGCAGGGAAATGTTCTCATAGATCTCTATACAACCACATTTCAATATGCAGCCAATAGAGTCTTGCCCTTTGGAGGGAATGCAAGCTTAAGAGACTTTTCAGTCGCTATGTGACACACATTGTTTTGAAGCACACATATATCACGTAAATGTGATTTATCAGCACGCTACAGCAGGGACCTTCAACCTTCGACCCCCAGCACACCACCGCAACACAGTATTGCATGGCCTTGATGATGTTATTGCTTTTTACAACATACAACATTGCCCATATTTTGATTATAAAAAGGATAGATTGTTTGACTTAGATGCAACCTCACCTGTATGTAAGACAGGGAAGTTTGATGCAGATGCCTGAAGTCTTCAGGCCAGTCCATATCACACCCTGCTGGAGATAGATCCGCTGCAGCTGGGCTGAAACAGTCAAATTATCACTTGCTCTTTAAAACATTTACTCAGTTATTGCCTATTGGCCTCCATTCTACAGATGGCACACTGAGCTGGGATCATTCACGGCAGTTTCCTTTTTGTTTGCTGCACAATGTGTTTGTGTTTATAATCTCAGAAAGAGGAGATCTGTAAATGTATCTTTACACTTCTGGAATAATTCATTTCTAATGGATAACACGTTTTATGGACTTAGTTATATTTCATTTTCCTTCAATATGACACAAAAGGTCAATTTTAAAAGATTTGATGAAATAACTTAATGTTATCAGTCAAAGGTCGGAAGATGAACTGTTTAATCAAGTGCTTGCAAAGCTGAACTCCCAGCAATGCTTTTTTGCATAAATAAACTACATTGTATCACACTTACTTGCAAACGCATCCAAATATTGTTTTCAAAAAATATTAACATTTTTGTAATCGTTTCCAAAATATATTTGTGCAGAACGGATACCTTTCAGAGATACTGTACTTGACGATGAACCAACCTAGGTTACATCATTAGCAACATGGATTGACGTAAATTAACATGCAAAACACAAATACAGGTAAAGTAAATGTACTACGATGTGCACTTCTGTTGCTTTTGGACATCTGACAACTGTTTCTGCTTAAAGTCAGGATGGATGGATTGGCGTTCCATTGAACCTTTTCAAGGACAAACGCAAAACAATTTTTAGTTCCATGTTGTCTGGATCTCAACATAACTTCCTGTTTGTGTGTGTGTGTCAGTGTGCTTCCTGATCAGTCGTGTTACATATCATCCACAAGTGATGAGGGACTGTTTGAAGTCATGCTGGTGAGTAGGAGGTCTTCACAGTATCACTGCTATAAACGAGCAGGTTCTGCAGTTCTCACCTTCAACTTGGCAAATGTTTACTCATATCTGCTAAGACGCTTTCTCGTACGCATTCTTCAGTACTCCGCTGTGGCTCACCCATTAATAATTGAAGAATAGAGTTGTGGATATTTAATGCTGTGTTGTAGAGGCCTTTTTCCAGCGCACTTCTTCCTACTCTGCATTCATTCCACTTTGCCTCTTCGAGTTCCCCTCCTTGTATTGTACGGTGCGTCATCCCCACTTACTCTTTGCTTTTGTCAGAAAAAGCAGGAACTTTTGCTCCGTGGCTACGCGGCTGAAAGTCAACATAAATATGTGTGCTTCTGAGGGCTATGCTCCCTTTTCATGCTTCAGGTGATTTTACAGTGTTGAGCAGCGAGAACAGGATCCCCTGAACTCTCATCCCTCCATGTCTGCATTATTAATTGTCTGAGGTTCCCTGCAGGCAACGAGCGCTCGGTACCTAATATTAAAAGCAGGGATTGCAATCCATTGAAAGACATAATAATACTTTTTAGAGTTACATTATGCTAAATATATGTTTTCTTTTTAGCTGTTCTTGTTTGTGCTGTGGATGCTTCAAGTGGCTACTGCCTGTCCTATTGGTCAATGCAACATAAATGCGGTTGGAACACATTCATCAAGGTGGTGGAGATTTGAGACTCGAGAGGCCCATCCAATCACCGGCAGAGAATAAAAGGGAGAGGCATAAAAGTCGGTACAGCAAGGTCATTTGAAAAAGAAGCTGATTAGACGAAAGGATCAAATCTCCAGTACGAGCCTCCTCTTCATGTCTGTCCCCATTAACTGAAGCCCCTCGCCTGGCTCGCACAGCCCCGCCACGCCCTCAGCTGTCTGATACAATGAAGGGGAAGTAGAGGAAAAAGAAGAGGACTCAACTTCATTTATTTTGCAATAAAATGAATGGCCTTGCTTGTAATTGTGTTTTTTAACCTTTATTTTTTTCTGTTTAAGGTATTACTTTACTGTTTTGTTATTGTATTTCCAAGCAATACACAGAGTCTCATCCACTGTTTGGAGCTATAACTACGAAAGGAAATGCACTTTAATTCATGTATATCCTAAAAAACATTTGGGATATTTTACACATCCATATTGAAGAAAGAATGAGGAATAACTTTGAATGTTTTTACTCAATAGCATTAAATATTCTTGTCTAAAGGAGCAATTCAATAGAGTTTTGAACACATTGAAATATAATGAGTTATTATTCATTATGTTGCTGATTAAACGGGACAAAATAATGTACCCCATCTCCATTAAACCTTTTTTTCCCCTGTATCAGGTAGTTCAGTGAATGTTTTAGTTGTATCCAATCAGAAAACAAGGTTCCTCCTACAGTGTTATCCCCACAAAAGTAATGTACTGTAATTTGTGAATATCGTAAAAATATTTTTTATATATTACACATAATGTTAAGTATTAAGAGTATAAGAAATAACTATAAATGTTTTTAAGAATCGTTGACTAATAACTGAGCATATAGTCATTATTCATTACATTGCTGATGTAGTGCGGCAAAAATATTAACCACAAGTCCATTTAGCTTCTTTTTTTTCTGGTTCGGGTAGCACTTTACATTTTAAATTTTGTATTTCCTAGCTGAACTCCAACACAGTCAGCTCTTGTGGTCATCCTGTGTTTGGCCCTCTAGTCCAGCTGTCATGCAGGCGTCTGATTGGTGGCAGCCTTCTCCTGGTCTTGCTGTTTCTGTGTATTGGAGCATTGGCAGCTGCATTGCACTCAACGCTGCAGTATGGATTTAGTCAGTTTGTGGTTTTACCACAGTCACAGTCTGGTGTCCAAACACACACACAAACACACACACACGCACAGTCAATCCTACAGCAGGTTTACTATGTCACACTGGGGGCTGCTGTGTAATTGGCTGAATCTGCTCTCCAGCACGCTGCAGAGATAGCCCTTTAAAATTTCACTTCACTTCTGGGGAGTGTAAACAAACCTTGGGATTACTAGGGGTGTAAATCCACATTCCAATATTTCTGTCGCCCCCGTCTTTCAAAAATGTTCTCCCCCCATCCACTTTGAGAGTTTAGGGGCAGGTGTAGTTCTTTGCTTAGTATTTGTGCATGTGTCTGTCTTCCTGTGACAGTCAGCATGTTAACAAGTGATTCCACCGCTGGTATGCATAGGTGTGGGCGAGTGTTTTAACATGTCTGTCGTGTGGACACTTTATGTGGCGGCATGCAGCTCTGTCTGTGTGTTCTCTGTGATGGATTGCATGTCAGACGGCAGCATAGCACCGTTCTCACCGGCTGACGAAGACATTAAGTCACCAGTCACGTAGTGCGTTTCAACATTCCTCTGGGAAAACGCTTTAACCCTTCCCGCTCCGGGACGCCTGTCAGATGACAGAGTGTATTACTTAGAAAGGTGCTCGGTGCTAAAAACCCGCAGTATGGCTGGATTCAGTGGAGTTCAGCGTCAGTCACACATTGCTGTTAGATAGGCAACTTGCTGGGGTTGTAGACCAATGTCATTGAGGGGCTTGTTTTTTTATTTTTACAATACCTCTACAGGCTGTAAGAATAGACAATACATAATTGACGGAGCACATCCTGTTGCACCGCAGCATCATGGGGGAGTTGTTGCTTCCCTCTGACTCTGTCCTTTGTTTTTAATGCAACGTCATCCTCAGTGTTGTTGCTGCCCCCAGAATATGGAAATAGCACACTCGCCCAGAGAATACCCTATACATTCAGCCAATGCATTTGGGAGGGACTGTGGATCCTTATAGTGTGTTTCTTTGCAAGGGCAACAGATTCTAATGCATACGATGGGGTTAAAATGTTCTAAATTGTTATTTTAGTTCCAATGTAGTCCTTTTTTAAGCCTTATTATTAATTTGAGTCATGTTTTTTACACACATATTTGATCTTATACACTGTTTGTACTTAAACCTACAAAAAGCAATGTACTGTAATTGTGTACATCCTAAACAATCATTTTGTATTCGACTAATTTCAAACAAGAAATATGAAGATGCAGTCCGCTTAAAAAACGGTGAAAGAATCAGGAATAACATTTTTTACAAATCATTGTATTATGATAAATAACTATACGTTACTCACATCTGATATAACTTTATTATATCCTGTATTATAGTATTTTTCAATTGCATTCAATATTCTTGTCTAAAAAAAGTAACAATTAAATTAAGTAATTAGGTTCATTGACAGGTAGTTTGATCAGTTTTAATAGACAGTGGACTGGTATATGAAACAACACAACCATCATCAGAACCAGATTCAGATATGACTAAATTCTGATTAGCCAATGGAAGTGTGGCATATATTTTTTTGATTGAATTCAAACACGTGATAGGAAGACAGTCTCTTGCATAATGTCTAATCCAGTGTGACCCCGGTTTGCTAATCACTTATTTGATGTGCAAACAACAATTTCAACATACCGTGGTATAGGACAAACAGTTGTGTAAAGTCCAGCAATCTGATAACTTTGAAAGTCGTATCATGTCTTGGAACCAAGTTTAAACTTGATCGACCAGAATTCAAGCTACACGCTTCCTTTTCCTTCCTTGTTAACTCTAACCCTAACCCTAACCCTGGTGTAAATATATAAGGGGGAATGTTATTCTTTTTTGGTCTAAATGTATTTTCCCAAATTATACATTGGCTCTGCATTCCCACAGAAATGTACAAGCACACACTGAAATGTGTCTGAAGTTGTCCACTGAGCAGAATTGGGCTACACGCCTTGTTAAAGACATGTTAGCAACAGTGTATACATTAGAAGCTCATTTATGCTATTAGGAGTTACTTTGATCTCTGGTTTCCCGCTCTCAGGAGCTATTGCTGATATAGCGCAGCAAAAATATTAACCGCAAGTTAATTTCCCACCAACGTTTTGCATTATGCTGAAACTTCTCTTTTTTTATTATTATTGTTTCCCTTTTTTATTAAGGAAGCATAATTCACATTAAACACTTTTGCCCCTGTGGCAGGGTTCTCAAATTAGGAACATTTTGTTCATTTACCCATGATAAAGTTGTTCATTAGAAAATATACTTTGCCTTATTCTTTGTTATTACCTCGCCATTGTAAATGCCTTGGGAGCAATTAAACATGTGAAGTGCCCAATTTTCCGTCCTCCACTTCCAGGCCTGAACTCTATCTGCATGTTGCACACATTTCCTATGAACTAATTAAAGTGAATCAATGACACAAGCCTTTAAAATGGCGGCATATGTCACGGCCATCAGTGGGTAACAAAGGACCCTCTTAATTATTTTGTTGCTGCCGCTCCTGTAAACGGCTTGTCAAGACAGCAGACTCAGTAGCTTATTCTTTTCATAGGGATGCTAGATACACTCACACATACAAATACACACACTGTCCCCAGTTTCTCTGTGTGATGGCTCCCACTCTGCTTTATGAAAGACTAGTAATTGTAGTACAACAATGACAATGTAAGTGCTAAAGTGTGACGGTCCCCTTACTCCTCGAAAGTGCAATGTCCCCTATCCATCATTGGCTCTTGGGAACAGTGTCTTAGATGCTGACAACCATATCTTATCTTCAAGATACTTTTTTTCCTGTTGTTAGAACTCCTGTGACCTCCATTGTTTTAGTCCTAATCCAATTCAGAAAAGTTTGTTACAGTATTTATTAGCATGATTATTTGTTTAAGAAGTAAGTCGTAGTCACCGTAAAGCAGGGGTCTCCAACGCGTCGATCGCAAGCTACCGGTAGCTCGCAAGCCCTCAATAAGTAGCTCGCCAAGCAAATCCAAAATGTAAAAAATACACACAAAAAAAAAAAGGAAATGTAATTAAAAGAATCTACCCTATGCATAAACGAAACCTTAATCATAGCGAACTCTATCTACTTACTACAACTCTATATCTATCTAACACCCCTCCTTCCCCCACCCCCCACAATGAATATCGACCAATCACGTTCTTGCTTGATTTGCGGGACCAGCGTTGCAGTCGGGAAGAAAAGCAATGTGGAGCGGCACCTCACCGCTTCATAAGGAGTTTAACCGTGACACTTTTCGAAATCCCGTTTGTGTCCCCCACTTTACAAATATGTTTATTATTATTTTTTAACGCAAGCCGTCATCGCCACGGAGGAGCACACAGCCTCTGTGAGCGAGCGAGACAGAGAGAGAGAGAGAGAACACCTTTATCTATTTAATATAGCCATAGTTGTAAAAAATAAAGTAAGAAATCATTCCAATGTGTACTATAGGACAGTAAAAAAAAAAAAAAAACAGTTTAAAAGGGGAGTGATTAGTAAAATATGCATAAATAAAAAGAAAGAATGCTAACTAGGTAACATAAGATAAGAATAAAGAAGTTTAAATGATTTGTTATTGGTTGTGATCATATTCTAAAGATGTTTGGATTATTGAAAAGTATACAGCTCCCTTTCATATGAGTGTTGAGAGCTGTATCCATAAATTCATTTTGTGCTCAAAGTGCACCAGATTGATGCATTCACTTCAACATTAAAAAATAAATCTTCCCGGGGGTGCATGCCCCCGGACCCCCTAGAGGAGGAGAGGTCCCCAAATAAAGCAGGTTAAAATAATTAAATTGCATACATGTTCTTTTAGTAAACACTGAAAACGGGTCCCACAGACCCAAACAGCACACACAGGTTAAAGGTAAGCATATAATAATGTTAAAATGTGCTAAATATATACACTGCAAAAAACAAAAAAAAGAGGAGTAAAAGTAGCTCACGAGTGGTTTTATTTTTTGAAAGTAGCTCTCATCCTAAAAAAGGTTGGAGACCCCTGCCGTAAAGCTACCCACTGGTACACGGATTATGTTTTTGCAGGTTTAAGTTAAGGTTTGGCGGATTTGACTCTTGCCAATCTTTGGATTTGGTCGTTTGCATCAAGGTTTTTCAGATACAAGAGAGTAGGGAAAAGTAATGCTGGTAAATACAATTTCACGTGACCAAAATGTTACGTCTAACTCAAAAGGTGTTTTAAAGTTCTAAGAAGGAAACATGGACAACGCCAAGGATATGTCAACCAAAAAGTAACCTCTGCCTAAAGCATATCGTTTATTTTACTATAAAGGGGGCCCTCGTTTACAAAGTTAGATTCTATGTTGAGGTAGACTTGCAATTAATACTATGTAAATAACTACCATTAGTAAATGTAAACTGAGTGTCATTTGCTCATAGAATTCCATACAATCTGACTTATTTGTGCAACTCTTGGAGTGGCCTCAATGCAAGTTTATGGCAAAATTACAACACAAAGGGCAAAAGTTCTAGGAAAAAGAATAGGCAATGTTGGAAATGTAGCCCCTGCCTAACGCATACACTCTTTTTTGAATATACATTGGTAACATCACTTACAAAGTTAAGAAAAAAGACCCTAAATCAGGGGTGTCCAAACTTTTTTCACGAGGGCCACATACAGAAAAATAATCGAAGGGCTGGGCCACTCACTAGAGGTGAGGTATACTGCCTCATAAGTTCAGTTATAAGTTTGGAAAATCAATCAACAGTAGGTAAATTATGCTTGATACTTGAATTTGCTTTAAGAAAAATAAACAGCCTACATCCCAGCTCTCCAGAGAGTTTCATTTAATTTGTTAGCAGCTCATCCCTTACAACAGGAGCCCCATATTGATTATCATCAGAGGAAATAGGAAGGGTATATTTCAAGTTTGTTATGTATATAAGTTATTGGGCTTTTTTCTTATCGACTTAGATTTGTTTGAACATATTTTCTAATTTAATTGACTGGATTTATTATAAATTGGGCTTATTAACACATGAACACTACTGTGTAATATATGTTTACAGCTATATTTAATAAGTACAATACAAGAAAAGCTCAAGTTTCATTTGTGGGCCGTATTCCATTATACTTTTTTTATTTGCTGAGGGCCGATTCAACATGTCCCACGGGCCGCATTTGGCCCCCGGGCCGTAGTTTGGAAACCCATGCCCTAAATGTCTAAGGAAAATGTTTACTGAGGGTCATTTACTCATAGACTTCTATACAATTTGACATCTTTTTGCTGTGTTTCAGTCGCCCAGTGCAAGCTGTTGGAGTGCTAGTTTATGGCACGTCTATGAGGGGCCGTACAGGCCGTAATTCATACTGGTCCTCTCACGCACATACATTCTCCTTTTACATACATATCTGTTCACTCTTACACACATACATTCTCCTTTTACATACATACATTTTCACTCTCACACACGTATATATTTACACTCACACATTCATACATTTTGCTCTCATATTATCATATTTCAATGCACACATTCATATATTGTCACTCACATATTTATACATTTTTCACTCACGCATACATTTTGCTCTCATATTCATATATTTTAACGCGACCATTTGTTTTTCTTTATTAAAAAAGTAAACGGAACAGCGTCTGCGAGGTGTTTTTGCTTTTTGTTTTTACCTTACTAAACGGTCTAATGGTCATTGGAGCGAGGGGGGGGGGGCGCGAAACTCGCGGAAGTGATTTCAAAACAAAAGCACTCGTTTGCTTGGAACGGTGATATTATAAACAAGGGGAAAGAAGGTGAATTTAGCGATCACAACGAAAACGGCCACGACACACATTGAGCCCAGAAAATGAATGTTATTAAGGGCTGTAAATAAGCCTATGTCTAAAACGGACAACATTGTTAGGAGATATACACTATACAGCGATTCTGCACTGCGGTCAACTCAGCCGCTTCTCGAGTTTGTTTTTCAAATCAGCAGCTCTTCATTTTTTTCCCTGCTATATTTGATGATCGATACAAATATTTGTTACCACAAGTTCTTAATACAACTGACACTGTTGGACTCGGTACTAGTTTGACTGCTACTAACAATACAATCACAAACAAACGTGTGCCTGCATTAGCTTTGTTACGGGTTACGGCAATGGATTGTGGGAAATTCTCATAACATGTGAGGATCTCTCGAGGTTAAAGTGCCTGTATTATGTCGGTGGACAAAATGTATGTTTTTATTTTTATAAGGACAATAACGTTCTGTTGTGTTTGTTTAGTTTAATGTTAATCGTTTAATGCTCACACAGCAACATGTTTTTTGTGTGTTTGGCTATTGGTTTTATATGATTTATCAACGTGATCATCAATAGCTAATCTGAGCTAATAAGCTAATGTGAGAGCGTGCTCCACATGATGCCTCGACTACAAAGTCTTCCATGTTTCTACGCTTCTTCTTCTGTACAGTTTCGGGAATATCAATATCATAGACTACATGTGCTTTCTCGTCACTTCGGTAACTTTTCAGTGTGTTCTCAACTGCTGTTTTGTAATTTACTGCCTGCACCAAGTCAATTGTTTCTTTCTGCATCTTCAGAAACTCCGCTGACAGTTTAAAGTTTAAACACTGTCACAGAGGAGAGGTACGTTACTGTCAGCCAATAAAACACGTTTATTTCCATGCAACTCTCTGATTGGTCTGGTGGTGTCTTGCCTCTGTTGCATTCACTGAACACGGGAAATTACAAATTCTGCCGTCCTCTAGGTAAAGTACGGTTAATGTATTATATTATTGAGGGAGAATTTGTCCGGGGCTAAAGAAAAAACATCCGGGCTACCCCAGGCGACGCCCATGATTGAAGCCCATGAATGAAGCCCATGAATGAAACCCATGAATGAAGCCCATGAATGAAGCCCATGAATAATTTATCCTTCCACAAAGCTTTTCATCTGCTGTATTAATAAAGTTGCCACGTGTTTTCAAATTCAAGTTAAGGCACTATCTGTGCAGAACACTACCGGACCAAGAAAAAAGCTATGGAAAAATTATTTGTTTGCATTTTTTTATCAAATGGGCCACAAATAACCACAAACACATTTCCAATGACCATTAGACCATTTAGTAAGGTAATAAACTAAAAGCAAAAACGCCTCTCAGACGCTCTTCCGTTTACTTTTTTAAGAAAGAAAAACAAATGGTCCGAAGATACACGGATTCATCTCCCTCCATCATGTTGATTTGAATCCGAAGTTCTGAACATGAGCCCGACCCGCTCGACCTTCTGAGCCAATCACAGCGCGATAATGACCTGCCTTCCGTTTCAACCATACTCCTTCCGTTTCCACTATACTTTCTCTCACACATACATGCATTCTTCTCTTGCATACATATATTTAATGAATGTGCATGAGAGCAAAATGTATAAATATGAGCGTTAAAATATATGAATATGAGAGCAAAATGTATATGTGAGTGAAACATTTATAAATATGAGTGACAATATATGAATGTGTGCATTGAAATATGATAATATGAGAGCAAAATGTATGAATGTGTGAGAGTAAATATATACGTGTGTAAGAGTGAAAATATATGTATGTAAAAGGAGAATGTATGTGTGTAAGAGTGAAAATATATGTATGTAAAAGGAGAATGTATGTGCTTGAGAGGACCAGTATGAATCACGGCCTGTACGGCCCCTCATACACTTCCACTTCTCAGGCCCGCTTGGTTAATGCCTGAGACAAACACATATATCCTGATGTGCTCAGCCTCCACAGGGCATTTCCTCATTCATTTGCCCTGTTCCTCAGCTGCGTTGTGCGGCCCATGCTGAAACACGCACTTTACCATGAGTATGCGTTAGTCCTATTATGAAGACTAATTGGCTGAGAGAGGCCGTGTTTCTTTCTGTGCCTTGCAATTACTTACTGCGCCTCCCTGTAATCCAAAATACTTACATCTTACAGATATAAATATAACGCATCATGGGGTAGAGGAGAGCCACCACTTATAGTCACAGACGTGCTGTAGATCATGTGAGTGTTGGTGGAAATGGTGACAAATAAATGGGTAGGATGTTAAAAGGCTGCATTGGAGAAAAAAAAGGACCACATAGCAGTTGTTTATGAGCATGCTTATTTATTTAAGGGTTTCCCTCAATGCCCATCTGCAGTGTTGCCATAAATGCCCATCTGCAGCCCAGGAATCTGAAACTGGCTTTGACTACTGTAGGAAAATCAACTGGCGGTGCTCCAAGTATGTCATCTTCTCCTCGGAGAGAATAGTCGGACGGGGCTGGATGGATGGATGAAAGGATGCCTCGACACGCTTGTTTTCTCCACCTCGTTACAAACGTTTCTGTGTTATCAAGAGCTTTGGCCTGCCACACTACGGCGCAGCGCTGCACTTTGTATTTGACAGTACTCTGCCTCACGGAGCTAATCGCCTCCTAATTCTTGTTACGCCCCGTCCGTGCACATGCATTTCAATCAAATAGGTGGTACTGTCCAAAAATAGTGCTGGCGGCACTGCCTGGAGAGATTCGCCGTCAGTCTCCCTGTCTGATCATGAGCTATTATCCTCTCTGCCCACAGACAGCAGGGAGAGCACACCAGTGTCTATGTTATCTTGATCAATACATAATCACTTTGCTGTCACCGCGATGGTGCTATCAAGGGACAGTCCAGCCCCACAGACCAGCCATTTTAGAGAAACGGTTTGGCACGCCATCATTCTGACCTAGAAAAGCAGGAGGCGGGGTGGGCATTGGCTAAGTGAAGGCTGGACTCATTTAAACAGTCATTGCCATGGGATGCATTATTACATTTTCACTATGCTTGGGTTCATTACATTCGTTTGCAGTGTGCTGTTGGGTTATGGGAGCAGAGAAATATTGACTTACCAACAGACTGACTACTGACAAGGGAGCAGCTATAGTAATTATAGTGGTTAACATTATTCATTACTATACATGGCTTTGTTTAACATCTATCTAATTGGCCGATGAATGCATTCGGAGGTTTTGCAATTTCTGAGTAATAGACAGCTTTTTCCACATTTAATCATGTCATTGCACAGCCGAGAAGTCTATTTTTGTTCATGGTAATCAAATTATCTCTGGCAACAAGCGGGGAAAAAAACATAATCGATGTGAAGATGTTTTCCAGTACAATGTCAGATTTACCTGAGTGAATGAATCAGTATAATGTCAGACAAAGGCTCTGCAGTCTTTCAGCCTTAATGAAAGCTTTTTTAAACCAGATTTTCAAAACGTTATGTAAAGGGCCATTGTAAAGATTTAGTTAAAATGATCGTATTGCTTCCGCTATGAAAAAATACTCTGTTCCACTGCGTACCAACGACTGGTACTGCAGAAACAGCAACGTAACTTAAAATGACAGCAGCACTGGTCGATGTTTACTGAAACTGTCCAAGTCGGTTCACATTTTACTTTCCATTAACCAGTCTTTAAACACTGCCAGAGCCCAAACCATGTTTCCTTCAATGTTTACTTCTTGTCTGTCTTCTTTTGCAGATTTTTTTCTTTATTTACTGGCGATAGTTTAGCCTTAATGAAGCCAAAGTAGCCACTGGGTTTTCTGATGGAAGAAAACTAATGTTTCTCGTCCACAGCTTACCTTAAATCGACTTGATATTTTTTGCGGATTGATAAGAACTGCACATAGTCCCTTGATCCTCCTTAGCAAAGGTCATGTTATGCTTAGCAGCGTTTTGTTAGCGTTTTAACAACCTCTGAAATGCCTAAATTGACCAATCAGTATTTAGTATTCAACTCAGCTGTGTAATAATGTATGTTAGCATGTGAGCTGTTATACTCTATTTGTAGTTTGTCAACAAACAAACGCCATCATGGCAATGGTAGGTATTGTTTCATCAGGATTAATACATTGTTCAAACAAACCTTGGAAGGCAATTAAAAAGGCTCTCCAAGTACAAATGTGTATTTTTCATGTATTTATTTTATATCATTAGAATTGTCAATGGGGTTTTGAATGTAGTTGTCTTCCTTTTAAAACAGACCCTGGAAGAAATGTAGCAACTACATAACTGTTTGTATGTAAAGAGGCCCTATGCTGCTATTTTGGTGTTTTCCTTTTCCTGTAAGTTGGTATAGGTTTTTGCGCATGTCAATGGTCTGCAGAGGCTAAAATCCCAAGTTCTAGACAGAGGGAGGCCCAATCCCAAACCACGCCCTACACCCTACCCCTACACACAACCCCTCCGTGACGGAGTGAACTCCGTCGAGTGACACTCGCAGCTAAACGAGGCTCCCTCCTGTCAGATGGAGGGAGTAAATACAGCGGCAAGCTTTGGGACAAACTCCCCTCTCTCCGTCAGAAACAGGAAATGCCGTAACTGTATGTAACAACGGTTTCAAATCAGCATCTCTTAGACAAAAAATTAAAATTAATAACTAAAATAAAACTCCAAACATCTTTAATTGTGTTACTTTTTTGTAAAGCTCTTTTAGTTTTAAACCTGATTTTTATAAGCTTCTTAGTTTTTGCAACAGTCTGTAAATATACACAACTTTATAATAAATGCACACATTTACCTTTTTCTAGACTAAACACAGGTATGATCCTAAGTAAAACAAAAATGAGGTTATCATGAGGTTGTTAATATCGCAATATATCAGTGGATGTTTGCAGGAACTACTTGCAAACAGCGTGTTTCCTGACGGACACACACAGCGTTGAGTCCGGTTGGTTTGGAACAGCACTTAATGTGGCGTACCCTCCGCGCGAACGCGCAAACGGAGGGGTAGTGTGTAGGGGTAGGATGTAGGGCGTGGTTTGGGATTGGGCCGGAGTTTCTCTCCCCCAGCCTGAAACACCTCTACTGGACTCCTTTGTTTACTTCGTAACATAATGACATCACTATGTAAGACTCGCGCTTCTATTGGGTGGCGCTTCTTGCACGTGATAGGCTAAGGGGCTCTCTTAGCAGTTGATAAATCACAACAGATCACAACCAACCAGCTAACCAATCAGAACAGACTGGGCTCTGGTTTCAGACAGAGGGTTAAAAGAGGTGCTAAGGCACAGGCAGTATGAGAAAAATAAAGAGCTTTTTGAACATTAAAGCATGTAAAAATGTCACAATAGAGGCAACAAAAATACAAATTAGAACCTGAAAAAGAGCATAATAGTGCCTTTTTAAACCACTTGCTTTTAGCAACTAGTTAGCAAGCTTTTTCATCCGCAGCAAGTGACTTGTAGCTAATAATCATGTTGTATAAAACTAAAATAAGTCTTTTTTGTAATCATCCACATCTGAGACCGAAGCATTTTAGCCACTAATAGCTAGTGATGACTAAAAGCTGCGGACCTAAAAAATAACCTCTATTTATTATTATTATTATGACAGTATTTGTCATGTGTAGAACTCACTGTTTCCATAAACCATCAAATATTCTGTGCTGTCATGCACCTTCCTGCCCCTCTTTCCATTTTCTCCCCGTTTTCTCCCTCTCGCTTTTCACCCCCACAGTGTAAAGCCAGTCAGACATAAACAGTATTGTTTTACCCGGGTAGGGCTCACAGCGGGCCACTGTTAGCCCCGCGTCTCCTGCCACCCACAGCTCTCCCCATGCCTCAGTGATATCCCTTCTCCATGGCTCAGTGGCTGCATACATATGAATGCCCCCTGTCTTCTACCCTTCACGCTTCTGAGCGGGTCCAAGCTGAGCAGAGCTGAGATGTTACACAGCTGCCATGCTTGTTGGACGCGGGGATGTGCAGGAGAAGTGTGGCATTCCAAGCAATAGCAAATGAACTGTAATGACACTTTCTTTTAGCGTGATTATAGGTATAATAGTACTTGAGCTGAGAAGGCTTCCCCGTGGTGCTAAGCATGCTGAGGGTGAATTCTGGGCAATGGGGGGGAAAGCAGCTCATGTTCTTGTTGGATCAACTGGAAAATAGAACTTATATCTATACAAACATTATAATGAAGACTTTATGATAGTTTTGTCCGATGCAGTGGTTGGAACTTTGTAGAATATCATCACAAAGTGAGATGAAGCGGTTTGCAGATTCTTTCTTTCTTCCACATTCATTTGATGTTTGACCCTTATCCTACATTATCACACATCACGTGAGCCATGCCTCATATTCCTTACCGCAAATGCACATTTATCTGTGTATTTTGCACATTTCCATTCAAACACGACCTCTTTTATAACTGCACCGCTCTGCCACTTTATATTCTGATATACTGCACATTATTTTATTCTCAGTGTATATTGAGGTATTGTTTTTAAATCATTCACACTTTATCACACTTCATACTAAAATAAGTCAACTTAAAATCATCCACATCTGAGACGGAAGCATTTTAGCCACTAATAGCTAGTGATGACTAAAAGCTGCGGACCTAAAAAATAACCTCTATTTATTATCATGACAGTATTTGTCATGTGTATAAATCACTGTTTCCATGTTTCCACATTTTGAAAACCATGGCACATAATCATCCCTATTCACATGCGTAGATGTAGAAAAGGGTTTCATTTTCAAATCCTTTTCCTGCCACCCTGCAGTACAGTAAGCATCTGAAAACGAGCGTCTCCTGATGGCTCATGGCTACATCTTCACGACCTTCCTCTGTTTGAATATTCTCTCAATACTTAAAGGACATAAGCAGGCTGTTCAGATGAAGCTGTGTTGTGGGATAATGTTTTGCAGAAATAATCTGCAATGTCCTTCCACAGCCATTGTGTGTCACATCGGGCTGCGTCCCCCAATTTATCCCCTTTCTGGTTCAGGGAAGATTCCTATTGATTTCCCATCACTGAGCCAGTGTACAGAGTAAATAGGAGGCACGTGTCCTATTATTTCTGTCGGCTGATAAAACACGAGAATAGACCACCATGTCTTTATACTGGGAGGCCCATTTAGAAACCACAGGCCTTTCAATCAGCAAACAACAGCTGTAAATCACAGCTGTTAAATGTACAGTAATGGCATCCTTTGGAAAACGATGTGTGTTTAAATTAATGGTGTGCTATTAAATCCTGGGCATTTCCCGACGTGATTAATGAGATTACACTCATAGGGAAAACAAGCGTAAATTCAGGCCGTGTTTTCATACATGCTTAATGCGTGTTAAGGCCCGGACACACCAAGCCGATTTCGGCCGTCGATAGATGTTGATAGATGTCGATAGATGTCTGGCCGTCGATGAGCGTCCTGTCGCCCTACTCAGATTGGTGTGTCCCGCACCGTCGTGTCTTTTCGGCCGTGCCGATTCGACATGTTGAATCGGCCGCGGAGCCTGCGGCTGTTCAGCTTAGCGAAACACTATTTGCCTGAATGGGAGTGGAGCAGTACAGTACTTAAGTAAATGTACTTTGTTACCGTCCACAATCTGCCTAGAAGTATTTTAATGTTGTAGCTGTTCAAGATGGTCATTTTAAAATGTTTTAAAAATATACTGTTAGTAGGCTAGTTAAACCAATAATAATGCTACGGCTGCAACTGACAGTTATGTAGGCACATTTTTATTTTTTATTTACGCTGTGTGATTAAAAGAATAAACACAAATAGCAGGATAGGCACACATATATCAACCCAGTCTCACGGCATTTCGTCTTATAGTCACAACATTTAATCTATTGATTCGTGTTCACCAACACGATTTTCCCCGTTTTTTCGTGTCACGCAGAACGATTTTAAAAGCAATGTATTTCTATTGATACTATGTTTTGTGCCTGCACCACATCTTTTTGTCCGGTCGGGTCTTGGAAGACCGGAAGCTGTGTGGTTCATAAAAACATTTTCTTACTCAATATCAAGCCACGATTATTGTTTTTATTTTAAATCGTATAATGTCGGACTTTTTTTGCAGTCCGTGAGGAAAAGGAATGTGGCTCAAAGCCTCAGAATACTGAAATCTGTATTTTTTTCCATCTAATTTGTTATTCTTTTCTAAATAACACACTGTTATTTACTCAACAATAACACACAATTATTTATTTGTTTAATTCTATAATATCGGGCTTTTTTGCCGTCCATCAAGAGCAGTATTTCAAAATAAAGTCACCGGAAACAGACGTAGGCGATACACACCCACTGAACTGATTACCCAAGATCCTCAGCTATGGTTGAAGCTCGGTGATTGGATGTTTTAGCCGCATTGCACGTTGGGATATGGTGTTTATGCGATATGAAATCCGAAAGCATTAAAAAAAAAAAATACTTTATTCCGAGTGTGCTTGCTTTTCTCTTTGAAAGTCATCACATAAATGCATTATAGTACACGGTTCGGGTGCATTAAATATTACACATCTGCCGTAGTTCTTTATTTATAGAGCCCTGATTAGAAGACTTCTGGACAAACTGTAAGAACTGCCACCGAAACTGAATACGTGATGTGGATCATAAATATATCAGTAATTAAACAACATCTTCAATTTCTCTTCACACAATACGTCTCCTTGCAGTATCAATACTAATTCGGCTCACTTTTATATTTGATACAATTGGTAGATAGGTAGCGGTGCACAGCTGATAGACAGGGACTTGTAGTTTTTAAAGATATTACTGATTTTCTTTGAATATAAGAATGTAAATACTGAGTTGAGAGAATAGTCAGGGGTTTTGGGTGATGGCAGACACATCTATGGAATCAGAATTTCAATAGCTTACCATTAAATGACGGAAAAACCTTTCTGTCTGTGATGTTTTACAAATCAGATATTAATGTGTAGAAGTAAAACACATAGCCGCGGGAAGTAGCGGTGCTGGAGGTGCTGCAGCACCCCCTGTTGGCGAATGGTGTACATTTGAAAAACTGATTTTTCTTTATAAATACGTACAGTTAGTGCACCAATTGAAATGCCACTGTCAATGTGGTTTTGAGAATCGGGACTTATCCCGGTGTGCACTTGTGTATTCTGGAGAATCACAGAACGGCCGGATGTCAGCGGGCCGGCTCGTATCGCTGACAACCGGCACCGCCCCCCCCCCGTTGACAATTCACGAGCATCGAGCTCCCCCCCCCCGGGGGACAATCTCCCCACTTTTGGCCGCACCCCCTAAGTAAAATGACTTCCCGCGGCTATGGTAAAACATGTCAAATAATATAGCAATATCCTGTAAAATTATGTGAAAACATGAATAAAACTACACATCTTCAGATTTTATACATACATAAGTGTCCTACACTAATAATAAAAAGTATAATTTGTTGTGTTAACACCTTAAACTTGACAGTTTTTTAACCCGCACCGCCTAGTGGTTAAAGCACGTTATTGCATTTTTTTGTTGAATATGTTATATTTGATGAAAAAAATATTAAGAGTACATACATAGGGGGAAAGTATGAGGTCAATGATAGAAATATAGAATATAAAATATCAAGAAGATACTGTAAGTCAGGGCTATTCAATTAGTTTGGAATGGGGGCCGGTTGATGAACATTATCCAAAGCAAGGGGCCGGGAAAAGAATTGCTTGAAATATGAGCAATCATATTAAGAGCTTCAGATACAGTAAATACTACAACAGCATAGTGGAGTGCATATATTTTGTTTAATTAAATCAAATATAGCCCCAAGGCCTTTATAAGTGGCAAGTTCAGAACTCAGTACATGTGCAGCTAATATAACCATCAACATCATTAGATTTAGATTAAATGATCTAATAATTCACACAAAATAGCAATTTAGGGCCATACACAAACAACAGTGCATATTATGGTATAATAACAATAAAGACATGTGAGCCATACCACATCAATTGCTTTATTAAAAGCAAAAACAATTATCAAAAGACTTGTATTAATTACCAAACCACAACACACAGCCTTTTAAAACTCAAACCTTTTTTGATTAACATAGTGATAACTGACATACAGTATGCAACCAACTTGGCAGATATGTGCCATCTAATGAGAGAAATGCATTTTTTCGATTTAGCAAGGGCAGGGAAGTCGGGAGTATACGTTGTCATGGCAATACGCATACAGTGATGCAGATGCTGGTCAGTGAGGGATGCGCGATTATTAGTTTTTATGGCATTCATGTGTGAGAATGCCGATTCGCACGTGTAAGTCGAGCCAAACATTGTGAGGACAAAAAGTGCAAGACCCCTTGAATGAGGGAATTTCTCGTGGCTGACTTCATGAGTCCAGAACTTTTCAGAACCTGCCAGCTGAAATGACTGTCGCAGGTCATCTGATGACTGAATGTCAATGAGTTCGAGTTGTAAAGACGCCTCATTTAATGTCACAATCAGCTCCTTTGCTTTCAGTGCAAACTCCCCCTCTACATTCACAGAGAAAGGGTCCTTCACAAATCTCATCACTTCAGTCGGGAGACTGAAATGTTCAAACCTCGCGGCAAAGTTGGTTTTCAATGCGTCCATAAATCCAGTCATCACCTCGGTGATTTGTAAACCTGCAGTGCGCAGTGTTGGAAAATGGAGCATTTTGCCTGGACATAAATCCGTAGAAAAAAGTGTGAGCTTTTTTTGAAACGCATGGAGTCTCTCCACAAGTTGTGTGACCATTTTATCTCTGCCCTGCAGCTCCAAATTGAGTTGGTTCAGATGTTGGAAAATGTCGCTCAAAAAGCAAACGGCAGCGTAAAACTCATCATTCTCTATCAGACACAGAAAGGCGTTGGCTTTTTTATGTTTTGAATGCGGAGAAACGCCATGATCTCCTCCTTAAGTTCACAAAATCATTTCAAGACGTTTCCTTTGCTTAGCCATCTAATTTCACTGTGCATGAGCAAATCATTATATTGAGCTGACATGTCTGACAACATCTGGCGGAAAAGGCGGTGCTGTAAACTGGAGTTACAACGAATAAAGTTAATAATCGCCATGACAGAGTCCATTGTGTTTTTTAACTCACCACTTAGTTTTGCGGACAGGAGGCTTTGGTGGATGAGGCAATGAAGCGATCTCAGCTGTGGAGCCACATCTGCCAGCCTAGCGGACAGTCCCTGTGTTCGGCCCGACATCGCAGGTGCCCCATCCGTTACAAGCATGTTAATACGATCCAATCCCAACTTGTGCTCCTTGAAAAACGAAATCACTTTGTGGAACATCACCTCACCGGTCGTGTGTCCATCCAAAGGAATTAATCCAAGAAGATCCTCCCGAAAGCATTCACCATCAAAAAATCTAACATAGAGGCACAGCTGTGCAACATCGCTGCTGTCAGTGGATTCATCAATAGCTAGCGACATAACCTCCGCCTTTCTCAGTTTGTCCAAGAGAATCTCAAAAACGTCCGATGCAAGGGTCTCCACTCTCCTTGATGTTGACTTGTCAGAAATCGGAATGTTCTTAATTGAGTCAATAACGCTTTTTCGGATTTTCTCATCTGCAACCACTTCCTCAATTGATGCAAGCATACACTCTTTGACTGTCTCTGCGTCCGTAAAAGGCCTTTTATTTTTGCCTAATATCCAGGCCACTCGTAGGGATACTGCGGTAGCTCTCTCTTGGTCAGTGCAAGCCTGAAACAGGGAGCTACGTCTTTGGTCATAGCACAAAGTTAGCCCCAAAATCTTCTGGCGGCGAGCATCAGAGCCCGCTGGAAAAGTGACGTCAAAGTTGGAGTGAGCTGTCTTAAAATGCCTTCTCAAGTTGTACTCTTTACACACCGATAAACACTCATTGCAGATTAAACACACGGGCCTCCCACTGACATTTACAAACAAGTACTTCTCTTTCCACTCGCTGTTGAATTTCCGGTTTTCGGTGTCAACCTTTCGTTTTTTTAACGTAGAAAGAGACATTTTGATATCCAACTATGCTGACCAGGTTTGATGAATCGTACCATTGGCGCGAAACCGTCGAAGGTGCGCGAGCTTGTAGTGAAGGGCAGCGCGAGCCGCGAGGACGCGCGCAGAGACGCAATAAATGACAGGAGTTGTCACTACAGTAGCTAGTAGGTGGGTTTGAAACCCGAGCCCGCCAAAGTTTTCAGGCAATGTCTTCCCCTCTATCTCTCAATTTAACACCCTCTCTGGAATAAAGGCACTCTGGCCCAAAAAAAGAAAAATGTAAAAAGAATTAAAAAACTAAATAAAACTTTTTTTTAAAATTAAACTTTTTAACATTATACTCAAAGGGCCAGTAAATATCACCCGGGGGCCGGATTTGGCCCGCGGGCCGCCAATTGAATAGCCCTGCTGTAAGTGATCTCTACAATAAAACAGTTTAGTGCCGGATGTACAAAGATATTAATAGGAGGATGTGCAAAACAGAAAAACGTATTAACCTTTATTTAAACATTAAAGAATACTTTAGGTTAAGGTCTTCTTTTAAATAAGAAAAAAGCTTTGGGGGTATCTACAGATAAATATTAAGCCTGACAAAGTACTTAACGTCTAATATATTGCTTTCCTGCAATGTTAACTATGTTGAAGCACTTATTTTAACTGATATTATACATATGAATTATACTCTTATGTATGTAGATAGTATAAGAAATGTGCAGAATATGACAGTTTAATGGTGGAGGTACACGCATATTGATAGATGTCTTGTAATGCACTGTTGAGGAACCTGTGACCCAAGTTTTTCATTCATTGCATAACTACACCGTAGTTGTGTATATGATATGTCAATAAACCTTAGAAAATCTTGAAATCTTGAAAGGGATGTGCAAAATAGCCATTATATACAGTCTTTAATGAACTATTAGTAGAGAATAACGAGTAATGAATATGCTTTTATAGGGATCTGCAGATAAATGTCTTCTCAAGCACCAACTATCAAATATCTCGCCTGATTGTTGGCACTTACCTTCCCTGAATTTTACTCAGGTGTAACTAAAGTCTGATTTAAGGGTTGTTTATATTTCACATCATTAATTAGAATCTGCAAAGTAACTAAAATAAATGTAGTGGAGTAAAAATACCAGGTTAACCTCTGAATTGTAGTGGAGTAGAATTACAAAGTTACAAAGGGGCTGGACCTGTTCGAGTCCAGTTTTGGATAGTCTGCCGTGGTTTCATTCCATTTCATCGAGCTGTTTGATGCTCGGCGTAACCTTGGCACACTGCCACTCCAACATCCAATCACAGAGCTTGAAGATTAATCACGGGGTTTGTCAAGCAAAGGGACTGTAGTCCCAAACAATAGCTGAGGATTATGGGTAGTGTAGTGTCTTCGGCCATCCTAAACTGCGAAAAAACTATTTGTTTCTCCGAATCGCAGGGGGAAAACACAAAAGCATTGTACACAATTTAAACCAATCAATGTTGTGTAATTAACAAGGATAAACTGATGTTTTTAGTTGAGTACTGCAGATTACTATGCAAACTTCGAGACCGGAAATACTGTTTTCACCCCAAGCTGTTGCCTGGCAACGCAATTCTGTTGATAGTTATTTTTTCATATCGCATTAACACCATATCCCAACGTGCATTGCGGCTAAAACATCCAATCACCAATCTTCAACCATAGCTGAGGATCTTGGGTAATCAGTTCAGTGGGTGTATGAAATACTGATTTCAGTATTCTGAGCCCCATTTTTTTTCCTCACCGACAGCAAAAAAAGTCCAACATTATACGATTTAAAATAAAAACAATAATCGTGGCTTGATATTGAGTAAGAAAATGTTTTGATGAATCACACAGCTTCCGGTCTTCCAAGACCCGACCGGACAAAAAGACGTGGTAAAGGCACGAATCATACTACCAATAGAAATACATTGCTTTTAAAATCGTTCTGTGTGACACGAAAAAAAGGGGAAAATCGTGTTGGTGAACACGAATCAATAGATTAAATGTTGTGACTATAACACGAAATGCCGTGAGACTGGGTTGCATATTTGCTATATCTTGCCCCACTGAAAAGGCACTGCACCGATACTGTTAAAATATTGGCATAGTTCATCCCTGTGCTGCTTGGCTCGAGCTGTAGCATGTAGCTATTTGTTGTTTGTATATATCACACAGTCTGTCTTCTGGTTGCCACACACTACCGCCGCCTGCTGGTAAGGAGAGCTATTGCCACTCACGGATGCGCAGTTCGTACGTGCTACCTGGCCGTCGGCTGAAGTCTTTGCGGTGTGTTCCAGTGCGACTGTTTGGCCAAGATGCAGGAGACGTGAGGCGACACAACAGTCGTGTTCCGTCCGTTCTTTGGTGTCAGTTTGGTGTGTAGGGGCCTTTACTATGTGGGCCACTGTCCAAACCAACAGAGGGAGATTTGCTTTCCCAGGAATTGTAATCTTTCAGTTTCTGGGCATTTCTCGAAAACAGAAGACAAGTGAGTCGAATCCATTAGGACAGGAAGTAAACAAGATTGTATTCATTAAGATGTATGGCAAATAATGGGTAACTCTTTTTTTTTTCTTCATATCTTATTCCTGCCTTTTCTTTGTTTTAGCCACCATTGCGTTTTTTCCCGTCCATTTTCTCGGGAAGAAGAAAATCTAAGGGAGACTAATCCGTTCAGACAGGAAATAGCTTGATTTTACCTACTTCTACTAACACAATTGACCAAGAATGGTTAGTGAGAAATTATATTTAGGTAAATCAAGATGCCAAAGCAGTTGCATGCACTAGTCATCTTCCATTTTCCATTGGACACTATTTTTATGTACCCAATTCCTGCCTCCACCATTATTTGTTTTTAGCCGCCATTCAGTTTTTTCCCTCCTTGAAAGTCTGTAGGTGTTGTGTCGCTATTATTGTAATCACAACAATGGTAGAAGCTTGAAATAAATAATAATGCCTGTCACTCTGTGGGCTACAGAGGGAGATTTGCTTTCCAAGGAAGCTTCAATGTCATCTTTCAGTGTTTGGGCATTTGCTCAACAAAAGGAGAATAATTAGACAAATTAATTTAGACAGGAAATACCATGATGGAACCTACTTCCACGAACATGTTTAACCAGTTAGTGAACAACACTCTTTTAGATAAAGATGCACAAGCAGTAACACATACTGGTCATTAGTCTAACACTTGGTAAACACTGTCCATAGGATTATTTTTTGTCCATTCCCTAAATCCTTCCTTCATTTTTTCTCGTCCCTGGAAGTTTATAGATGTTGTGTTGCTATTATTGTAATCGCCACAATGCTACAGGCTTCAAATAAAAGCCAGACACAATATCCCTGGTACAATTGAGTTTCTGTGCCTGTTTGCTTGGCCCACAGCTGCATCCATTTCTGCAGTGTCCCTGAAATTTCTGAGCATTATTAAGGGGGGAAGGACGAGCTAATCTGCACTGATTTGAAACAGGACCAAAACACAGGCTTTCCTAATCCCTCATTTTTTTTATCATGGGTGTTGAGGAGCATTGTACCCCTGTGGGAGGGGAAAGGAAGAGGGAGCTATTTCATGCTTCACCGCTTCCACTGTTTTTATGAAGATTTTCTTTTCCCTACCCTCTATTTCCCCCCACTTCAATCTGTAGTGTAACTGAATTTATAAAGGCTGTTTGCCATAGGCAGACACCTTTTAGAAGCACGAAGGTCATTTTCGTAATTAGGGATGTTCGCAGTGCTGCCTTCTCCCTCTGTAGTAGTGGTAATGTAACTTTAAGGCCGATAAGAGGCTGTATCTCGGAGAAAAAGGAGGTGCAATTTCTTTAGCTGTCTCTCATTTTGCTCATTTGACAATTGGCAAACACCTTTGTCACACGGGATATAATTTGTTTCTGCACTAGCACACCAATTTGGATTATTGCACACATCTGTCGGATCAAATTCATATAATTGTGTTTCCTTACATCCTGTCAACCAATTTGTTGGATATTTTATTTACTTATCTAACACATTTGTGGCAGTTTATTAAGCAGAACTGTGAGTAGCAATAGAATATCTTGCAGTTTATTTCATAAAAATGTAGAGTTAATGGCCTGAGTGGCAGGTTATTGCATTCAAGTCTATCAGCAGCTCACATCAAGTTGATGTTTGTTTTTTTGCTAGCACTATTGCAGAAAACACAAACAAGGGAGAAAAGATAGAAACTCATTGATCTGCTGTGAACTAAACACTGCAAAAGGCACGGGGTGTAACAAGCGGTATGGAATTTACAAGGTAAGCTCTGGAAACACAACAGCATGGGTCATCATAAGACTATGAATTACAAGAACACCTCTGTCTCCGAGGACCACTTGAGGTTCTCTCACTGTGAAATAATTGGGTTGCAACGGTGCAAACTGCTACTCCAGTTAAGGTGTAAATGTGGCTTTCTCTTTGTTTTGCTGTTACAAGACCACTGACTTGGCGGCGACTATAAATCAATGGTAGGACACGTGTAGCTGACGTAATAAAATAAGTGTATGGATCTGAAACACATCTAAGCAAACTAAGACTAAAATTGTTAGTTTTCAACAAGACATCATGAGGATACACTCTTCCTTGTCATATTAGTCAACATGATTTGCAGATATCTGTTGAGAAAAGTTTAGCTACATTTATTTTCCTACTAAGAAAATGTAAGAGATATTCTTTAAATGCTTCAAAAGGTTGTATCCAGCTAATAATTGTTAAGCAGAACATTTAAAATACATTGATATAAGTTGTACCTTTTGTGTAAAGCTCAAAGAAAGTCTGGTACATTAATGTTGTATTTTTCCCAAGCCACAAAACAGCTGTGAGTCATATCTAACCTCACTAACACGTTTTTATATTCATGAATCCAAAGTCTTAGAGCTGACTGGCCATATCAAACAATAGATGAATGTACAAACAAAAAATATGTTAAAACCACAGACTGAATAAAACATGGGCCGAGTCTCTGTGTCAGAGGCTACAACTCCTAACTTCTGGATAATCTAAAAATGGGCAAAATGAACAGGACGTTCTCCCCAGAACAGACAGCCAGCAGCTAATAACATGAGCGAGTGCCATCCTGTCACTCAAAGTGGCCACACCCACAATACTATATAAGTAACCAAACCTTTGATTGACCACCCTGTTAACGTTTGTAATCATGTTGTGAAGTTGGCAATGTAAGGATTGGGTTTGACTTGCTGGAGCAAACCTCAAGGAACTATTGTGCACTACATAACCACATTAAGTTTTTTACAACATTTCTTTCATTATTAGAGTCAGAAAACCTTTATTTGTCCCACAGCGGGGAAAATGAAATTGTTACTGCAAAGGTTGAATAGAATTACAAGATTAGCCCTGACATATTTGAAATGTTAGACTGAAGTTGTCTACAAAAAGAGTTGTAAACTTGTAGTATCATTGTCTCGATAATTTGTTTCCACTTTAACAATTATCGGAATAATACCGGCGGCTGTGTTTCATGAGGTAGTTGTCCTATGATTGTAAGATCGGTGCTTTGGATTCCAAGCCCTTTTAAGTCAATAATGTGTCATTTGGTAAAATACTTAACCCAAAATTGCTCGTGATGGCAACGGTGTGTGTGTGAATGGATGAATATTGACAAAAAATTGAAAAAGCACTATATGAATGCAATCCGTTTGCCATCTTTGGTTTAGTGTGATTTATCAAAGGCCCTTGAACTGGAATGTTTTGCTTTGGAGATAAAATATGTACTCAAAGAGTTGTATTTGAACTTCTTGTGGATCCCAAGTATCTTAAGTCATGACTGTCTTGTACACTAGTCAGAGGGTCAGCTGAAGGTTCGTTCAGTGCTTGTAGAGGCAGCAAAAGACAACAAGCCGACAGAATACAGATGTCTGATTTGTGAGGGCTCTGTGCAGGGATTGTGTTTCCATCACATCTGGCACTCCTGTTTGATTTTCCTGTTTTAATTCATGACTGAATCACAATGTCTGATCCAGAAGTTGGCAGAGGTCTGCGCTACAGGCTTTTTCCTCTGCAGTGGACAGACGCAGGTGCCGGTGGCGGGACCTGTGCCGTCTGCGGCGAGGGACGTCTCCCTTTGTTGTCAGAACACCTCTAAACATCTTTCACAGAAACAATTACCATACCATCTGTAGCTTCCTGCCAGCGTTTTGATCACCGTCAGCATGTCAGCTTCTTTCCTCTCCTACTTTCTCTCTCACTTCCTCACAACAAGGCTGATGAGGAGCTAGCGAGGTCACTTGGAATTAAATGGAGGAGTTTAATTGCGTTAATAGTCTCTTTATTCCGTTTTTCAAATGTATCTCACCCTAAAACCCTATAATGGAGCTGTAAATGGCGGATCGAATTGTCACAAATCTATTTTGTGAATAGCCTTGAGCGTCGGTATATTGATGAAGGTCCTTGCGTACATTTCCTGAAAACCTCATAGAGCTGGTTTAATAAAGAAACCCCATTTATGTTACATTGAGCATTGTTGGTGTGGAGGTAATGGCTCATTGCTCCTATGTAAAGGACATAGGGATAAGCGATAAACATTTTGAGAATACATATGCCCTTCATTACATTAACGTAGACAACCTTTCTTCAGAAGTGTTTTTGTGTGGGTTTTCAGGCTTTAAGTGCTAAGACGTCATTATATTTTAAGCTTTCAGTGTGTATATGAGAGACGAGGCAGTTCTTCAAGACCAATTGCTGTGAAAGAATAACATGGCCATCCGTTGATTCTGTTACATGTTTTTACGGACGACATTTTGGATACATTTGTATGTCAGAAAACATTTTGAAACAGCCGTAAATATCAATTTCCCCATGTTATAAAGAATATAATGTCATATAAACAGGATATACATTTTATATAAAAAAGTTCCTGTGTGGGTACGTCGAGTATAAAGTAAAAATGAAACTCTATAATGTTACTCAAACTCCACTCCAGAGTATTAAAAAAAAATAATTTTAAGAAAATGGCCTTTAAAGAAAAGCATTTCAATAGTCCATATACTGTGAAGGATACTTTAGTTGAAAATGATGGAATGTTTTCAATAAATGATATCACAATCAAACTCAATACTAACATAAACACCTAAATATGTATTTTGGATGGTTCTTTCCACCGGACTGAACAGCATTTTACCCCAAATGAGTGCATAAAAACTATTTTGGCCTGTGGTGTCTGGCTGTGTATTTCGAAGATAGTCAAGAAGGTTTGGAAAAGCATGGGGAGGTCTTTTGATTGGACTTATACCCATTTATTATACATGTCTTTATTTTAAAGAGCTGCCGTGTGTACCTTTTTGTTCACTGACAGGTTGAAATAACTGTGCAGTTAGCAGCTGCTAAAAAAAAATCATGTGTTTTGGATGCAGTATTCAAATTATATCTGGCGTTGTTTTTCAAATTTGTATCCATTTAAATATTAACATTAAAAAGTACATAATTGAAAATGATTGTAGTGACTTAAGTTTGTTTATATAATGGGTTGTGTCAATTGAACATTGACATATTATTTAGGGTTAGGGTTAGAAGTTAGGGTTAGAAGTGTTTCTTTTGTATTTTCAAGGTTTCATTGACACATTTTGTACAACTGTGGAGGACTTTGCTTTTTACGAAGATTCCCAACCCATCCCAATCATTTTCATACTTTTCCTTTGTTCGATATGATAAAATCCGGATAGAAAAACGACACAATTGGCAGTGCACATATCAAGCATGCCGGATACAGATGATACATTTTTTTTTTTTGGGAAATCAACCCCACATAGGGTTGAATAGTCTCATCTTGATTGGCACAGCGATGTGGAGATGATTGCCTACAGAGTCATAGTTCCTAACTCTGTCTCTCTGCCCCACAGGTACCCCAGTTACCCGGGTAACAGCTACAGATGCCGACGATCCAGTGTACGGGAACAGCGCTAAACTGGTGTACAGCATACTGGAGGGACAACCATATTTCTCTGTGGACCCCAACACGGGTAAGTGCGGTTCTGTGCTTGTTGGTGTTTTAGTATTATAACATGAATCTCTTTTCTATGGAACAAATGTGCACACACTGAGGCCATTTCGGAGCATGTTTAACAAGTTGGTTTCAAGAGTCACCTCTTCAGGACAGCCATGTCAAGTTGATACAAAAAAAATGGAAGACACAAAAGCAGGACACCTCTTTGGGGCCCTTTGTCAGCCAAACAAATATTCATTGTTTGGCTGACAAAGCCCGCCGAAGATCTCTCGAGATAGAAACGTTGCTTCACTCAATTTAATGGGAGCTATTAATACAGCGTGCAAATCCTTTGTCTGTTTCTAACCAACGGAGAGCATAATGTATTACAAAATGTAATGAAGGGACGCCACGCCCATAATGGAACAAAAAGGAAAGAAATGGGCTTAACAGCGAGACAGTGATTACATCTAAGGATTATTTCAGAAGTGGTTTTCTTCTAGACGGGGCCAGGCACATCGGGTCAGAACCTTAAACATTGTCCTTTTTCATTACCTGCTCGACTTAGATAAATGAGCTTACAAGGTCACCTCAGGTCAAGTGGTGGGCTACCGGGACTATAAGTACGTCGAAATCACTGTCGGGAATAATTTGTCCATTGAAGGGTTTAACTTATTGTTAGATGTATGAATGTAAGCTCCTATCTCAGCTGTGTGGCCCATTTTAGGCTTTCAGGACCCAACTGTGAATCAGACCCCCAACCAAACATGCAATTAACACTTTACAACGCAAGACTGGAATTAAAAAATATATATAACTATTAAATGTCTTTTCACACCTCGAAGCAGTTTTTTCCAAGCTTTTAATGATCACCGGCATTTTGACTACCACTTAGCAACTACTCTTCCTGGGGTCAAAACAAGTAAATGTTACATTAAAGTGAATAACATATAACGAATAAAAAACATCTAAAACAAAAGGAAAGAAAAATAAAACAAACAGTTTAAAGTGAGTGCACAAATAACAGTAGTTCCACTACAGTGACGGAAAAAATGTAATGTAATATAAAAAGAAATTACCAAGAAAGTTTAGCATTGATTATAATATAGTCATATATTATGTTCCAAGACTTTTGTCTGGAGCTGCCTGGTGTTTTGTGTGATCATGTAGGCTTTTAAGAAAAAAACATTTCACTTTTAATGAATGTGTTATGGCAAATATTAGCTATACTATACTTTATTATCATTCCTCTGAATTTAACATTATTTTGCCCTAAATTAGTTTCTGAAAAAGGAAGGGACAAACAACTCCTTAATGAAGCCTACAATTGAGGTGAAAGCCACTCCTACTATATGAATATTGATGGCACAGTTCAACCAAGAGTGTAGGCAAATAAATATGTCTCAAATAGCAGAGATGATAATAACCAATGAACAACCTAAGGTTATGTGTATTCTGATGAAGTTAGCTGTGTTTTTACAGTTTACAGTGAGTTGTTTGTGTCTGTATTGTATCTTTTGTCTCAGAGTTAAAAAAAGGAAGAAAAACCTTGCACTCATAAATTGTCCTTTGTGCGGAGGCAGCAGTTACTCCCGTTAAGCCACTGTGTATTTTCCATTAGAAGTGGCTTTGTAGCTTTGTTTCGGCGGTGAGAGGCAGACCTTGAAAGTCTGTCCTCTTCACGTCAAAAACAATATTAAATCAAAGGCACAAATGAAGTAATCCGTGTGCAAAAATTATTAAATCAAGTGCACAAATGAGTTTGTTTTTCTTCTCATTGAGAACTCGCAGGGTCAATGACAAGAAGGAATTACCAAATGAATGAGAAAAAAAAGAGATGTTGTTATGCAGATGATGAGGAATAACATGATTAACGACAGAATATAAATATTTGATGATGATAATCAGTGGAAGTTTTTCCTAACTTCCTGTTCCAGTCAAAAAGCATGTCACCAAATATTATGAGTTTAAATGTTTGTGATGCACAAGAGGAGGAAGTGTTTAAGTTTTGTCTTGATCAGCTGTAAAATGCATCATGATGCATTGACCCTTCAGAACTTATGTGTTTCTTAGCAACAAACCTACAAACATATGATGATCTTACTGAAGAGGCCCTTTTATTCTTTTGGGGGATTTCCCTTTCCTGTAGTGTGTTATATAGCTTTCTGTGCATGTAAATGGTCTGCAAAGGCTAAAATCCCAAAGTTGCCCCCAGAGGGAGTTTCTCTCCCGAACACTCCCCCCCTGCCTGAAACGCCTCCATTGGACTCCTTTGTTTACTTTCGTGACATAATGACATCACTATGTAACACTTGCACTTGTATTGGCTAGTGCTCCAACACATTAAGGCTAAGGACTGGGTCATCTCTAAGCAGTTGACTAATCACAACAGAGCCGGCCAGCTAACCAATCAGAGCAGACTGGGCTCTGGTTTCAGACAGAGGGTGAAAAGAGGTGCTGCAGCACAGGCAGTATGATACAATAAAGAGCTTTTTGAACATTATAGCATGTAAACGTATCACAGTAGAGGCACTAAATACTAATATGAACCTGAATGTGAGCATAATATGTCCTCTTATAAAATAATGCATTACGGCATATACAACTATCCAGCAGTTTATAAAGGAGCAAAACATTAAACATCTACAACAGTAAACAATGCAATATACAGATTGATGCATACTGGTTACATTTTTCTGATATAACTTGATTAATTAATAATATTACATTTACTAAAGTAAAGTTTTAAATGCAGGACTTTTACTGTTATTGGAATATTTCCATATGGCGTTACATAAAGTTAAGGACCTGAATACCTTTGGATCTAACCAACACCTTATATCATTCAATGTTATGATCATTATATTTTAATACTTTACTTTTAAATCAGTATATAAGCCTTTATAATGCTCTCCGTATGGATTCTGTTTAAAAAAGACTGCACTGAGGGAGATGGTACTTTTAATATACATGTGTGCATTAGCCTAACATTTCATTCATTTTCTGAAGGCAGAGTAAAGGGATTTAGAAAAAGCCCTTAGCAGTAGACTAAATGACAACGTTGTTAACCGCAGTGCACACGTCTCCCTCACCAATTCTCTGCAAGCCCTTCAGGGACAACGTAAGCAAATGAACTCTGAAAGGGAGCTGACAATGCTGGTTATTGTTTAAAAAGTTGTGTAACATCAACAGGACTGCAGGTAACTCGGCCCATCTGTTTTTCGTGATGTTTGTAGATTACGGCTGTGCGAGGCTGCTGTTAACTCAGGCTCCCGGGCGCGCTCCATTTCCCTCTACAGATGCACACTTATGTTCAAAGCATCAACAGTAAGCTGGGGCAACAAATGTGTATACGTGTGGGCACTAAAACTGAAATAAGAACGGGTATAGCTTGCATTAAAACATGAAATAATGCAGGAAAACAGATTGTTTATGTGAAGAAAAATAAATAAAAACCCACACTGCTTATGTGCTGAGAGAAAGATCCATGTGAATCCCAATAATACTCAAAAGATTCAAAGGTAACATGATATACTTAAAATAAAAGTAAAAGAAAACAAATTGTGAAAAATGTAGTTGCAAGAAAAAGACAAACATATAATATAGAATAAGATAAACAGATTGTTAATTAAATACGTGTTCAGGAGAATAAACAGTGTGTACTATAATAATATATACATATGTGGATATACGGGGTGTAAACAGATGTATAAAGGATGAACACATTATGAACATACAGTATGTAGATGTTGACACAGTTCTCCAAGGTCTTATTGTCTGTTTATATTAATAAATGTAATAAGGTAACATTTATATCTCGCAGATCTCTCAGACACAACGACTGACATCACTAATGGAAAGTATTATATTCACACAATATTACCCATATGTGATTGCGAACTGGATAGTACAATCACCCAGGCCTGCTGAATGAGAGGGAAACACGTGTAGCCTTATACAGGAAGTAGAGGCTACGGAGACACAAACATGTGTATGTTGTTGGAGCAATGTAAAGCTTTTGAATTTGTAATGACAATGTCGTACTGGTATATTTTACAGTACGGAAACAAATGTATGATTTAAAAAATATATATATTAATAGGAACTATTAATCTACTTTTGTGATCAAATATTTATGTTATCATGTGTTGTGAAAAGCTTCGGCACAAACTCCCCTGTTTCTGGCACTAACAAGAGCTGATGTATCTTGTCTTAATGATGATTTAGAAGCAGTATCTCTTGCACAAAAAAACTATAGAAATAACTCAATAAAATACCAAAATCTTAATAGACATAGGTATACATAATTCTAGGCAAGGCACGTTTATTTATACAGCGCCTTTCAGCACACGGCAATTCAAAGTGCTTTACAAATAAAAATAAAATACATTTAAGAATAAATACAGCAGAAAACATTATAAAATGGCATTTAAAAACAGGCATTAAAAAGCAAAGATAATAAAATAAACACAACCGATATAGAATACATGAATAAAAGCCATACTGCAGTGTGGATATAAACAGCTCACTCAAATGCAGCAATAAAAAGATACGTTTTTAGTCTGGATTTAAAAGTAGTAAGAGTTGCAGCGGACCTTTAATTAATTAATTCTAAGTAAAAAGACCAACAAATATATATAACCGTTAAGTTGTTAGCATCTGTATGGCAAAAATAAATTGTCTTTTATTTTGGGCAGTAAAGCATTAATGCAATGCGTGTTCAGCAAACATGGCTAAGCTAAGGCAGACTTCCTGTTGGATAGTTTAATACCTTCCTGTTGGATGCCCTAAAAACCTCCACTCCCCACGAGGTGATTTGAATCGGCACATATTTTTGCGGACCCCCCAAATTAGTTTAATAATATTTTTTGTTCTGTTAACTTAACATCATCTCCGTGCCCGCTTTTAGAAAATCTGTCGGACCCCCCTTGCCTAACCTCAGCTGGCACTTTTGAGACAATTGTATGCTTTTCTATCATTTGTGTCTTGGTTTAGCTTTGTCATCTGTGACAGGCTGTATGGTTCATCAACGGGTTGCATGAAATTCATTATCAAAACTACTAAATTATAAGATTCACGTGGGCATCAGTGAGTTGCCTGTTTTCATTAGCTGATTGGCCGTCCTCAATGCTAAATGGGCCAGTGCTCACATGCTGCTCTGTAACATCATTGCATTCAAAGTAATAATAATAATGACTTCTTCCTTTCACAAGGAAGACTCTTCAGCAGCGTCATGATGCATAAAGTTATCTCCAGACTCCAGATTGGATCTCTAATTGCTTTTTCAGCTGACTTTTTAACATGTGTCTGTAAGCAATATGATTAAATAATGGTGAAATGACATTAATAAGAAATGAGATGGAAATCGACTGCTCACAATTTGGAAAACAGCACACAATAAACAAGATTGGAGAAAGGGAGGCTCGAAATGTATGCACATAATTAGAAGCGCGCATCAGCTCGACACAGAAATTCGGGCTCGTCTTCACTTCTACATCGGCGTCGTATTCTTACTGCATCGTGGCTTTAGAAAGCGCGCTGAACGGACAATTTAAGGATTAGCATTCATGCTCTGTTGATTGCGCAGCACATGCAGATGGCTCATTCGAGTTAGCCAGATGTTTTAATGAATGTTAATGAAAAATAAAAGGTAAGGGGGAAAACAACCATTAGGATGCGTTTGACACTTACAACGCCACATTGGAAATGAAAAGCATTCAATAAATAAATAAACATCATGCCCCAATTCATCACTTGGTTAATGGTCGGTGAAAAGAGAAAAGGAAAAAAAAGTTGAGGCAAATATCTATGGAAATGAGTGTTTGTCTATCCTCCCTTTTCAGTGATTAGGAATTAATTTGAATAATTAACGATGATCAACAGAGATGAGAGTGTTGCTCATGGCATGATGACTGAAGTGTGTGTGTGTGTGTGTGTGTGTGTGTGTGTGTGTGTGTGTGTGTGTGTGTGTGTGTGTGTGTGTGTGTGTGTGTGTGTGTGTGTGTGTGTGTGTGTGTGTGTGTGTGGAAGAGGGAGTACAAGTGACTTGTTTGTGTTGCTCTTTTTATTCATGGGTTAATTTGTTTGCCTGACTCGAGAGGAGGTGGGTCTACCTTGTTGATGCCACTCAAAGCTCAAAGCTTCACTGTGTGGACCAGTAACATAATGCAGCATAAATGTTGCTTTTGCACAATAAGCATGAACCACACATAGTGACTGTTTATCCAATGTAATAATTTCTCAAGCCACTTATTCTGCACAATGAATTAGTTCTCATTTCATAAAATTCCGATCCCTTTGTGAAGATCCAATGTACTCATTGAGAGGAAGGGCAAACCAGAAAACCAGAACAAAGGTTTATCAAAAGTATAGTGCAGCGTTGAGGCAGGTGTTTTCCATTCAAATAACATATCGACCAGTTCACTACCCACTTTATAATTCCAAATAGGCGATATACTATAACACTGCATTCAATAACTAAAACAAAATGTCAGAATAATATGGTCAAAAACATGTTTAATTTTTAAAGATATCTCAGTTCTGATTCATTTTACACAAGGGAGACAGGTAAACCTTAACAGCAGTTGTTGTTGTTGAAATAATAATATAGTGTCCAGGTATGTGTTTTCCAATCAAATTGCACCGCGAGCAGTCCATTTCCGACTTGATGATTCAAAAGTAGCAGATATGCTATAACACTGCATTAATTAAATAACCAGAACACAGTTACACAATAACAAATTGCTTTCAATCCACTTGAAAACATCCAGAATCTTATGTAATAAAGTAGTTAAAGTATTTATGGACTGAAAGCTACAGTATGTTACAGCATATCGCCTTGTAGTAAATACACCTAACATATTCCAATAAAAACGATATGTACAAAACTGTACCAAAATAGTGGAATTTATTCAAATGAAGTTCAAATATAATGTATGTGCTTAAGTGGCTATTAAAGCCAATTTGATTATTTCAAATGATCATTTGAATGTTTAAAATGGCAACAATTAATTGTTGCAACAATAAAATGTTCACTCTGTTGTTCAGTGGGCCTGTCATGTGAGAAGATACATTACATACTGTTTGAGGTTTTAGCTTAAAAGTGCTTAAAGATAATTATCTTTTTTCCATGTTTTATTTTCATCTTTAAGAGCGCCTTAGGGTCCTCTGGATTTACTGTGAAACTCAGCACATGGATCATGCTGTCTATTAAATTACATTTGATATGATAAGTATTATTATTGTAGCAGTACATTAGATTGAATGTATACTAAACTGTCCTATAGTTTAATGTTTGATCTTTTGCTGCATTTACAATATTATGCAACTTGTCCCAGTATCTATATACTGTATATATGTATGTATGTATGTATGTATGTATGTATGTATGTATGTATGTATGTATGTATGTATGTACTGTATGTACTGTTTGTATGTATGTAGGTTCTTGTGTTTCAAATACTTGTAATTTTATCTGGATTTGTTTTTATTGGAGTCTAATGAAAGTTTATCTGACAGGAAGTAAGACCTCTTTTCAGTAACATAAGTAACATAAGATACCGAGAGAAAAATATTTGTCTTTCTCAGTAAATGACTATGGATATAAAATATGTCTGGTAATGCAGTCAACAACACATTTAAAAAGGAAATTACAGTACTAGCCCAGTTAGCGGAAAATTGAAATGGTTGTGACAATAATACTCAAAAGTATAACACTCAAATAACTTCAGAATAAAAGCCAAAAAAGTGTTTAAAAGGAAAAAAGGAAAGTAAGCCAGTTGGATAGAAGCAATGACCAAGTAAAGCCATTTTAAGGAAGCCAAGTTAAGGAAATAATGGTGAAGGCTTAAAAAAACTGATGAAACAATGTAAAAAATCTAGTAAAAAAATGAATTTACTCCATTGCAATCTTGCTGGTGATTTTATGTAAGTATTTTGTAAAGAAATGTCCAACTCTTGTCCCTCACATTCTCTAGTTGTTCAGATCATCAGTGCCGTGTGTGACCTCCAAAAGCAAAGCTGACCCTGAAAGTGTGCTACATCTTGAAGGAAAATACTTCAGAGGAATTGAAAATGCAGGCACAGTCAACATCCTAACCCCTCCCACGTTATTCATCATAGCAAAGCATATTCTCAATGTCTGATGCAGCTCAGGACCAAGGCAGGGTGTCATGCCAAAGCCTAGCTTTTATGAGGGGTTTTATATTCATTTGATGATCCTGCGGGCCTCTGTTTCCTGAGTGGATTATCCGTATATGCCGATGCTGAGCCCTTTTTATATTATGCGCCGTGGCAGAGTCAATAAGGTCCATTCTGCATACAATTATTAAGATTATACAAGACAGACAGCATAATTCACACTCAATCAGAATACAAATGACTGCAGACGGCGGAACAACACACTGGAAAAACCAACACAGCTGATTCTCAGGGCTGTAGTCATGGCCACCTTGCCATGCTCACAGAGACCTGGAGTAAACCTGTAGGGATTCCTTTCTTTACCTTTTGCTTGTGTGGAGCCCTTGTTGTGTGAAGTCATGGCGGAAAATAATGCAACCTACAAACTAAGAGTAAGTTGGGTGTGAAGGTTACAGAATACATGCCTCGTTTTTCTCCTGCATGCTCACGTGAGCATCGTTAAAACGATGCAGCAGAGTATATCAGTCATATTTATAATTGCACTAATGTGTTATGAACTGTTTCCACCTTCAGCGACCATAAAAATTGCTCTCCATGCGATGGATCGGGAGATGAGAGAGGAGTACCTTGTGGTCATACAGGCTAAGGACATGGGAGGTCACATGGGGGGCTTGTCGGGAACCACGACAGTCACCGTCACGCTAACGGACGTCAACGACAATCCGCCAAAGTTCTCTAAAAGTAAGTAACTTTGTGGCCTTAAATGTCCCAAATTGAATTAGGAGGAAAAACCAATAACCACCGGTGTAAACTAGTGTTTCTCTGATTGGTTATAATTGGGGAAAATTAATGTTATTTTGTAAGTTTCCTCAAACACGCACCTCAAGTTCGAACTCTTGTTTAGTCTAATGAGGATTTAGTGCTGTAATATGCTTCCCTGACTTTCTCAAATTGAATCAACAATTCTCCAATCCAATGTCTATTCCTCCACAGGTTTGTACGAGTTTGTGATCCCTGAAGACCTACCGATAGGCAAGATGGGCGGCAAGGTGAAAGCAAATGATAGAGACATCGGTGATAATGCCAAGTCAACGTATAACATTATCGAGGGAGATGAACAAGGCATGTTCGAGATAGTCACAGACGGGCAGACACAAGAAGGGATTCTTCGGCTGAAAAAGGTAAGAACTTGAAACAGCTGTAACATGGCTCTGCTCATGCTTTCTCTGTCATTGTTAGAGACCGTCAAGATCCAGAAATGTGTAATACAGCAGGTGGTAGCATTCGCACTTGAGTTTTCTTTAAGCCCCGCTGGTCTGTTTCAAGCCCAAGTATTTCATTTCAGTCATTGAAGTGATTTATATTTCAATAAATATCAATTGATGAATGATTCAATAAAGATTTCAGGGTCCTACATCTCCAAAATAATAGTCCTTGCATCAAGCTGCTACAGCTTAATTCTTAAAGACATAAGCTAAAACTATTTACATATGTATATATGTATGTATTTGTAACGTTGTATTAACATGAGTTCAGAGTTTTTGTTCTCTTTCGGGATGTTTTTAGGGTAATTATTTTCCCTTGTATTGTTCTGGAGAAATGTTCACTCGAAATTCTAACATTAACTATTAAAACGCCAGGGCCTGCACGAGTGTAGAATTTTGCTTTTTTTCCCTATTCCATTAAAAAAACACTATTCCTTTCACATGGTGATTGCTTGAGGTAAAGTATGAGCTTTCTAGATGGACTTTCTGTTTATGTGGACATTCAAGCAATTATAGCAAGATTAGGGAACTTTTTTTTCAGAGAACATTTCCTTCTGGCATTTCAGTCTTGCCTATTTAAATGTAGAATTCTTAGCTCATGTAGCATTCTAAGCTCATTATAACATATTATATATTGATTCGATCATTGTTCTAACTTTCGTTGAATCCAGTTGAGCTGACACCCACAATGTCATCACCATAAACACAGATGGTCTTTACCTAATGCTTCCAGATGTTCTTCGTGATGCTAGCACATACAACATGTGAAAGCTTCACACATCTTCCACAGGCCCCAAAGCAACATCAGCAAAGCAGTTGCCGGTTAATTGCCTTGCTAAATGGAACATAAGTAATAGTTGTTAAGACAAGAAAACACAATGCTCATTACATTTTCCTGAGGAAAGCGAGTTAGCGACACTCCTGTCAAAAAACCTAAATCTCTTACCTTGAGTCAAACGCATTAGCGCATATTGGCGTGGCACAATCTGCTGCCGGTAAAGTGTTCACAAGAATAGCATTGTATTCATCATTTAATTTTGAAGAAGAACCAAGACACATGCTTTGCTGCTGATTGAATAATTATCCAAGGATCTCACACAATTTCACAATGTAATACGTTTCTGGATATGCAGTATGAATATTTCCTCAAACATAAAAGCCTTTTGAGCCTGTATATCGTTGCTTGCCTGTAGACATTTGAAGCACCCAATCCCGTATTTTTCTCAATACAGAACTGTGAGGAATTGACATTAAAAAAAACGCAATGCTTTTATATTACACTGTGACCCGCAAGCATGTTTAGGTGCAGCTGTATCTCAAGGACATCTGTGGAGAATCAAACCAAGGTTCTCGAATCAAAGACACCAAAGCTGTTTATATATGTATGCATTCCATATTCTACTTCTATAGTGGCTCTGCTTCCTGGAGGATGTTTGCATATATTGAATCATACGTGATTGATGGATGGGCGTTCTTAAGTCTTGAGTCATGGTTGGTTCGGCGTCAGGAGAGCAGAGCTATACATCACTCAAAAGCAGAATGCCATTGTGTTGTGATGTAAAATGACATTACCCCAAGGACATGTGGTATGGCATTGTCAAAATGTGAACTGTGTGCGAGATGGAATGTATAAGAGCTAAAGCAATCCGCTGGTACTTCAATTCACAGCCACTAAAGAAAACAGCAGTGCCGGAGAACAAATGCGACATAAAGTTATAAAGTGTCCAACTGTTGACATAGCAAATGTCACATGTGTTAGACTTTTATTCAAGCTCGACTTCCATATCCTACAGAGAGGGCCTCGATTTCCCAAAGCCTGCTCAGCTTTCTCTCTGCATCCTCAAGTTGGTTGCCTTAATTGCTTAAGCAAGATAGATGATATTGTGTTGGGGAAAGTAGAATTTGCACACTTAGTGTTTTCGCATTCCCTCCAGACGGCAAGTCGAGACAGGTTAAAAGAAGCGGTTGTTATGCTTTTACTCTTTTGTTCTACGTCTTCACTGGTGTTATCCTCAAACAAGGGTGACAGAAGAAAGTATTCATTGTAACTCTTTCCCCAACACGCCCTGTTTCTGCCAACTTCTGTACGAGTCTTTGAACTCCCATCTAACGTAAAAAATAGAATTATTACACATCCTTTGCGGCAAGGTTAAAAACATATTGATCTCACTGAGGTTGGAGAGGCACAAACCAGGCGAGATATTCTTTTCTGTTTGGGTTTTTAAGCTTTTTATCTGCCAGCCCCCAGGCCTGTCGAGGGATGTTCGTGGGATGCTGAGCTTTCACCCCTGCAGCCAACACTGAACTTTGAAGTCTCTAAATGGCCTGTGTGTATATTCTGATTTGATGCTTAAGAGACACCAAAAGATGACACAGCAGTGGCGTGGGACATGGTCTTGATGGGTTTTTCAACACAGGAGAAACTAGACGGTCGCTTTGTTGATTTGTGTAAGTCTGCTGTGCCACATTCCGAAATGTCTTCATAAGCTTATTTTTTCCAGGAACATATAATAATTTAAACTGGCTATGCAACTTTGACTTCAAAAATGCTTAGTATGTGGCTCTACTGTTTTTCTTTTGCTCTCATGAATCTCAAATAGTATCTGTTCAACAGTATGCATACTAACAAATATCAAAGCGGTTCTCGCTGGCTTACTTATTCTAAGCACTTTATGTGCGTTTATTGAATTAATAATTTGAGCTGGTTAGAATATGACTTGTGTTTATTTAAAAGGGGCTGCCCTTCAAAAATGAAAATCGCCTAGAATTAAAATACGCCTTACCTCGTCTGTTTCAGGCCACATTTTGGCTTTTATCATGGCTTAAAAGTTGACATCTAAAGAAAAGTTTGGTCTCATTTTGAGCCAGACCATCTGCAAGTAAATTGCATACCTGATAAAGTATGCACATATCTTCACCACCATCTCGATTGTGAAGGTGCCGGGAGAAACAATTTAGTGAGACTTCTCTGTTGGAGACAGAACTCTGGCAGAGAACTGTACTCTACTTAGTAACCTTTTCTAGTATTAACAACTTATCAAAATACGTTGGCTAATGTGAATGATGTCCCTAATGGTGACCAAACCATGGATTTATCATTCAAGTCTGAATTTCCCTTAGCTGTTGAGCATTTTAGAGTCTGTAAACTCATTGTTTTGTGACCCACAGCCTCTGCTAGAGAGATTAAAAGTGAATTTAGCATTAACATTCAACAAAGTGGCCAAAACAGGACTCCAAATCTATGCTAATGCCGTCCAGTGTCCGCTGTATGACTTATCAAGTATTTGCCAAGACATTCGCCAGTATTTCAGTGTTTAACTGCCCTGATTGGAAGAAAAAAATGTCCACTTTAATACACCAGTGCTATTTATTACCCCTTTTGATATTATTTTTTGACTTCCTCTTTTATTTTTGAAAAGGTATTCTTTCCTCGTGTCATGGGTAGTTTTCCTTTCTCTCTTGGTGTTTCCCACCTTTGTGATTATTTGCCCCGCCCTGATTCTTTCCATCTGTGTGTAATCACCGTGGAGCCCTCATGTATGCTTCCAAGCTCTCAAGTGTTCTTTTAGTTATTTGGCTGTTTATCTGCTCTGCCAAATTCTGTCCTTCCCTGCCTGGTTTCGGATCCAGAGTATTCTCCTGCCCCGTATTGGACTTGCTTGCCTGTTTGATGGATCTCCTGGTTTTGACCCTGCCTGTACCTGACTGATTAAACTGAACTTCCTGAACATTTGGCGTGTATCTGAGACATGATTTTGAGTCTGCCTTTACGAGTGAACCTTCCACTGACCTAATACAACTTTCATTTTGAGCACTTGAATGTTGTGCAATTTTCAGTAACTATAAGTAAACCATGAAATAGCTGGAGTTACAATATTCAGATGTAACTGTAGTCACCAATTTAAAAGATACATACTGTAAAAATCCGCTGGACACCAAATAGTTAAACCAATGTGGGTACCAGTACATGACTTTCAAATAATACATTCCTATTAAAAAGTTGTCCTTTCCTCTCTCTCCATTTCCATATAATAATTTTGACTATCCAGCCATCATCTTATACAAGCTATTCCTCTCCACTGCCCCTCAGAATATAAGTGTAATCCATTGGCTTGGGGTCCAGCCACACTATGTACTTTCTCAGCACAGATGGCAGGATCAGAGGGAGAAAAGGAAGGAACGGAGGGGGGGTTGGGTGAGGAGAAGAAGACGAAGGGGAGGTTAATAATGAAAGTGTTCCAAATAGCTTCCTCGACCATGGAGGAGCAGGGATTGGAGAGGCTTCGGGGGCTTGGTCTGTCTACTAGTGCCCTGATGGCAGGAGTGTGGAAGTCAAAGCCTCGGGTCGCCTCCCCCGTCCCCCCGGCTGCTTCTGCCGTCTCACAGCTGGACCCCCAGACACCCCACGTCCCCCCGTGCACCCAGGAGCTCTCAGCACCGGCCCCGTCTGACCTCAGGGACAGATCCTCTTGCTCTCTCCCTCTCTTTCTAACTGAATACATTACCCGTTGTGTTCATCTCCCTCCTCTCAGTCCATCTCTCTCCCCTAGCCAGCTCCTATCCCCTCAAGCGGCAAGGCCCAGTTTTGATTTCCCTATAAATCGCGGTTATGGAGCGTGGAAGTGACTTGATCCCATTATTCTCGTCGTACGAGAGCGACCAGAGGTGATTCCGAATGAAATTGTGACATTCTGGGGTGTCCTCGGAGATGCCACAAGGCTAAAATTGTGACTCTCCTTTTAAATATTAATGACGAGCCATCTGTAAAAGAAAATACTGCATAGAAGTAGCGATTAAACAGATATGTCAGTCACACAATGACACGTCCTGTACAAACTGTTTTTATTTCTCTTTGGAAAATTATACCTTTTGAGATGATGGTGGTGAATGAGCACCTGTTCTCATTCATTGTATGTGAGCTGCTTGTGGTAGCAGTATGAGAGCTCTAATAATCTGCTGTCACTGAGAGCATTAGTAAGATTTGTGTTCTTTCATGCAAGTAAAGGCTGGGAATTTTCAGATTAAAGCCCCCTGTGTGTTTAATGTTTATGTGGTAACAATTTATTTTCAATGATTGATATGGCATTATAATTTTTGTAGAACAATTAGAAAATGTGTTTGGATGCTCTGTTCAGTCAGCTCGTGTTTGCGAAAAAGCCTGTGTCCTTTCTTCCGTGTTTCTCAATACTGCCACTTGGGGGCGCCGCACTTAGAATTGTTTTAATCACAGAGGGTTTAAGTAATTAAGGGTTAACATTAGCATAAAGTCAGTAAAACTCTTAGCGGCAGAAAGCCTATAAATGTATCAGTCAAGCTCCCACATTTCTCACAAAGAAACGTGATAGCAGTAAAAAACATGTTAGTTGTAAAATTGGTGTGTATACTATTTCATATGTTGCATCTGTGCAGCTTTCAAACCAATATTGAGAAGTATATGTACATATTCTCAATGTGGTGGAACAGAAGTGTAAAGTAGCATGACATGAACCTATTCATAATTGTACAATATCTGAGTAAATGTACTACTTTAGTGTACACATGTGATTTGTCAGGAAGCAGGGTGATACTCACTGCTCCTCTCTCTTTGGTCCTCCCTACAGGTGATAGATTTCGAGAGCAAGAGAGCCTACACCCTTAAAGTTGAGGCCACCAACATCCGCTCGGAGCCCAGCAACGGTGTGCCCTTCAAGGACACAGCTACTGTTAAGATTGTGGTGGAGGATTCCGATGAACCTCCCGTTTTCCTGAAAGCAGTCTACTTGCTAGAAGTGAATGAGAATGCCCCCATCAACACAGTCATAGGCAGCGTCACCGCCAGGGATCCGGACTCTTCTGCCAGCACTGTCAGGTAAGAGAGTGGATGCAATTTCACCAACATTGATTGTTTCCTGGCCATTTATTGGACTTTTATCATTGGAAATCAGTCTCATTGATATGGGTTGAAAGGGGCCTTACCCATAACCATGCCAGTTTGCCAGCAAGCCCCCATCAACACAGCTATAGGGACTGTCACTGCCAGGGATCCAGACTCTACTTTGGTAAGAGAGTGGATGCCAGTTTTCCCAACATTGAATTGGTTAATGGGTTTTTATCAGCCTCATAATTTTGGGTTGGAGAATGTACCCCTAACTAGGGGTGTAACGGTTCACAGAATTCACGGTTCGGTACGGGTTCGGTACAACAAGAAAAAGCAAATACATGATTCCAGGTTTGTTTTTTATTTATTTTAAACAGTAGTGCAAGTTTCAGTTTAAAAATAAGGAACTCTAACATTTTGAATAATTAACTTTATTACACAGTTAAAAACAAACCACAAACAGTACCACACACACTCAGATGGCCGTATTATCTATAATGGCTGATGTCAAACAAAAAGGTTCAATAAGCTGTAAAACAAAAAATAATGTCTTGAAAATATTACAAAATAAATAATAAGATAGTGTTTCAACCACTTTCAATCACAATCAATAAAAACCGGGGTCCTCTACTATTGCATAAGGGCGCAGCATAGCCGTTGAAAAACATATGCCAAAAGCTTCCGTTATTTATTTTGGTCTCTCGGCTTTGATGTCTATTGGCTTCTTAAAAACAGCGGGGATAAGCTGTTGAACTGCTGTTGTCTTTTGCCGGGCTCAGGTGACTAGCAAATCTGGGTGATGCCTTCTGATATGATTTAGCATGTTTGGCTTGTGTTACCATTAGCATACCGCACCGCTGCCGAACAACGCCGGCACACCGTCCTCCACCGTCCTCCATCCACCACTCACACTCCATCGTTATTGTAATCCACAGGGAACCCGAAATGTTCCCACACAGCTGATTTAAAAGAAGCAGGTGGGTCAGGTCTTGTAGCTCCTGTGTGTTATCTGAACTCGCGATACAAACTTTTCTTCTTCTTGTATTTTGTTCGTTTTGTTGTGTTTTCTTCTTCTTCTTCATTTGTTGTTTAAGGGCGGCTGGCAAACAGCTTTTAGGCGCAATACCGCCCCCTGGATTATATATAGTGTAGTGGATACTGCCCTGAATGACAGACTTTTTTCCCACTCGTAAAAAAAAGGCGTATTCGTCGTGTGACTGCATGCACCAAACCGTGACGGTACGGGACGAATACGGATACCGTTACACCCCTACCCCTAACCCTGGGACATAACCCTAAACCTACATCTACAAGAAAAGTCTCTTCCGGTATCGTCTTAAACCAAAGGCTAAACATGTAACCTTGATTTAAGTCACATTACAAAACCAACATACTTTTTTTACCCAAACCATGACCTTTGTCTAAACCTAACCAATGTAGAAGAATTTGGCTTATTTTGCACCAACTGTACAATATTAATTCATTCAAAATAGGAGTGCAGTTTACTGTAAGTTTAACCTTTCTTTGTTTCCCATTTGCTATTGACTGACAGCAGTGATACAATTGAGAAAGAAAAAGTTCTTAAGTGTAACTTCAAGAAGCGATGTAGAGTATAGGTTAATAATGAGTCCTTTCAGGCTATAATGAGTTGTTTTAATAAAAGGCTTGACACCAAGGCATGCAATTAAATCTCTTAATGCCGGTGACCTTTGGAGAATGTTGCAGTGTCTTCGGCAGCGAGGAAGCGACCCTCTCCTTTCTACCGATGTAAAAAAAATAAGTTGGTTATGAGTTGAAGGCAGCACAACTTTCACATTCAATCTTTGACCAGCACTGCTATATTCTCCTCTTGTATGACTTATTCTTGGAAATACCACAAGGGCACCTTGAGGATAGGTTATACAGGCAATTTCTCTCCCTCCATCTTGGCATTTCATTAATTCTCTAGCGACTTGCTGACCGCATTCCAGGGACAACACTCAACAGGTTGTGTGTAATTGCCAGTGAGCAGCGAGCAGTCTGGGTTTCAAAGATTGGCTGCAGCTATAGAGCAGGTTCTGCATTCTACTTTTTTCTCCCCCACACTTTTCTGGTGGCATCCTCATGTTTAGTGATGAGATTGCCAGGACGAACTAAGCCCGAAGGTTGTGTGATGTCCTTCCTTGGTTAAACGTTTTTTTATGGTTAATGACATCTGTTTTCATCTCCGTCCTTATTTTTGCTGTCATGGTGATGCTATTTTGGTTGAGCAGTTATTTGTATGTTAGTGTGAGATACAGAGACCAGTTCAGCAAATGATGAAAGTAAATGATTAATACATTTTCAAAATCTGCAGATTGACTACTTAAATAATCAATTCAGTTTTATTTGCATTAGCATTATTTTGGTTTTTGTTTAAGCAAGGTAACTAAGAATGGGGAAGGAATCGGACACAGCATTGTCTTTAAAAAATGGTGTTATTTTATAACATAAGTCCATACTAGTTTTTATACTCAACAATTTCTTTGTGATTATGTGCAGGTCACAATATTAGATGTTACATGGTAAATAATGTGGCCAACTTAATTTATAAGTAATCTATAGACAAACAAAAAACAGCTATACATCAGATTCATCTTGCATTTGTTTATTGTGCATGTTTTTATGTGTGAAATGATTTAACAAGTGCTAGATTATTCACACAATATTAACATTGTGTATAATTAACATTGTACACATTTTTAAACAACATGGTTATTTTCTATATTGGTATTTGTGACACCCCTAATTCCAACCAATAGTCCAAACTATTTTGTAAAAAAGATAAAATCAATAAATCCTCCCACGGGTGAAGAAATAACCTGAGAAGTTTTTAAGTATTTAATTGAAAAATGATTTCAATAATTAACTAGTTGATCGATTATTAACAAAAACTTGCACAGAGAAGAGACATGTTATTGCAAATGTGTCTTATTTTATCTTAAGTGTATACAAGTCCAGTACATTACTACATTAAACAGTCTCATAAAATAATTTTCTTCTGATTTATGTGCAGTATTAATAGCCAGTCATGTGTTCTTTCTTGTTTCTCGCCTTGTACGGGGCACCATCATTGGAAGAAAAAGGGCCTAAATAATGAATGAGTGTGTATGCAGATGACACCCCCCTGCTGACATGATCTACTCACACATTTGCTGCTTTGACACTGTCCAGATATAAACATCCTGTCTTGGCACTTTAATATTAAATGTTTTGAGCATGATGCAGTGTGAAATAGGTCATAAGGTACCAGCTTCGTTCACTTAGTCTCTTGCCTATTTGGATTCTTCTCTCTTTATTTGTTTTTATTTTTCCCCGAGGTCATTCACTTAGACTCACAGTGTCTATTTAGCTTTTAATCATCAATTTTCTTTTTTTTTGGAAAAGCCAGGACAATGGATTGTTGCTCCGGGGCTTTGTGCGACTGTCAGGCGCCCAAAAATGTTCACGCAGTCAAAATAAAGCCTTTTGAAATTGTTCTCAAGTACTGTTTTAACACAGCTCATTATCAAACTTTCCATTCTCCGAGAGAAATGAGAGGAAGTTGTAAGTGGCTAATAGAATGCTGCATTAATCATCTGCCAACTCCTGCAAAGCCACTGATCAGCGTGGGGAAGCAACTGCTCCAAGATTGCACACACACAACCAGACATTTTGGTGCCAGTTTGCATTTTGTCACAACAAATGGCTTTGCCTCAACATGTGATTTTCTTTGAAGTCCAAAACGTACATTTTTTATTCGAACGAAATGTTCAAGATGAGCGTGATCTATCACAGATGTCAAGTGTTTTCTTTGTAGGGGGTGAGATGAAACAAACTATTGTTACAGAGAGCTTAATATGATGCATCACCCCTTACCAGGCACCATTTGATCTTACTTCGCATTTGTATCAGCCTGTGAGCCTGAGCCTTGAGCTGATAAAATGATTACAGTGTGGAAGATTTTAATCCTTCCAGATATGCTGGCTAACAGAAGGCTGTAGCCTTAGTAAGGCCTCTTACATGATGATAAGGATGTTCTTTATAATAAAGAATCCTCACTGAATAATGAGCCTTTGAAACATACTTTGTTTGCAGTGCATGCAGGGCTGCTATTAACAACTAGAAAATGCATTTCCTGCTGAAAATGCGTGCGAATGCTGTAAACTGTGAACATTTGTTGCTGAATTTAGCTGAAAATGCAGAAAAAGCTGAATGTTGTATTAGTTGAATGGTCTCTGTAGCTGCTTTTAGCTACAAAAACCAAGTAAGTGTGTTGCTGAACTTAGCGGAGAAATGCAGAAAAGTGAAATGATTTGAATCAAAATTGTTAAAGCTCTAATGCATTGCAATGACTTTGTTGAAAACTTGAAAGTGAAATGTTAAACTGGAAGAGTAGGAAAAATAGTGAACAAGCTTAATATTTAAAAGAAAAGGTTTAAAAAATGTATAAACAACAAAATGTATAGCCTCAATGTCCTGACATATATATAATCATGTAATAGTTTAATGGTTTATGTAGCAGAAAGTAGGCTGAAGGAGTTGGATATTTAATGTAAGTAGTAGTGAATTAATGTGTATTAAGAAGAGAAAAGAAAGTAAAAACGCTTCGAAAAGCAGCAGAATATTTTAACTGCAAACTTTTGAACTAAAACCATACGTCACCAATAATGTATAAAATATGTGGAACATGTTGAAGTCAGTATGAAGTCTCCATCAGACAGAAAAGAATAGGCTGAGACAGTCTTTAAACTCCAGTCTGTTTGTCAGTGTTTGTTTCTGTGCTGAGCACCTAATCATAACACCTGTGTGTGAGCCCAGAGATCAAAGGTGTCCATGGTGACGACGTTATCAAACACCTGTGTGCAGAGATCAAAGGTTTCCATGGTGATGTGCAGTGATCTGTGAGAGGAGAGCCTTTCCATTGATCTGAATGAGAGATAAACCTCTTACATTTGAACATTTTGTTAAAGAACTCTAGCAGCTATCGGTGAAATTTCAAAGTGTGGAGCATCTCAGGACCCTGACGAGCATCTGAGTCTGCTTTTTGTGTACTTTTGGGTCAATAATGTGGCATTTTTGGCAGATTTACTAAAGGTGTGCAGCTGCTGCTCTGAGGAAAGATCAGGCTGAATTTACAATGGGCCTTAATGGAGACATGTTGAAAGTTTTTGTCACTTCATGCCCTCAAGAGGCATTTTGTTGAATTTTTTTGCTTAATTTCTTCTTTTTTTTTTTTTTTAAAGTAGGAGAGGTTTTCCTAAGTTTTTCATGAAAAATGATGGGTTTGGAGTTATGGCAGGTTTAAAAAAAAATGTGGGCGAATTTCAAGCTCTCCTCCACTCTGTTTTGAGATCAAAGCACTCTAGACTTAACGAGCGGCGCAATACTCACTAATGTTAAAATCTGAAGAAGGCCTCTTTACCAAGCTCCAAACTAAGTTAAATATCTCAAAAAGTGTAAGAGATAGGAAAAATCTGATTTAAATAGGTTATAGCTGAATGTGATCATTTTAAAGTTGGAATGAAGTCTCTAGCTGAAAGTATGTGGAATGAGTTGCATTTGGCGCAAGGTGTAGGTAAAAGAGGATTTGAAGGTTCCCATTGAGTTACATGTTAAAGAAATAGTTAAAATAGCTGAATATTTCAAAAAGTGTAAAATATTTTGAAAAAGTTGAAAGTTTCCCATCATGTGCTGAAAAGTCTTAATATTTTTGATATTTGAATGGTTTCTGTAGCTGAAAGTAGGCTGAAGTTATTTGACGGCAAAATATTGGTTGAAATAATAAGAAGAAGATGATTAAAGAAACAGAAGAACTATAGTGGAATGCTGTTGCACTAATTATTTCCATTATCATTATTATCCATTATTAATCAATTGATCATTCTGTCTTAAAAAAATCAGAAAAATATGAAAGGTGGCTCCATCAAATGTTCTGCTTTATCTAAACCAACCCTTTGAAGCTCAAATAAATTCAATAGAGAATTATATAAAACAGGTAAATCCACACACTAGATAAGCAGTCACCTTTTTATTGTATTAGTCTTTGATTGAGATGATACTTACAGGGGCCCTTTTAATGATTTGGGGGTTTTCCCTTTTGTTCTAGATAGTTTTTTTGTGCATGTAAATGGTCTGCAAAGGCTAAAATACCTTTCACTGCATGTGTTTCCGACTGTTTCATCCTTGTTTCAAGCGCCACTTGTCGCAGAAAGAGCGACGTTCATTCATCTCGATTTTTCAGTTTGCTATCATTTTTTTTCTTCTAAAGTTTAAGAGAATTTAGCCTACAAACTGCTTGAAAAATCTTGGAATTTGATGTTTGATGTGTGGTAATTCCGTTTTTCTTCTGATTGACTAATCAAAAACCCACAAATCATTGTAGCTCTTAAAACAGTCTTTGTTTAGGTGAAGTAACACAAAATAATGAATTAAACTTAAATGGAGAGGGCTCTTCTTTTTTTTTTAAAGAGTCTTTTTTAAATTTAAAATACATTTGATCAACCAGGGAATGAGGCAGTCAACATATGTCGCTTGTTAATCTTTACACTCGATTTACCCATAAATTACATTCATTAGCATACAATTATCGTCCTTCCTCTTGTCTCTTTTACTCATCTTTTATTTTGAATCTTTGTCTCTTAAGGATGTATAAGGGAAAGAGCATTCCAAAAAGAAAGCTGAGGTTAGTGAAGGTTGATCTATAGTTGAGGAGTGGCAGCAGCTTCTCCTGACCCCCATCTGAACGAGCTTCTGATTAGAATCACTCTCTGTCTCAATCCCCCCCTCCAGCCGGACCAGACTAAACCGGTCTGAGTCTAAACCACTCGGGGGCGGGCGCTCTGGTGGGCTGCCATGTCCTCTGCACTCAGGAGACAAACAAGCCCTTAGCTGTACTTAATGCAGCCAACCAACAACATTTCAGGTGCACTCCATGAAATGCTCCCTCAGTATTGCTTCTCTCTGGAGCCTGTGCTCTGTCGTTTTCTACCTGACTGATCACAGATAAAAGGCAATGTGACATCTGGCAGTCACTGTGGCTGACAGAAACTGCCTATAGAATCGCTGTGACTGTATTTCAGGCCAAAATATTGATACTGTGACAAGCATTGGCAAAACTAGCCTTGGATTTTAAACAATTCTATTTGACATCTTTGTTTTCGTCCTCCGTCTATTCTCGTCTTGGTGAGGGAAATTTAATGGAATTCTGTAAAGCTTGTTTCTTACTGCAGGCGTCCTTATGTTGCCTGAGCACAGCTGACAGCTAACATGATGTATATGGTAATATAAGGACTCATGTAAACTGGGTGGTTTTGAAATGTATGGAAATGTTGTCGAGAAGGCCTTTTCCGCAGGACTTGTGGTTTTGTTATTTATGATTTACTATGGACCCTCCAGGAAAACCACGTTCTAGTAACACCTGAATCAAATGCGTTGGTAATACAGAAGCAGTCAGCATTCCGGCGAAGGCCAAAAACTCGGTAAGGAGTTGGGGTTAGGCTTACCCTAACCCTACATTTGTGGAACTCCCATTGGAGTTTCTGACATGAAAACAAGCTAAAATGTCACAGAGGCATTTTTTACTCTGTAGATACAAAAGGGAAAAAGCATTTGCTCTATATTATTTTTTCTATTTCCGGTCAGCATTCAGGGCACGGCCAAAAATGTGGGTTAGGAGTTAGGGTTAGCCTGACCCTAACCCTAAATCTGTGGTACTCCCAGTCCCAATAGAGTTGCTGACCTTATAACAAGCAAGAATGTCACTGAAGCATTTTTGTCCCTGCAGAAAAAAAAGGGAGTTTTTTTTTTTTATCCATTCCTGCCAACTCGTCAGACACTCACACAGATTATACTCTCAAGGTGACAAAATCACGCTGTGCTCACATACGAAGGCGTACAATTATCCTTTTATTGGTCGCTTAACCTTTTCAGATAATGACATACACAGTATTATGCTGAATTGCTGAATTACTTTAAATATACTCTTTATATATATATTCTCCCGTGCATTTGCAGACCACGTATAAGACAGTCTGTGCTTTTTAATTCAGGTTTTATTTAGTTGTTTTCTATTGTTTTTACGTTATGCATGAGAGTTCTCATTCTGTGGCTTTAGGTATGGTTTTATTGTCTTGTGTTTTACATGTCGTATCTGTTTTTTTTTTAAATATGTATTGGTGTACAGCACTTTAGTTAACTCTGTTGTTTTTAAATGTGATATAGAAATAAAGTTGGATTGGATAAGTATAAAAGTACAAGCTTGATGATAAGTATCAAGAGATTCAATTACATGAATGACAAAATTACCTTCATTTGGACAGTGTCATCATTACTTACATTACATCATTACAATTTGGATGTACTTTCTCAGTATACACAAATTATGATATAATATAAATGGAACAAATAAATTATAAGATGTTAAACACAATATTAATCACTTAATTACAATCAGGATTGTAAGCAGCTTGACTTAGGGCTTGTGTAAACGGACTCTTGCAAACTTTTAATAGAAAATGAATTTTGTTTTTGTGAATTTACTGTCAATTTCCTGGCTTATAAAAGTTACAATCTCACTTCAAGGGATTTGAGAGAAATAATGTCCTTGATTCTAAATGCACTAGCAGTCCCACTCTCAGCTATTTTCAGTAAATTAGAAATGTCTCCTATTGACATGAATCCCTAAAGCTAGAGGTCACAGATCATTTCTTGTTTTTTCAGTGTTTTCCTGTCAGATTCAATCAGTGTCAGTTTGCACCTCATTGTGAAACACAACCCATTATACAGCAGTGTGATCAATGCTCAAGGTTCTATGGTGCAGATGTTGTGGATTGCTATAGTGAGCATGTTGTTGGGTTCATTAGGCCTATACATTGGACATATTATTACATATTGTTGCTCTTCCTTTTTATATGACATGTAATTACCTTTATAATATACCTGTATAATGTACAAGATTTAGTTGCGGAAAGCTTTAACACTTGCTACGCAGCGCCTGGTAAATATTAATGGAGAAAATCCTATGACACGCATTATGTGATGGAAAGCGAAAAATCACTGGGTAGCATGAGCAATGATAGCCACCGGGACTAAAGAGACAAAAGATTGCCACCCACAGAAACTCAAACAGAGAAGACGTCCGGGCCGCAGTTTGATTGACAGATGATCTGCCAGAAAAACAGAGCAGAGAAGCCACATCAATGAGCCAAGGAACTGTAAATGAGTTAGGAAAAAAAGAATGATGGTGTCACTGATTACAGCTTATCTATTTGTATGCAGTGAACAGCTTCTGTCACACTGATGCATTTGAATAGCTTGTTATGTTTCTATATTGAGGTTGAATAAATTGTGCTGCGGATGACGCAGGTTCTAATCCCGCCTAAGGTCATCCCCTCTAAGGTCATCCCCTCTATCTCCCCCTTTCAAATTTGTATTTCTAAAAAAGGATAAACTGGCCAAAAGATCATCTTTAAAAAACAATATTTTTTGGTGGTTTCCAATATTTTCTACAAACTGCCTCCCTGCAAGGTTAAACCGTTAGACTGAGGTCATCCCAATGGCGTTTAAAGTCATGTGTAAAGTAAAGCAAAGCTGAAACGAGGCGACATACACTGTCACACGCGAACACATTACCACATCACACTCAGGGAAACCGCGCACGTACCACGCTGGATATCATTTTTTATTTGCTTTTAATTCTTTTCACATCACGTTGTCAGTTTGAGTGACAGGTGGCAGAACATTTCAGGGTCTGTCTCCTCGCTTCCACGTGAGGCTGTCAGAGTTTGACTGGGATCCACTCAGTCTGCGGGAGAGAGGCTGCTCCCAGGTGGTTTGCTGCTGTCTGCCTGTCTTGAAAGTGCTTTGCGTCTGCAGGGCAGGAGAGAAAAGAGAGGGAGAGATGGGGGGGTGGGTGAGGGAGGGTTTGTGGGCTGGGAGTGGGTCCTTATGGACCTCTCCCAGCCCGGCGTCTAGAGGATTTTACACCATTTCATCTCAAAAATGGAAATGTCACGGCTCGGTACATCTCCCCAACAATTGGAATCTGGGCCAGCGGTTTTATTTATTTCATTTCCTTCGGTTCTTGTATAAGCAGCGCCCTCCTTCATATAAATTGTTGTTATTGTGGCTTTCTGTGCTTTTCTCTTTTCCATCTCTCTGTATCCCTTCTTCCCTTTATAGCAACACTGGAGGGTCCCTGCCAACAGGTCTGCACTGATAGGGATGAGCGGCTCTGCTGCAAGACCCAGGGTTAGGAGGGAAGGGTGAGCGGGGCGCCTGGTGTAGAGGGACGGCTGTGTGGGGACAGGGGGGCCGCGGAGAATTGGATAGGGGGATTGGATTAGGGAGAGCTAGAGACCCAGCTGGATAGAAAATAAAATACTTTGTGACTGTCGAGTGGGTAAGAGGGGGACGAGATTGTGAGGGAAGATAGAAGAAAAAGGAGAAAGGAAGGGAGACAGTTTGTCCTGGAGGAACGGAAACAAGTGGCCTTGTGTTTTAGGTGGGTAGGATGTTTGTGACAGTTACGGATAATGGCAAATGAAGCCAAAGATTACCCATAATGACGGATCCTTTTTTAAACTCAGTTTCGTGTGGGCCCGTCCAAAGAATCTGGCTCTGCGCGCTGCTACATGAAGGAGCGATTTCACAGCTTCCAGTAGCACCCGCAAATTCTCTTTCATGTGCATTCCAATTTTTCTTACCAACTGCTAGAGTATTTTTTCTTTTCCTGAGGAGTTGTATGTCACTGCCACTGTATCCTTAATAGAAGTTTCAAAAAGTCAGTGTGTCAGAGGCAGGGTCACAGAGAAACTGAATCAAGAAAAGGAATGTCTTACATATATATTCTTTGACTGTGTTTGACTTATTTAAAAGTCTACTCCTTTTTAAATGATTACTTAATGTGTTGCTTCATGACCTACAAATGGCTAGTGGTTTAAAAAGCAAACAAAATCATTTAGATCAGACAAGGTCACACAAAACAAGCCAGTCATCTCCATTACATCAATTACCCCCCTCCCCCGCACTGTGTTGTTAAATCTCATGTGTGACACAATGCTGTCCTAACTCATTAATGCAAAGCCTTTGGGGGCCATTGAGTGTTGACAGATCCCAAACAGGGTTAACAACACCCCATCTTTTATTCTGACATGACACGTACTAATCGTCTTTTTTCTGTGCATGAGGGAGGTGTAGCAACGATTGGGGAGGAGGGCTTCTCTGACCTTATTAGGCTTTAATGCCCTCTGTTGCTCAGGTTTAGGCTGTAATTATTCCATAGATAATATTGATTTCTTACTTTCTTTTTATGTAAATCACTATGCAGTCCATATGGCAGGGCGTGATCTGAACTGAAACCTATTTATGTAATACGGTAATAGTTTGATCAACTGAAGCCATCAAATCAGTTGCTCTACCGTGCGTAAAGTGTTTGCAAGAAGGAATAGAGGTGTGAGAGAAAGTAGATTGAGTTGACAGCATGGAGCAACAAGATACAGACCCTGACCCTTCTTTCTTTTATTTAAGAGGGGGCAACTCCACCGCTTGCAAAAAGTAGTCCGATTTGATAGAAGTCTATGAGAAAATTACCTTAATTCTCACTTGATTTATAACCTTGGTTAAAAAAATGTTAACAAGCTGGTTTTTTAAGTCCTCATGTTGTAATTGATTGTTGTATTTAGACGAAAAAATACGAAAAAGCAGGGTGTGCATTAGGGCGTGGCAACATTGTGATTGACAGGTCGCTTAGGTGTGATTAAGCTCTAAATCTTTAACTCTTTCACAGTGTGTTTTCACTTCATTAAAGTGACTCCTAATATTTTTGGTTGCCTGTAATTGTTTTGTTTAGCATTGGGTTGTACTTAGCACGACCCTCTGGTGTCAAAATGTAAAACTCAAGTCTTTTGTACTGTAGTCCAGAAATCAATGTGTGATGTCACGTTGACTATGACCACTTCTTGTATATAGTCCATTGTTCCAACCAAAGTAACACTACACAATCTTGACAATTTTGGCATGACTTATCAGCTTTTTACGCTATGACTGTATTAAGACCAGGTACTGTTCCAGGCTACCCCATTAGCACGACAGAATGGCAAATACTACATTCATCCGAAGATTCATACTACTGGAAGGGCTATCACAGGCTTGTTAATCTATAGGATAAGAAGTATAAAAGAAATGCAAAAAATATGTCATTTTAAATTATTTTATTTTACTATTAATGTAGGCCTACCATTAATTGTGCTGGGACTCAGTGTATTTATTGTAAAGGTACAACTGTCATAAATTGTATGCTCAATGTGTCTCTAGGTAAAAGCCTATAGATATTTTTAAATACATATTGTTTAAATTATTTGAAAATGTACATGGCTGATTGTATTTGATGGACAGGATGGAGTGCAATTTAGACAATATGAGGTTCAGACCTTGGCTGCTGTTGGTAGGAAATTATAGTAATCAGACCTCTTAACATTTTAATTTCCCTTTATGTACAGGTTTCTCCTGCTGGATAGGACCCTGTTAGCCACAATACACAAAGGATTGCCAAAGATGCTGCAGTGGGGGCTTTCTGATGATTGATTGTAATTGCAGGTACTTCATCGATCGGCACACGGACCTGGAGAGGCAGTTCAACATCAACGTGGACGACGGGAAGATCACACTGGCCAAACCGCTGGACCGGGAGACGGACATGTGGCACAACATCACAGTGACCGCCACAGAAGTCCGTAAGTAGACCCCTGACTCTGGTCACCCCTGCTGTGAAGACCATTCCTCCTGAATTGTAATGCCCTATTTTTGAAAATCAGCATACTATTAGACATGCATTGGCACGCAATATTTTAAAACTTGGAACTGCAGGGAGACACGTACAATATCCCCTTCCTCGACTTCATAAGTTGCCTTTGTCAAAGGAATCACTGACCTGCTACAAACAATCCTCTGCTCAACACTATAGCACTATGTAAACGGGCGCTTCTAATCGCTCTGAAAGTATGGCACAAACAATTAGCATTTGAATCCACAGAGGCATTACATTTGTTAATTTGCTGAGTTTTGATTGAATTAAACAGCTCAGTAGTTAATTTGTGGAAGTGCAAGAATATTAAGACTTATCAAATAAACAGTTTTAAAGACATGCTCCGGAGTGGATCGCTCCAATGCCAGCATCCATTACAGATTAAAGAACATCTGCGAACCGCAAAACTCACTGACTACGTAGAAAATCTTGCCGGCAGAGCTACAAACAGCTCAAACCATATGTAAGGCTTTATTTGCATACAGATTGTTTCAGGGGGGCTGTATGTTGTGATAAAGCTTAATGTACCCCTTAAAGCTATTGGAATAGAAATGTACACAGCTTGTAACTCTTTTTTTTCCCCGTCGTTTTCCACCCCCTTTCCTCTCTCCATCGCATCCTTTATCAGTCCTTTCATTTCCTTAATCAAAGGAAACACACGTTAATTGACAGAATGAAGTGAATGCAAAAATGTTGTCATGATGTTTTGACACACACACACACACACACACACACACACACACACACACACACACACACACACACACACACACACACACACACACACACACACACACACACACACACACACACACACCACACACACAACACACACACACACACACACACACACACACACACACACACACACACACAACACACACACACACACACACACACACACACACACACACACACACACACACACACACAGCAGCCCGTTGGAGGAGTTGAACGTGTCTCATTTGATAAGCCGGTTGCCTTGTCATTTTCTCGCACCCATACATTTAAAGCATGTTGTCATGCCTCCTGGCAAAGTAACTGTGGCTCGAGATAGTGGCATCTCTGAGAACACCTAATAGGAATTTGCCAAAATATACAAGGCAGTTTTGCTATTCTTCACGGATGGGAGGGAAGTCTGTGTCTTCTCTGGCGTGAAGAGGAATAGTTCCCAGTTCTATCCTGATGCCATTTGCGGCCCGAACGGAGGCACGTTCTGCCGCCTCGCACCGGTTGACATCTGTCTAATCAGACTCTATTCCCTGTCTGCTGCCGGGGGAAAGTCACTTTTGTAGGGTGGGGGGGGGGGGGGTTCTGTCTCCCTCCCTGTCTCCCTCTGCCCTAATCCATCTATCACCGTCTATCAGCCTGTCAATTTCCACTCTCCTCCCTGTTTACCCCTTCTTCTTTAAAGTGGCCTGTCCAGGGGCCTTTTTTCCTAGGGCATTCTTTCCACTGCTCTATGTTAAGGTTGTATTTGAAATAAATTAGAATTAATACAAAAACATGTATATTTGTCTGGTAAAGTTGTTTACCAGACTAGCTTATTGTAGCTAACAAAGGTACTATACACAAACCGTACATACTTTTTCTCTGGCATTAATGAGTGCATTTGCTTAACATAATAATAATGTAGGAACAAGTTTCTTGGGAAATAAAGGTTACCCCAAATTATCATTATCTTGTAATCACACTGGCCACCAGTGTTGGGCAAGTTACTTCCAAAATGTAATATATTACTGTCTTTTTAAAGTAATAAGTTACATTACAATATTACTGTCTCTGAAATGTAATGAGTTACACTACTTTTTAGTTACTTTCACCAAAATAACCGCAAAAGAATGGCTAGGTATTTTACTCGGACGGACATCCCGGGGCAAAGCAGAAGCCGTGAAGGGGGGCTCGGGCGGACGGCCCGGGGGCAGGGTAGAGGCCAAGAAGGAGGACTCGTGCGGACGGCCCGGGGGAACAGCAACAGAGCAGGGAAGTCCGCGGCGGAGAAACTCAAGGGGCCGAAGACAGGGGTGAAGGCCTCGTCGGGGTAAATTTGGGGGCCGGACTCGAGGGAGAAGGCAGCGGCTGGGAAAGTCAGGGGGCCCGGCTCGAGGGCGAAGGCAGCGCCGGGACAGCTCTAGAGGACGGGCAGGACGGAGGCGGGACAGCTCGGGAGGAGGGGCAGGAAAACGGCGTAGGCCGCGATGGGGCCCCTCCGGTGTCAGCTGGATCGCCAGAGCACTGGGAACAAGAGCAGGAGCTGGTGGAACCCCTGGCGGGTCAGGCATAGACGGGACCCTGGACGGAACATGGGCTGGTGTCAACGGGACCCTCGGCGTAGCACGTGTCGGCGGAACCCCCAACAGGACAGGATATGGTGTTGGCAGGAAACCCGGCAGAGCACGTGTTGGCGGGACCCCCAACAGGACAGGATATGGTGTTGGCAGGAAACCCGGCGGAGCAGGTGTCGGCGGGACCCCCAACAGGTCAGGATCAGGTGTTGGCAGGAAATCCGGTGGAACCCCAAACGAAACAGGACATGGAGTTTGCAGGACCCTCAGCGGAGCCCCCAACGACACAGGACATGGAGTTAGCAGGACCCCCAACGAAACAGGTGTCGGCTGGACCTCCAACGGCACAGGACATAGGGTTTGCAGGACCCCCGGCAGAACAGTAGTCGGCGGGGCCTCCAACGGCACAGGACATAGGGTTGGCAGGATCCCCGGCAGAAGAGTAGTCGGCGGGACCTCCAACGGCACAGGACATAGGGTTGGCGGGACCCCCGGCAAAAGAGTAGTCGGCGGGACCTCCAACGGCACGGGACATAGGGTTGGCAGGATCCCCGGCAGAACAGTAGTCGGCTGGACCTCCAACAGCACAGGACATAGGGTTGGCAGGACCCCCGGCAGAAGAGTAGTCGACGGGACCCCCAACGAAACAGGACATGGAGTTGGCGTCGGCCGGTACGCCAACAGAACACGGGGAGCTGGCGTCGGCCGGTACGCCGACAGGACACGGGGAGCTGGCGTCGGCCGGAGAGCCAACAGGTGACGAGGAGCCGGAGTCGGAACCATGGCTGCTGGGTCCGGTACTTGAGCCGGAACCATGGCTGGAACTGGAGCCGGAACCATGGCTGCTGGGTCCGGTACTTGAGCCGGAACCATGGCTGGAACTGGAGCCGGAACCATGGCTGCTGGGACCGGAACCGGAACACGGAACCATGGCTGTGTGGGATGGTACTGGAGCACGGTACCATGACTGAGTGGGCCGGCACTGGAGCACGGAAACATGGCTGTGTGGACCGGTACTGGAGTAGGGACTATGGCTGCTGGGACCGGAACTGAAGCCGGAACGGGAGCCAGAACCATAGCTGCAGGGGCCGGTACTGGAGCTGAGGAAAATGAGGAAGAAGCAGGGGCTGACTCCAGGCAGAACAAACCGAGACGTATGGTGTCGGGAATTGGGAGGCAGGAGGCTAGCATGCCTGGGGCTAGCAGGCCGGGAATCCCATGTCGGGAGGAAGTCCATAATCCAGCCAGGTAAGAACTTCACCAACCCTGGTTTCTCTGTTGCCATCTGGTGCGCCTCTGCCAGAGCAGCCTCCTTCTGCTGAACACTGGACGCTCCCCTCCACGTACCATAACAACGAGCCAATGCAAAGGAACATTTTAGTACCTCCACCTCAAATGGATCATCTGCTGGGTCCATTTCTGGTTAGATCCTTCTGTCAGGGTTGAGCGAAGCAGGCAGGACCCAAACGCAGATTTAACAGAAAATACCTTTATTTAAAGGCAACAAGAAAAATACAGAGCTCTTCCCCATGAACACAGTCAAAAACAAACAAGGATCTATCAATGACAGACAGAAAAAACAGAACTTAAATGCACACAAGACTAATCACACAAACAAGACACAGGTGAGGAGGGAGGAGAAAACACAGGGGCACAAGGTGAACACAATCGGGTAATCAGGCAGGAGGGAACACAGAGACAGGAAGCAACACAGGAAGAAGGACCAGACAAGACACAAGGAGGAAAACATTTCAAAATAAAATGGAAAATGAAAACCACAATCCCAAACCATGACACAGTGAAGGGCGATGTGGTATAGCATAACAACTGTGTAGGCCATTAAGGCTACTAACAACTTTTATTACACGGCTTAGTTGAATACTCAATTCTGATTGTAAATTCTTAACATGTGACACGTTGTTAATACAGTACAGACCACTGTCAAGGACTATAATGAAGGTTGCTAAGGAGGATCAAGAAAGAGAAAGGAAAAGAGGTTAAAAGACGGAGCGCTGGACGTCAGATAAATCACCAGAAGAAGGCAGAGAGGAAGTAAACAATAACAGGAACACGGAATGGGCTCTGTATTTTGTTTAGTATATGGCCATGTACTGTACAGGCCCGGTTCCAGAACAAAATGACTTGGGTGCATCTGAGATTACAGGGGTGCAGCAGTAGTAGGTTTACAGGAGCAATAGTGGCCGGCAACAGCAAGGAAAAATAGCATTGATGTTATGGTCCCCAACGAACAGATTATGGCATTTGTTATGTTTTGAAACCAAGCAAGTGAGAACATTTCAAGTGTGTTAAAAGTGCAATCCTGAAATATTTCATATAGTCCAAAGTGGACTATGGCAAGGAAAAGCACAAAAGCTTCAAAACTGTACTGATAAAACAAAAGAGAACATATTTTAAATCAAGGCAAATATGATTTGAACCAGCTCATGGTTTGAAATGGCAAACATTGAAAAGCAAAAGTATTATTAAAACCATGTACTACATCATCACCTTGGTCCCATCATATACTCTGGGAAGAGAATATTTACTGTGCTTGAAAACTGGTATCACATCATCATGTGAGGTTGACTTTGTGACCTGGAGAACATTTCAGCTGCAACATTAGCTTGTTGATAAGCTTGGGATATGAGATCTTTTTGTAGCCATTCGTGGTGAAGGCATCTGTGCTATTGTATGCATTATTTTTTGACCCAACATTTATACAGGCATGGCAGAATATGGCACTATTTTCACATGAATATTCTAGCCATTGTCTATTTTTATACCACGAGCTGCAAGATGACCGCCTTACCCCACTGTGCAGGCGGGTACTTGTTTAGATATACCTGGGCAGGCTCTGTTTTGCCGTGGTATCCTGGCACCTGCGGGCCGCAGAGGGGCGGCGTAGTTTATTGCGACGAAGACTGATGCTCCGGGGGAGAGGGCGGCGAGTCAGGCGGGAGTAAGCTAGTGTCCACAACAGAGGGTAACGTGATGTCCCCATCTGACCTGTTGCTATTGTCTGCAGTAGATGCAGTGTTGCTGGCGTTTAGTGATGGTTGCTTTAACCATTTTCGTATAAATGATTATCCACAGATGTGTGTCACTGCTGTGGAAGCACTTTGGAAATGATGCACGCGCAGCGGAGCAGGTCACGCACACCTGACACAATTTGTTGTTTTTATTTTTCGCTCCGTTCTCTTTTTTTAATAGAGGGTGCATAACATTCAACTGAGGGTTCAATGCATGCCTATGCACCCCCGAAGATCCCGACGCGAAGCCTGAAGGGTAAACACCAGGTTTACTAATCTACCCGCACAATTTTACTCTGGTGTCGGAATGTCTCGCTATGTTAGTACATTCTTAAAAAACAAAACACCATTTAATTTCGGGTTAAAATGTGTTGTAACTGCGTTACTGAGCATTGTAACGGGTAATATATTACCCACATTTCATTAGTAATGCGTTACATTACTTCGTTACAGCAAAAAGTAATATATTACTGTAACTCCGTTACTTTTGTAACGCGTTACTCCCAACACTGCTGGCCACTCTATATAAAAAAATGTCTTGCTGCTCATGATTACTAATTTAAAGAGGCCCTATTATGGTTTTTGGGATTTTCCCTTTTCCTGTAGTGTGTTATAGGTTTCTGTGCATGATAATGGTCTGCAAAGACTAATTTCCCAAACTCCCCCCCTGCCTGAAACACCTCCATTGGACTCCTTTGTTTTCTTCCGTAACATAGTGACATCACTATGTAACACTCAATATTCTAGTGGCTAGCTCCACAAATTGTGCGTGATAGTAGTGGGACATCTCTAAATGGTTGACCAATCACAACAGAGCCGGCCAGCTAACCAATCAGAGCAGGCTGGGCTCTGGTTTCAGACAGAGGGGGAAAGCAGCCCAGGCAGTATGAGAAAAATAAAGAGCTTTTTGAACATTAAAGCATGTCACAAAGGGCCACTTTAAAAAAAAGCCTTTGATATTAGGCAAGAGAGTTCTTGCTATTGGCTACCATGACAGAAAGTCTTACTGCAAACGAGATCCTAGGATGCCCAAAAAAAAACAAGACAATACACTTGCCATTCATTCTTCTTTTAAGGTGACAGTAGGGGTAAGTAAATTAATAAACAGAAGTCAAAATTAAAACACAACAGTATCATTGGCTAAAGTGGCACAACCCTCTTGGGCCCACATTAATTGCTTTAAAAGTTGGCATTTGCACTGCTGATTAATAAATACCAACGTTTACGGGGACTCTCGAAAGGGACTGTCAATTACCAGAGATAAATTATTCGAATCAAAATCCAATCTAATTAAACTGCCTTTTATTGTCTTTTTAGACTTTAGTTACCAATGACTTATTAATATGCATGTTTTAACCCTGATGTTTTAAACATGACAGTGTAGAGGGAGATTTTCAAATGCACTTTGAATGGGAATTTGTTCTTTCTTTTCTGGTGCCTAGACTCTGTTAAGCATGTGATACCCGCTGAAATGTATATTGATGTGACTTATCACGTGTCCTCCCATCAGCTCAGGAAATGAAGGGAGAAATAAGGAGGGAAAATAAAGGAAATTAAAACTAGGTCACAGAATTTACCTGGGATTTCATGCGTAACCTTGTTTTGTTTACAGTTTGATTGTCTTTTCGTATTTATCTCCTCTTGTCTCCCTTTTTTGATTTCCTTTCTTTCTATCCATCTATATATCTATCTATCTATCTATATTAGGAAATCACAGTCAGATATCGAGGGCAATCGTTGCCATCCGAGTAATGGACATTAATGACAATGCGCCTGAATTTGCCACCGAATACGAGGCCTTCCTTTGTGAAAATGGGAAACCTGGACAGGTAAGAAACGAAGTGGCTCATTAATCAAACCACTGATCTATCTTCTTTCTCTCACTCCCTTTGCTTCTGTCTCTCTTTCCTCCCCTGTAATGATTGGCCACATTGAGTTATAGCCTATTTATTTCACCGGGAAACTACAGAGGTGGGAGAACAGTCCCTTTTTTCCCTTCCCTAGCTCTCCCTTCACAGTGAGCGCAAAGCAAAAGGCGGAATGAGAGCGGTCAGGATTGATCAGAGTGGATCGTAATTCAAGACTGCCTTTCATGTCCTCCTCCAGATGGCACAATGGGTACCCAAGCCAAAACACTCTAGACAAGTACTTAGCATTATCCTTCTCATCAATCGACCTCATTGGAGGGACCTATGCACGTACAATAGGAAGCTTTATTGGAAGGACTGATCAAAAAGAGGAGCCAAAAAAAAGAATTCTAATTTCCAATCAATCATAACGGCACGATAAGACCTATGATGACGGATTATCAGATAGAGCCAGGAGCCTGAAAAGAGTTCCAGACTAGACAGGACCTCATTGATAATAATCTCAAACTCCGGGAATGAATAGGGCATATATTTCATCAGGTGTGATGCAGCCAGTATTAGACTGAGGCAATCTGCGGTGGCAAAAACAGAGTAATGAATAGGCTGCCTCCTCTAATGACTTTCAGTCCCTCTCTGTATAATCTTCTTGTCTCTCTGCTTTCAACACAGGTGATCCAGACTGTCAGCGCGGTGGACAAAGACGACCCAATCCAGGGCCACTACTTTGACTATCGTCTAGTTCCTGAGATGCTCAACAACCCCAATTTTACTATAAAAAACAACCAAGGTGAGGAACAAAAATAAATTACTTCTTTGAGTGAAGTTTCTCTACATTTCTTTAATGGCTTTCCAGGCTAATCGCTAACCCTTGGTGTGTTAGCCGTACTCGAGATGAAATGTGGTGGATCAGTGTAGCTCACAACTAGCAGATGTGAAATTGTCTGGACACCAGCTTCTTTTTTACTCCCCAGTGCGTTTTGAGGGAAACTAAATGAATGGGATCCAAATGGCTTTTCCTGGTAGTCTCGCAGCTCAATGTAGGGTGACTTCCTTCCCTGAGCTGTTGCATTGTGGCAGATGGTGCTACATTTATTTGCTAAATACTCTGATTGGTTTATTTGCCGTTTTCGCTCTGTCTTTATTCCATTCCTCTTCGCCTGCCTCTCCTCCATAACTGGCTCCGAACAGGCTGTGTTCATGATGACATTGTGTAATGTTTTCAGCTCTGGGCAGATAATCTTCATATGGTACTAGCCTTCTGTTTCGGCGTAGAGGCTGCAGGCTAACTTACTGCAAGTGTCCATAAAATTCAGGTCATCAAATGGGTTCGCCATCTTTTTACGAAGATAACAAAAAAAAACTTTTACTTTTGAAACAGGTACTTCAGCAAGGTGGAACATGAGTGTCAAAATCACAGGCAATTCAAATATATAAATATATTTTTTACCTCTTTTGAATGGAAGAGAATTAATCGTATTTTGACTGTCGAGAACATGCAAAATCCTGTCGGAAAATAGAGAGATGGTTAACAAGCACTTACTTGCTGCAAAATACTCTTAACTGCGGATCAACCTGAAAGGATATAAATAATGCAGGACCTGGAACCCTGTCCTTTTGTTAAGAAGACATTTCAAATTTTCTTAAGATGATGTTACAGATAAATTCCCCCCAGAAATGTTTTCAGATTCTTCATAAACACTGACCTGCGTTATTCCAAACAACAAAGCCCTCTCACTAGTCTTTAACCATAGTAAATATATGTTGTAGATCCGCTCTATATATACTACATACTGCACCAACCACTTGTCTACGGTATTGCCGATTGCAAAGAGAGACAAGAAGCCCGTCGCACCATATCCCCCAACACTTCAGTGCCTATTTCTATCTGAATGTGCAGCTGTGGGAGACACTTGAGTGAAGAGCGTCAGGCTCCTGTGAACCTCCGTGGGCTGTTTTTGTTTGCGATGATGGGTTTAATTGTAGGGATTGTACAGTGAAGAGGTTAGAGGCTGCTCACACTGAGAAAGAAGGCGAAGGTTTTGACCAGCTGTATAACATACCAAGCACTCTGACTCAGGGGTTCACCAGGCGGGGTCGCAGCACAGGACAGCAGCAACATACATTCACTATGCTGCCAAGAAATATGGCTGATAAAAAAAACCTTTCCAGACTGATTTGAACTGTGTTAAGAAATTATAAAATAATCTTGCAGTGTAATGTAAAACAACAAACAAAATACCTCCTTTCTCATTTAATTAGAACTATTTGCTCATTACTTAATCTGGTATAATCAGTATCTCGTGGTGGAAAATGTTTTTTATTACTTTAAATCAGTTAGTGAATTTATCACAACTCTCTACTGATGTTTGTCAAGTCAGGTTTTAGCCTTTTATATTATTCAATACTGTAACCTGTGGCAATTTTTCTCACTCACATCTCATAAAATACGGCAGCTCGGTCGGTGTCCCAACACTTCAATCTACTACGTTAAATGATATAGCATCAGCAAACAACTTTATTGGGTTTAGGCAACCAAATTACTTGACAAGGTTTATGTAATGGTAATAGGTATGTTTGATATGAAGTTGAGGAGCATACAGTATTTAACTTGCATAGGCTAAATAAATTCAAGTATGTCAACGTTAACATTTGCTTTCACACAGGACAACCGCACCAGCCTCCTGGTAAAAGTTTTCTGAACCATCTAGCCACCCTAGACTTCTTTCTGACCTGACTTCCTACTTTTCGTCAACCATAACAAGAGATTCTGACAGTTGTTGAATCTGTAGGGCTCTTGCCTATAGTTGCCGTATGCATTGACTTGGGAGTTAGAACGGCTGCTTGTGGTGACAGTGGCTGGGACACTGTTCTTCACAAAACTATATATATTACAGTAGGATGAGGCAGTATGCATGATCTTGTATTCCTTGGTAGACAGCGACACTGACTCTGAAGCCGGTCAACCGCCATGACAAAACACAAAAAAGCCAGATTAGCTTTGGCTTTGTGGCTAATGTACTCTTGTCCTACAATCACGGAGAAGTGTCTTGGTTGCAACTTGTCTTGCTGTATGAGCAACGAAACATACATCCACCTTGGGAAAAATGCTTGCTAATGATTGCAGATACTGCAGGCTAATTAGCTAATCAGCTAAAGCACCGTGAACAGCGTAAAGAAAAACCCTAGCCGCAAAAATATCAGTGTCCACCAGTTTAGAAGTTAATTGTTGTAGTCCTTTTTTTATATACCACTGCCAACCCAATAATGTTCTTAGCTTGTCAGCTACATTTCGCAGTGCAAGGTTGCTTTTATTGTGTCGCCCCATCTACTAGAAGGCTTGGAGGCTAAAGGGAGAGTTTCTGTTTTATCTCTAAAATATTTGTACCCCGTAAGCTATATAGTAAAATAAATATTAACAATATAAAAATCATGTTGACAATGATTGCCTAAAGGGATGGATTTTTTAAGTTTGACTTAAAATGCTCAGTATGCTATACAGGCGGGAGTAGCTTGTCCTGGGAACTGAAGGGTCGATGGTTCAAGTCCCGATCGGACAAAAATAAAGACTGTGGCATGGTAGCTGGAGAGGTGCCAGTTCACCCTCTTGGCACTGCCGAGATGTCCTATAGCAAGGCACCAAACCCCCAACTGTTCCCTGGTGCCAGAAATCCTGGGAGCCTCTTCCCTTTGGCACCTGTTCATATAGAAATGCATGTGTATCTGTATCCAGACCTGTTTGTATAAGTCCTATGCATGTGTGCATTTGTACTGTGTGGAACAATAACAGAGAGATAAACTGAAAAAATAAAGAAAATGTCCTCTTCTTCAGGTTAAAAGAGTGAATAACTAAGTAGGGACCGATTATTACATAGGTGTGTCGCAAACTCATGCAATACTGTACCATATATTACATTAGGTATGCATGAAACCACTGCATTTACTAGAAAAAACAATCCATAACATCAGTATGCAGTAAAACGAAAAGAAAGAAAACAGATACGTTTAAACAACAGTTATACTACTTGTACTTGTACCCTTTTGCTCCTTCTCATTCGTTCATATTATGTTGCTACTAATTTGGCATTAATCCACAGCTGTGCTTAGTTGCTCACATAATCTTAAGAGACTTCAAAAAAATTGTTTCAGACTGTTAGTGTCAATGATGTCATTTAGAACCCCCCCACAAAGCTATTTGTAGCAAACATTTATTCAAATGAGCTTTTGTTATGATGATGATTAATATTTCAATGTACAGAGTTTCATCAGAATCCATCAGCTGCTAGATGAAACACTTTTATTGCACCTTAAAATATAAAAGATAGTAAAAAAGAGAATTTTTATAACTCCTGTAAGTTCAATCAATTTGAAGGTTATCTGCACACCTGCCTCTCTCTTTGAATAACAGACCTTCCCTGTCAATTGGCTGACAGACAGGAAATGTTTACTTCTATTTTTACCATCTATAGTTAACATAAAAATGACCTGTATATGAGGACGAGCCCTGATGGATTTCTTCAGTAGTATATACTTGCAAACTCACCATGCACTGCGGAATGATCCAAATGAAATAGGACACGTTGATGCTCATAAAGCAGAGCGTACCCCTTTGTGGCAGAAAATAAATCTGAGCATATGTTCACTTGAATTACAGACTGTGCAGAGCAAATAATTATATGATGAGGCTTTGCATCTTTTGATCAAATTGTTTCTCTCAGCACGGCTCGTCTCTTTGTTGCGTATATCACAGCATCTTTTTAACCCTCCCTCTTCAGTGCACCCTCAAGCAGAGAGACAAAGGTTACACTATCAGAAATTCTTGTACGTTTTCCATAAGATCAGCAGGAGTAGATTCTTATGGGAATGCAAGAGTTTGATAATGTGAGCAGGGTAAGGAGAGTCAGCTAATGAGCAGACAGCTTCTCAGAAGTGTCATCAAAGAGCAGCTGGCACCTTTCTGGGTCGACATGTGCCATCTTCTAAGTCAGTGTCAGTGGTCCCTTCATTTCTTCGGCTCTCAAAGGGGAATAGCCAACTTTGGCTCGCCCTTCTTCATAATTCCCAAATTGGAGTGTGGACAAAAAAGGAAGGTGGCTGAAATCTATCTAAGGCATTGGAATTCAAGAGTGTTAGAAAGCCTAGTGACGATTGATAGGAAATTAGTTTACCCTCATTCTGCATCGATTTTCACACCACTTAAAAATAGAACTTCGGTCTGTTGCTAACATGAATAATAATGGCCTTTTCACACATCTTCATCTCTGGCTTTACCTTTCTCTCTGACAGACAATTCAATCAGCGTCCTGGCCAAGCATGATACCTTCCGGCGACAGAAACAGGAAATCTACTTCCTGCCAATCATTGTGACGGACAACGGGAATCCACCGATGAGCAGCACCAACACCCTGACCATCCGAGTCTGTGGATGCAGTAAGGATGGCATCGTCCAGTCCTGCAACGTGGAGGCCTATGTCTTACCTATTGGCCTGAGTATGGGAGCTCTCATCGCCATCCTGGCCTGCATTATACTGCTGTTGGGTGAGGAGTTTCTTTATTTTGCATTGCCACATTATTGTTAAAACTTCCATGATCTGCTTGTACTAACAGAAAATGCACCTGCCAAAGCTTGACCGAGACTTCTATTTTCTATCTTCCTTTCTGTCCCTCCGTCTTTCTGACAGTAATAGTAGTACTATTTGTGACCTTGAGGAGACACAAGAATGAGCCTCTGATTATAAAGGACGACGAAGATGTGAGGGAGAATATCATCCGTTACGACGACGAAGGAGGCGGCGAGGAAGACACGGAGGCCTTCGACATCGCCACGCTGCAGAATCCGGATGGCGTCAACGGCTACCTACCGCGCAAGGACATCAAGCCCGACCTGCAGTTCATGCCCAGGGCGGGACAGCATTCTGGTCCAAACGGCGTGGATGTGGACGAATTCATCAATGTACGGCTCCATGAGGCAGACAATGATGCCACAGCGCCGCCTTACGACTCCATCCAGATCTATGGATACGAAGGTCGGGGATCCATGGCCGGTTCACTTAGCTCACTGGAAACGGCATCATCAGACTCGGATCAGAACTATGACTATCTCAGAGAGTGGGGCCCACGCTTCAGAAGACTTGGGGAGCTCTACTCAGTGGGCGAGAGCGACCGCGAAACCTGACCTTTGGTTGGTTAGAAAAAAAGACCTTTCCGATTTCTTTTCTGTCCACATACTTGTGTATTAAACGCTAGGGGGTTTGCTGGCTTTTAGAAACTGGTGTTTAAAAAAAAAACTGTTAATAACAAGGCAGGCCAACTTTTTGTATTCTTCTTAGAGTGAGGTATAGCAGTCGTCATCCACTACGTCAAGCGCATTGTAATTGTTGAGCCAAACAATGTCTTTATTAGGAGATCTATGATTCTTGTGGAGTGTAACTTAGATTCCGTTGTGGAGTGTCTAGCAGTATTATGGGTGTTAGTCAATTGCTGAGACTGCCAGTAGCAGAAAAACGCTGGGATTGCTGGTAGTTGCCTGATGAAAGGGAATAACGAATATCGTTGGCATTTCATGCTCCATGGACAGAAAGTTGGACCTCAGAAAGTGCAGAGTGACTCTTGTCCGATGTCACCCAACTGATCGGCGATATGAAGAAAGTGACAATGAAAAAGCAATATATGGTCTACATTACAATGATGAATGTATGTATGATTTGAAAAAGGCAAAAAGACAAACCAGTATTGGCTTTAAGGTGAATTTGTTATAATTTGATATGTTCTACGGTGGCCACATTTATAAACTATCTAAAGCCCAGAGAGGCTTGCTTTATACAACTCTTTGTATTTACACGCTACAGGTGTGGATCGCAAGTGTTACTAGCCTATAAAAGACTGACGCGAAGACAAAAAAGAGAAATGTAGAAACTCTGAGGCCTTCTTTTTACAGAAGCAACATTAAATACAATTGTAATCTACTGTTTTTTGACAAGAGATGTGTTGATTCTTCATTATTGTTCTCAGTTTTTGAATTTCTGTTATTAGAATCATCTTTTATTCTGTGCTGACAATTTGAAGTGAGTGTGTTTTAGATTCTTTCACATTCAGCTGTTTTTTCACTTGAACACTATTTCATAACAGCCAAACCATATCATGAATTTATTGCAGTTAATAATATAGACTAGATGTAAGCAAAGCAAACAAGAGCTCTAAGTAACAATACAGACGATCTAATTAATTGGGACTGCAGGAATGGGACCTTTCTGACACATGCTAATTCTGTGTAAAATATATCTCATATATTCTGAGGTACAGCCAGTGAGCGTCTGAGCACAATAGTCCAATTGATACCAGAGTATATGTGACTCTCCCTAAACATCAAATCTCATTTAGGGAACACAGATTGCATTAGCCCAAGAAAAAGGAAAACACAAATCCAGACTATGTGCATATTGTGCTTACACTGTATGATATCAATAAAAAAGACTTGTAATGTACATAGAGTTACCGCTAATGTCATTAGCTTTCAATGAGGTGGTAGGTTTGTCTCTGCACGTTAGCTCTTGCACATAATGAGAATTTCAATGGCACTACAGCTGTGTGCATACTCAGTTTGTACTGATACAGTATTATGGCAGTTCTCAGTAGACTTAACAATATATATGGAATAGTCCTACATGCAGATCATATTTTGTACTGTGCTTTACTGCTTATAAATGTGTATGTTCAATTATTTACTCCCTGTACTGTAATCTAAGATACCCTGTATTGTTTCCTACTTTGTGAAATATATTTTTATAAATATCGCTGATTGGCTGTGGTTTTCTTTTGCAGATGAGAACTTGAGGGCAATCAAACCTTGCACATTGGATATTCAAATTGTTAATGGGACCTTCCTACCATTTTTATACACCAACGAGGGGCGAATTACTTGTAATAGGATAATTGGATAATGGCTCCGTTGGCTTCAGAGAGAGCTGTCTGAAGTTTGAGAAAAGAACCCTAATGATGTTGCAGTGATGTCATCAGGGTTATTCGGCCAATGGCTTGGAGGCTACAAACTAAATGTGTTTAACAAACTTGAGGTGTTGAGTTTGAAAGAGTTTACAAGACATTGGGGAACTAAAAAACTTGAGGTGTTGAGTTTAAAAGAGTTTACAAGACATTGGGGAACTAACAAAAGTTGCAAATGCTGGCATTATGAGAGCCAAGTTATTTTGGAGTTTGATGCTAGAGTTAAGAAATCTACTACTTTTGAACTATCATTTGTTCAAACTGTGTCTTGTGATTCCCTCAACTTTATGGAGGTAGGTTACTACTGTGAATTTACCCTAAAATGAATCACCTGGTCTGTTTTGGTCCTTGGTGTCTTATGGGTTTGACTAAAAGTTATTGCGCCAAATACGTAAATGACAACATTTCATCAGCTCGTGGAAAGCCTTGAACATTGAAGAGAAATATCCAACATTGTAATGTAAATGTAGAAAATACAACTGGACCCATTGTCAAAGTAACAGGAAGGCTGCGTTGAATCTCTTATGCTTCATCAAACAGTGACCCTCTTTGTCACATAGCATATTCTGGCCATGGGCTCCTTTAAAGCACACATTGTTTGTTCCATTGTGTTTCCTGCTGCTGTGGTAAGCACAACATGGACTTCTAACCGACTTGACTCAACATTCTATTACTACGGCTTTAGAACTGAACATGCACGCTAAGACAGCAGTAAGATAAGAAAACACAACATGGAGGAAAGAAAAGTCAAATGCTTATCATTTCCCCAGCAGCTTTTCCTTAGTTTTAAAATGTTTCTGATGTTGAAGACAACCTTTCATCCCTATACAAGTTGCCGTTTTGCTTTTGCAGAAAATAAACTGTCTTAAGAATGTGCTTTATCAGTTTGACATTATGAAGTTGTGACAATTCAACTTTTATAAAATATAGATGGCAGTGCTGTTTAAATAACTTGCAGGATTAAACAGAATGTGTCCCTGTCACACAGATAGGAACAGAGCAGTCCTTTCAAATATGGTCACACTGAATTATATATATAATTCTAAACAGCAAGATATAATTAGACTAATGCGACCTAATCTGCCGTCTATCATTATCTTTGTCTTATCAAACCAGGGGGAAAAAAATGTAGACTATTGTGTACGACTGTTATTCCCATCTCAGAGTACCAAGGGAGATAACAATTATGCATTAGAAAGGCCTTCATTAAAATAATTAATCTGGTACGTCAATTGTGCTGTGTTACAGTGATATTCATATGCTTCTGTCATTTATTTTATTTTTTATGAGCAAAGAAGATTAGATGTAACTCAATTTCCCCTTTCTTGCCTCTTTTTATTTGTACTTCCTTTTGTTATCCTTTTTTTTTTTAAATAAATGTTAAGCATTGTCTCGTCTTTGTTAATCTTGTTGAAAGATTAGACTTCTGTTCGGCTCTGTCTGATATTGAAGTTTCTCATAAATGACAAAAGATGTTTGATCGTATCAATTACCGGCTGTGCCTCACTGAAGTCAAAGGCACAGAATCACACAAATCCACTTGCGCGTATGCCTATATATAGAGCGTGCAGTAAAACATATAGGCAGTTAATTGCTCTGCTTGATAAAGTTCTTGTAATAAAAACAATATGGATACTATTGCCAAAGATACATTTGATGTCAAAGATCACAAATATCAGAGGTCTTACAGTATCATCTGATTCCACATTGCTTCATACCTTTTCCAAAATTTCCAGGAGAGGTGTTGGTGGTTCAGATGCTTTTGCCCTCTGGGATTGGAAGTGATGTTAAATCTGGAGGCTGCTATCTGTACACACCTGATCCATTAGTCAGAAAATCAGCCACGGAACACATTTTACCGCCTGATATCTACAGCTAAATGATAGCACAAATTGTTTTCCGGAATGTACGACCCCGGCAGGTCAGCAGACTCATTTGTAGTCAATCTTCATGCACCCCCACTGCTGTGTATGGCTGCAGGTCTAACAGAGGTTGCCTAACGAAACAGTAAATCAAATTATATTCTTCGTTTTGTCACATAATGGAAGTGTCCCTAGGGTGACAACCTTGCACTAGGTGTTCCCTGCTGATATTTGGAAATTTTATAAGGCAGGCTCGTGGCTCCGGCTCGTGTAGAAACTGTAATTATGTTGCCTGGCAGAGATGCCCTCAATTACAAACAAACTTTGGTGCATGCAAATTAGGAAAGCCACTCTCTCTTCTGAATTTTTGAGATATGGGTATCATAGGTTGCTATGTCGTACTCCATGTTTGTTCTTTGTGTTTTTCATATTTACCATTGTACTGTTTGGATTGCAAAGTGTTTGTATATTTCCAACTTACTATACCTCAAATGGTATGTAAGCGCTTTCAGTTGTTGTTTTTTTAACCATAGTACATTGTATTTGTTACTAACAAAAAAAACGACATTTGCTAAATTAATCAAAGCTTTTCAGACATTATCTCCCTAAGCAACCTTCCTGTTTTAAGTACAGTCCTTATAGTGTTAAGTCTTTTATTACAGAAACTAAAAATACCTCATGCTCTAGTCTAGTGTATTGTTTAATTCAATGTCTTTTCCTTTTGTATCATCTGCAGTGTACCGACAACAATCATCTGCCTTACTCTCATACAAAAAGAAATGTGTCTGAATTCTGTGATGAAGTAACAACATCTAATAAAGATGGAAGATGTCCCTTATTTATACTATTTCTTAATATCGGTAAACCCGACATGGCTTTGGAAACATAATGTGTCTGATGTCTGTGTGTTTGGATTTAGATTTAGGCCCAATTCCAAACCCCACCCTACCCACTCCAACTCTGTGACAGAGTGAACTCCATGTCGGCGTGACACTCGCAGCTAAACGAGGCTCCCTCCTTTCAGGTGGAGGGTGTAAATACAGTGGCATGCTTTGGAACAAACTCCCCTCTCTCCGGCAGAAACAGGAAATGCCGTAACTGTATGTAACAATGGTTTCAAATCAGCATCTCTTAGACAAAAAATGTAAATTAATAACTAAAATAAAACTCCAAACATCTTTAATTGTGTTACTTTTTTGTAAAGCTCTTTTAGTTTTAAACCTGATGTTTATAAGCTTCTTAGTTTTTGCAATAGTCTGTAAATATACACAACTTTATAATAGAATTCACACATTTACCTTTTTCTAGACTAAACACAGGTATGATCCTAAGTTAAAAAAATATGAGGTTATCATGAGGTTGTTAACATCGCAATTTATCAGTGGATGTTTGCTGGAACTACTTGTAAACAGCTTGTTTCCTGACAGACACAAACAGCGTTGAGTCCGGTCAAGTAGGGCAGCAGGTGAAGTCAGGACCGATGCAGACTCGCTGTTTGAGGGCTTGATAACCCACTCCCCCTCCACACTCGTTGGTTTGGAACAGCACATAATGTGGCGGACCCTCCGCGCGAACATGCAAACGGAGGGGTAGTGCGTAGGGGTAGGGTGTGGATTGGAATTGGGCCTTAGTCTGCTTCCCTTCCTACTTGCTGAACCTCAGTACTTTTCCACCCAGCCACTCCCACCCCCTCAGCTCACCTGGGCTCCCAGCTGCATCTCATCTACAACCGAGCCAGCAAGTTTGTTCTTGCCACTCATGCAAGACTCTTTAGAACTTGGCTCTGGACTGGTTTCCAGTTACGGACCCTGACCTTTCCGGTAAACCTTCTGAGATCTGCGTCCACGTCCTTGGTCAGTGTCTCCCCTTGGCTGTTGGCTGTCACTGGGGCGGCCTACCTACTGGCTTCCTGATCCTTGGCCCAGCCTTAACCTATCTTTTGCCTGTACGCTACATGTAGGTCGGACTTTGTCACTACTTGTGTTGGTTAATTTACCTACCCTTCCCTGTACCTGCTGAGTTTTGACATTAAAGGTCATTACTGGACACCACCCTCTGTTTCCAGGCGCACATCAAATCTGTTACCAAATCCGCCTTCTACCATCTCAAAAACATTGCCAGACTCGGCCTTCACTCTCTGACTCTGTGGCAGAAACACTTGTACACGCCTTCATCACATCCCGTCTGGACTACTGCAATGGAGTCCTGTCCGGGGTTCCCAGCAAAACCCTGGACAGGCTCCAATACGTCCAGAACTCTGCCGCCAGGCTTCTCACCCGCACCAAGCCATGGCAACATATCACCCCCACCCTCATCCACCTACACTGGCTGCCGGTCAAGTCCGGATTCAGTACAAAACACTCCTCCTCACGTACAAGTCCCTCCATACCCTCGCCCCCCAGTACTTATCGGACCTCCTCCATCCCTACACTCCTTCCCGGAGTCTGCGGTCCTCAGACACGGGCCTGCTCTCCATCCCCCGCTCTCGCCTCCTTGGTGACAGGGCGTTCAGTGTTGCGGCCCCCACCCTCTGGAATGCACTTCCTGCCGAGATCCGTAATGCTGCCTCCCTGGACATCTTCAAATGATCATTAAAAACACACCTGTTCACCCTGTCCTTCGGGCCCTAGCCCTTTCTTGGTCCACCGGCTTCCTTTATTTTTTGTTTGCCCTTTGATTGTCTGTTTGTTTTGTTTGTCCACCATGTACAGCGACCTTGGGTCCCTTGAAAGGCGCTATATAAATATCATTATTATTATTATTACCAACTGTTCCTTGCGTCATGTGTGCTGCATTTGGGTTATGGACCCAGCGCACACTAGAGGGTTTAGGGCACCCTTTAGAAGCGCAGGGCCCGGCTGGTAGATTGGCTCGCCAGTAGTGGGGGATGTACTGGTGGATCAAACCATAACTGTTTCCTAACCAAAACATCTTTGCTCGCTCGGCTATTGTTGGCTGATGGGTCTTATGCCCTCACCACATGTTTTGACTCTTGTGCAGGACGTTAGACTCGGTGACAGATCTGGCCTGCTGCTGGGTTTAGATCGGGATTATTTGCCTTGACCCGTCCCTGCCAGCACTGTGGATATTCATCTCCTTGGACATTAACCAATTAGACCATGCCTCTATGCATGCTCCTGTTAGGCAACCACTATGAGTCCATGCAGTCAAGTGTTCTGAAGGGAGTTTTGAACTATAATTGGGGACACCTCCAGTCTGTCATCTGGGTTCCATCCCCAGTCCATTGGCTAGAACGAACGGTAGAACCAGGAGATGGAGATGGCCCTATGGTGCAGGTCTCTAAACAATCCTTGTCCGTAGCAGGGCCGGTGTTTGGCATAGGCGACATAGGCGGTCGCCTAGGGCAGCTCTGGGAGGGAAAAAAACTTTTTTTACTGTTTGTGCTCATCCTAATTTTCGGCCTTGATGTAACAACATTCATAATTAGGTAAATGTAACACCCTTTTCACCCCGGTTACACTTTCCATTTGCCCTGTACGATGGGCGCTGTAAGTGATGAAAGTGGGGGATGTTGGCTTATCAGGCGCCCGCAGCTCACAGCCAAAGTGCGAGTGAGCGTGGGAGCGAACGAGGAAGAGAGAGAGGGCACACCGGTACCGGCGCTGTTGTTATTACTAGCATCTGGTGCTAGCTGCGCTAACGGATATAAGAAGAAGATGATTCTACAACAAGGGTGGGGGAGAGGTCTCCTGTCAGACTGAGAGACTCAGTGAGGTAAAGGACTCTGAGTGTTTAGATAGTTAACTTTATTCTAAGTTATCTCAGTGGGTCTCAAACATTTTGATCACAATTTATGTAAACAAATATTTCCAAGGCACTCCTTTATAATTATTGGGATGAACAGGTTTGAAATCATTTCAATGTATACTATAGGACAGTAAACCAAAAATATCGTTTAAAACTGGAGAGATAAAAAAATATGCATAAATAAATAAATGTTAACTAGGTAAAATAAGATATAAATTAATAAGAAAAAAAAACAAGTTACATTTATTTGTTATTGGCTATGGTAGCTTATTGGTTATGTTCACATACTTTTTTGATTATTAAAATGTAAACCGATCTTTTTCATATGGGTGTTTTAGAGTTTTACCCCCTAGATCAGGGGTAGCCAACACGGTGCCCGCGGGCACTTAGTCGCCCGCAGGGGCAACGTCAGTCACCCGCGGGGCATTTTCTAAAAATAGCTCGCCAAGCAAATCCGAAATGTAAAAAATACACAAAACAAAAAAGGAAATGTAATTAAAAGAATCTACCCTATGCATAAACGAAACCCCAATCATAGCGAACTCTATCTACTTACTACAACTCTATATCTATCTAACACCCCTCCTCCCCCCGGCCCCCACAATGAATATCGACCAATCACTTTCTTGCTTGATTTGCGGGGCCAGCGTTGCCGTCTGGAAGAAAAGCAATGTGGAGCGGCAGCTGACCGCTTCATAAGGAGTTTGACCTTTCCTTCTGGCAGAATCTACAACACATCAGCCCCATTGAACAGCCTAGTCGTGCCAGCCTATACAGCACATGAGGGCCAGAGTTTTACTCTGTTCGTGTTGCAACTTGCATATACATTTATTGCACTTGACACACACACACGCATGGCGTAATTTCCATTGGGGACAGGGGGGGACATGTCCCCCCCACTTTTAGAAATCCCGTTTTACAAATATGTTTATTATTATTTTTTAACGCAAGCCGTCATCGCCATGGAGGAGCACACAGCCTCTGTGAGCGAGCGAGACAGAGAGCGAGAGGGAGAGAGAGAGAGAGAGAGAGAGAGAGAGAGAGAGAGAGAGAGAGAGAGAGAGAGAGAGAGAGAGAGAGAGAGAGCATACCTTTATCTATTTAATAGATAAAGTAAGAAGTCATTCCAATGTGTACTATAGGACATTAAAAAAACAAAAAACAGTTTAAAAGGGGAGTGATTAGTAAAATATGCATAAATAAAAGAAAGAATGCTAACTAGGTAACATAAGATAAGAATAAACAAGTTTAAAAAATGTGTTATTGGTTGTGATCATATTCTAAAGATGTTTGGATTATTGAAAAGTATACAGCTCCCTTTCATCTGAGTGTTGAGAGCTGTATCCATAAATTCATTTTGTGCTCAAAGTGCTCCAGATTGATGCATTTAACTTCAACATTTAAAAAAAAATCTTCCCGGGGGTGCATGCCCCCGGACCCCCCTAAAGTATGTGAGGTCCCCCCTGGAGGAGGTGTGGACCCCCCTAGAGGAGGTGAGGTCCACCCCCAAATGAAGCAGGTTAAAATACTTAAATTGAATACATGTTCTTTTAGTAAACACTGAAAACGGGTCCCACAGACCCAAACAGCACACAAAGGTTAAAGGTAAGCATATAATAATGTTAAAATGTGCTAAATATATACACTGCAAAAAACAAAAAATAGAGGAGTAAAAGTAGCCCCCGACTTGTTTTATTTTGTGAAAGTAGCCCTCACCCTAAAAAAGGTTGGTGACCCCTGCCCTAGATCTAGTCTCTAGGAATTGTGTGCTCAAAGGGCACCAGATTGAAGCATTTTACTTTAAAATGTTTAAAAAAATCTTTCCGGGGGGGCAAACCCCCGGACCCCCCTAGAGGATGTGACGTCCACCCCCCAATTCAAACATGTTCATACAATACTGAATACATTTCAAGATTTTTTATATGTAGGCTATATTACCTATGTCAATGAGTTTCTGTTTTTGAGTGTATTTGTCTTTTGTAGAGATTTTTCATTTATTCTTTATATATTCTATTGTGTATTCCTTGGATACTCTATTGATCTTTATCTTTTCTACTGTACGATTCTCTGGCTGGGAGGGGGGGGCGCCAGCTAAAGTCTCGCCTAGGGCAGCAAATTGTCTAGAACCGGCCCTGCCTTGTAGAATCAACTTTCTCTGGGTCGATACACCAACAACACACTGGCCAGCTTGTCCACTGGAAAGTCCCCATTCCAGTAGGCCTCCAGGTTCTAGCCTCCATTGTTCCTGGAGAAGGAGGACTCCTGCCCATCTGTCCAAGGCCTTCATCTGCCACTGGACCTGGGTGTAAGTGCCCCAAGGGAGAGGCCTACAGGGGGTTCAAACCATTAGGACTCATGTACTCCCTATTGTTGGAGGCGTCCAATGAGTGGCAGTGAGTGGGAGAATATGCATTGCTATGATTTTGAGTTAACTCTTTTTTCTTTTGCATGTAAGGAAATATTAAAAACATATGCTGCACAAGATGTTCTAAAATTTGGCATTGATTTGAATTAATTATATATCTGTAAACTAATTCATAGCACAATTCAAGAAGGCTTTGTATTAGTACAAACTAGTTCATTAGCCTCTACATACACATGCATATAACTGCATTAAAAACAGAATCCCTGTGTGATTTCGCTTAGACAAATAGTTTTCCTACCTTTACTCTCAATAACAAAGTCCCAAGAGAATTCACAAATAAACACGTTTCTTTATCATATGAATTTATTCCCTCATTATGATTGAACTTATTCAGGCAGAATAACCTTAACTGTAACTTTTTTTAATTAAGTTCCATCAAACAGTGTTTACATGTCTAATTTAGTCCACTTTGATCTTCTGCGAGGTTGCTGCGAGAAATATTGTACAACATCATTACAAAAGAAAAGTAAACAGTGTGATCAGGTGCAGATATAGGTAGTGGAATGGGTGCACTTGTGATGCACAAAGGATAATGAAATTCATCAAAGTTTGTTTCAGGAGTGGACAAAGTATGTTTGGGACCATTAATGTTCTTTAGAAGAAAGGATCACACTAATGTTCAAACCAATCTTGTGTTTTCGCCATTGGTCACTGGACCGCCAAAACACGTAAACACCATATGGTCGCAGCTCCTGCTCTAATTCATTCTGCTAGCAGTTTTCAAAATGTTGATGACATGAAGGACTCTGCGACCGAAATTAATTCAGCCAAGTTTGACATCCAGTTAAGCCAAAGTTAGAACTTTTCTCTTCTCACATCCCGCGCTTGACCTATAGCAACCTGTAATTAAACCCACGATAGTGTCATGTTTTCATAAGATAAGATAAGAGATAAGATGGTACTTTATTGATCCCAATTTGGGAAATGTTTGTGTTACAGCAGCATAAGAAGACAAGGCAATGTACAATACAATAAAAATTCAAAGACTACAAATAATCATGTTGAATTTAACAAGGTATTATATATACAAATATATATATACATAATATATGACAGAAGGAATATTAAATATTAAATATTGAACAGATTATATAAATGTAAAATGTACAATGTGGTTATATCTCTCACAGGCTTCGCCCTCTACTGGACTCTATGGGTACTACCCCTTGATCATATCATGCAAGCATTCATCCACTGAGACTTGTAGCCAGCCCCGGGGGCGGGCCTACCTGAATGTGCGCGCATCCCACCGTATAAAAGGAGGCCTTGCCTCCTGACTGTCATCCTTTTCTCTTCAGCAAGCAAGGAACAACTGAGAGAAAAGCTAGACGAAAGAGGAAAGAAACATGGACTCACCATTGTTGGAGCAGCGACCCTGCCCTTCGTGCCTGGGCTTAATTGCAGGCGCCGATCTCCACCGTCGATGCGTCGAGTGCCTGGGGTCTGACCACGCGGCAGCCAACCTGGGCCTGCTTCCGGCCTGCAACACCGGCGCTGGCGGCTTGAACATTTCCAGGAGCAATATGTCTCGCCGGAAGAGGCGGAGGACCCGGACCTCAAGGTGGTGGAGATGGAGGAGCACGATGACGGAGTGCCCTTCGTGTTCGCCATGCCAGCGGACCGGGCGGCCCCGTTCGTCGAGGAGAGGGACGACGACGGCGACACCTCGTTGTCCGATGCTTCCGGCGGCCTCCAGGAGGGTCCGCAGCACAGGTCTGCGCGGCAGGACTTCCCGGCAGTGATGGCTATGGCGGCGGAGCGCGTAGGCTTACCGCTCCCCCCACCGCTGTCACCGAGGCTGGTGAGCCGCCCCCGTCAGGGCTTCTATGGCCTGGCCTTCGTTTCGCCCCCCTTTCCAGACATCTGGCGGTGTGTGGAGGCGACGTGGCGACAGCCACTTAGAACGAAGGCTCCAGTGTAAACATGGGCTGGAATCCTCAGGGTGCAGGGCCGCTCGGACACGGAGTGTCCCGGTGTGCGCCCCCTGGATGAGAGCCTGGCGGCCCATCTGCTTCCGCAGGCAGCCGGGTTGGCAGAGGGGAGAAAGCCTCTACCCCCGCTGCTGCGTGACAGTGAGATCCTGGAATATCTGGATAACATGTTCAGGCTCGGAGTGAAGATGGCAGCAGCGGCCAGTAATCTCGGCGTGTGGTAAGGCGGAGAGAGAGGCGCCGGTACAGAGCCCCCGTGGCTCCCGTTGCTCCCTCTGCCTCCGCGGTTCGTCCCGGAGAACCGGCTCAATACCGGCACTCGCGGGGAGGGGCTGACCGACCCCGACAGGCTCCCGCTCCCCCTCGGCAAAGGGCTTCCGGGTGGGGTGGACCATCCTCCAGAAGCTGACTGGCGGTGGGAGGAAGCGTCCCGGCGGAGAGAATTACTTTCTCCACCCAGGACGCAAGGGCGAATCCCGCCTCCTCCCTATACGATCCCACTGTTGTGACACAATCGTCTTTAAAAAATAAAAATGATTGCTTGTATCCCAGTCTGACGCAGCGTCCACACGTACGCGGTGAAAAAATCTTGGCGGTGGGCGTGTCTGAAGCTTGGGGATTTTTTGCGAGCAACGCGACCAACAACCAATCACATGAATCTCCCGCCCCCGACATACAAAGCAAAAAACTGTCTATAATATACTGTCTATGCTTGCTAGCAATGTTAAAACGAAGTAAACTGGATATAAAATCCCCAAACAGGCGAAAACCTACCAGTTTCACCCACTGTCTCTGCCACCTCCCTCCATGCCTGGTTCCTCCGGTATGTATCCCGGTAGGTAAATAGGGACTGGTCATAAAGAACCGGGTGATTTGCTACCGCAATAACTAATTTCTCCTCCATTTTGTTAGGAATATAGAACATAGTACATATAAACCTGCGGCGGAAACCCCTCGTCTGTCAGTGTGATTATGACTGATTTTATAAAAGTAACGAAGTAACGCGTGTCGGGGCAATGTTAGTAACTGTAGTGTGATTACTGAATTATAAAAGTAAGGCGTTACACTACTCCGTTACCGACAAAAGTAATATTATTACAGTAACGCGTTACACCCAACTCTGGTCACAGAACCATTTGAGCCTCTGGAGCTCTCCTCCCTGAAAGCACTGTCGTGGAAGACAGCATTGCTATTTGCCTTAACGTCAGCCAAGAGAGTGTCCGAGTTAACCGCTTTAATCTTCCAACCCATAGTGGGGGCCAGGGAGGCTAAATTGCACCTCCTCTGCCGCATGCGCTAGCATGTTACGTAGAGCGCACGGCTGCCCTTAGACGCACTGAACAGCTGTTTGTGTGCTTTGGGGGCGGCGTGACCGTTAAAGCTCTGTCCAAGAAGTGCCTGGCAGGATGGCTCTGCGAGTGTATCTCACATGCCTACGGACAGGCGGGGAGAGCCTTCCCCACGGGGGTCTGTCCACACTCTACACGGGCTGTGGCTGTGTCAACAGCCTTATTTAACGGCGTGAGTGTAGAGGACATATGCACGGCGGCGTCTTGGTCAACGCCAGGCCCCTTCATAAAGTTTTATCTCTTGGACATGTCTGGCTCCTTTTCATCTTCTGTGCTTGCTGGGGCAACACAGGACTGGTGAGGAGGGAGGGGGGCTGTGACCCCCTCCCCGGGTGTAATGCGCTGACGTTTTTTCCCGGGCCCCGGTCCCGGGGGACGTGGCGCGCACTGGGCCCGTTCGGGGCTGGAGGACTCTTTCCCCCTGCTTTAGGGCAGGAGGGGAGAGCCCTCCACATTATAGTCCATACACACTCTTCACGGGGTAAGCGTGTCTGAGTGTGGGGGACATGGGGCACTTGCGCTCTCCCCGTGCTCCTTAGGGACTCGGGAGAAGTGGTGCATAGTGAGCCCATACAGGGCTGGGGACTCTCTCCGTCTGCCTAAGGGCGGACAGGGGGGAGCCCTCAGCACTGTTTTCCGAGCACACTTTTCGCGAGGTAAGCGTGTCAGAGTGTGCCAGAGTGTGCTCTGTCAGCCGCAGCCCGGACTTCTCCACGGTTACAACCGAGGGAGAGGGGAGTGAGGCTAACCAGAAAGCCGGTCTCGGACAGTGAGAGGGAAGAGTGTTGTTGTGGGACGACAGCGCGTGTATACATCGGGAGATATAACGAGGGGTTACGTATGGTAACCCTTGTTATATAGGCACAGGCGGAGCCCTCTAGTCGGGGCCCTGTCTTTCCTATGCTGCTTGCTGAAGAGAAGTTAGGATGACAGTTAGGAGGCGAGGCCTCCTTTTATACGGTGGGATGCGCGCGCATTCAGGTAGGCCCGCCCGGGGCCGGCTACGTCTATAGAAGTCTCGGTGGATGAATGTTTGCATGATATGATCAAGGGGTAGTACCCATAGAGTCCAGTAGAGGGCTCCGCCTGTGCTTATATAACAAGGGTCACCATACGTAACCCCTCGTTTTGTTCCAAGAGAAACTATGGAGCAGAGAGTTTTCTTCCAGCCAGAGGTGATTTATTGTACAGTGTTATTGCAGTGGGCAGGAATATTTTCCTGTATCGGTCCTTGTGACAGCGGAGCTACAGCAGTCTGTTGGAGAAGGAGCTCCGTTGACTGTCCAGCTGCAGGTGGAGAGGATGGGTGGGGTTATCCATGATGGACAACAGCCTGTTCAGTGTCCTCCTCTTCCAGCTTCCAAAGAGGTCCAGCTTGATGCTGATGACAGACCCAGCTTTCCTGATCAGTTTATTGATCCTGCTGGTGTCACCGGCTCTGATGCTGCCCCCCCAGCAGACCGCAGCAAAGAAGACTGGTAGAAGATCTCCAGCATCTTGCTGCACACGTTGAAGGATCTCAGCTTCCTCAGAAAATAGAGTCTGCTCATCATAATGTGGAGGAGAAAGCGGCTAGAAATCCAAAAATAAATGTGTAGTGAAAAGACAATGTCTCTGCATGCTGAACATTTGTCCCAGCATCCTCAGCTGCTGAGCAGGGGGAAATGCATGTGGGTGGGGGCCAGTAGTCACTTCCTAAGCATTGTAGTGAGTGTAAAGTTATTATTCCAAACCACAATAAAACAGGCTGGAAACTAAGAAGTAAATTAAGAAATCTTTGCACAAATACAAGTATTTATTAACATATTGGTTTTCAGTTACAACGCTATCCTTCCCCTGGAACAATGGTAATGCTGTGCAGAGGGGAAGGGAAAATGCCTCTTATTACACCTTTAATTTAACACCAATATGTTTTTTTGTGTTCTGCACAGGATAGCTGTGGTTTTGATTCATTGGTTGCTTACACAGTGGTCCTAATCATGCACCATGGAGTGTATAATTGAACCCCTCTTGCAATTAGCATTAATTAGCACCTCTGTTGGTGGATAGCACAGCCAGCAGAATTGCACCATAACTGTCCTGCAGCTTCTACGGTGCACCGCTGTTTTGGCTTCTGCCAAACGACTGCTGGGACCTAAATCAGTTCCTGAGCCTGCTCGTCCCTTCACAGCTGCCAAAGGGATGAAGGAAACTTGGCCCTGCTGGACGACAGAGCGAGTCTCATGAGATACATGGGGCTGTTTTTGGATTATCTTTGTTTGACACTTCTCTGTTGGAAGGTATTATAGCTGGTTACTTTTCAGCAACATCTTCTCAGAGAAAACACCCTGAGAAGGAGGGTTTATCCAGCATTGGGATTGTACTGTGGTCTATTTTTACCCAACTGCTATGCTCAGTGATGTCTGAAACTAAAAAAGGAGAAAAATGTATCCAACAGTTGCAGTTAAAGGTCCCATGTCATGCTTTTCCGGTTATTACCCGTCACCTTGTGTGTTATGTAGGTTTTTATGCATGTAAACGGTCTGCAGAGTCACAAACCCTCAAAGTACACCCTGTAGCGAGTAAAACTCTAACATAGAAAATTCCTCCCCAAGACGCCTCGTTGGAGATTTCTCAGTTTCTTTCTTTGCTCCACGGATGGGTCCCTTTGGTTCCGGGTACGAGCTGACGTCAGCTCGTACCCGGAACCAAATGGACCAATCCGTGGAGCCGTTACGTTACGTCCGCGGAGCCGTTACGTTAAGCCTCTGCTGATTGGTCCAAATTGACCAATCCACGGACTTCCTCACACACACACTCAGTGCAGGCAGCTCTGCTGATTTCTCATCCCTGGCTGCAGGCTGATAACAGACAGTTGGGATCGCGGCAAAATTCTCTCTGCAGACCCATTCTCACAGCGTTTATCAACCTTTTTCTTACTCAATATCAAGCCACACTTATTGTTTTTACTTCGGCTGTGAGTTTGTGTGTGCTCAGGATGAGTTTGGCTGTGTTTCGCTGTGTATCGCTAAACAAGGAAACCACACCTCCACGGAGCTCAGCGCGATTCACAACGTCCCGACCAATCAGAGCACACTGTGCTCACAGGGAGGGGGGGGCAAGAGCTGCAACGAGCCGTTTAGTGGAGAGTGAATACTGCTGAATACACATACTTTACAGAGATGCTGTACGCGAAACCAATGTGAGTTTGGAAAAATGCACAGTATAAATCTATTTTAGTATACCTCAACAATGGAATTATGATCAGTGGAAATGGCCATGACATGGGCCCTTTAACATTGTGTTTGAGATATTCGCCTTAAAAATGTTCTCTAACATATATTGGAACTAGATGTATACAGGCTTGTACCAAGCACCAAACAAATACATTCAACAAATGTAACTGCAATTTTTCCTTCCAGATCATGAACCATGAAAGCGGTTGTATGTATGAACTACTTTATGACAATATATCAACATGAAAAAGTGAAGTGAGAGTCTAGAGTTACTTGATCATCTTGTATTATTCACTAAGTTCACAGCTTTGTTGAAAACTTGATTCTTATTCTTTTTTTCAAACCTTAGTTTCGATTTTCTTAACAGTGCATGGTATTTGACCTTGTGTGGATGTAACATTGTTGAATCATAAAGCTGTGGGAATTTGTGTAGTTTAAGGATGTAGGAGAAAAGCAATTTTAGTTAATACCCTTCCCTTTTCATTCGACTAAATAATAACTACCCACACAAAATATTTAACACTTCTAATCATCGTGTTAATCAGCCTTCATGTTCAGATTGCCTTCATTAGCCTCAAACCATATGCTTTCAGAACAGTTTTATTTGTCATTCATCTAACAAAGAACACACGAGGACCAGTATGTTCAAAAAGGCCTTAATTGGATTTTAAAAGGATAATCCAAAGTGTTTTTTCAGAAACAAATGCATGTTACTTACTAGGTGAAAGCATGGACGTTTTTACAATCGGCATCCAAACTAATGGTGTCCAGTAGGAAGTGTAAGGGAGAAATACTGTGTTGCATTATTGGTTCATGTGGGTTTCAGGTTTATATCTCTTCGAGCATCTACTGTTTTTGATTCCCCTTGAGTAAAGTACTAAAGAGAAAGCAAAAACGGTAAGTAATGGTGCAATAATTATAAAGTAAACCACAATATGATGCAGCACTTCACTGGAGAGGGTGTTCACAAAGTAACTAATCTGGGCTTAATAAGGAAGTCATAATGATTTGTTGTTGCAGCTATATGCCATTTATCATTGATTGAGAGGTTGTGAGGAAAAATTCATTACGGTATTGGTCAGCATGTAGATACACTGATATCTAGAAACTAATCATTAGACTCCAGGTCAATGATAATTTGCAGTCTGTTATCAAGTCACATGTCATTATGGGCTCTGTTTACATGACCACGCATATTCTGCTATTTAAAATATGGCTGAATTTAATATTGGTCATGTAAACAGGCCTTATTCGGATTGTAGCAGCTTCCAATCGAGACGTGCTGATTTTAGGAGATTTCTTCGGAAATCTTTACAGTGCATTTGGAGTATGGGTCTCACTTGGGTATTTAATATATTGCATAACATCTTGCCTGTTAAACCAACTAGAGATGAATGACCAAAAAGGAAGCCATTTCAAAATGTCTGGTTGTAAAGAGAATCATTATAAAATACTTTAAAATCAACATGTCTTTTGATATACAAACCATTGCAAAAAGGTTGAGGGAATGGAAGACAGAGTTTGTGTTTACACCGTCAAACCAGTGAAAAAACTGTGAAAGACTACTGTTTTTGACAGATTCATGTGATGAGAAAATCAATGGCAACTGTATTTTCATTAGACATGTAAAAAGTATGGTAGGAATATGTTCTTTTGGGGTATTAGGGCAGAAACTGGAATAATGTGTGCAATCAGAAGTAGGACATGTCCTTTATTCAAAAACGTAAATGTCTTCTTAAACCCTGAAGAAAGAAACGTAATGGTCTTATAGCATCTAAAGTTATAATAGACAGAATATATATTCTTGAAGTCATTCTGGTCGTGCCAAAATGACTTAAAACATCACTGTCACTTTAAAACTATGATGGTCTTTGTTATGAGTGTCTGTTTGTGTAAAGATCTTTGCCAGATAACTATTTAGATCTGCCTTTTGCTTTCAGTTTAACTTACTTATGTGACAGATGGGAGCAGTTTGCTATGTGGGGCAACGCTTTCATTGCAAGAAAGTTTAGATATTTCAAAGCAAAGTTAATCACAAAGGCCTCTTCTGCATGGCAAGTTATGTGACACTTTCTGAATTTAAACAAGAGCAACAGAACATTAAAAGCCATCAAAGACAGTGTGCATGGATGTTTTTATCCAACAAAGTGTCAATGTTCAAGACTGATGCACACAACAAAGAATAACAATGGCTCTCTTTTTGGAGGCCAGCCTTTTTTTAAGCTAGCAGCATGGTGATCCGTTGGTCGGTCAATCTACAGCTTTTATCCATATTGAAATATCTTGAAAGCTATCAGAAGTATTATTAATATACTTTTTAATACATAATGGTCCCTAGGGGCAGAAGTCTGCAGATTTGTATCCCTGACTTTTCCTCCAGTTCCTCCATGAAGTTCAAATGTTAGGGTTATGGTTAGAAGTCAGAAAACATGGAATTGAACAAGCCATTTAGATATGCCTCCTCTTTCTATTTCACATGCAGGTTGATAAGAACCCCCCCATCTGAGTATCACCATCTACCTCTTGAGAACTTTCTTGGCAAAGAGGCCCCATATTTTTTCGCAACCCTATAAGAGTGGGCTTTCTCGGGAGGCGTTATTAAAGATGCAGGTGCCAAAACTGAGCATTTTAGACACAGTGAATACATGTATATACACAAATCAGGCTTTTCTGTCCAAAGCCTCAGGTAAAAAAATGATGACTGCTGTGGACCTCCAGCTGGGCTCTGATATAACGAATCGATAACATATAGACTCAAATCAAAATCAAAGAACCCAAACACGTCCATCCACTCAATTGATGTTGTATCAAAGTAATTTATTTGTAACATTAGCACATTATCTGCCAGAGACGCTTATGTTTCAATTCTAGGTTTCGAGCTCTTGTAAAGATGCCGTCTCTCCCGCCATCACCTTTGATCGTGATATGCATATTTCATGACCAATGTAATGTCAATGAGTCCTAGACTAATCTACCTCGGAGCCGTGGGGAGCACACCCAATGATAAGGGTGAGTGAACTCAAACAGACCGAGATAAATATTGTATTTTACGAGAAGGGGAGAGAAAGACGCAACAGGGCCAAGGGACACAAGGTTGAAGGGAGGTGAGATATCGGGAAAGGATAGCCAGAGAGGGAAGTGTTTGAATAAGGAGAGAATGAGGTAGACACGGAAAGAGATAGTGAGCGTAAAAAATGGAATGGGGTTTAGGTTATTACAGGTCAAATGTTGCTGTCAAGGGATTCTGGTTGAGCTGAATTTTAAGAATGTCAAGTTTCCTCCCTTTTGTTGACCCTGACAGCCCATACTATTGAGGTCAACAGCAGCTTGTTTCATTATTGACTCATCTCCGAACCATGCATCATTAAAATCAATTAATTTCCTCAAACAATCTCGAAATGACGACTGGAAGTTCCAAAAATTTGACTTGAATCTTTTATCACCGCCACATGTTTTAATCATTTCAAATATGTTCTCACACCAAGATCTGGTTCTTGTTCCCGCCCCTATATGGCCATTGGGAGACGATAGAAAGACTTCCCGGTGAGCTAGCAAATGGTTGCTACCTACCATGCAAGGGAACAGCAGGGGAGCACAGGAACCAAACAAGCAATCCAAACATTGGTAGGAAGACGGAACATATGTGGCGTACTAATTTGCCAGATGTATAGGTTCCCTTTTTTTTTTTCTTTCACGCTTCCTCTTCTCTTTTTTAGGGCTCTTCAGTTATGTATTCCCCTGTAAATGCGTTTGATTCTTGGAAGCTTTTGATGCCGATGACTTTCGCCCCAAAGCTCTGTGTCCCAGCCCCAGCTCTTTGCAAGTGATGTGACACCGGATAAATGATTATGGGGTCCTCCACCACCCCACCCTCCTCCCCCCTGGCAGGGAAGGGAAGAGGTTATGTGTTAATACAGGAAGAGAGGTTGTATTTTATGTCCAATGATTAGCCTTCTTAGACCTAATTATGTCCTTAGGGACAACGGCGCTCCTCTTCTCCTCTTCGCTCAAAACCCTTTTTCCCTTTTCTACTCTCTACTCCCCCCCCCCATCCTCTACCTCCAGGCCCTCTCTTTCTTTCTCTCTCAGGTAATAGACACTCTGGATTCCCTTTTCTTTCAACATGAGCAGTATGCATTCAAGGACCGTTTTTCTCTGAGTAACCCAAGTCAGCCTGAACCGAGAGTGAGTGCTCGGGAGGTAAGGATGGGCAGACAAGCAGAAGAAAAATACATGAACATGGCTGTTTTATGAGAGCAACAGAGATGAAGAAAAGGGAAAAAAAGAAAGGCAAAGAGAGAAAGAAATTATTTCCACTACACTGAAACCCTCCTCTCGTGATTGTGCATCAATCCCTGGCTATCTCTCAGCTGCAGATGGAAGCGGAGGGAACCCGATTCCACCTCAGTCTGAAATCTGAATAAAACATGCTCTCTGCTTTACAGTTCAAGGCTGCTATAAAGGCATATAGGGTCCTCTAAACTTCCCCAAGTGAGGCTCCCACTCAACAGATGCCAATTTGGCATGCTGTTATGAGTAATAGGAGTATGATGATCCTCAAGTATAGGCACTACACCTTTGGGGTGATAAACTGTGTTCTTCTGAAACACATTCCCTACTTTTGTATGATGGTTTCTGAGAAGTTGAAAATTCTCTAATCTAGGTTTGTTGAAGTCAGGGTGAAAGAGTTTAAAGAAGGAGCTTATTTATATGGAAATGTAATGGAAATCAAGTTGTACCATAAGCAAAATATTGCATTGATTGTAGAGCCATGAGAGTTATGTACAAACTAAATAAAAGTGGAAAAAGGGATTTCTGGTTGAAAAAAAACGTATATAAAATGTGACAATTAACAAACTGCTTTATTGGACATGTCATGTCTACATTTGAGCTTTGTCATATTATGACTGACATGTTTCCATGATTTAATGTTAAAAAAACTCTTTATTTTTCTCATACTGCCTGTGCTGCAGCACCTCTTTTCACCCTCTGTCTAAAACCAGAGCCCAGTCTGCTCTGATTGGTTAGCAGGCCGGCTCTGTTTTAATTGGTCAACTGCTATGTTTCGGAAATGTCCCGGCCCTTAACATATCACGTACCATGGACCTTTCTCATTTCTCTAATTCCCCTCCTCGACTCCTCCTCGACTCCTATCCTTGTGTCTTAGTCCCGCCCACAGGAGATACAAGCGGAGGAGTCGAGGAGGGGAACCGAGGAGAGAGGAGGGGAAGCAGCAGGCGGTTAGAGAAATGAGAAATCCTCTCCTCTGAGCGGTCATTTTAAAGAGACGTCCGTTAATGATGACAGGAGGCACAGCAGCCCTCTGTCTGATGGACAGAACTGTGTTCATGATGACTTATATATTTACTTTTAATTCATTCACAGTGCGGTATAATGAGACAATAACAGGCTACAGATGCGGACATATATACACACACACACACATATATATTTATATATATATTTATATATAAATATATACAATTTCAGATTCAAACAAGTATGAGAGCACTCTCATAATATGGAGGCGTTTCAGGCAGGGGGGGAGAGTGTGGGAGAAAACTCCCTCTGGAGGGAATTTGGGGATTTTAGCCTTTGCAGACCATTCACATGCACACAAAAAATAAATATAACCCTATAGGGAACACTCCAAAAAGCATAAAAGGGTCTCTTTAAGACAGCAAAACTGAGCAAAGGTTCTAGGAAAATATCATATTTTAGGTAAAAACAAGTATAACTCATAGTCATGTCCTTACAAATTAAAAAATGTCAACACCCATTTGTTATCTTTTAGTGTGTAGCATGTTTCAGCAATAGCCATACAATGCCACTTAAAAACTGCCAATGATGGTACGGTATGTATCAGTTCATATCAACTCTCGTTAATGACTTTGAAGTATTACCTTGTTGTGTGTCAATCCACATTAGTTTTATATTAAAACAATTTTCCACTATGAATGTCAAGCTAATTTTGTGTTTACTGCCCTGTTGTTGTTGATGAATACAGATCATTTGGAGTCAGTATTATTATACTTTTCTTGCTATTACCATCAGTCAACACCCATCAAAGATTGATAGAAGATTAAGAATTCCAACCATTCAATCATTGCTTTAGTCAGGTACAATGTGGATACTGCACAAAGAACCAAATAGAAAAACAACACAGTAAACCTAAATACTGATAGAAACATATTCTTTCACAATAAAAAATGATGTTGCCGGATCTAATTTGGTTACTCTACCGCATTCACTACATCAATTTATTGCTGCACCCCATAGCTTCATTCCACCAGAAAAACATAAAGCATGAGTGGGCGGCCAACAAAAACACCACATGTTGTGGACAAAGGAACTAAGTGAATGCAATCCAATATAGAAGAAACGATGAAATACCATGAACCCATGCAACAATAGAACCAAGTTTCTTACAGTTTTTTTCCAAGGAACATTCTCATACAACTAGTGGATAAAAGTGTTTGATTGACTTTTATGGTATCTGAGAAGCCAAACATTGACACATATGTGCATCTCTGTGGATTTCCTGTTCAAGCACCCTTTCATTTTTTCACATTTACAAAGTTCAAAATGGAACTAATCTGTGACTGAGTGAGCAAAACATCTTAGTTTGTGCATTTTGAAAGGACATGTTATCTCTAATGGGTTGAACAGAAAGTGAATAGGAAAAGCTTAACACTCCCTTGACACCAATAACATGACATGGAACTGGGATAATTGCAGTTTGATTGCTTTTGAGAAAAATCTTATGAATCCCTTGATTTGTTTTATAGCTGCAATAGAAAAAAGTGGAAAAAACTGATTTCAGACTGAATTGCAACATCAATGTGATCATTGCACAAGGGTAAGTGACACATAAGAAAGCACAAAGTGGTTAGCTTCACATTTAAATTTTTAATTGTGTTCTTCTAGGTCTGAACGGCACACCCGCTCTAAATGCAGCTCTTGGAGTGTATGGAGGGAAGTACAAACTGATTACTTAGATGACTGCAAAATGTGCTTTGAATCGGTGTGCCAGGCGGCGGAGCAGAACTAAAGTGAGCGTCCGCTGATTGGCTAGGTGTGCAAAGTGCTTGTGTTCCTGCAGTGTGCTGCAACCCATGCACACTGCTTTCAAAAGCAGAATACGTTTTTCACTGTGCTTTGAACCCCTCTGTTTCAGATGTCTACTATGATTTTAAGTCAAGTACAGTTATTAAGATTGCAAAGAGTCCTTTGGAGAAATGGTTCTGATGAGCTTGCATCTGCAGTGGTTCTTACAACTAGTGACCATAGCTTATGAAAATGCATTATTCAGTATTTTTCTCCATGTTAGTGTTTTTAGTTTTCATTATAACCTCCCTTATTGTGATTATGATGTATATTTATTTACATCTATTTTGTTATCATTTGGCACATTTTTTTAGATATTAATGTTTATATATATATATATGCTATAACTTTGTATTTGTGCATAAATGCATGTATGTATACAATAAATATATATATATATTCTGACTTTATAAAAATGTATTAAAAAAAAAATATATGTGTATGTATTAATAAAATATTTCATTTGAAATAAAGAAAAATCCATCAACTACCCGATTAAAAGCTTATTGTGTTAATAGAGCAGTAATACTTACTTTGATTGCACATTAGTAAGGGGAATACAAATTGCCCAGAAAAATGTAAACAGTGTTCTTTCTGTTCACCGCGCATTACAGCTGTAATCTATTTTATATACCCATAGCTACAAAATTGACAGTTGTTATGGTGCACAGACGGCAGCTATAGGCCATCTCTATATAATCAATTTAACTGCACAATAATTCTGTTATGATGGAAAGAAAGAGCAGCGATGACTGCTGCCTTGAATTAATGGACTCTCTTGAGAAATAACTGAAATGTTAAGCATTAATAACTAAACATATGCACATGTATTGTAGTCCTAAACTGGCTGTTAGAAATAATAAGGCCTCAGCATGGAGGCCCTAGTTGAATAATGCTTATTTATAGTTCATGGTGAAGATAAAAGCTATTGTGTGCTATTGTATTATTATGATATTTCTTTCAGTACATTTTATATTAAAGAAAAAAAAGTGTGAATATTAAGAATACCATATTAAAAAAAGAATCCAAAACAGTCCATCTATATGTGTATATTTCTTATTTTTAAACATTTTTCTGATCCAACCTCCAAATAATTGTTGCACAGTCCCTAAGCATGTTATTCACTGTGAGAGAGAAACACAACATGTTCACATCAACTAAAAGTGGATTAAAAGTGTCCATACAGAGAACACTGGAGGTAGAAAGAGACACATTAACCCTGAATTATCCTTTATGATCAATATGTCAAAGCGTTGGCCTTGGATTTAATGATTACACTGTGCTAGTATATTAGCGTGATGCATTATAAATCCAATAGCTTTGTCTGCTGTGTGCGCTTGCCCTAACATAACCGATAGTGACATAATAGAGGTCAAGCAGAGTATTTAGTCTTAATTTTCCACGGCACTCTTAAAAAAGAGCGCTGATTAATATTCTTTTGTAAGGAAAGTGAGAGAAAACATAAATGTCCTCCTCTCGTTCCGTCTTCCACTGCTGTCTCTAATTAAATGGGGTGAAACAGCCTTGTTTCATTTTTGTCAGCAAAGTTTCCCCACAATGCACCCATCTGAATTCCAAATGATAAATGAAAATCCTGCTCTTAGTGGAGTAATTCCATTAAAGCCCTGCATTACGGAAATAAAGACAAAAACATACAGTACGTAATTGAATTTTCTCCGTACGGTTTCTCACAGAGACCACGGTGGATGAGACCATCTATCGAATTTACTAATATTTAAGTGCCTCGTCGTTCCTGAAAACCACATTATTTGTGCATAAATTTGCATGCAGCATTTCCTCTAAGATGTATTTCCTTTTATCTATACCTCTCCTGCATATATCAGATATTTCGAATTCATCCCCACTATAACCGAATCACAGTTTCTAGTCTGTGTTCTTTCCGCCCATAGTTAAGAGGCTTAATAGGGTCAAGTTTTGGGAGTTTCAAAGTAACAAACACTTTCTCCACCCTTCAGGAGATTGATAAAGCCCAGAGTGCATGTTTGAACAATGTGCGACATGACAGAGGCCACAGCCAGGGCATATTTTCTGGCTCCTCGCATGTGTTTGGATGCAGCCTTAACAGGGATATGGATCCCGGCCTGGGGAGATGTCTCAGCCTTTGCTGTGGGATCATTATTCCGATGGACAAAGCCTCGGTTATAAATAGGTTCACGGAGGTCTGGGCGACACACTCTTTGTTTTCAGACCGTCCCTATTTGTCTTATTGATCTGAATATGTGTGGCCACAGAGCAGCTGTTAGGAAGAACCGGTGGAGAGATGGTGTGGTGCCTTATGTTACTTGCAGTGTGACTTGGAAACACGTATATGGTGAATGATTAAGAAATGGTGATATTATTTTACTATTAAACGATGTGGCTCATGGTGACATATATTTATATTCATATTTATAAAGCATCATCACCCAACTTTCAGCATTTATTATCTCGCTCATTGTTTTGGATTTCTTTTTTATATTTGACATTTTATCAACAACTGTTTTGGCAGCTGTTTTTGGTTAAAAAAGAACAGACAAATCAATGTGTGATATCTGCCCAGCGACAAACAAGGTATTTCATTTCACTTCACTAAAATAATTAAGTTGTTAAATAATAGAATAATAAAAGCAAACACGATGCATATTAAAATATGTAAAATTAGCATCTTCCAAATTCAATGGCAATCATCCAATTTTAAACAATTATTCCTCTAAAACTAAATAAATAAGGAGCAACTAAAGCACTACTAAAATTGGTAATTGTAGGTGCTATATCTTACTAGTTTCATTAAAAAAAAAGTCCAAACTCTTTTAAATCTTTTATAGCATACTATCTTGTTATCCTATTATATCAAAATGTGGCGCTACTTGTCTATAGGGTTGCATTTCTTTTATGATTAAAGTGTCCATATACTGTGATAATGTTTACATTTCTACTACCTCTATAGTGTATTCAATATTTATACTATTGTTCATTTGGTTTATACCTTTTAATACTTTTCATATCCCCTTTGATCTGCTTTTATAATTGTTAGTGTGATGACTATCTCATGTTTTTAGTGTCTATTGATTGAAATCTGTGTCCCTGCCCTGGGACTGCAGATGGAAATAAGCTAGTAGCTAAGTTGCACAATTAATCTTTTCTCTTTTTTTGATTTATGCATGGTCTAAATTTAATAAAGACATGTTACCAATACAATAAATAGATAAAAATGACTAATATGTAACTTTACAACAAAACTAATAAGCATTTCCTTAAAGCGTAAGACTGAATCTAATAAAGCTGCTAAAATGAACACTGCTTCATTGTAGCGCCTGACTGTCAGAGTTTAACAGCTGGCCGCTGGGAACGCTCCACAGTGACAGGCTGAGCAAAAAGTCTATTCAAGTTATTATACAAACTGTCATCTGTACATAAATATTTTATTGTGCTTTGCCGCTTGGATCAGTTTTAACCTACTGTACTTACCGTAGATATGTGTGCATGCATTTTTAAAGGGAACGGAGGATGGAGCAATTCATTTATTTCACAACTCCCATTTTAATTTAGTCTAGTTGCTTGGTCTGATGTTGGTTCAAAACACACACACACACACACACACACACACACACACACACACACACACACCAAAATAAATAGAAGACATGCTGAGGAGGTACTACGGTGGCCAACAGTGCAACGAAGCTTAAAACACATCGGAAAAAGGGACACTAAAAGGTGTGTCACACAGCTGGGACCGGAGCGCTTGTTGACGTTTTGGGGATTACAAAGTTGGCCAACTGTCGCTGTTCCTGGAAAGTTACCTAAAAGGGACGTTTGGTTTATTTCAACAATGTGATCGCATGATTCCTTCAGATAATATTGCAGACTGCTAGCTAGCAAGCTAACCAGCTAACCGAGTTATTTCAAATATACTGACAAAACATTTACAATTCTGAAACTGAATTACTCTGCCAACAGTGACAGTTGGCCAACTTCATAATACTCGAACGTGAACAAGTGCTCCGGTCCAACCCAGTCTCACGGCATTTGGTGTTATAGTCACGACATTTAATCTATTGATTCGTGTTCACCAACACGATTTTCCCCTCTTTTTCGTGTCACACAGAACGATTTTAAAAGCAATGTATTTCTATTGGTAGTGTGTTTCGTGCCTGCCACATCTTTTTGTCGGGTCTTGGAAGACTGGAAGCTGTGGGGTTCATAAAAACATGTTCTTACTCAATATCAAGCCACGATTATAGTTTTTATTTTAAATCGTATAATGTCTGACTTTATTTGCCGTCCGCGAGGAAAATAAATCGGGCTCAGAGCCTCAGAATACTGAAATCTGTATTTTTTAAATCTTTTTTTCCTTCTAATTTGTTATTCTTTTCTAAATAACACACTGTTATTTACTCAACAATAACACACAATTATCCTTCTTTTTATTTATTTGTTTAATTCTATAATCTCGGGCTTTTTTGGCGTCCGTCAGGAACTGAATTTCAAAATAAAATAACCGCAAACAGACGTAGGCCTATAAGGGACATTTCGAGCATCATTGCGATACACACCCACTGAACTGATTACCCAAGATCCTCAGCTATGGTTTAAGCTCGGTGATTGGATGTTTTAGCCGCAATGCACGTTGGGATATGGTGTTAATGCGATATGAAATCCGAAAAACATTTCAGAGTTTAGGATGGCCGAAGACACTACACTACCTGTCGAGACGAAAGTCAGTATAAAAAGGAAAAAAAATAATATCTGATGAAAACGGATGGACAAATAATTATTTGTATGTATTTTCATTTTCATTGTTGTTATTATAGGTGTTCAATACCAAGAGGGGGTATTCGTTTTTATTTTGAATAGCGTAGGCTACTTTTTATCAATGAGAAGCGAGCTGTCATTAAAAAGAATTAATGCCGCTTCCGGTATCACGGCAACAAAAGGGGCCGGAGTTTATGATGGCCGGTCTCTTGTTCCCAAAGCCACGGAGGGAGAAGTTGGCGACAGTGTGTGTGAGGCTCCAGAGACGCCGTTGGTATGTTTCTCCGGTGTTTACTGTGTTTTATGTACTGTATCTGTTGCCTTATTTTGTGCGCAATCAACGGCTTTTTACGCAGCATGGCCTGCGCTCCGTTTGTTTGATGTATATTTTAGACAGCGCAGGTGGTGTTCAGTTGAGGTTTTTTCTGGTGCTTGTTTCCAAGTAGAGAAAAACACTCTCTTATTAATTCATGTAAGTTAATGATGTGGTTGTAAAATAACTCACAATTTATCCTTTTAATTAAAATACCTTGAAAAGGCAGGAATGTGACGATGTGACTGAGTTGGTGTTATTATTATTGAGAAAAATGCAATGAGGCATGCAAAATGTTTGTAATATGTGTTTGCATGTGAGCTAACATTTGTTTGTCCTTTGTGTTTTGAAGGTTTTCAACCTGATGAAAATTCTTGGAGTTGTCTTTTAAAAATAAAGACAAAAAAGAACAAAATCCGAGTTGTCTCTGTTGCCCTCCAGCCTCTCAAGTTTGGGCTAAATCACTATATACATGCCAAAACCCTGAAGAACTTGACACTACCCATAATCCTCAGCTATCGTTTGGGTCTACAGTCCCGTTGCTTGACAACCCCCCCAGAACTACACATACTGGCTATTGTGTTTAGCAAAATGTTCTATGGGAACTCTCTCTACTGGGAACGTTTTCGTTTTCCCCCAATTAGAAGTTGCCAGTATTAAACACATTGGTGTTATCAAATTTAAAACATATAATTAATAAATGGGTGAAAATTGCTTGTGTCCATAATGGGCAGCATTAATATATACCCACATGACAGCTCATTGTACTTTGTAATTCTACTCCACTACAATTCAGAGGTTAACCTGGTATTTTTACTCCACTACATTTATTTTAGTTACTTTGCAGATTCTGATTAATGATGTGAAATATAAACAACCCTTAAATCAGACTTTAGTTACACCTGAGTAAAATTCAGGGAAGGTGATTGTCAAGTGCCAACAATCAGGCGAGATATTTGATAGTTGGTGCTTGAGAAGACTAAACATTTATCTGCAGATCCTTATAAAGTATATTCATTACTCGTTATTCTCTGTATGTAATGGCTATTTTGCACATTCCTTTCAAGATTTTCTAAGGTTTATTGACATATCATATACACAACTACGGTGTAGTTATGCAATGAATTAAAAACTTGGGTCGCAGGTTCCTCAACAGTGCATTACAAGACATCTATCAATATGTGTTTATACCTCCACCATTAAACTGTCATATTCTGCACATTTCTTATACTATCTACATACATAAGAGCAGGGGTCGGCAATTATATTTGGCCTCGGGCCAATTTTTTTCTGAGCCACTAGATGCCGGGCCGGGGGGGGGTGTGCTAGTGAACTGTCCACGGGGGAGCCTCGCTGCGGTGCCGCTGCGGTGCCGCTGCGGTGCCGTTCTGTGATTCTCCAGATTCTACAGATGCCCAGTCCGCCCCTGCTCACAAACTTATTAAGATCCAAAGCTTTAGTGCGTTTTGAATCAATGCTGAGTACAGCCAAACATGACAGTCTCTTCTCTGTCAATGTAGACCGAATGCATCTCGTTTTGCGCCATCCCGTTTAAATCACAATCACATTTCCACGCTCGGGCCAGGGCCGGGGTAGGGGTTACAAGGCTCGCGTCTTATCTTGTGCTGCATTCACTTGCACTCGGACATTAGGGATTTTCTCATAAATGTCCGATGAGCCAAAACTTTTCTTTCAAAACAAAGCTGCCAACTGGGGCACCAGCTGGGGTGGCAGCATATGCACCACCACCCCTCGCCCTCCATGAGCAGGCGGCTTCTCCGATCTTGTTGCCAATGTTTTGACTGAACTTTGTTACTGTTCACATATAAGTAAACATTACGTTTGAATGATTTAATGTGCTGGTGTTATTGTTTTCAAGCCACAAACCGCATGTTGGCTATTTCAGCACCACGCGCTGTCCACCTACTTATTGATCCACTATCAGCGTCAGTGCACCCCGCTGCCAGATTGTGCCTGTGCTTTGTGTCATTCACTCTCAACATGGATAAAAGTACAATAAGCATTCTTCAGGTGTAGGTAGATTCTCTATTCGGACATTATAGCCTATATGTGTGACTGCCGGTCCTATATTGTAAAAAAAAAAAAAATCTCAAAATAATATTTTATTTTTATTCTCAAAATAATTTTCCGGGCCAAATATTATTGCGGGCCGCCTATTGCCGACCCATGCATAAGAGTCTAATTCATATGTATAATATCAGTTAAAATAAGTGCTTCAACATAGTTAACATTGCAGGAAAGCAATATATTAGACGTTAAGTACTTTGTCAGGCTTAATATTTATCTGTAGATACCCCCAAAAGCTTTTTTATTATTTATTTATTATTTAAAAGAAGACCTTAACCTAAAGTATTCTTTAATGTTTAAATAAAGGTTAATTTGTTTTTCTGTTTTGCACATCCTCCTATTAATATCTTTGTACATCCGGCACTAAACTGTTTTATTGTAGAGATCACTTACAGTATCTTCTTGATTTTGTATATTCTATATTTCTATCATTGACCTTCTACTTTCCCCCTATTTTGTATGTACTCTTAATATTTCTTTCATCAAATATAACATATTAAAAAAATTATTCAATAACGTGCTTTAACCACTAGGCGGTGCACACAAGGTACACACAGCATCAATTCCATAATAACTTTTTATTATTAGTGTAGGACACTTATGTATGTATAACATCTTCAGATGTTATACATACATAAGTGTCCTACACTAATAATAAAAAGTTTAATGGTAAGCTATTGAAATTCTGAATCCATAGATGTGTAACTGTTAAGGCTGTACAAAGGCGTGGAATTAAATGCACGATGCAGAGACAAACAAAGTATCAAAATATAGTGTTTTAATGTAATCAGGTAACAACACACTGAATACATAAAGCAACAAAACACACACTTGATAAACTGTCTAACCTATACTATCAAAAACCTACAAAAACTACGTACTTAATCTAACTCTCTATGGACGATAACTCTAAGGACAATGACAAATGATCTTAACGCTGGAATGCTTGGAACACACAAGACAATCTGGCAACGAGACAGGGGAGGACGAGAACTATATATACTAGACAGACAACACCAGGTGAAGACAATTAGACAATCACAACAGCGGGAAAACAGACAAGGCAGGAAATGTACTTTAGACACATGAGGGTAGACAAGACTATCAAAATAAAACAGGAACACATAACATAAAACCTAAACTAGGGAACAATCTTAGCAGAGCCGTCTACGCACAACAGTCTCCCATCACCCAAAACCCCATTAGTGTTGATACTGCAAGGAGACGTATTGTGTGAAGAGAAATTGAAGATGTTGTTTAATTGCTGATATATTTATGATCCACGTCATATTCAGTTTCTGTGGCAGTTCTTCCAGTTTGTCTAGAAGCCTTCTAATCAGGGCTCTATAAATAAAGAACTACGGCAGATGTGTAATATTTAATGCAGCCGAACCGTGTATTACAATGCCGTTATGTGATGACTTTCAAAGAGAAAAGCAAGTACACTCGGAATAAAGTATTATTTTCTTCTTTTTTTTAAAAATGTTTTTCGGATTTCATATCGCATAAACACCATATCCCATAAACACCATATCCCAATGTGCATTGCGGCTAAACAATCCAATCACCGAGCTTAAACCATAGCTGAGGATCTTGGGTAATCAGTTCAGTGGGTGTGTACCGGTGTGTATCGCAATGATGCTCTACGTCTGTTTCCGGTTATTTTATTTTGAAATTCAGTTCCCGACGGACGCCAAAAAAGCCAGAGATTAATAAATAAATAAAAACAAGGATAATTGTGTGTTATTGTTGAGTAAATAACAGTGTGTTATTTAGAAAATAATAACAAATTAGAAGGACAAAAAGATTTTAAAAAATACAGATTTCAGTATTCTGAGGCTCTGAGCCCCATTTATTTTCCTCACGGAGGGCAACAAAAGTCCGACATTATACGATTTAAAATAAAAACAATAATCATGGCTTGATATTGAGTAAGAACATGTTTTTATGAACCACTGTAGATCTGTTCGTTGTTCTCGAGTCCAGGAGGAAGTTAAAAAGAGACAATGTAGTCCCGGAAAAGTTCAAATGGTGTACTTTAATGAAGTAACGTGGTTTTGAAACAGACAGAGCAAATCAAGAACACAGCGCTGTGTCGGAGGAGGGTGAAGGAAGGGCCGAGCAAGCCCCGTGCTCTGTCTCTATATCGGATTCCTGGCTCCTCCTCTCATTGGCTGCTTCGACGATGGGGGGTCTCCCTCCACTCGTTCTTCTGTGTCTGATATCGCCTAAATAAGAGGATTTAGACGTTGTGTGTTTATTGTATAACTTCACACGCCTTTTCTCCTCGTATTCTCATTCATGACTTTGTAATTAATGCATTTTAACGGCTGTAATCATTGATAGCTCGGAGCCGGAAGTAACGTCGCTACACCGGAAGTGACGTCATGTAAACAACGGGGATGTCTTTCAATAAAGCTTTTCAAAATAAAACTGTGCATTCATTTAACATTCAGCAATAACGTTAGCCACAAGCTAATGCTACCCGGAAATGAAGTATTTTCAGAATAAAACAGTTTTAAGTTTACAGTATATTTAATCTAAATTACGCCATATAAACATTGATTTGAATTTCTTACACCACACAGCTTCCGGTCTTCCAAGACCCGACCAGACAAAAAGACGTGTTGCAGGCACGAAACATACTACCAATAGAAATACATTGCTTTTAAAATCGTTCTGTGTGACACAAAAAAAAGGGGGAAATCGTGTTGGTGAACACGAATCAATAGATTAAATATCGTGACTATAACACGAATTGCCGTGAGACTGGGTTGTCCAATCCTGTGTGTGTCACCTTTAATCTCCCCATTTCCGTTATGTTTTGAGTTTTTTGTAGCGTTTTTTCATTTGCAGCTTTTTGTATTTGCAGTGTTTCATCTATGCAGCATTTTTAGTAAACCCTGTGCATGTATCGTCAATTTGGCAAATGTTTTTTAAATACTGCACAAGTATTGTAAATTGGTAAAGAGATGTTTATTTATTTGCATCTGCTTTGGCACGCACATTTGTCCTTTTCTATTTGCCTCGTTCTGAAGCTGCAGCGCGTTTCTCCTAAATCACAGTGCTTTGGGCCGTTGTAGCTTGTTTGCACCTTTCGGCCACGGCAGATATCTTATATTCAGTTGAACAATGTTTTAAGGTTAAAGAACATAAATGACATTTGAGATTCATTGCAAAGATTAAGCCGAATCCACAGTGTTTACAAGGAAAGGGGTGTTTTTGAAATGCTCAGCCCTAGCTAAAATGTTTGCAGCTTTAAAAAATCAATAATAAAAGAAAGAAAATCTAGGTGGTATTTGAAAATGAATTCTAGCCTCCCTCCAGTGTGTACAAGAGTAGGCTAATTTCTGCTGCGCTGCATGGTTTCAGTGAGGGCTGAAATCACAGATGTGCTCTACAGGGCTCCACATTGTTACACAGGCGTCAGCAACTTTCCCTACCACCTAGCATATGTGGAAACTCAGTCTGGAACGCATCCATGAGGAAGAGAGCAAAAGGAAGCTTTGCTGACCCCAGACAAAATCAAATGGAGGGAGGTGAGGGATGAAGAAAGGGATGGAGAAAAGAGAGCACTGTAGTGAGTATGTGTGTGTGTGAGTGGAGGCTTCCATTTTCAGAGGATTAAAATGTGGCCGTAAAACTTCAATGATTCTCTGTCTATTGACAAAGCGTCCACGTTACCGTCTACCACTTTCCCCATATCACACACTCTCAGATTTGCATATCGTGCAGGAGCACAGTTAAAGAGAAAATTACATAAGCCTGTAATGCTTAAAGGCACACATTAAAAACTGTGTTTGCAAATCCAACTTGATCTACGAAGATGAAAGAAGTAAATGAAAGAATAATTGGTCGGCCTTGAAACCTTGTTGGCATCATTTTAATGACCCCAGAGGATATTTTGACCTTATGGCATTTATATGTCAAGGCTGTCTTATCATTAACACATGCAATCAAACACTAGTGTAGTCATTCTAACATGATATCAACAATTAAAAAGCTGTCCAGTCATGCTAAAGCCAATGATCACCCTGCTATAAAGCAAAAGCAATTTCTCTGAATCCACTGTACTGTACATACTGTACATTTAGGTATATTTGCAATAAGGGTAGTTAACATTTGTACCAATTCTGGTTGGCTTTAAACCCATAGCCTTATCCATTTCCTAAAGGTATTTCAAGCTCTGTTATACAAAATAAATCTTCTTGGAAGAGCTAACCCCCCAATAAGAAATGTTCCACAACACATTTTCTAACTTTGCACTCCTATTGGTGTAAGTATATCAAGACATGTTCATACCTAAACGTAACAGTTGCAGTTTTAAATATGTGGTTAACATTGTGGAATAGTCACAGTTTTATTAGGTTAATGCAACCACACTGCATGGTTATGTTTAGGAAAGTATCATGTTTTAGGTTAAAATAAGAAGCCTGTGTTTGTTAGGAAACTTAATTCCAATAGTCTATAAATGGACCTATGTCAGTGGCGATATAATACCTTATGTTCGCTACTAAGTAATGTAATGCCCAATCAGCCACTGTGGAAAACCCCTGTGTGTTTGTACTGTATCTAGCCTGATACTACTGTCAGTGTAGGCCAGGGGTCGGCAACCTTAGGCACCCGTGCGTCCATTGGCATGCGGTACCGTAACCAGTGGCACACTAGGAATAAGTGGAATAAGTGTGCAAAATATTTACATTTTATTTCCGGATCCTGAACGAGACCGCCGCCAGAGCGCGTCTTCCCGTTACCTGTGCAGAAGGAAGCCATGCACGCAACGCAGTGCAGAAGGATAACTTCTAGGCCCCGCTCTCTTTAACTCCATTCGACTTTCTGCTGCTTTCCTCCGTGGTGAAACGATCAGGGGTGTAGTGCTGCCGGAGCGCACCGGAGCGCACCGGAGCGCACCGGAGCGCACCGGAGCGCACCGGAGCGCCGCTCCGGCACTTCACAAATTGCAGTACCCATAAGGAGCTGTACACATGCTGCAGTTTTTGCGTGGCTGCGCTGACAGGCGAAAGAGGTCCACAGCTTCCCCCCCCCCCCCCGTTGACAGTTCACGAGCATCAAGCTTCTATAAATAAAACATTTATTCTACTATATAGTTGTTTTGTATTGGTAAAAAGTTGTTGGTCCATGGATTGTATGTTTCCTTCTGCAACTTTATAGTATTTCCTTCCTTTATAATATTTGTATGGCCATGCAGTGACGGCATAAAGTACCTGCAGTGTTTCCCACACATAGACTTTACTTGGGCGGGCCGCCCAGGTATATTAACGGCCGCCCAAGTATATTTCGCGACCCATTTCGTTTTTGTTTGTTTTTTCCGTTTTTTTTTAAATAATTTTTTTTTTTTTTTTTATAATTTTTTTTTTTTTTTTTTTTTTTATTCGTCCACGACGCCATCTGCGATCGATTAACTTGTGGACAATGATCCCTCGCTCTACGCCTCCTGTACCCAGTCCCGGACTGGCCATCGGGAGGACCGGGGGGTTTCCCGATGGCCTGGCTTGTTAAGTGACCTGCCTCACACAGGGTGACTGGCTGTCTACATGATGTGGCCTGCTGACATGGCCACTGTCATACAGATCATAAATCAAAGCCCTTGATTGGTCTCTGTGTGTCATTCAAGCTCGGGATAACCTCGGCTCAGGTGAGGTTAAGGACTCTCTTAGTGTTTAGATAGTTAACTTAGTCTAACCCCTAGATTCCACCGGGAGCGTCTGCGCTGCGTTACGGCTACGCCACGCCACGCTGCGACCTCCTCCTGCGTCATAACCCACCGGGCGCGTTTCAAAACGTTGCGGAAGCGGAGCGTCGTGTGTGCAGGCTCGCAGTTGTTGTTGATTTGGGCATATTTCCTGGACATTTATTTGGGGGATGGGCCTGGGCCGGATGAACATTCCACTTCCTGCCTACGCTATGGCTGCGCCGCGCTGCGCCGCGTCAAAAATAGGATTCATCCTATATTTTAGAAAATTCCTTGCGCCGAGGCGCTTCTGGGACGCTTCAAGCCGCGGCGCAGCGTGGCGCAGCGTGGCGCAGCGTGGCGCAGCGTGGCGCAGCGTGGCGCAGCGTGGCGCAGCGTGGCGCAGCGGGTCTGGTGGAATAGCACCCATTGACTAGAGTGGCCGCGATCGCTAAAAACGCCGCAGCGTGGCGTGGCGTAGCCGTAACGCAGCGCAGACGCTCCCGGTGGAATCTAGGGGTAAGTTCTCAGTGGTTAGTCTAAGTTCTCAGTGGGTCTCAAACGGTTTGGTCACCATTTATGTAAACACATATTTCCATTTGAGGGGGTAGTGATTAGTGAAATATGCATGAATACAAAATAAAAAAGTTAACTAGGTGAAAAAAGGTCAGATACACTTTTAAAACTTGTTGAGAGCTAAAACTAGTCTTTGCTGCTGCCTCAAAGAGGAGCAGGAGGGAGAGGGGGAGAGGCTGATTCAGGATCCAGACACACTCACAACTATAAATGAACCAAAAATAAATAAATAAACATGTTTCAGTGTTTTTTCATATTGGATATGTTATTGGTTATGGCCATGATTTTATGATTATTGAAATGTATACAGTTCTGTTTCATATAGGTGTTCCCATAGATCTAGTCTCTTTATTTTCCCCTCAAAGTGCACCAGATTGATGCATTTAACTCCAAACTTTAAAAAAATCTTACCGGGGGAGCATGCCCCCGGACCCCCCTAGAGGATTTGAGGTCCACCCCCATGTTTATTTGTGGGTAGTAGATTTGAACTATAGGGCTATCACTACGGGCCCTGCCTGTACCTGTTCGCTCTGCCATCGCGTGAAGTGTCTGCTAACAAGCGACCAACAGAAAGGTTAATGTTAATGGTTAATGTTGTTGCACGTCACAAAGGCACGTCAACTCAAACCCCCCCCCCCCCGCTACCAACACCCCCCCAAGTATATTTCAGATCTGTGGGAAACACTGACCTGCAGTCGAATATTCCTCTTGAACAGAGGACACTTTGACCTGTCATAATAGGAAGAGCGCAGCTGTAACTAATGACATTTACAATGACCCTTTTACATTTAGATGTCCCAGTAATCTGATATCATTGAGCCAGCAAGGGCAAAACCAGGGAATGTAGATGTTTAAATGCAATTCAGCACTCATAAATGTTATTAGCTTCACATGTGAAAAAACAATCAATGCCCTGATTCCTTTTTATACATCGTAGCCTTGTCACTTTTGTGTATTGGTGAACATTTTGTAGCTTATTCCACCAGCATCAAGAACCTGCCATCTTTCCAACTGTCAGAATGAATGTCCCAGTTTGATCTAGAAGCTCCTCCAATTAGAGGTAACGTGACGGTATAAAAACGCCTACTAACGGGTAATTTAAATCTATATTTGCATTACCTTGCACTTGCTCTGCCAACTACTGAAACCTTCCTACTGTGATGAAATGTGGCTTTTTAGATTGCTTTCCGTCCCCCCGTCCCCACCTCCTGCATTAGTGGAGAAATGTTTCTCTCCAGTCTCGACCTCAGATACTGCCCTTAAGCTTACATCTTTTACAGCAGCCACTCAGAGTAATTTTCATTTCATGTCCACAACCAGGAAATTGTCTTATGCTTTAATGATGCTGCAAAATGAACCCATGCTTGAAGTTTTACACAGATTGTAATGCAAATTAAAATAGGGAAACTAATAAAGTAATTTTTGTGTTTGTGTGTATAGTTATATGTTAAGAATATGCCTTACTGATGTGGAACGCACAGTATTATTGGGCCTTTTAATGGACTCTAGAATGTTAATGGACATAAAAGTGTATTATTTTGTATCAGCACTTGTTATATTTGATAAACCTGTAATTATCTGATGTGTGTTCATGTGCAAAGTAATGTTGCATTTCTATTTTTGTTTTACTGGTTGAATGACGTATGTCATGTGGAACAATGCATCAACTGCTAGCTAATGTAGCCTAGCCACATGTAGCTTAACATTAAGTTGTGTTGTTTGCTGAATATTGTTCGTAAGTCTGATTTGTGGGTTATTTTCATTTGGAGTTTACAGTATTTTATATTTAATGCAAGTTTAAGAATGTAAACAAAGGTTTAGACAGATGCATCACTTATTAGACTTAGCCAACAGTACAAATTGCATTGATTTGCTTGTGTTTTTATATTTTCAGGTCAGCTAAAGTGGTGAAAATATTTATAAAACTTGTGACACAGATGTATATCTGTTGTATAAGTGCAACAAACTAGCGGTAAAGCAGATATGAGATTTATATTGCTTTTTATTGCAGTTTCACCGGTTAAATGACAAGTGTGTTGTGTTAAACAATGTGTCACATGTTAGCTAATATGCACTGATGTAGTGTAACCACCTGTAGCTAAATAATAAGTTGTGTATGTGTGCAGAATATTGGCAGTCAGTGTGTTTTGCGGGTTATTTTGCAAGCAGATTTTTTTATATTTAAGTTTTATGCAGGGGTTAAGGAAAGTTAACAAATGTTTAAACTGATGCATCGTTTTTTGACATCAGCATGCAGTCACGTTGCAGTGATGTGCTTTTGTCTCTGTATTTTGAGAAGGAAACAAAGTTAAATGATTTTTTTATGTATGTCTGAAAGTGACTTTTGTGTCCAATTGTGCAACATTGAATGCAGTGTTTGCAGTACTGAGAGTTTTGTGCCAGTGTGTGTGTGCTTTCTGTGTATGGATATAAGGCAGCAGTGAAAGGAGACTGGCTGACCTTTCAGGGGACCTCCCTCACTGAAGCTGTCCTGTAGTGGTATTTACATTACCATTTCAATACACTGCCAGGCCTGGATGGCAATAAAATATTCAGCTGACCTTTAACGCAAAAAAAGACTTAGTTAGAGACTGTCATATCATTTAACCTTAAGACTGTACAGTGTAAGTGTGAGCTGTGTCGCTTTGTGCCCCTCATTACCGGCCACATTCTGACAGAGTGGTCTGAAACTGAAAGCAAGCCTGTGGCCAAGGGACTAACCTACCACTCCCGCTGAGGGCCATTTCTTCCATCCTCGCATGTGAACATTCGACCGCCAAATTGACGACTCAACCTCGAGTCTTTTTGTCATTCATCCTAACACTTTTCTTTTAAGTACACATGAGTTTTATATACATGTAGAGCACATGCAGCACTTATACAGCATTGACCTTTTCACGGAGAAGTGCCCTTTTTGTATCGGCGGCGATAGGGAACCTGGTGTTGTTTTCACCTTGTGAGAGTGTTTGTCATGATGGCAAAAAATATGCGTCAGGGGAAACCTACCACAGACCAAGTTTTAAGAACTTTGCTAGCTTTTTATAACTGTACATTGGACAGATATAATTACAATTTTGTCACAGCAGTACAACCGTACAAGGTCCATTCATGAAACTTTGAGCAAGTGTAATTGAAATCAAAATGAAGTTTGAAAATGGACGTGGTCCAAACAAATGCTGTGAGATGACATGGAGTGGCTAATTGATGCCAATTCATAATGTTTTCTACTCCGTGACCCCTTATAGCACTTTTACACATATGCTCAGGAAAACTATCATTCAAACACATTTACACACTGTTGACATTTGGGGTTAGGGTTAGTATCTTGACCAAAGGAATGTTGACATTAATAGGGGGTTGAAAAACTGTCCTTCGAACTGGGGGACAACGATCTGCCTCCTGAGCAACAGCCTCCCAGATACACAATTATTAGGCAAGTGAGTATTTTTACCATATCGTCATTTTTATGCATATTTCCCAACTCCAAGCTGTTTAAACTTGTACATTTGTGTAATGACGGAGGGTATGGCCTAAGGAGATCAACACCCTATATCAGGGGTGCCCAACCAGTCGATCGCGATCGGGAGATTCCCAGTCGATCGCGAGATGTGTCTAAAAATAGAACAACAATATTCTGTTTTATCGTTAATGTCCTATAACATAATCTTCCTCTGCCAGAATAATGCACTTGAACGCATCAAAGCTTTGTGATTGGCGTGACCCCATGTGTCGGGGCGTGGCTGGTAGGCAGAGGGCACTAGATTGCTGACGTTGTCCGTGGCAAATTGTGACAGTCCGCACACACACAAGACCACAATTATGGCAGAAGCATAAAAGCCCAAAATATATAATTTTCACTCCGATTTGAAGGATGATTATTTTTTTATCTATTCCAATTCAAAGTCCATCTGTCTCATCTGCAATGCGAGCGTGGCTTTATCGAAGAAGGGTAATTTAGGAGCGGCATTTCAAAACAGTGCACAAACGCTACGAGACGGAATTCCCTCCTAATTCTGCCCTACGCTCCCAAAAGGTGAGGGACCTGAAAGGACAGCTAAATGCACAGCAGTCCATTTTCACCAGGCCCAACAACAAGAGCAAGGCTGCTACCATAGCATCTTATCGTGTCAGTCACGTTCTTGCGAAACACATGAAGTCTTTCAAAGACGGCGAAGTTGTGAAAGAAGCATTCCTGGAGGCTGCCAACGCGCTTTTTGGGGACAGTAAAAATAACAGTATCATTTCAAAAGGTTTTTGATATAATACAAACTCAAGTTAGATACCGTTATTAATCAGCTGTACGTTTTAGTTTGTTTGAACTTATTCATTAGAATTATTGTACAAAATGGTATAAGAATGCAAACATTAAGATATGTTCTGTTTAAATTGATTATAGTCTATTATCAATTCAGGTTAAGAAACTAGTGTTGCTTGCATCCTATTTTAAAGGCATTTCTTTTTATACTCTACTAAAATGCAAGATTCCTGTGTAGCTTCAGATCTGAGTTGTCTTATTAGTAAGCCTAATTTATACTTTTGTAGCAACACTATTTTTATATAATGGCAAAGAAAGGGTTCAGTGTCTTTTCTTTTTTTCCTGTGTCATGTGGCAGCACTGTTCAATGTTTCTTAAAAACATTACCCACTGTAGTATGTGACGTGTGAATAAACTCCAACTCTGTATCAACAACACTGTTGTGTAACTTCAGTTAAATACTTGTATGTGTGTAGATTAGAAAGAGGTAAGATAAAGGATCTGCAGTATTTTATTAAGTATTAATCGTACAAAGGTCAGTTTTATACAAGTAGAAGTGTGTATTTACCTGGTAGTAGGCTGTCAGTAATGGCTACGCCTCTCTATTTGGACTGGTAGATCTCGGCAGACTGGCAACTTTAAAAGTAGCTCTCGGTTCAAAAAAGGTTGGGCACCCCTGCCCTACATGAAGGTGTGCATAATTATGATGATGCTCCTTAGTCTCATGCACAATAGTCCAAAAAACTAGATTTACATGACTCTGAAAAGTTAAACATTTAAAAAACCTTTCACAGGGATGCAGCACTCTGGAAATAGCTGAGATATTTGGGCGTGATCAAAGAACCCAGTGTTTCCCCTACCATTGTCTTGGAGGGGCGCGGGGCTCCGTTGGCGGGGCTCCGTTGGCGGGGCGCTGAAATTCAAGGTGTTTAAAAAAAAAAGAAAATTATAATTTTTTCTATAATGTTTTTTTTTATATATATATTAGGGCTGTCAGTCGATTAAAATATTTAATCGCGATTAATCGCATGATTGTCCATAGTTAATCGCGATTAATGGCAAATTAATAGCACATTTTTTATCTGTTCTAAATGTACCTTAGAGGGATATTTTTCAAGTTTTTAATACTCTTATCAACATATGAGTGGACAAATATGCTTTATGCAAATGTTTGTTTATTATCATTTGAACAATGACAAATATTCTCCTGAATATTAAACACAACAACCTCTGAACATTACAAATATTCGCCTCAATTCAACCTGGAACCTCTCTCATACAATACAATACTGTGTGTGTGTGTGTGTGTGTGTGTGTGTGTGTGTGTGTGTGTGTGTGTGTGTGTGTGTGTGTGTTTGTGTGTGTGTGTGTGTGTGTGTGTGTGTGTGTGTGTGTGGAGAGACACTGTGATGGATCGTTGGAGCTATGTGCAACTCAAGGCATATGCTCGAACGGGAGCTGCCTGGACGCTGCAATCATGTTGCTCTATCCGTGCTGAGTGTGCTGACTTTTCGTACAATGTCCCACTGTCTGGCTACCTGCATAAAGTCAAGTGCTCGGCGCAGTTGTCGGCGAAATGTCGCTCCTCTGTTTTCATTGAAACAGCTCCTTATATCCGTTAGCGCAGCTAGCTAGCACCAGATGCTAACAACAACAATACACGTAAGGTGGTGTGCGCGTTCTCGCTCGCTCGCGCCACACATTACACACACCCTCCCGGTCCTCCCGATGGCCAGTCCGGGCCTGCCGGTGAGCATGGAAGTGTGGTCTGCCGCAAGCGGGCGGCAGGAGCGGGGCTGTCAGCATCAGCTTGTAGATGGTATTTTAAACTCGAAGCGCTCTGCTTTTTGCGTTAATGCGTTATTAACGCATTTACTTGACAGCCCTAATATATATATATATATATATATAGCACCAAATTGCAACTAATCTATATCTACTGTCACTTTTCACATTGAACATGTGCTCTTTTATTAAATAAACTAAACTCTTTCATTTTAAGTTGTGAGTTTAGTGTTTTTGACCCTAAGAAACACTGATGCATTAATCAATAACAATAATCCACCCCCCCCGCGGGCTCCGGCAGCACCCCCCCCAAAGCAGTAAACCTAGGGGAAACACTGGAACCATCAAGCGTTTTATTGCTAGCCAACTTATGTAAACTCAAAAAGGGCCTCCCACGGAAATAAGACATTGCACTCAGCTGTTTGATTGTCAGATGATCTTTGCGAAAACATGCAGCGATGATTGCAGGCAAGAGAGAAACAGAAGAAAATGTTCGCAATGACGAAGACAAAGAATGGTTTCTGTACTTTCTGTTCCTGTATAGGCTGTACCGACAGTGAGTAGAAAGCGATGTAAAGTCATGTCAATAATCAGTTTGTTATACAGCAGTCAGACACAAAATGGTTCCTTCATGAACTTATGGGACGGATTCAAGCTAAAAACATACACAAATAAAAATAAGATCCTTAAAGTTCCCATGTCATGGCCATTTCTACTGATCATAATTCCATTGTTGAGGTATACTAAAATAGATTTATACTGTGCAATTTTCCAAACTCACATTCTCATACAGCATCTCTGTAAAGTATGTGTATTCACCGGTATTCACTCTCTGTCCTAAACGGCTTGTTGGAGCTCCTGCCCCCCCTCCCTGTGAGCCCAGTGTGCTCTGATTGGTCGCGACGTTGAGAGGCTCGTTGCTGCTCGCAGCTGCTGCGAGCTGCTGCGAGGAGCAGACAGGCTTCCGTGTCGGCGATACAGCGAAAACAAGCGAAACTCATCCTGAGCACACACAAACACTCACAGCCGAAGTAAGAACAATAAGTGTGGCTTGATATTGAGTAAGAAAAAGGTTTATAACGCTGTGAGCATGGGTCTGCGGAGAGCATTTCTCCACGATCCCAACGTAGTAGCCCGAAAAACGTTTACCCATTTAAACAGTCGTGGTAGATACCTTGTTTGTTTTAAACATCATACATACACAAACAACAATGAATACTTACAGGTTGTGTACCCGAATCTCCCGCTGGTCCAAACAAAGTAGGAACAGCATCGTTCTTCAGTGCCCTATGCTGTACATATCCGGCATGAATCGCTGAAAGGTTTGGGAAGCTTTGTTTCGTGAAAGGCTGGCAGAGCGTGTGGCCTCTGGGTATCCCCATGTCAGAGTACCCAGGAAGTAAACAATGGAAAATGAGAAATCTCCAACGAGGCGTTTTGGGGAGGTCTTTTCTGTGTTAGAGTTTTACTCCCTACAGCAGGGGTGCCCACACTTTTTCAGCTTGGGAGCTACTTTTAAAATGACCAAGCCCAAAAGATCTACCTACACGGATAAACTGTGGCGTGCTTACAGTTATGGCTCATTTCCACCGCAGGCCTCACTCGACTTAGTACGGTTTTGTTAGGCCTTGTTAGGCCCGGCTCACTTTAATGCTGTGCTTCCATTACAGTTTAGGAACAGGGGTAGTATCTATAGTAACGCAGTGTAGGCGGAGCCGTGACGTCATCTTCAGAAAAACAACATCAGCCGTTAGCTGTTAGCACTCAAGCTCACAGCTCCTCATATCTGTTCAGAAACTAGACAAAAGTACAAACCACAGACTGTCTGTGTCATGGCGAATACAGTCGCTGCTTTATTTATGTCTGTATAGGCCGTTTTTGTGAGTGTGGACGGTCGGAGCATATAGTGCGTTAGCTTAGCCGATCTCCATTCAGACAACACGCATTTTAAAAGGTTTTTCGCCTGCCGTCTGTCTGCAGACTTGTCAAAGCATTAATTCACGGTTTTTACTAACCGGTATCAGTATGTTGTTACTTCGGCATCATTTTGAAACGTGTATTACAATTAAATCACGGTCAAATATGTTCATCTTGTTGTAGTTGTAGCCCCCTTGCCAGCGATTCTCTCACTAGTTTAGCACATTCAGCCCGGTTGTTGGCCCGCTTGTTGGCCCAATAGAACCACGATTTTGTCGGGCCAGAAAAAAGGTGAAAAAGTAGCCCCGGGCCGGAACTAGGCCTAGTGGAAACGCAACCAAAAACGGGCCCGGCACGACACGGCACGCTTAAACCGCGCTCCGCGCCATGGTGGAAATGCGCCATTATATGCATAAGCGCATAATAGTGCGCCACATTTGCGCTTCAGGTGAGGTGAGGCCCCCTCATCACTGCATGAACCCGTATGGCACAATACAACTCAGACTGGCTTACCTGTACGTCAATCAAGTGGCAAATGCCATAGTAAGGTTGGATGATAGGCTAACTTTTAAAAAAAAATGAATTACATTTTTTTTTTTTTTTTTCAATGCGATGCGATCTACCCACACTACATTTGCGATCGACCGGTCGATCGCGATCGACGTATTGGGCACCCCTGCCCTACAGGGTGTACTTTGAGGGTTTTTGACTCTGCAGACCGTTGACATGCATAAAAACCTTCATAACACACAAGGGGACGGGTAATAACCGGAAAAGCATGACATGGGACCTTTAAAACACCCTTCTTTTTTGGGCAAAGGAGTTGTTTTTATTGTGAGTGGCTCCATGCTGAAATAACACAACTTCAGGGGGGTAGATGAAATAAAACTCTGAAGACAAAATATGCAAACACACTATTTTCATCTATGCTATGCAAAGCATGATTCTGTTTTATAAATCGCAATTATTGTGAAACTAAATTCTAGTGAGTGAAACTGGAGCCTGATGTTATTGTTTGTTTGTGTTTTTCTTGTTTTTTTATTTTTCCTTTTGTACATACAATCAGCACAGACCAATGGCACATTTTTATTGGCATAAATTATGTTTACCATTACTATATGACAAACACTGCTTATGGATTGTCAAAACTAAATAAAAAGATTTTTGATTTGAAACTGGAGCCTGAATTGGATTCTCACAGTTAGCTTTAAATGGAGTCATCTGTTTGCATATCAATACTCCACCGTGCTCCAGCAGTCTGTAGACCTGTTGATGAATGGCGGGAGAAATGCAATTCCACCGGCTATCTATCTTTGTTCCATCGGCAGGGCTTTCCAACAGTGCCACAGCAGCCGTCATTATCAACAACCTTTTAGCACGGCTGTGGATATAATGTTCTTAATTCATCATTTGGGTCTGAAAACTATCATCATTTACTGTCAGAATGGGAGGGAATTAGGGGTTTAGTTTATTGTTGTCACATAGCAACAGACTTTCCAAAGAACAAGACAAAATGATCCATTGAGTAAAAGGTCTGTCTAAATGCATTTATTCCCACTGTTCTGTTATTATAATGTCCTAATCAAGAGCAGAGGACATGCCAATATCAACCCTTTAAACTCTGCAACCGAAATGGTCCCATAGTGTTTACATTTGCGAATTTAGCTTATTGTGATATGATGATCTGCTTCATATCCCTAAAATCTATACAATTTAGAACAGGGGTCACCAACCTTTTTTATAAAAAAGGTTGGTGACCCAGCAAAATCACCAACGACCTACCAAAAAGATAAAACACTTGCATGTAATTTACGATAGAATAAATAGAATGGTTTTGAATAATAGATGAGAGTAAAATCTACGTCACTTTACAGCCCCGCCCACTTTTGGGGAAACCAACGCTGTCATTTGAACGGCGATGCAGCCTGAAGCCACAGAGCTCTTCTTTTACTGTCCTTTCTTCTTAGAGGAAGTACAGAAACACGTAACTCTGGATTTGTTTGAATGTTTGATGTGCAATAAACGACACAGCAGCTTTTTGGCATGATAAAACAATAATTTTCTGCCTCGCTCATGAGAGTAACAGCTGGCGAAATTACAGCCTCGCCTACTGATTTTAATTTAACCATATATCGAGCTCGATTCTCGATTTCAAATGTGTGCTCTAAAATTATATTTATAAATGACTATTATCATTATTATAAGCAAGACAATAAATGGCAAAGATATGTAGAAAATAAACTTATTTAAGATACGTTCATAACAAACGTAACGTGGGAGAAAATATGTTTCTAGAAGATATGTAGAAAATAAATGTATTTGAGATACGTTCATAACAAACGTAACGTGGGAGAAAATACGTTTCTAACGTAAATGAGAATGCAGTTTAGTTCTGTGGGAACGTAATTTTTAGGAGACAAGGTTTTAACAGCACTCGATAGCAGCGTCCATGGCAACCACCTTAGCAACCATGAAAACGTTGAATGTGTACAATTTCCTTCAGTAATCTTCGTAATAACTAGCAAACTAAAGACCATGTACATCCACTGCACAAATAATCTGAAATAACAACTCATATTTCTCGCTTCAAATGACAACAAAACGCATTTTAATGGCCAAACTAACCTTAAAATAGGCATTTTCCACCGAGAATAAAACGAAGGTCGGCCATGTTTTTTTTTCTGCTGAGAGAAAGTTGAAGATCACGTGACATAGACGCCAGCCATTGGAAATGAATGGTGAAAAAAAACGTAGGGATCCTACAATTTCAGAGGCGTTTTTGTAGAAATACTACGTCCCAAGTTGTGGACCAACGTAGTTATTACACGTTTAGATGTGAGACTGGGTTGGCTCAGCAGACTTCAGGGAGCCGAGGAGCTTCTAGGTAGCAGCCTGCTAGGTCCGATACTGCTCGCTAGCGGGCTAGGGACTCGTGAGTAGGAAAGAGCCAGCAGGTAGGCGATGACAACACAAAGATCAGTGTCGATTTGATGGAAAGATGCTGCTATTTTTGCTGATGACTGGCGTTTAAAATGTAGAGAGCCAGACAGGAGAGGTTCTGATCTGGACTAAAGAACAAGATTTTGGGCGGAGGAGCGGCGAACAAACAACGCCAGCACCCTCAGTGACCCGGGAAACACCTGCTATTCCTATGATTAATTTCATGCTCACCTCTTAACTTTTTCATATTTACTGTGTTCAGGCCCGGACTGGCCATCGTGAGGACCGGGAGGTTTCCCGATGGCCTGGCCTGTTAAGTGGCCTGCTGGCCTGAGGATTTTTGTTGTTGTTGTATGTATTGTGAACACAACGCTGCGCAAATGTGGGTCTGACTCTGCCTCACAGAGGGTGACTGGCTGTCTACATGATGTGGCCTGCCGACATGGCCACTTTCATACAGACCATACACTAAAGCCCTCAATTGGTCTCTGTGTGTCATTCAAGCTCGGGAGGGTGTGTGTATGTGTGGCGCGAGAGAGAGCGCGCGCACCGGTTACGTGTATTGTTGTTTTTAGCATCTTGTGCTAGCTAGCTGCGCTAACGGATATAAGGAGCTGTTTCAACAACAAGGTGGAGGAGAGTCTTCTCCTGTCAGACTGAGAGACTGATAACTACAGCTCAGGTGATGTAAAGGACTCTTGAGTGTTTAGAAAGTTAACTTAGTCTAAGTTATCTCTGTGGGTCTCAAACGGTTTGGTCACCATTTATGTAAACACATATTTCCATTTGAGGGGGGAGTGATAAGTAAAATATGCATGAATAATAAAAAAAAAAAATGTTAACTAGGTGAAAAAAGGTAAGATATAAACTTTTAAAACTTGTTGAGAGCTGAAATCTAGTCTTTGCTTCTGCCTCAAAGAGGAGCAGGGGGGAGAGGAGGGAGACAGGAGAGGCTGATTCAGGAGCCCAGACACACTCACAACTATAAATGAACCAAAAACAAATAAATAAACAAGTTTCAATGTTTTTTCATATTGGATATGGTATGTTATTGGTTATGGCCATGTTCTTATGATTTTATGATTATTTAAATGTATACAGTTCTGTTTCATATTGTTGGGGTGAAGCAGCCTTCAGTGGTTGAAGGTTCGAGCCCCCTCCGCTCCGTTCGTTTGATGAGTGGTCTGCTGTAAAAAGGAACGGCTCAGACGCAGAGATATGAGGTTTAACAATAAGCTGATTTAATGGTAAAAACAACAGTACAATATAACGAAGTACTTCGGGCCTTGGCTCTTACTACCGTGCGATGTACGTATCAGACAGTCAGACAGAAAAAAGGCCCCGAGCGTGCAGAATTCATAATATTTATGCCCACAAACGGAGAGGAGTTGTGTGGGAGGAGTTGTGTCGGTTGCTCCTCCCTAGGTGTTCATCCATTGGTGGACTCACTCCTGGGCGAGCCCTAGGCAGTGAATCAGAGTGAGTCAGCCATCGACGAGGTCTAAACAGCGAATCAGAGTGAGTCAGCCATAAGTGTGGGAACTTTGGATCTCCTGCGCCGCCGATCAGTCCCAGGTCATCTTTTATGGCAGCCATAAAATAAACAATTCTGGGTCGCACGGGGGTGAGGTACCAATCCTTATCTTCGTTTATCCTCAGCACCTGGCCGTACCACTCCGCATCCCAATCTTTCTCTCAGTACAATCTCTGCATAGACTCAATGGTGTCAGTTTTATTACCTTTCTCCTACAACCCCCCCCATGCTCCTATCCGGCCCATTAAAAACCCGGGGGGGGGGCGACTGGATCCTCTACATTCCTAAGTCAACGCACACACAATTGACCACATCAAACAAAACAAAATAAGAACACTTGGTCTAGTTTCATAAGTATACATTTTACACAGACAAAGTAATAATTATTAAAACAGGTTATAATTATTGGAACAGGTTATATAGGATATACAGGTTACTTTAATATGGGTGTTTCCATAGATCTATAGTCTCTTTATTTTCCCCTCAAAATGCACCAGATTGATGCATTTAACTCCAAAATAAAAAATCTTACCGGGGGAGCACGCCCCCGGACCCCCCTTAGAGGATTTGAGGTCCACCCCCACTTAACATATGTTCACATGAATAGGTTCCTAAATAGATTTGCACATTTTTTAAATAGTAACCCATGTCCATATATTTATTTTTGGGTAGTAGATTTAAACTATAGGGCTATCACTACGGGCAGCAACGCTGTAAATATTGACAAATAAATCCAGCAAAATGGCACAAAAAAAAAATGGTAGTGGCCTGGCTGGGTGTATAATTCCCGGCCTGACTTATTGTCCTAGTACGGCCCTGACTGTGTTTGTAGAGGAACTTTTTCCACCAATACTATTGTCCTTACAATGCGGAGGCCTTAGGTACTTTGTTTGCAATATCCCACTAACTTCAACCCCCCCTGATCCCCAGTATAATCCAGTACACTATGCCTACAGTTAGTTTTCCACTTTTGAAGCTAACCTTTCACTTTTAGTGAAACTTTGTCAATATCGTAGTTACAGTAAGTTTTGAGGCATTATTGAATTATTTTTGCTGGATTGTATTTTGTTATCTGATGGTAAGAATGAATCAAGGGACGTGCCCCTTCTAAATCCATCATCACGTACACCCTTCACTTTCTGCGCTGTGCAAATGGCTCCATGCATATACACATATGCGGATGATGTTCACTTCAACTTGCATTCTTTGGTACACAGAGACACATGCTAATGTGTGCACACCACAAACACTCAACATATGCATAAATAAAGGCACATATCAATATCGAACACACACACACACACACACACACACACACACACACACACACACACACACACACACACACACACACACACACACACACACACACACACACACACACACACACACACACACACACACACACACACACACACACACACACACACACACACACACACACACACACACACACACACACACACAGAAAGAGAGAACCCATCTGCTTGAAACAAACAAAATGGATGCATGCCCTTTGGGAGTCCTGGCAAATGAATACTGTTGACAGAACAATTAGCATCTTGGAGACAGGATAACCTTTACTCAATACATCATCTTTATTATTCCCGACCTTCATCCTCACTCCATGTTATAGTAGCCCTCGTTTGTGTGTGTGTGTGTGTGTGTGTGTGTGTGTGTGTGTGTGTTGTGTGTGTGTGTGTGTGTGTGTGTGTGTGTGTGTGTGTACAAATGCCTGCTTCTGAATGGCTGTACATGAGCATTATTTGGAGGTCATGTGCGTTAAGAACAGTGTGGAGCGGGCACCCGGAGGAACATGTGAAGTGTTTAATGTGGTGAAACAGGTGCAGCGAGACAGAAAGGGCAGCGCAGCCTCAGCTAGTAGGTTACTCACACTCTGACCCCACATCACAGAGCTGCAGCGCTGTGGGCGGGATGGACACATTGCTTTGTTTCCTTGTCCTTTTTCTCCTCCACATTCTCTCACACAGAGCAATTGCTTAACACCTTCTCTTCTCCAATAATTATTTTCACCTACGTAATAGCTTGCCGATGTTGGCGGAAATGGAGTTTCTTCGATCACGGCAAGGGGCTGTTTTTATTGTTATTGTTGTGGGAGGATTTTACTTAACGGTTTTACGAGGGCATGTCCTCCCCACAATTTCCAATGTATGACAGTTTGGCCCTTTGATTACCTCATACCAAGAATGTGGTGAAAAGATTGTCTTCCAGCCTGTTTGACTACTTGTGTTTCTTGCCCTGTTTGACTTTTACTCAGATTATCAATAAACGAAAGTGTTCTACATAGTGGACCTTACTAGAGATGGGTGAGTCCTGATTCATCCGGATCATTAACCCGGATCCTAGTAATGAGCTGGTCGTTACGAGTCTCCCCTCTCCATTAACCCGAGTCCTTTGAGTCCTACACCTGGTGACGTACAAATGAAAACTATAAATTGCGTCACTCGCTACTCTCCTTATAACATGTACAATCACATTACAACGTACCCCAGTCCATCTGCCTAGCCTTTAGCAAGTAGGATAGCTGCCAGAAGTTATCGTTTGGCTCAGGGGAGTGGACGCGGATCAGTGAAACTTCCTGCAGACTCGTGCGGACTCAGAGCCGTAACCGTAGCAGATCCAGAGATCCAGAGATCCAGGCAGACTCATCATGCACGTGTCAACAGCAGACTCAGATTCGCAAATCCTGACTCACTGAATCATGGGAACTTCCTTCACTTCCTGCAGACTCGTGAGTCGTGGGGACTCAGAGCCGTAGCCGTATAGCAGATCCAGAGATCCAGACCATACATCCATGATCCAGACTCGTCATGCACGAGCATAGCCGCGGGAACTGGGAAGTCATTTTACTTAGGGGGTGCGGACAAAAGTGGGGAGAGATTTCAACAACAGTAACATGAAGTTTTTCAAATGTACACCATTCGCAGCCCCGCCTCCAGCACCCCTACTTCCCGCGGCTATTGTGCACGAGTCAACAGCAGACTCAGAGATTCGCAAATCCTGACTCACTGTGCAAAACATAGCAGACTCGTGCGGACTCAGAGCCGTAACCGTATAGCAGCAGATCCAGAGATCCGGCAGACTCGTCGTCATGCACGAGTCAACAGCAGACTCAGATTCACCAAATCGCAAAATAACCCTTTTTTATTAAAGCAAAAGACACTGTGTAGCGGAGGTTAATGTAACGTTAGTTTAACATGCTCATGAAATGCAACAACTTTTCGGTTTCACCGGTAGGATTTCTACGCTCTTGGTGATGCTGACTCATATGACTCAAAGGACTTGTATGATCCGGATCTCTTCAATGACTGACTCAGAAGACTCCGAGTCCGTAAAAGGATCCGGATTTGCCATCTCTAGACCTTACCAAAGTAAAAATATCCCCCTGAAATAAAGTGTTTTTGATATTTGTTTTTTTATTTTTATTTGATTCAACATTTGAAGTCTTTGGAAATGTAATCTTAATAGGCGCTTTCACACCGCAGTACTTTTCCCACAAAGGTTCATGAGAACTCTTTAGTTCTCATGAACTAAGTGCAGATCACGTTCACACCGGAATAAGTCCCTGGGTGAGGATTAGGCAAATGAAGCCGCTGACGTCACTTCTTCTTCTTCTGCTTTGGGTTTACTGGCAGGCCGCAAACAACTTCACGGCGTATACTGCCACCCGAAGTCCCCGGACGGAAGTCCCCGGAGTTGGGGACTGGCTTCAGTAGACACCTCCTCATCTCCACCGCTCCCATGTTTTCTTTTGTGTTGCCATAAGTTAGACTCTCTGCGTTTCTGTGCTGGGCTAATGCTAATAATGCTAATGCAAGGATAATAAAATGGCGGCTTCACAAAACTTTTTGGGAGTTTTACGGGGCGTGGTTTGCATTCCGCCCAGCCAATCAGACATAGGAACCTTTTTCTCCCACCAAAGTAACTGCTCTCTAGCAGGGACGGAAAAGGGGGAAAAAAGGTTCTTGTGAACTAATTTTAGTTCCGGCTCTTTTTGGTGTGAACACGACATTTCGGAACTATATCGGAACTAAAGTGGGAAAAGTACTGCGGTGTGAACGCGCCTAATGCTGTTTTTGTTTCAAATAGAAAATTGCATTTTAATTTTAACTGCGAGTTAATTATTGCTTGCATATAAGGTAAATTAGGCAAACATTTTTTACTGCATTTCATTTTTATTAATTTAACTTTAGAGAAATGTCCGTTGTTTGGCAGGATACGTTTTTGAAAATTAAATGTCAATTATTCTTTTATACAAATTGTTAGAAAATTGCATTTAAATTTTTTGACTTAAAGGTGGGGTAGGTAATTTTGGAGAAACCAGCTTGAGTGCGCTAGAATTTGAAAATACACAGCTGGAAAAAATCTGCCACTTCCTTACAGAGCCCCCCCTCCAACACACACGAACGCGCACATGACCAATGAGGGCACGAGATAAGTTTGTGCACAGATGGAAGGCTGACAGGCAGGTAGGCCATCCAGTTATTTTAGCCGGGCCGACAGGGAAAGCGGGCCGTAAGGATCAGGGCTTACCTGCTATCTCTACGTGGAAAGCCCCCTGGCCTCAATAGCAGTGGATGCTACGCTGCCCCGATGACTAGGCAAAGATGGCTCCTCCGCGTCATTCCAGATGGCCGTTCAGTGAGCCTACCGGAGCAGGTTCATTTTCACAGGCGGATACGCAGAGGTGGCGTGGATCACAGACACCTTCGCCCACTGGATCGTACTCAAAAACCGGGAAGAGAGGAGCTAACTCTCCGCCTGGCACTCATCAATGCTAGATCGCTAGCTAACAAGACTTTCCTGCTCAATCACTTTCTTAAATCCCGGGATTTGGACTTTATGTTTCTGACTGAGACGTGGATTCGTGCTGGTGAGTTAACAGCTTTTTCTGAACTTCTTCCTCCTGACTGTTCATTCATCAGCACCCCGCGGACCACCGGTAGAGGTGGAGGGCTGGCGTCGGTCTTTAAATCCAGCTTTAACTGCCTTCAAACTCCGTCGAACAGCTTCTCCAGCTTTGAACTGCAACTTTTCGAACTACACTTAAAACTTCCAGTTCTCTGTGCTTTGATCTATCGCCCTCCGAAGTTCAATAAGGATTTTATTCAGGAATTCTCAGAATTTGTAGCGGGGGTTATCTTGAACTTTGATCGACTTTTAATCATTGACGATTTTAATATTCATGTGCTGTGATTTCCGACCACTCGTCAAAGATTTTATGAATCTCATTGACTCTTTTAATCTTACACAGTCGGTTAAAGTGCCAGTGAAGTGCATTTTTTTGCGCCAAAATGAAATGGCAGTTTCATTTCTTACATATAATTGTACCTGTTCATGGCTAAAATAATTTTTTAGGAAGTGCGAGGGACGAGATAAACATCGCAAATTTTTCAGAGTCTGAGCCTACCGCTGCTGCAGACGATAGCGGCTGTGACGTCACAAGATGGGCCCAGTTGTGATTGTAAACATGGCGGAGACTTCGGAAAGTGATACTGGTGCGAGAGAAATGAGTGATTTTGACAGCTTTTCGGACAGGATAGATGAGGAAAGTGGCCATGGAAGTCAATTTAGTTGAGGACAATATTTTGTCATAGATCTAGAGTAGATCTACACACAGGATTGGCCATCACCTGATCATACATTCATCTGTTCATAGCATGATGCAACATTCATGTTCACATGCAGTGTTGTGCTAGTTACTGAAAACCAGTAACTAGTTACAATTACTAGTTAATTCACTACTTACACCAAAAAGTAATGCGTTACTGTGAAAAGTAACTTTTTAGTTACTTAAAAAAGGGCACCCATTAATGCCCTTATACTGTAGCCTTCATTTCAGTACTGTTATTGCATCGGAGAATAATACAACCTGTTGATCAACTTGACATGCATTTGCATCACTGAACTCTGCTAAGCAATGTGATCTATACAAACACAAACACAAAGATATGTTTCAAAGTGCCAATCCAGCCGCTGTTGCTTAGGTGGAGGTGGAGTGGCGTCGGATGAGTCTGGGTCTGTGGTCTTAGCTACTAGCTTCGTCCTAGCATTGTTTCTGCAGATGTTTCAACAGATTTTAATTGCTGTTTTGGGCAGTCGATAGGATCTTTGACCCGCCAAGACACAACTTACATTTAACTAAAACGTTCTTTTCTTTGTGCTCGACAAAAGTGAAATAGTGAGAATATCTCCAGGCGGAGAAACTCGACTTGAGCTCTGCCGCCGCCATGATAGTCTTGTTAGTAGACACAAACACAGTGGCCTTTATTTTTCATAAACAATCTACGAAACAATAACACCAGCCACTCACCTTCATCTTTTGGTAACAGAAACATCGCCACTTCGGCAGAATTGACATTACCACAGCCAGCGGCAATGCATCGCTTCCCGTGTGTTTTTCCTCCCTTTTTCTTCACTGTCGCCTCCATTGTCAGGTTTCCTCGATTGGCAATCACTTCCAGTCGACTGCGAAACACTTTCCAATAAAATACTCGCTCAAAAACGTTGGTAAATTCCACTTTGAAACAGAGACAAAATGAACGGTGGTGAATGTAAACACTTCGGCTGAGCCCATCTTCTGACGTCACGCAGTAGATCGCAAGCCACGCCCACGAAGGCGGAGGTTTCCCAGCGGAAAATTCCAACTCGTCAAATTCGTTGCTATTCCAACATCTTTTATATGGGTTCCAATGGACAATTTTGGTCATTACTATACGTATTAGCATAACAGATCATGCACCGGCGCACACTTCACTGGGTCTTTAATGACCCGACACATGAGAAGGAACACACACTGGACCTTGTGTTGTCTCATGGTTTAGATGTTTGTATCAGGGAAATGTGTGACACTGGTTATTCGGAACATTTGCCTGTGTTATTTAGACCATCCAGAAAACGCGATTATGCGATCGCATAATTTACCGCATAATCAGCAAAATGGCACAGATTTTTAAAAGGGCGCATATATATTAAAAGGGCGCATAATCCCCGCATTTTTCCACACAAAATTGAGAAAAAAAAAAGTTAACTCGTCTTGACGTGAAGTAGTGATGATGATGATGATGATGATGATGACGCGACGTCATCAGCTCGCGCATCACAGAAGGTAAACAACACCGTAGAGTGAACGTGTGGAACTCACACGAGAGAGAAAACACCAAGATGAAAAAATCTAATCCATCTCATTTACCGACGAACATTTCTGCTAAAGACCAGGCAAAGCAGTACCCCGATGTCTTGCACGAAAGTGGGGGGAAACTATTCTGCACCACGTGCAACTGTGTGTTGGAGCATAAGAGAAAATTGACCGTGACGACCCACTTTGATTCATTCAAACATTCGAAAATGCTTTCTGCTGCTGCGGACAAGAAAGCCAAACGACTCACGTTCACCGAGGCATCAACCTCCAAAACCCTTTCGAGGGCTACAAGAAACGAGGTGAGTAGCCTACAAGATTGAAGCTGGTCAGATAACGAACGAGTAAATGAAAACAGAATGAGGCGGAGAAGTGTGTGTGTGTGTGTGTGTGTGTGTGTGTGTGTGTGAGAGTGAGTGTGACTTGTTTATCATAGGAACTCTTTAAAAGGGCTCCCTTTCATTCAGTAGTAGCCTAGTCAAGTGTGGGAGAAGAATCACCTTTTTTCCGCTTCCCGCATATTTCGCAACTTTTTGCATATTCCGCAACTTTCCGCATATTTCGCAACTTCCCGCAATTTCACCGCATAAAATCACATAAAAACCCCGCATGTTTAATCGCATAATCAAGGATTTTAGCCCGCATAATCAAGGATTTTTGCCCGCGTTTTTTCTGGAGGGTCTAGTTATTCACTATGGTGCTGCCTTGCTCTCAAATTGACTCGTGCGTTCCGGAGCGCCGCCTACGTGCACTGAATCCTCTGACAGCGTCACAGACTTGCACGGATATTCTGGACCTGATCGCTCCATTCACGGCCAGACGCCCTAAACCTGTGACTGAACCGTGGATAACTGACTCTACTCCCGCCCTGAGACGCGCTTGTAGACGAGCAGAGAGGAGATTGAAGAAGGATAAACTTCACGTCTCCTAGGGGATTTTAAGAGACGGTTTAAGCGAATATCAGAGGGCTGTTAAATGTGCAAAAACAAATGTAATTTCAAATCTTGTGTCCAACAACAGAAATAGGCCACAGTTCCTTTTTACCACTCTTAATTGTCTTTTAAATCCCTGTAACTCTCCCTGTGTTGTGCCATCACCTACTCTATGTGAAAAGTTCCTTTCATTTTTTAATGATAATGTCTTGGCCATCAGATCTTCACCTCCTCCTCTCACCTTAGACCCAGCTGTATCTCCTGTGTGCTCAGCTGTCTTCGAGCAGTTTGACCTGGTTTCACTGTCCGAGTTATCGGATGTGGTTAAAAAATTGAAACCTTCACAATACCCCTTAGACCAGGCATGGGCAAACTAAGGCCCGCGGGCCATATACGGCCCGTTGGGCTTTTTAATCCGGCCCGCCGAATATTGGTACAAAATTGTCCAAATTATAGTAAAGACCGCATTCATTTTGCCTTTTTCCTGCAATACCCGGCATTTCAGTTGATCCCACTAGATGGCGAACTCTAGACACAATTGACCTTTGCTGGAGTCGGCTTACATTGGAGGAGGTCGAGATTAACCTGAGCAATAACAGTTCATGGCGAGTACAGCGAAATACAAGTTGTAACAAGCAGTAGCGCTGAGCAAAGTGACTAGAACGCGACCACACACTTATTAAAAACACTTATATAAAGTCAAGCAACACTAACCAGGCTTAGTGTGATTCTGTTTATTTTACCTTACTTTAATGACCATCCGTTAACTGTTATTGACCATTGTGAAGAGCGGGCAGACGTTTTCCTGTTGTTTTGTATTATTGCAGCTATCGGATGGAATCAATACATGGGCTCCATGTGGCCATCACAAGTCAAATCATAACGAAAACTACGCCGGTAAAATATGCGTGTAGAAAACGGCTTATGCCACAATATGATAGCAACAAGTAGTCAAGATAGTCTGATTAGCTTCGGTTGCTATGCTAACATCACCTGTAGAATGCCAGAGAAACTTTCATAACAGCGTCAATTCAGACTGAAACACATTCACTGATGGGGATATTTAGCAGCTGCTTGTGTGACAGTCAGACAGTGAATACTTTACAGCGGCCGCTGCCACGAGTTAACAGTAGAATAAACTCTGGTGGACGAGCAGCGCTCGGTAAATGCTGCTGAAACACATTAATAAACAATACACCACGGCACTCTGGAGAAAAGTATAAGGTTGGAGAAGTCGTTCTTTAATTTAATCTGGCTTCGTATGATTAAAAACTACCCGACGCAGTCCTCTATTGATGTTGTTGTGAGCGGTGTTGCGGAGAACATCAGCGACGTAAAACGCCGTGTGGGTAATAAGAAGGCACGTAAATGGTTACGTCATGACGCAAACGATGACGCAATGACACAATAATTCACCTTTGAACCTAATTCACCTTTGAACCTGCATCTGTAACAATGAGTGGACCAAAGAAAAGAAAAGTCGACATTGAGTGCAGAGTGTTTAATGAGGAGTGGACAGCTAAATATTTTTTCACCGATCTGCTACTGGCTCGGCCCGTCTGACACATTTTAAAACTCATAGTGGACCCCAAGCAAAAAAGTTTGCCCACCCCTGCCTTAGACAGTATTCCTCCCAGACTACTGAAATACGTTTTTACTACTATTGGGTCATACATTTTAACTTTGATAAATATCTCTCACCTCAGGCTGCGTTCCAACCTTTTTTAAACACGCTGTAGTGCAGCCTCTTGTAAAAAAACAGAACCTTGATCATTCTGTTCTCTCCAACTTTAGACCTATTTCTAAGTTTCCCTTCCTGTCTAAAGTCCTAGAGAAAGTGGTTTTAGTGCAACTGCAGTCGCACCTTGATTTTAACTGCATATCAGAAAAGTTTCAGTGTTAAAGGGGACCTATCATGCAAAATGCACTTTTGTACGTCTTTTATACATGAATATGTGTCCTCGGTGTGTCAGGGAACTCACCAAGTGTCAGAAAACACAACCCTCTCTCTTTTCCTCCATACCCAAATCTCTAAAAACGGGGCTGCAACGGAGGTGATACAGACTGATACAGATTTGAAATGTTTCTCACATCAGAAAAGCGGTTCTCCGCTTATATGGCCAACTCTCCACCTATCAGGAGGAGACGGCCACAGCCATTGCCGCTCGAAAGCGCTGGAGACGCTGTAGTACATATGCCAGGCCTGTAAGTGGCGCTGTAGTCTGCCACAAAAGCAGCGAAGAAGACTTCTCAGATTCAGCCCTTGCAAAAACAGGGCTGGAAAGAGCAACGAAATGAGGCATGGCTAAAATGCATGATCCGTTTGGTATTTTGAAAAAAAAACTTCACAGACATGTTTTATATAGGTATGGCCCTACAATATATTATTAGAATATAGCATGATAGGTCCACTTTAAGTTTTAAATCACGCCACTGCACAGAAACTGCTCTAAGAGTTTTTAATGATCATATTTTAACTGCTGATTCTGGGAATTCCGCTGCGCTTGTGCTTTTAGATTTGTCTAATGCTTTTGATACCATTGACCACGAAATAATTTTACCACACCTTGAACTGTGTGTTGGAATTAAAGGTCACATCCTAAAATGGTTTCAATCATATCTGTCAGAAAGGACCTGTGCATCTTGGCCAGTATTCTTCAACTGCAGCCACACTAGTCCCTCAAGGTTCTATCCTAGGCCCCATTTTGTTCAGTCTGTATTTACCAGAGGTGGGAGTAAGTCCTACATGTGCAAGTCATGAGCAAGTCTCAAGTCTTGACCTACAAGTATCAAGCAAGTCCCAAGTCACTGTGGTGAGAGTCAAGCAAGTCAAGTCAAGTCATTGCTCAGGTCAAGCAAGTCAAGTCAGACGAAATTCTGATGAATAAGCCCAGTTTCCGCATTTAAATCAGTTAAAAGACAGTGGTTATGAAAATGGATTTAACCCACACTATGATCTTCATTACATACACAGTTAATCATTTGAAATCTAATTTAGACCGATGACAATCCTATTAGATTAATATTAACCCTAGAACTGCAGACAATATAGCTAGGACTCAATCAAAAAGTCTGTTCAAAAAGGCAGAATTCCAGGTAAGAAAATCATATATGGCATTTGCCAATACACATACTTAATTTAAATTTCTGTTAACAATAGAACCGCCAACAGCATCAGCACCAACATAGATATACTTTTCAAATCATTTAATTTGTTCCTCTTCATAATTTCCTTATAAACTAAGTAGGACGATTTAAAACTCAGTTAATTGGTTTCATTTAGAAATTGCTTCAGTTTATCATAACAGATCAAAAAGTTCAGATTCATTTTTACAATAAATCAAGGAATGATGCGCTTCTACAAACAAAAATAACATAATTAAAACATTGAAACAAACTACTAAAAGTAGATGAACTACATTGTTCAAAAGTTTACAGTAACTTCTGATAACACGGAAAATAAACGAGGCATCTCTTTTCCTCTCTCCCTCTCCTGACAGCCCTCAGTATCAGGGTCAGTACAAATGAATCCCTTGGAGGTTCTAGTGTTAATTTACCGTTTTGTCTTCTCTTTGCAATGCTTAATCGATTTGAAAGCAAGTCTAACGTAGCTTAAACTTAACGTTAGCTTTCTAGCTAACACAACACATTCACGTACCTTTCTCTGTGGGTTTTTTGTAGTGACGAATGAAGTTGGATGTTGTGGTGGTCGTGTCACTGACCTTTATGCTGCAGACCCTGCATACTGCTGTTCTCTTCTTATTAGCGTCATCGACAACATAATCCTTGAATCCAAACTTGACTATTTGTGGAGTAACGCTAGCCGCTGCCATGTTAACTGACAATCCTGCCTTCTAGTGGGTTGCCAGGTTTGCACGCATGGCGCTATAAATCACCCAATAACGTTTCGAAAAAAATAACGTAATATCTCAATACAAAAACAAACGCAAATATTTAATAAAAAAAAGTCCTTTCAAGTCATCTGTCTCAAGCTTAAGTCAAGTCTCAAGTCATGAATACCAAGTCAAAGTCAAGTCAAGTTTGTTATCAATGTTAGTCAAGCAAGTCTCAAGTCCAAAAATATGCGGCTCGAGTCTGACTCGAGTCCCCACCTCTGGTATTTACTACCTCTGGGGTAAATTTTTAAAAAGCATAACATTTCGTACCATTGCTTTGCAGATGATTTGCAGGTATACCTGCCTATAAAAGCAAATAAGGAATCTAGGATTGCCTTGCTTAGCTGTCTGAAAGACATTAAATCATGGATGGAAATCAACTTCTTGAGTCTCAACGAAAACAAGACAGAGATTTTAATATTTGGACAGTCAGCCTGGATGGCTTTTATAGTGTACTCGGCCCCCTAGCCTCCTACAGCCGTCATCTTTGACAACTGTTTTACATTTGACAAACAGATAAGCTCAGTTGTCAAGACAAGCTTCTTCCAGCTGCGGCTTCAGGGGAAGGTAAAAGCCCTATCTTCCTAGTAAGGAATTTGAACGGCTAATCCACCTATTTATAAAGTCTCGCTTAGACTATTGTAACTCCCTGTATATTGGTGTTGATAAGTGTTTGGTCCGTCGCCTGCATGGTCCAAAATGCGGCTGCACGCCTTCTTACAGGGAAGAGAAGATATTACCACATCACACCTGTTCTGGCAGATCTTCATTTGCTTCCTGTCAGTTACTGTTAGGATTTTGTTTTAAACAGGACCCAGGTGCAGACAATGACTTAAGATGTTTAAATGATTTGATGTTCGGAGACTCAGGCAGCTTTGGAGACTATGGAGGTCCGGAGTGGAGGCAGGCAGTTCAGGCTGGACTGAGAACAAGGCAGGCAGGTATGGTGAAGGGAGAAGCAGGCAGGTTGGCTGGAAGCTCTGGTGGTCGATGGCTGAGGGATCGCACTGGAAGCACAAGGAGAAACTAGAGAATGCAATTCTCGAAGAAATTGCTAGTGGGAATGCTTTATGCTGAAAAGCTGAGGCTGAATTGCTATGCTGAAATGTAATGTGTAAGAAGAAAGTGAAGAATTTAGATTGAAATGATACATGAACACTGGGGGCTTGAATGTGTGATGAGAGAAGAAAAGAAAGTAAAATGGCTTGGAAAAGCAGCAGAATATTTGAACTGCAAACTATTGAACTAACTTGATGGCGAATGATCTGTCGCCATGGCAACGGTATTTGATGACACCCCATAATACGCTTAGATATGTTGATCGCTGCATCGTTACCAAACCTGTGAAGTTTTGGGCTGTTTGGAGCATTTTCACTGAAGTTATGAGAAAACCGTGTTTCATAGTGAGCATTGTGTTGCCATGGCAACGGCATTTGAAGAAATATCAAAACTGTCCCGTAGATGTCTTCACGGCTGGACTGTTAGCACACATACAGTACAGTGAACATACTAGAACCAAAACCAGGGATTGACATTAAATATTTAGAAATTCACATTTTCTTGTCAAAGACTTGTATTTACATAACATAGAGTGGGAAGCTTCCCCATTATGTAGGAATTATATTTAATTCAAATAAATGTGGCAAAGGCTCAAATTTGTTGAACAACACATTTGTAACAGTTTTGTTAATCGACCAAAAAATATGAACAGTTGGAAGATGAAAAATGGGATTATTATTAGGATTATTTGTAGGTCATTGAAAAGTAGAATCATTTAGAAAGATGTGAACATTGAAGTTTCTATTTTAGAAAAGCTGACACTGTAGTGCATCGCTGGTTGGCATAATTACAAGCGGAGAACTGAGTAACTTGAAGTCACAGCAGACATAACAACAGCCGGTGTTTCTCGTGAGTGTTTTCCCCGGGAAACAAACAACACACACACACACACACACACACACACACACACACACACACACACACACACACACACACACACACACACACACACACACACACACACACACACACACACACACACACACACACACACACACACACACACACACACACACACACACACACACACACACACACACACAACACACACACACACAACACACACACACACACACACACACACACACACACACAAAAATATTTTCCTTCCGTACTAATTTCATCATTTGCTCCGCTAATAATCAATCAGATCGATGGATTCCAGAGAAGAGGAAACTTTGAAGGCCTTTTTCTCAAAATGATGACTCGGTGACAGTCATTATATAATATGACATAATTTGCTTAATATTTGGAGTACAAAAACAATCCTGATATCATTAGAAAGCTAGGAATCTCCTCTTTCCAACAGTGTATACAACTCAAAATGTGTCTTCGGGTCAATGCGACTGATTTCGATAGAGCAGGTCACATATTTGAGCTAACGATGTGTCCAGAGATCAAAGGTCTCCATGGTAATCAGTGAGAGGAGAGCATTTTCATTGTTCTGAATGAGAGATAAACCTGTTACATGTGAACGTTTGGTTGAAGAACCAGTAACGATATCGGTGAAATTTCAAAGCGTTAAGCATGTCAAGGAACTTTAGCATCTGAAGTGTACTTTTTGTGTACTTTCGGGTTCATAATGTGGCCTTTTTGGCAGATTAACTAAAGGTGTGCGGCTGCTGTGGGGGGAAAGGTGAGGCTGAACTTACAATGGGTTTAAATGGAGACATGTTGAAAGTTTGTCATTCATGCCCTCCAAGAGGCATTTTGTTTAATTATTTTGCTTAATTTTTTTTATCTTTCAAGCTACGAGATGTTTTCCTACGTTTGTCATGAAAAAATTATGTCTCAGGAATGTAGGGTTTGGGAATTATGGCAGGTTTAAAAGAAAATATGAAGGCAAAATTAAATCTCTCCTCCACTCTAGCTGTGACATCACGCACTCTAAAATCTGAAGAAGGCCTCTTTACCAAGGTCTGAACAATGTTTAATATCTCTAAAAGTACAAATCAGATTTAAAAGTTGTGTTACACGAATAATGTCAGAAAGATGTGTAACATTTTAAAGTTGGAATGAGGTTTCTGAGTGAAAGTATGAAGGAGCAGTTAGCAGTTGAAGAAGGAGCAGTTAGCAGTTGAAGTTGCATGAAGATTGTTGAAGTCTGAAGAGTTTCTCATTGACTTCCATGTTAAAAATGTGATGTATTATGGGATGTATCTCTGGAATTATGAAAGTTATGAATGATAAAAGTAATAGCCATCGATTCCCGACCGAGCTGAACGTTTTGATGTTTGAACGGAGTTTCTGCGATGTTCAATGTGGGAGGAGAAGTCGCGCAAAATAACCCGGCGGAATATAAAGAATTTTGTGCGTAGCATAACAGATAGTTGGAATGCTGTGTCAGCATTCCCACTAAACTACTTACATAAAGTACAGGAAAACACTCAGACAAGATAACTGAACTGAGCAGCCAGGAGGATGCAATACCACTGGTGTAGAAAACAATCTGGCGGTGAGTTGCTGGGAGACTGGAGTAGATATGCTGTGTCATGATTGGATTTGATGGGGACAGCTGAGTTGGTCGGCCAGGTGAGTGCAATCAGGCTGCTGCCTGCAAGGGAAACCACACCCACTCCACACAACACAGGGGAACAAACAGGGACACACAGGGACACAGTTTGGGCCGTGACAGTTACAGGATCCAGTTCAAGTACTTACTTGTTGTTTTTAAATCATTGCATGGACTGGCACCACATTACCTGTCTGAGTTGTTGCACCCCATGCTCCAGCTAGAGCATTGCGCTCAGCTCAGCAGAATATGTTGGTGGTTCCTCGGTGCAGGTAAAAAACCTGAGGTGACAGGGCTTTCAGTGTTGCAGCTCCAAGACTGTGGAACAGCCTCCCAGTACATATCCGGACTGCTGAGTCTATTTAACTTTTTAAATCTCAGCTAAAAACCCACCTCATGGCACTGGTGTTACAACCCGGCTCGTGGGCTGCAACATAAAGCTGGGAGGCGAGACTAGGGTTGTGAATAATAAAGACGTTTATTTTCATAAACAATATGATCACGCGGCACCAGCAACAGATCCCCGCGGCTTGCCCGGAGAGAGAGCCCAGAGAAGTCCAGAGACGTATCCGGCTTGGCTCCTCTTCTATTCATTCCGCAGGTGTAGCTCATCAGGCAGGTATCCTCATCCGGCAGATGCAGCTCATCAGGCACTGGAACCTGTAAACACCCACAAACACACTCTGCCCTCGACGGCACCCCACGTGGTGTGGAGGGGTCGTCACACTGGCTTTTAATACTACACTCTAAAAAAGTGTACTTGATAGTTGTTGAAGTAACTTAATACATTTAATAAATCTGATTCAGATTTCTGCTTTAGAGATTCCAATGTACTTTTGTGGGTTATATTCATGTGAATTTTTTGTTCGTTGACTTGACTTGCTATTTTGTTATCAGTGAAAGCAAATCAATCAGTTTCTCTCACCTAACGTGCGTCTGACGTCATGACGTCAACGTCTTTGCCAGATCTTTCCACCGTCACATGCGCGCCTTTTTCTCTTGAAACGTTGACTTCGACATAGGTAAGTGTGATTCAGACAAGTTATATTTCTTATATAAAAATAATGTACAATGTCAGATATAACATGTTCCACCTGAATTGTTTAAATGTTGTTGCAAATATTTAGCCTTAACGTTAGAAAACTGAAGGAACCAAGCTATGACGCACTGGCCCCACTGTTAGCTAAACCGCTAGCTTTAGCTCAAACATGACGATATTTGGTTACTTGTGGTTGGAAGCCTACTCTCTTGGTTTAATACTGTCACTGAAATGTGTTAAAGTTATTCATATTGTGTACTGGCGTAGCTGCTTATTACCAAATTAGCGCAAACTAATGCGCAAACTGGGTCATGTTAAGGCTAGTACTATCGTTATTAGTACAGTAGCTTGTCACCAAATTGCACACGTTTTTTTTTTTACTACTTCGGCGTGGTGTGTGTGTGTGTGTGTGTGTGTGTGTGTGTGTGTGTGTGTGTGTGTGTGTGTGTTGTGTGTGTGTGTGTGTGTGTGTGTGTGTGTGAACGGTTTAATGTAGTGTCGCCACCGTTGCGTCGAGTGTAATTATAAAGACGATACGGCATCACCGAGCTGCAGTGAGGGGGCATGTCACGCTGGTGAAAGCCCGGTGATGCATCCGGCTGACGAACATAGAACTTAACCTCGCTGTGTGGGAGATGCAATAATAATTTGTTGTGCCGGTTGCCTCGGTGGCGCGACTGCCTTCTTGTTTGTGCTGGAAGTGATCGATGCGGCGTTGATAAAGCCTCATGTATAGTAGCTCGGTGGTTAAAGCGTTGTCCAGCTCTGTGTTGCTGTGCTAATGTGCTAATAAGAAGCCCTGTAGTATGATTTGCTGTTGCTGATAAGACCATTACTACGTTCGGGGTAATAATACGTGACTGTGAAAGCTTAACAACGAATAGAAATGTCCCCCCTAATATAAATGTATTTATTTTTCTTCTCATGATTTCTTATGCCTGACCGGTGGTGGTTTCTTCAGGCTTGGACACATCGTATTGGACTACTACATCTAAAGTGCGTCTGACGTCAACGTCTTTGCCAGATCTTTCCACCGTCACATAAGCCGCCTTTTTCTCTTGAAACGGTGACTTCGACATACGGTAAGTGTGATTCAGACAAGTTATATTTCTTATATAAAAATAATGTACAATGTCAGATATAACATGTTCCACCTGAATTGTGTAAAGACGATACGGCATCACAACGCAAAGTGCAGGTGATTATAGGACAAAATCCACAGTTTTGTTTTCTGTGGAGTTATTCATTTCAGAGTTTAGCCAAAGCTAATATGCTATTTATTTTGACCTACAAAGATACTCCCAGTAAAGCCCACCTTTTTCCACCTTTTATCCATCCTTCCCCACTGGTGCCAATCTGGAAAGCCTAGAAAAAGAAAGACTAGAACTTCTGACAGACATCAGGATAAGGAACAATAATAGGGTCATCGCAGACAAAATGGCTCACACGTTCGCCTACAGACGACAGGAGGTGGTAAACCAAGAGCCAGGAATCAAGGACTTCAAAGACAGGTGGCCGGCACTGTTCCAACAAAAAGAGGTAATAATCTAGTCTGTATCCATTTTTTAGTAAGCTTTTATCCATTCATCATAATATGGTGTGGTAAAGATTATGTTTAACACTGTGTTTACTGACAGAATTTACATTTTTAGTTTGTTATACTTTTTGCCAGTGTGTAGGCATGCTTAGTTTAGTTTAGTTTATTTTTTTATTTTTTTTCGAGCGTGTAAAACCGAAGAAAATACAAATGAAACAAAAGGTGATACAGACATGATACAGTACTATACAAATGAATGCAATAACAAAACGAAACATTTAATTAATAATTGAATAATCTGTAGTGTCATTGTCTGATATCAATAAACAACAAAGCTTTAGCTAATTACATGTCCGAAAAGGGGTCTGAAGAAGTTTACACTTGCTTCAATGGTTCTTTTTTCAAATGTTAATTGTATACAGACTGAGTCCAATTGAATTTTTATGAATTTACACACTGTCATTTTTGTATTATTCTTTCATAGATCAATGCAGAGTTCCAGAGGATAATGACCATTCCTCTTGAGGAGAAGTTCATGGCCCAGTTGGACATTCACTCAAGTCAGCTAATCACAGTCATCCGTGCCAAAGGAGGATCAACAAGTCAAAAGACTGCTGACATCATGGACATTTTTGACCAGGTAAATCTGCATTGTCAAATGAGTCCTTGAAAGCTAAAAGGGATACATTTTGTGTATCCTTTTATAGATACATGGGGAGGGCAACCGTTTTTTTATGAAACTCTGTAACTAGGAGTGTCCATTTGTTTCTAAATAAAGTGAAGGATTTTAGCTGTAACGGAGCTTACACACGGCGGCGTGCGTTGAAACTTCAACGCTTCTGCCCATTCACTTTGAATGGGGTGTCACGCTTTGCCGAACTGCATTGTGGGAGCAAAGCGTAAAGCAAAGCGTAGTGAATCATATGCCAGTACAAGCTCTAGCCAATCCAACCGCGTGCTTGTGTGTCCGGGGCGGGAGATTCATGTGATTGGTTGTTGGTCGAGCGTCAGACACGCCTGTCGGCAAGCTTCAACGCACGCCGCCGTGTGTAAGCTCCGTAAGAGTAAGGAAATCTGTCAATAGACATTTTGAAAAATAAAATTAACCGAAATAATGTTGTCCTAGACTGAAGACATTCATCTTCGGAGGGAGTGTGTCCTGAGAGCCCTCATTATCTTCCTGGGAGAAGATCCAGATGAGCTGATCAAGGAATATCTAGTAAGTTTGAACTGTAATTTGCATGTCAGCACAGCTTGTCAAAGGCACACGTGCTAATATATATTAGATTGATATTAATGCTGTAAAAGGGACATTTCTCTACTAAAATAACACCTGTCCGTGGACATTTGACATCATGTAAGTTTAAAGCACCTTTGTGGTTTTCCATTTCCTCATAGCACTTTAACACCACGTTCACATTCACCCATTCATACACTGGTGGCTACCATGCCACCTGCTCATCAGGAATAACTAAAGCATAGCATCGGAATTTGGGTTTTAGTCATTTTCCCAAGTATACCGCGAAACACAACATGTATATGTAAAAAGTAGTCCTAGCATGTTTTTAAAAAAAAATACTCTTTATTGAATTGTACACATTTTAACAGAACAATGCACGACAACCCCCCCACAGACAGCCACACAGCACAGCCACAATTTGACAACAATTGAATGATATTAATATTAATCCTTCTCAACATAATCGCAATAATACAGATGGATCAGATGAGATAAATGAAAAATATATATACATACAGATCAAGCTGGAATAACAATTAAACATATAGAAGTAAGAGGGATATTATTTTCAATCTGCAATATGCGAGTTCAGGGTGTCCTAGCATTTTTTAAATATTAGGTCCTGATCAGGTGAGTCGTCCGAATAATCAGTGAGTTATCACAGAGTAGGACTCCGGCCAGTGATATTATTGTCCCATATTAAGTGCATAGTTATTGCATATTAGTGCAAAGTGATGCCAGTGATGTTTGTTGTCATGTACTCCTACTCTAGGACTCCAGAACAGATGATCTTCAGAAGGAGATGGAGGAGCTCACAATGGCTGTGTTTGTGATACGGAAGGAGGGGGAAGGACTGCAGGAGCCACTAGCAGACATCGGCATCATCATCGAGGGCGTGGAGGTGCTGAATGAACTGCCTTCAGTTGCCTCAGCTTGTGCCCTCCTTCTGGGTTTGCTATATGCACTCAACATAGCATATCCAAAACCCCTTCATTTCACTTTTGAAGTACTTCAGAAAATAATCATGCAGCTTGACCAACACAAGATGTCCGCCAAAGTGCAAAGTCTGTATGGCAGACTTCAAAGCTCAGAGTAACGACAAACAAAACAATGTTTTCCTCCTCTGGGCCAAAACATGGACTAGTGCTGTATTAGCACAATGGCGTCTTGACATCGGACATTGCACATGTAAAAGAAATGTTGTGGGTGCTGTAGGTTTTTGTTTCACCATTTTAGTTTCGATTCCAAGAAACGGTTATGTATTCAGAAGAACAGAAATGTTGTTAATGTTTAAATATTTGTTTCTAATAGCTTTCATGCAGTGGTTTACTTAAGTAAAATATCTCGGTACTTAATGTATTTCACCATTGCTTCAATGTTCTGTTAATGTCAATAAGCACTACACTGAGTTAATGTGTTTTTCGAATGGGTTTTTGGTTATCAGCCTGAAATAGAGCGGTGCAGTGATGACGTATTTCTGTAGGACGACCCTGAAGTAAGCTGCTGGTTCCCTTGACAAAAAGCAACGGGATTTCTCCAAAGGATTTTGGAATATTGTAAAAAAATAAGATCTGTGGAAAACGAAGCTGTTTGATAAATGCACGTTTTGTTCAGCCGGACATGTGGAGATTATCTGGCTGAACAAAACGTGCATTTATCAAACGGGTTCGTTTTCCACAGATCATGTTTTTTACAATATTCCAAAATCCTATGGAGAAATCCCTTGCTTTTTGTCAAGGGAACCAGCCGCTTCCTTCAGGGTCGTCCTACAGAAACACATCATCACTGCACCTCTCTATCCTGTTACCCAGTCATTCCAAATCAGTAAGTACTACACTGAAGTTAATGTGTTTTTGGTTGTCAGCCTGAAATAAGGTCTGTGGTTGAAAATGTAATATGTAACATTTGTACTACTTACAAATGATGTTGTTTTTATATGTTTATATAATAAAGTATAAATACATTATATTTGAGTCAGCCAACTTAACATTTTAATTGTGAATAAAGTATTTAAATTATATTTAGTAAACTAAAATTTGACACCGAGGTTACTTAAAATAAATACTTTTTATGAAACTGTAGTTTTAGGTTGTTAATAAGCAGTATCTTACTTTTGGGTAAAGCAAATAATTGAGTTGGAAAACTTGGAAAATGTAAGCTGGATTAATGCAAACTGTTGATTTGAAAGAAAACACATTTTGAATTACACTGACTTAAATAATTTGTGTTAATATAATTTAAAAACCTTATTTGAAAAAACTTAATTAAATTGTGTGTTACCAAATGAAGTAATTCAATTAAGTTGGTTCAACTATTTTCTTTTTTCAGTGTAGTTGAACATTAGATTTTTACATTTGTATGTGTTTCTATATGTTTCTAGTTATTGTGCTTTTTCTCATGTTTTGAATTATTGTTTATTATTGTACTCCCATTGTGTTATTTTATATTGTATTTATCGCCTGTACAGCACTTTGGTCAACTGAGGTTGTTTTAAATGTGCTATATAAATAAATAAAGATTGAGATTGAGATTATGAAATTAAATTTCAAACAGCTATTCCACTTTCAATTTGATATGGTCACCCATAGGAATATAAAATGAAAATGCAAATTGGATAATTGCTTTACTCAAAAAACACACACATGCGGAGAAGTATATTGATCTTGTGGACTTTCATCTTCACGTTTACATAATTATTTGAATAAAGTCCCATGTGGGCTTCCATACTTTAAAAACAATTCTTCCAACATGTATCATCCTATATTGTGTGTTGTTGGTCATGTGAAGATGTTTGAAAGGTTTTGTTATGTTTTTCCGCAGAGATTTCTAACGTTCTAATTTAATAATAAAATGTATTTATAGAATTATTTTAGACATTCAAGACACACAAAAAAACACCTAAAATATAAAACACAATAATAATCACACACAAAAGCAGATCTATAAAAGGTGAGTTTGTTACCCGTCCCTCTAGTACAGGGGTGGCCAATACGTCGATCGAAGATAGTGTGGGTAGATCGCATGGCATTAAAAAAAAAAAGAAAACAAAGTTAGCCTATCATCCATCCTTACTATGGCATTTGCCACTTGATTGACGTACAGGTAAGCCAGTCTGAGATCTCATATTTTCTAACATGCAGTTCACCATGCATGCGCGGTCAACCGCGCCAGCTGCAAATCACCGGCGAGCTGATTACCTAGTTAGCCTTCCAATTTATACAATTCTACTAAAGAAAGGGTATAAAATTGACGTAATGACCAAAAATGTACTGAGTTGTATTGTGCCATTCGGGTTCATGCAGTTATGCAAGGTACACCAACATAAGGTATACTCAGTATATATATATAAATAAATATATGTTTAGCATTCTTAATGTAGGTAGACAGACCCTCCCAACACGCAGATCACGCAGACTGCGTGGCCCTCACCTCGCGGAGGGGCTTTCACACTGCTATTATATGCTGTAATAAGATGGTTGTTGCTGAAATCATTTATCGCATCCGAACCTCTGCTCAGCACCCCCAGATGAAGAAGTATAAGACGAGCATGTTAGGAAGTACAAACTTTGATCCAATTGATGGCTCCATCAGTGACTTATTCAACATTACTCACAGTTTGATTACTTCTTCCTTTTATTCAGACTTATAAATCAAGTGAATTGTACATTCACAGCCCAACATGGGGTTCCCAGAGGAAATTGGGCCTATAATCACTGTTTATTGCACTGCATTAATCTGGGAAGCGCAGATGTATGATTTTCATTTTTAAAACTTAGTTTTGTCAGGAAAGAGATACATAGCTGCCAATTAAATACTATTTGAGCTGTAGCCTTGTTGGAGCTACTTCTCTCCTTCAGTGTGTTTCTATATTTTTGTCCTTTAAGGGTTTGTCCTAATAAGCCCTGCTTTAAGAAATGAAAACAGACATGTCTTAAAAGCAGTCTTTCAACTGTTGGAGACCATTTCATTGCCAGAAAAAAGTATAAGACTCATAATGTAGAGATTCTTCAGAGGATATTGATTTTCCACCACTCCAGGCAATTGTTTTGATTTACTTGTGAAGGCTTGCCTAGCACCATGTGCCATTTATGCAACATTTAACTACTCCTATTATTGGTGTCAGTGATTTACATTCCTTCATGTTGGAACCACCCACGGGATGCTATGGGGGTTGAAAATCGGGCGCCAGTTACAGTCAAGATGTAGGACTGGTGATGAAAGCTGAAAGGCATTGTTAAAAACATGAATAAAAAAACATGCACCCGGAAGGTTTGAGGGATGATCTCGCCACCTTAAATATAAATGTAGCTTATAAAAATAGTTGGACTGAACTGAAAAAACTGAAACGTTGACTTTAATTGAATGTATTATGTCAACACATTTCACATGGTGAGTTGAAAGCAACTAATTAAGTTGAACCTAATGTGTTTTATTTCAACTTAATATCAGTGTTTCCCCTACCATTGTCTTGGAGGGGCGCTGTGCCCCGCCAACGGAGCCCCGCCAACGGAGCCCCGCGCCCCCCCTGAAATTCAAGGTGTTTAAAAAAAAATATATTATTTATTTTTTTTTTTTATATATATATATATAGCACCAAATTGCAACTAATCTATATCTACTGTCACTTTTCACATTGAACATGTGCTCTTTTATTAAATAAACTAAACGCTTTCATTTTAAGTTGTGAGTTTAGTGTTTTTGACCCTAAGAAACACTGATGCATTAATCAATAACAATAATCCACAGCTCCTCTCTCTGCTCCAGAGGATTTAAAAAAAAATATCCCAATGCACCACCCCCCCCCCCCCCCCCCCCCCCCCCCCCCCCCCCCCCCCCCCCCCCCCCCCCCCCCCCCCCCCCCCCCCCCCCCCCCCACCCCCCCCCCCCCCCCCCCCCCCCCCCCCCCCCCCCCCCGCTCAGGCAGCACCCTCCCCAAAGCAGTAAACCTAGGGGAAACACTGAATATTATTGCTTTCAACAAAACTAATAGTTATGTGAAATTTGTTGACATAATACATTTAATTAAAGTCAATGTTTTTTTCAAATTTAAAGTTCAAGGCAATTTTATTGAAGCTAACAAAAAAAGAAGTAGGTCCAACTTGGAAAAGTGATTCGAAAGGATTGGAAACCAGCAGAAGTTGGAATGTCAGTGGCTCCACTTGTGATTCATGCTAGCTCGTCTGAAAACTCCATAGCCAACCTCTGATGAGATTTAAACGTGGCACCCTCAACCTGTTTATCTACAACTTATCACATGATATAAAAATGTTCTTCAAGGGGATTTGTGGCTTGTCTCAATCACAACCCTCCTCCAGTCGGTTGATAAAGCGCCAATCACTGCCAATAAGAGAACTACTTACCCGATATCTGCCTCTGAGCTGCCTCCACACAGAAATGCGGAACCACCCAGACATGAAATGTCACAGAGTCATTTGTGATATTCCTCTCTCTTAAACTGAACATGCAATAAAATACTAAGTAAATATGGCCAGAATAAATCCAGTGCCTGTAAAGCTGTCCTTTTTTTGTGTATTTAATTTCACACATATTTGCACAGGGAAATTACATTTTACTTATCTTATAGAGTCGAGGACCACAGGTACGTACTCTATTCCTGGATTTCCCCTTGGATATTGAAATACGAACATGGCCCAGGACGTTTTCTGCCTTATCTTTTTTTCAGGTCTACTGCTCACACACTATATTTTAGTAACAGAATAAAAGAAATCCCACAGCACATTGATATGCAGCCCTATAACAATAGCAAAATACCTCTTGGGGAATTTTAAATGTTGCCCTGATTATGTTTTCTTCTATAAGATACTTTTCAACATATCCAAACTACATACAAATGGTAATATGTAACTGCCTCCTTGAAGTGTTTTGTAGCATATTGGGAAAACTATATTTTCAGGTTCTTAGAAATTGACCAAACGACCATTTCCAAATCATCTGAGCTTTTTCTAAATTGACACTCGGTTGTAGTTTGGTTTAGGTAAGGGTTATTATTACACAATCGGCTTCCAGCTACTGTATGGCCAGGTAGTCAATACTCAAGTAACTTTCTGCATAAAAAAGGAAACAAATATGTTTTTAGGAGTAATTTGACTTTTCCCTCTGAAAACCATTAGACAAAAGCCAATCCTTTGAAAGGAACAGTATATTTTTTGAAATACGCTTTTTTCTGGAACTCTTGACTATTTCTTAAAAATAACCAATGAAGACTATCTGCTACTTAGTGAGACAAAGTTGTATCCTCTCTTTTCAAAGAGGGGTACAACCATATCCCACGATTCTGCAAAACATTATTTGTAAGACGACAAGAAATACGTGTAATGAAAACCTAAACCTTCTTTTTGAATGTTTTCTTTTACTTTCGCTAAACTAAAATATGCTTGTTGCGTCAAGTTAAAATCTCATTAGAGGTCGGGCATGAAGTTTTCATATCCGATTGCAATCCCCTGTTTGCATCATAAGTTGAGCCAACTTCTGGTTTCTAATCTATTTAGACTTTCAAATGTTTTGTACTTCAGCATTTAAACTCTCCACTAAGTCAAGGTAAGTCTCAACCCAACAACAAGTAGAATGGAAATCTGCATCTTCAGTGTCACTTGCCAAATCAGGCATCTCTACCGTCCCCCTATGAAGAATTCCTGATTGGACACAATATATTTTGTAGGACAAAAGGTTGCCGTTTTTCTCATGGCCCCCATTCCTTTCTTTTTCTCGGCGCTATTGACTTTATACTGCACAGCACTGCTTCCTTTACTGGTACTGAACAGAATAAATTGATAACAAATGGTAACGTGTTGGTGTTTTGTTTAATTTGAAAAGTGATTGGAGTTATCTGTTTTCTTGTTCTCCAGGCGTAGATTGAACAGATGCTAAGGTTTCCTAAAACCTATTGTGCCTCGTTTTAACTGATTGTCTTAGTTATTTTACTCATGAAAACTGGAAAAACATTTCTCTATTTCTTTCTACTGAAAGCTGTGTGGGGCCTTACCATATTAATACCTTCATCTGAGATAAGAGATTGCAAGGAATTTCTAGGCGAGAAAACTCTGCAGAGCAACATCCACACCATTGTCATGGCAAAGCAGTCCTCCATAAACAAGGCAGATGCATATGGTAAATATCCTCCACCATATGTAGGATGTAGGTCCAACAACAGATGCAGGCCGACAGCAGAACATATGCACAACTACTGCATTAATGATGAATAATAATTGCCGTAGAGGTAAGCACATCTGTTCAGTGCAGGGATTACCTTTGAATTTGGAATTCAAACTCAGTGTCATAAAAATGATAAAAACCACCCACAGGGGCTTCAAAATATTTGTTCCTAATGTAACCCGACATAAGTCTTAAAGGGGCCCTATTATGCTTTATTTGGTTTTCCAATTTGCTGTTGTGTGCTGTATACATTTGTGTGCATGTGAATGGCCTGCAAAGGTTTAAATCCTGAAGATCCCTCCAGAGGGAGTTTCTCTCCCACACACTGCATGAAATACCTCCATTGGACTCCTTTGTTTACTTTCGGAACATAGTGACATCACTATGTAACACTCGTCTGGCTAGTGATCCAACAGGCTAAGGAGCGGAACACCTCTAAGCATTTGACCAATCACAACGTGTTACCCTGTGTTAATATCTAATTTTAACAATTACTTATATAATGTGTGAATCTGTACTGTCCTGTATTTCAAACTCACTCTGCTTTAAACTCCAAAATTTCCGCACAGGGATTCAAAAAAGGTACATCCTATAATATCTTATCTTACACCTGCAGTTTTTAAGTGTTAAAATAAAGTGTTAAATATAGCAGAATATTTAATAACAACTGTCTTTAGATTGACTCCATGTTTTGTTCATTCAGATTTTCTCCACACAAGCACAGCTGATAATTTTTACAACAGTTATTAGCATTATGTAAATAAGTAGCCTCGAGGTTCTACATAGTGTTGAACACAAAAGCACGTTGGTAAGATACTGTATGTCATGAGTTGTAAAATGCTTGATAAGCACCGTAACTTACAAGATCTGCGTTTGTTTCTGTGAATGGCTGTATGGTAAGTCACATTAAATGTTGCTGCAACAAAGATTTGTGGGAATTAATTATGTCCTTTCCTTTCATAAAGAATGGTCTGGTGTATCTCATGTAGTGTAGCTAAAGGGAATAACTTTTCTTTTAGCATAAAGGTATTTTTATTATCTAGAAAATTCAAACAGTTCTAATCATGTCTGCCACTTTAGTAATTCCAGGTCATTTCACTCTGTTAGAAACACTCTTAGCAAAAGAGACTATTCGACAGCAAACTACATTCATGCAGACTACTGGATATTGACTTCTGACCCCTGTTCTAATATTTTATCTGGTTAGGGTCTTGTTTTACACCTGAGCAGCTTCCATTCGCTTAACACATACTTGATCTATAATACAGAAGGAAAAGCAAGTAAGCGTATGAACCTTGAGTTGCAAATATTTTTTATAGGACCCCTTTGACATACCAGAAGATATGAACCCCTTTGAAGTACAGCACTTGTAATGTATAGTTAATTGCCAACATAAAGTTCACACACCACGTTGCAACCCAGCCAACAAAGGCCGTGGGATTTAGAGACGACAGGAAGCAACAGCAGTCTGATTTGTGACAAAGCGATCACCATTTTTAACAAGCTGCTGATGCTGGTGTTCCAGCTGCTCATTTTCCAAATGAAAAATGCAACGATCGCCTAGTCGGGGTGCACATGTTGCATGTTGTAGGGAGTCTTTTCTGCACCTGATCTCAGAGAGCAGGAGGGGAAAGAACAGAAGACGATTGGAAAAAAGCCACAGGAGGTCCCGCCCTTCCCTGCCGAGAATGTTATGAACTTGTCTGGGAGACGGAGATGTAGGTCCCTCGGCTAATACAATATTTATTATTCTCGTTGTACCAGCTGTAGACACAAACAATGTATAATGGATCAAATATCTTTGCTAAACAGCGCTCTCATAACCTTCACCTTGAGGGTACGCACTATCTGTTCCCTTTCAAGAACTTCTGTGATTGCACGAGCCTGACACCAGGAAGCAAGTTCTGGACAGAACTGGTCGAAGGTCGAGGTTATTGCTTTGCTTCAAGCGTTCAAATGTAAATGCATGTCTGATAGCACGCACGTCTCCTCTTCCAAAACCTACTTTTGGCCAAAGTAAATATGCATCTTCAAAGGCATGGAGAACTTGTTTTGAACTACAAGCAGGTTTGCTTTCTCCCATCCTTTGTTCTGCTAATCATCCCATGGGCGCGCACCGTCCATAACAAAGGATGGAACAACAAGCCGTTATCTTGTGAGAAAACAGGAAAGTAGATATCCCCATTGTGCATAATTTAGCGCTGCTCCCATTTCTATTCACCAGTCGTCAGAGGGAATCAGGCTATACATTTTGAAGTAGGGAGAACGGGGGGGAGTGAACGGGGTGGAGAACATTGCATTTGTTTGTTCCATCGTTATTGTATGGAATAATCGATAAGCCAATTTCATGTTGGCTGGACCAAAGCCTAAGGCCACATGTCATCATCAGCTGCTGGAAACTGAGGCTGCTTGGCTAAAGTCGAGATGTTTAACGGGGCAAAATACAACACATTAAATGATTTTATGCTGTAAAAGCTGATTGTACTCCGCAACATCCATGACGATTCTTTGGGCATGTGATGATGATTTTAGAAGGTGTGTGTGTGTGTGTGTGCGTGCGATGAGTTTGGCTGCTTTACCCTTCCAGTAAGTCAACGCCCAGCGATCTGCCAGGTAAGCAGAGTCTGAACTTCTTACCTATTCTTATATTTAATCTGTTTCTCTCACACACACACATACACACCAACCAAGCTCCCCACACCAAGGACAGCTAGCGCTACGCCTCAGATCCTGAGTTGGGCAAGACAGCGCTGAGATGTAAAAGGGAAAAAGTTTGGAACAAGACACTTTTCACATGCATATGCTTTGGCATTTTAACAGCATATATATATGCCTCTATGGTACACACAGGTATGCATGCACATGAAAACATATAAATAACCTTCACCCTGCCTCATAAGAGCCAAGCTGCATGTATATGTCACAAAAAGTTTGAAGAAAGCTAAAATGAATAAACATCTACCAATGTTCCCCCATAAAGACACTCATTCATTGAAGAAAAAAAAAAACCCACTATATATATATATATATATAATAATACTAAACCAAAAATAAATATATTACAAAAATGACAACGTAGCAACACGCACCCAACACTTGCTTTCATGCCTTATGTTACAATACAGGCTACTTATTTGAAAATGTACAAAAAATGAATAGGGGTATTGATAAACCATACAACTTTTGCCATCGAAACACATACATTATTGCTTTCATTGCATTTGCCCCTATATTCACAAAACGGTTTAATCCCACTGAAGTCTCCTGGCCCAGAGTCTGCAACATCTCAAATTAAAGATATAAAATAAAGGGAAAATAATCATATGTATTTCGTAACTGTGGTTTATTTCAATTGACTTCAAGCATCATCTGTTAAATGGCATTCTGAAAAGAAGGCCTTCAAGCAAATGTATAACATGTATTGTATTCTTTTTTCAATCAAACACTCCGCTTGGCATATATGTTGTATTTGTGTGGCAGAACAAAGCAAAGAGCAAATGTTAAATGTTCTGTTAAAGGTAGAACTAAATTGATATCTTTATTTATTTTGTACGTCGGTTTTCAATCAACAGCAGACTTTAACTTCATTTTACTTTAAATGTCATTACGGTTTGTTTGTGACTGCAGTTGATTCATCTCTTTTCCCCTCCTTGATTGAATTTAAATAACAAAGGCTATATTGCATATTTCTCTACAATACAGCACCATTTTTTCCCCAGAAAATCTATAACTCAGCCGACTCTGTTGTGGTAAATCATAGCAATTTGCTGTTCAAAGTGGACAAACTGTATTAATTGTGCACTTTGAGTTGGAGTCAGTCAACTCAGAAGAAGCGGGGAAACAAAGTCCGCAGCTGAAACTCGCCTCTGCTAGAATATCAATTTGATACCTCACTTTGAATTGAACTCTCAATGTCAAGGCACTGCCGTTTTGGGTTGTAAATAGTGACAGGATTCTAATAAACAATCTGCCACGCTTCACCCTGTGTTAATAACTAACTTTCATCTGGTGTCAATCTTAATACAAAACTCCAATTATCCAAGTCTTTACTGAAGTGGAAAGGCTTCTCCATCCTCACTGGATAAGTAGAAACACAGCCATTCACATTCACACTCAGCTCAAATCATTTAACTGCTCTCTGCTCGGACCGCTGCTCAGTCTTCATTGCTTTAATGGAGGCCCAATGCCAGACTGCATTATTTTAACAGGTTATTGTCTTAAGAGTCCAATCTGGTCTACTTGTTTTGGAGTTTTTGGAAACTCTAGTTGCAATGTGATGCAGTGCAAATATAATTTTTCACAGTGTAAGTCTAAATCCATCTCATTCCCTCATCCATGAAAGAAGGTGTATCCTTCCCTAAGGCTGGCGTCACACTGTCCCGAAATTGACAAGCCAAGCAACAGCCGAAGCAAGTACGATGCCTACAGAAGGCCACACAATGGCACCCGAACCACACACTCCGTCATGTTGTTTCCATAGCAACAACAACTTCCTGTCAACAGCGTAAACTCGCCTTCAAAATAAAAGCATCTAAATAAAACAGGAAGTTAACCTAAATTACATTTAAAGGTCCCATGTCATGGCCATTTCTACTGATCATAATTCCGTTGAGGTATACAAGAATATTTATATTGTGCAATTTTCCAAACTCACATTGGTTTCTCATACAGCATCTCTGTATAGTATGTGTATTCACTCTCTGTCCTAAACGCCTTGTTGGAGCTCCTGCCCGCCCCCCCCTCCCTGTGAGCCCACTGTGCTCTGATTGGTCAGCTCGCCCACTCTGTTCTGATGAGTCTACCACCGTTACAGCGGAACATCAGTGATTATGTGTTACAATGGCGTTAGCAACCAGAAAATGACACCAGTAAGGACAAACAGATGAGAATGCTGCGTGAGGTCTGGTGCCTGTTGGCGGGACGTTGCGCGGCTCGCTGCTGCGAGGAGCGGACAGTGTGAGCTGGGTTCATTTCCTGCTTGCTGCGTGGGATTTGCGAGACAGCGAGACATCGCGAATGGAAGCGGGAAGGGGGGGGGGTGGTGCCGAGGGGGCTGCAGCACCCCCATCTGTCAGCAGACAGGGTCACCACTGTAGGAACAGAAAGTGCTCATAACGAGAATATGCCATGTGTAGCATAGCACACATTACACAGAGAGTGATCATATCAGCTCCACGCAAAGTCTTGGAAAATTGAAAAAATATTGACTGAAAAATATCTAAGTTCTCTCACCAGTTTGCCATGTATTTTGGTATTAATAAACCATTCAATAAAAAATACATGCCAGTGAAAGAGCAATCCAAATAGCACTTTTGTTATGACTGCCACTTAGTAACTTTAAGATGCACATTTTTTTTAACTGTATGTTGTTCTGTATAAAATGAGTGTTGTTTGTATTTGCCGCTGCCAATTACATTCCCACTTTGATTACAAATGAATGGACAATAAATACATCTGAATCTGAATACAAGTAAATATCAGTATTTTAAACCAATGATTAATTCATAATTAATGTATCATGGTGACAAAAATCACATGACAAATTGATGGTTGGAATGGACAGAATAATTTGTATTTATTTCAAGATAATTCTTTTAGAGACTATAAAGGATGAAGCAATGCAGTATACTGTGTGGGTGTGGGGACCAGCCACTAATTAAGAATTGAGAGCAGCTTGGTGTGTTTCACCTCTCAGCCAATCAAGATGTACATTTTTCTTTAAGGGTTTAAAAGATGCAGGGAATTTCACTCCCTTCTTTGCTCTCCTCACTTTTCTAATTCAGGGTTATTTGAACATTCCAAAACCTTGGTGGAGTGAGTAGCAGAGACATTTCCTCTAGGTTACGTGGATTAGGCCAGCTTTGAGTGCTATCCCGCCAGGCTTCATTTTGTTATTTGAGTATATTTTAATCAACCTGTTAATACAATGCCTTATTACTGAACAGGCATTTTTTTATCGTTGAACGCAGAGATTGTTTTTCCATGTGGTGGGGAACTGGTTATCAGGTTTCCTCCCGATCAACTGAAATCTGAGAAATTAGCAATGACATTCACCACAACTGAACTGCTAACAACTAGCACAAACACTACTGAATACTATATGGCAAAAAAAAGCATACAACCCAGCAGTTAAAATACTGGAAAATACATAAAGAAAATGATTTGTACATCACCAGAAAATGCATAGAAAGCAGAACGAAAAATATCTGGATGGAAAAGACAACCCTACAAAAATAATACATGATACATAAACAGGAAACGGATTGAAAGCATAATTGCTTTTCTTAAGCAATGCACGTGTCTTATGAGAGCAAAAGCTAACACAAACCTTTACGATACTAAGTTGTACCCAGCATTCTGTCCGGTGGTGTAACAGTTAATAATCGCCTCTCTTCCACAAAGATGAACATATTGTACTACCTATAAAAATGTGCCTTAGAACTCCATAGCGTGTACTCTTCACTACTCTCCTTGGATCAACAGCCTTTAATCTGTTTCGTATGAGGTTGATTAGATGGAACGGCTGTCATGAAAATGAAAGGACAGGGATAGATATATGAAAAGACTCTATTTAGTCAGAGTAACCTGACTTATCCTCATCTTCTATGAAGACAAGGGGAGAAGGGAAATTGCTGATTAAGTAAACTCTTACAATGGGTGTTCCATTCACAAGGATGATTATGGTATAATTGGAGCCATGGCCACATTAACGTCATGAATCACATTATTTTCAAGTGATGCTGTATTCCTTTTGTGAAGGGGAAAGTGTAATAATTCAGGTCTCAGGATATACATGATGTACTCCTTTTTTTACTTATGTAAAGAGAGCGGAATTGAAAGTCCTCTAAGTGAATAGTGCCAAGTCTCTTTGGATGAAGCAGCAAGACAATCAGATAAGAATCTCAAGGTTTTCTCTATTTCTCCGCCTCATTTAATGGCAGGTAACAAAGATTACAATGAGAATGTAAGGCTGAGTGAGCCTCAATCCCACAAAAGGATTGCCAGACATTGGTATCATGGGGGGGGGGGACAAAGGTTTTCTCCATTTAAAGGACATTATGTGAATAGACCTGTGAATAAAACGGCCTCAGAGAGAAGTCTTGAGAGGTAGATGCTTGGTGGCTTGAAGTGTTTTTTAAAGGATTCTTAGAAGGTAAATGGCATAGCGTCTTGCTTGGCAGACGCAAACATCCTTTTTATTCCCAGATAATAACCGATTGTAAGAAATGCCAGAAAAAAGCAGCAAATAAACCTTTTTATCTGTTGTTACTCTGCTGTTGTGTGACCTTGCAGATTGTTTACAAGAAAATAAAGAGTTGGGAAATAAAGAAACCTCCACTGTTGTCGAAGTGTAAGGCTTTGGGCTGTTTTCTGGCTTCCTGCCGTCACCATTGCAATGGCACAGCTGCCACCTGAGATATTCCCCACATGACATTTATCCAGGGGAGGGCATTGACAGATGCTTCAAAGCAGCTTTGTGTCACGGCCAAGAAAGGCCCCTCGTCACATTAGATAAGGCAGGGGACGATCATATTAACCTGCGTGCCATGTTAAAAAAGCACATAGGACCAGCCGGCGCTTGCCTTCCTCGCCTGCAGCAAGTCGCCTCGCGGCACACAGCACCCTGATGTGGAAGGAACAGAATAAACTGCTTGACAAAATGCTCATTGCCACATGGATCATTTGTTTACAAAGACAGGTTGGCTGGTGCTGTCCAACGTGTGTGTGTCAGGCAGGACTCTCTAAGGCAGGGGTTCTCAAACTTTTTGTTTATGCGGACCACTATTTATTATCAAGGATTTTCGCGGACCACCTCATATGCAAACCGTAAAAATAAGTACATAAACGTAGTGTTAAAACGCCGATATTTTTTTATAGTTAATTATAGACAATCAAAAGTAAATTGAAGCCTATCTGATACTTTTGTGACCGGTGTCTGTCTGCGTTGTGTATGTTTCTCAAAGAGGACGGCGGACGGTATTTTAATTAGGTCATCCCAAACAATGCCACAAGTGCGCACGCGCGCAGTGCACTCACAAAACGGGCAGACAGGTCTACAAAAAACTACCGGTATGCTTAGTCCTACTTTAGTTACTGTACTGCAAAAAGCAGACGGCGCTGCGCTCAACACACACACACTCAAAACCATGGACACACAGGCATATAAGTAACATAAACAATGTATAGGCCTAAGTTGCATAAATGCTTGAGCTACAGTATTGCAACTAAGCAGACAGCGCTGCTTCTCTCTCTCTCTATCTCCACTTTCAAAATCTATTTAAATCTCAAAACAAACAAACAAAATTCCCAAAGTTGTCCTGAAATTAACTTATTAAACGAAACGAAAAATATAGCCTATACTCAGGGGTGGATCTAGAAAAATATTCATGGGGTGGCAAGAGGGTGGCAGGAGATTTTGAGGGGTGGCATCCCCTGGCAGAAGTATATGCTGATTTAATCGCAGTCATATCAATCAATGTTAACTTGGAAAGCCACAATATTGATATTTTAACTATATAACATTAGGTGACATTATTTGGCACATCAGTAAAGCCTTAAATAGAAATATATAAGATGGCAGACATAATTGAATGCATTTTAACTGAACAATAACTGAATTAGTTTGTTTCACTCTTAGACCAGGGGTACCAAATCTATGCAGACTGCTGCAATAAGTACATTAATTAACTGTATCATCGATGTTTGTCTGAATTAATATGATAATATTAACAATCATAGCTATTATTCCTATCAGCTGTCAATCACTGTTATGATGCGGCGATTACCATTCTGTTCAGCAAAACGCCTCACAAACTGATTAAGATCCAAAGCTTTAGTGCGTTTTGATTCAATGCTGAGTACAGCCAAACTTGACAGTCTCTTCTCTGTCATTGTAGAGTAGACAGACCGCAAATACCTCGTTCCTTCCGTCTACAGTACTTGGGTCCGGATGCTTCTCGTTTTGCGCCGTCCCGTTCAAATGAAATCGCCGCCAATCATATTTCCACGATCGTGCCAGGGCCGGGGGAGGGGTTACAAGGCTCGTGTCTTGTGGTGCATTCACTTGCACTCGGACATTAGAGATTTTCTCTCATAAATGTCCGATGAGCCCAACGACCACTACCCCACTGCCTGATATCATTAGAAAGCTAGGAATCTCCTCTTTCCAACAGTGTATACAACTCAAAATGTGTCTTCAGGTCAATGCGACTGAAGACACAGTTGCCGAAAATCCTTGATAATAAAAAGTGGATTTTATTTAGCTTTTTTCCACGGACCACCTGCAGTACCCTCGCGGACCACCAGTGGTCCGCGGACCACAGTTTGAGAACTGCTGCTCTAAGGTATGGATGAAGTGTATTAGCTTGGATGTTCAAGCAGTGTTTGTGATATTTCGCTAGATAAATTATATTAATGATTCAGCAGTCTAGGAATGAGTCAGTGTTGTAGTCAAGTCACCAATTCACGAGTCGAAGTCACTCTCGAGTCACCACTCTTCGAGTCCGAGTCCAAGTCCGAGTCACCAAGGGAGAATCGTAGTCGAGTCTGAGTCCAAGTCCGAGTCACCCAAGGAGTGTCCGAGTCGAGTCTGAGTCATCATTACCTGCAGTGTTTCCCATACATTGATTTATTTGTGGCGGGCCGCCACAATTAAATATCGTCTGCCACAAATGGATCTCATAAAAAAAAAAAAAAATTATAATAACTTTTTTTTTTTTTTGGTGGTCTAATGGATAGTGAGGTAGGCTGATGATCGGAAGGTTGCGAGTTCAAATCCCGCCTGGAACACCACTACTAGTGTGCCCTTGAGTAAGGCACTTAGCCCTCAGTTACTCCAGGGAGAATGTCCCTGTAATTGGTCATGGAAGTCGCTTTGGAATAAGGCGTCTGCTAAATGCATAAATTGTAAATTATATTTTTGGGAGAATAAACCCCACAGATCCTCAACTCTGGTGTGTCTCACTCATTAACAACGCAACACAGAGCAACAAGAACGTTGTCTACAGTAGCCATGAACTCGCATGTATTTTCTTATTTGAGGGGGTCAAATAAGGTGAGGTGGGTCGCGGAGGTACTGCAGGGGGGGCGTGGGAAGATTTTTATTTTATTTTAATTTTTTTTTTTATTATTTTCTCCTTTTAGCTTTGTGAAGCACCTTGAGATGACGTTGTTTTTAAAGTGTGCTATATAAATCAAATGTATTATTATTTTTATTATTATTAAATTGTAAACAAACACTGCTCGAAAATATCTCATTGGTCAGAGAGCTGTGGGCATAATGCTGCCTTTCATCCTACTTGTGTGAGATAGGCTTTTCTGCTGTTGCTGCCATCAAAACGAAATACAGATCAAAGCTGAACATTGAGAATGAACTGAGAGTGGCAGTCTCAAAACAACAGCCCCGGTTTGAGAAGATCTGCAAGGGAAAGCAAGCACACACAAGTCATTGATAGGCTATGTGTGGAATAGGAATGGTAAAGTGATGTGATCGTTTGCAACCTGCAGTAGAAATAGTAGTTCATTAATATATTTTCCTTAAAGAAATTTGAATTTAAAAATCTACTACTCAGGGAAGAAGGCCTACTAGTTTTAATTAGGCTAAATTAATTCACATATCTATTACAAGCACTTTTGTTCATGTGTAATCCATAATAAAATATACAATTATAGTTGGATCTTTGTATCTTCTTATTATTAGTAGAGAAAATGTAATGTTTTTAAAACAATATACAATTAATCCTACCAATATAGATGGGAACCGGGTTGGGGGGTCTCGAAAATATTTCCAATTACCCAAGGGGGGCCCGACTGAAAAAGTTTGGGAACCACTGGGATAAGGGGACTTTGGCTTTTCTTGTCGGGGGGGGGGGGGGGGTGCGCCCCCACAAATAGAATCAAATTCTGTGGGAAACACTGACCTGTGTTCGAGTCCGAGTCACCCAAGGAGTGTCCGAGTCGAGTCCGAGTCATCATTACCTGTGTTCGAGTCCGAGTCCAAGTCCGAGTCACCTAAGAAGAGTCCAAGTCAAGTCCGAGTCACAAGTCTCATGTATTAATCTTCGTGGATATATGTGTTGAAATGTAGCTGCTCCTCTACATTGCTTTTATCCTGTCATGTTATACTAATCTGTCTATTGAACTGCTGTGAAGCGAGTTTGGCTACAATTCTTGTAATAGGTGCTATACAAATATAAAGCTTATTACTAATATTAATATTATTATTATTATTGCAAATGACCTTTAATATGTCTAACTATATTTAAAATGAGTTACCTTTTAGAGAAGTGATTATATTTGTATGCCAATATTTTCCTATGGTAAAGTTTTCGTTTTGCACTTTTATTTTGATAGTAATAAGATCGGGACTCTTATTTTGAAGGAACTTTTACCGGTTAAATCGGTTTACTGATAAAGATTAAGCCCCAGAAAGCACATGGCTACTTAGCATGCAAAATGACGTCATTCTGCATGTTAAGTAGCCATGTGCTTTCGTGTTATCGGCTGAATCTTTATTTATTGATTAGATCACGTTACTCTGATGATAGTGTTCAAGACAGCCTATATGTCTGAACTCGATCCTTAGAGTATTGTGTTACGGAGCCTTCTCTTCAATATTGTTTCCACATAACGAGCATTTTGCACTGCTCTTTTCCAATGTGGAAGCAGAATGTGTGAAAGCATACAGCACTATGAGGGTGTCTCTAGACATCTTTAGACTGGAATAGTGGGGCCCAGTACGTGAACTCGCCTCGCAGGTGCACACGCCAGGACAGAGGACATCAGACTCCAGAGAAAACTTGCTCGAGTCCGGGTCCAAGTCATCATTACCTGTGTTAGAGTCCGAGTCCGAGTCCAAGTCATCGTGCGCGAGAATTCATGAGTCCAAGTCCGAGTCGCGTCAATCAGTGAGCGAGTCCGAGTCGAGGACTCGAGTACTCCATCTCTGGAATGAGTATAATTGGATCGCTTGACACAGCAAATATAGTCAGTCGATAATAATTCCTGCATTTTGTACTACCTAGTACTGCTTTCACCTTCAAGTGATTACCATCAAGGCTTTGAAATATGGCAGTGGTGCAAATGTACCCGTTTAATGTTGAAATGATTGCTGTTTATAAAAGTGAGTTCTATGATCCATCACACTGAATATTACAGAACAACTTAAAGAGGACATGAGCAGAATATGCATATTCTGCTCATTTTCAGGTTTATGTTTGTATTTAGTACCTCTACTGCGACATGTTTCCATGCTTTAATGTTAAAAGCTCTTTATTTTTCTCATACACTGTCTGAAACCAGAGCCCAGTCTGCTCTGATTGGTTAGCTGAATGGATTTGTCAACCGCTTAGAGATGTCCCGCCCCTTAGCCTATCACGTAGAATATGATGGAGCGCAAGCCAATAGAAGCGTGCTTGTTACATAGTGATGTCACTGTTACGGAAGTAAACGAAGGAGTCCAATGGAGGCGTTTCAGGCTGGGGGGGGTTGTGTGGGAGAGAATATAATAATAAAAGTATGAAGGAAAATTGCTATGGAAGAAGAAATACGTCCCATAATTACTTACAAAGTAAATGTATTCATGTTCAACATAAGAACAATGACTGAACATAACAGCATAACAGTACAGAACTGTGTTAGCGTGTTAGACAAAAAGTGTGTGTGTGTGTGTGTTAGGGCTGTGCAATTAATCGTATTTTAATCACAATTACGATTTTGGCCTGCCACAATTACGAAAATAAAAACATAATCGAAAAATACGATTATTTAGCTAGGTGACAGTGCACTACAACATATTTGATCTAATTAATTTTAGTCTAATTTATTTGTATTTATCATATTTATATATGTTTAGTAGCTTGTGGAAGTGCGCTCCAAAATATTTGTTGATCTTGTTTATTGGTATTTATTATTTTGATATTATTTATTTAAATATATCATTTATTTAATTTATTTTTGTATTGGTTTTTCAGTTGAATTATACGTTCAGGGTAATCAACAGATAAAAACATACTGTTCAAATTATTATTTGTTTTAAAGTTCAATAAATGGATGTTTTCAAAGTCATAATAATAATAATCGTGATATCAATTATTGACCAAAATAATCGTGATTATGATTTTTGCCATAATCGAGCAGCCCTAGTGTGTGTGTGTGTGTGTGTGTGTGTGTGTGTGTGTGTGTGTGTGTGAGAGAGAGAGAGAGAGAGAGAGAGAGAGAGAGAGAGAGAGAGAGAGAGAGAGAGAGAGAGAGAGAGAGAGAGAGAGAGAGAGAGAGAGAGAGAGAGAGAGAGAGAGAGAATCTTTCATCGTTGCTGTTGTATGATTGGTGTTTGACTACGGTATTTAGCGTCTACAGCACCTCCGCTTTTAGGGTTGATGTGGACCCAAACGTCGCCCGGAGGTCCCCCGGTGTTGTTGCGGGAGCTGCTACACTAGCTAACGCTGCACTAGCTAACGCTACATTAGCAAAACAAACGCTAATTTATTTTGCAAAAGGTGCAGCGGGCTTCAAACACATACCCCTCCACTGGTTTCAACCAAGCACTAAATTCGATGTTTTCCAACCAAATACGGTTGAACTTACACTTCCCCATATTTATTTGTAGGTAGATTTGAAGATACATGAGTTTCTGACTGCCGCTAGCTGAAGCTTGGTTGCTAGGTTACTAACTGGGTGTTCTCCAATAAGGGGCCGGGGGAAACAAAGTTAGTGATTACTGGTTCCATGTTGATTTATTTCAATACAAATTGTTGGGGGGAACTGAAAGGCTCTTACCGTACTGGTTACTTTGCAGCCCGGACATTTCCCCCAAAACACATTTAGACGCGATCGCTGCACAGAAGTACTTTTCAAATCCGATCATTTTTAAGACCTTCTAAATCATATTTAAGACCTTTCTTATTTTTTTGGTCATATTTAAGACCTTTTTAAGGCCTTAAATTCAGATTATCAAATTTAAGACTTTTTAAGACTTTTTAAGACCCCGCGGGAACCCTGGAAAAATGATCAACAAATAATTTTACATTTGACAGGCAAGGTCAGTTTAGCAAGGTTTGAGTTGTTTTCTGAAAATCTTTTTCCCTAGAAGGAGCATTAAAAAATTTACATTTTCAGTGACCTGAAAAGCTGTTTGTGTGTGGACGAAAGGCAAAACATATAAATGCCACTTAAAAAAAAAACACAAGATCTACTATTTCTTACAAAAGCACAATTGTATACACACAACATGTTATGCCTACACCGGATCCAGTTAACACGTTGTAAATCCACCAGAAACCACAACACTGTCTGCAGACTCACAGATCTGGCTGTTCCTCTGGCAGTGGAGGTGTGGGAGGTTGTTGGAGGTGTGTCAAACTAAAACTAATCCATCTTGTCTTTATTTCCTGGCATTGCTTGTGGCTGCCCCACAGTCATGCTCCAACCAAGTGGCACAGACGAGCCAACAACGATCCAGCGATGCTCCAAACTGCTCCCCAGGCACAATGCAGCGGGCGAGTGTTGGGCGCTGATCAAGAGGCAAAGTCAAGGCTCATCGCGAGTTTCACTTCAGTGTTTACCAGAAGCCCCGTCTGACCTTTACAGGCAACTGTCTCTATTGATCACCTGCGTACGTCTCGTCGCACCGCTGAAACCCGTTTTGTTCGTGGTTGTTCAGCCTGCCAGCTCACATCCTCCTCCCAGACGTAGCTCTGCCTGCATGTGTGGGAGAATGGCGAGATGATGGCAAAGCCAAAGGTCAGAATGACATTACCGGTGTTTGAAAATCTGTAAAGGTGTCGAGCAAACTATTTATGTTCTCTGAAACTATTACAAAATTGTAGTCATGTTCTTTTATTTATTACAATACTTGATCTGCCTCAGTTCTCTGTTGGACGGAGACTTTGTTTTTCAAGGAGAATTATCTTTTAAAGTATATAAAAAAACTGGAAATGTGCAACAAAAAAAAAATCTTTTTGTGGAATCACACTACAACTTCTTTGTAATTGATATAAAAGAACCACTGATGACAGTACGCTCTACTTGAGCTGATGAGTCCTGATAAAACCTCCCCCCCTCTCCTTAACCCCATTTAAGTTTAAGAATATGTGGTTTGGAAAAGAAAGAAAGACATACTTTTACTAATCCCAGAGGGGAAATGCCGTTCTTTACACTTAGTACACCCTACATTACACACATAGGTCGAAATACACACATACACATGCAGTAGTGAAGAGGCGTCAGAGCAAAGTGGAGCCAGGGACCAGTTGGGGGTCAACAGCACCTCTGCAGTGCCCAGGGGCTGAATCGGCACCTCTCTAGCTGCCAGGCCACACTCTGTATTTGGAATTTGGACTTGAGCTCCTGCCGTCCATCAGACTTAAGACCTCATTTTCATTTACAATTTGGCCGTGACTTGTGATACTATACCCCTCAGGAGTTGGTAAATACACAAATTAACTGCAGCTAAAAGAGTTGATGCTGGACGGCCTGAATGTTATTTCAATGAATACAATTGTTGTTCATTCACTGCTGTATCCATTAACTGGTAATGAACAAGCTTGTTTATATCAACCTCAAAAGGATTTTGATATGTCAATGCCGTACTCACCACTAAATGAGGATATATTGTAACGGTATCATGCGTTACCCAGCTATACAGACAGGTGTGAAGGATTTATTCAGTTCTAGCGGTAATGTTTAAGCCAACAAATAACCCCCCTTCCTTTCGAGTGTCAACAGAGCCTAAGGTGGCCTTCAGGTGCATTCACACCACCTAATGCAAGCTGCCACTTCAACTTAAAAATGTGAAAAGACCCATTTAATGCCAGAGTCTAGTATGTCAATTATGGGCTCCTTCTAAAAACATAGTGCTTCAAAATTGTTTGGAAAAGTTGAATAAATATCAATGTAGCTTATTGCTAACATTTAAGGTTAATGCTAAGAAGTTTGGAGCGCTAGCCAGTAGAAGCCTGAGTGTTATATAGGGAGGTCACTATGTTAAGGAAGTAAACAGAGTACAATTGAGGCGTTTCAGTGGGAGAGTGCTTAAAGAGCAACTTGCAGGTTTTTTTTTTTATTAGATTTATGCTTAACCTTGCCTGAAAATTACAATTAAAAAAGTTAATGCAGGATTTGATATGTTTTACAAGACATAAGGGCAATAATTCAGAGGGGAAAGGAGCCGTTTTGAGCTCTGCTACTAAAAACTGCTTTTTTTTTAACGTCAAACGCGTCATATTACGTCACATGGGGGAGCAACTTTCTCGGACTCCTTCTCTGCCCAATCCGCGGTAGTAGTTTGTAGTTGGTTTGAGCGGTTGTGATTTAGTGAGCTGGTATTTTTTCGGTAATTTTACATTGCATTTCACCATTTGTAATCATGGTGAGCTTGAGTTTGTGCAGGTTGCACAAACTCCAGCGTGTCAGGACATCGAGTCCACAGTTTCCCTAACAGGAAAAGGACCGGAGATAGCTTTCGTTCCTGGGTGCGTTGTGCGAGGTGCATCCACCTCCCTGCAGCACATACTCTGCACAGCTGAGGCCTATCAAACAAAAGGTTTTTCAGGAATACGTATTACATCTCTCTCCCCCCCTTCGTTCCTCTCTCCCCCATTCGTTCCTCTCTCTCTCCCCCCCTTCGCTCCTCTCTTTCTCCCCTCCGGTACACAGCACCGTAAGACGTAGTGTGGAGTTGCATTAGGTAACGCTGTGGTGGCTGTACTCCGTTTGTTTGTTTGTTTTCCCCTGTCTGTGTTGTTTGTGTGGGCGTGGTGGCTGTACTCCTCCAGCCGTCTCCTTTGTGTTTGTTTGTTTGTTTGTTTTCCCCTGTCTGTGTTGTTTGTGTGGGCGTGGTGGCTGTCACTCCTGGCTCCCGGCTCAACCTCCACTCACCTGCTGCAATCAGCTGTGCACCCTCCCCGACTACACACCTGCTTTCCATCAAGCCATTTACAACGGCATATCAACGGAGGCTCCACAACCTTTCTCTGCCAGATCGTCCTGCCAGTAACGTTACTATATTATCAATACTACTTTAGTTATAGCCTGATATATGATAGCTAACTTTACAATGTTGTGATGTGACCGACGTTAGCTAACATTAACTGTAGCTAACGCCGGTCACTCACCAAGACAGCTGCCCTGTTCTCCACTGGTTCTCCTCACACCACAGCTCCATTTCTCGCCGATGGCCGTTATTTCTTCTAATCCTTGGCTGCTCCTGGTCTCTTGTAAGCCTAGCAGGCTCATCATTATATGGTTGTGGTCCGTCATATGCATTCGAATATTTATTTTCAACCTCTTCTGTGTCAAAACTAGCATTGTGATCCATGTTTATTACTACGTTAGACCGGCCGCTCTCCCCCATGTGACGTCACACGCGGGAGGTCACATGGGGAGGCTTTTTTTATGCGGAAGTAAAAATGTCTTACAAAAACGACGCCAGATGTCACTGTAGTGTATATTTATGTATATTTTTTGGAAAATCTAGTGTATACATCATTTTCCTACACATTTATTCACTGGTGTCTCTAACCTGCAAGTTGCTCTTTAATGTTCAAGAAAGTTGTTGCCGCTCAGATTTCTTTCTCTTTGCAGAGAAGTCCGGCCCTCTGCAAACTATCTTTGCTTGTTACTTAAACAATGTAGCCAATTTTAGCAAAGCACTGGGAACATTTGTCTGCAAGATGGTATGTTTGAGAAAAATAACAAAGTTGAAGATTTATTGAAAGGGAACACTTAGTTTGGTACCTGAATTAACATTATTAAAGGTCTCTTATCTTATTTTTAGGCATATATTATAGGTCTCAGATATATACAAATATATAAATGGGGGGGGGGGAGCTTATGCCTGCTCATGCAGGATAATTCTACGAGATACTCAGCTAAATGCTGCCGTGATGAAACGCCATTTCATGTTCCAAAATGCCATATCATGTTCCAAAACACATCAAGGATTATTTCTGAAACATTATGGAGCTCAAATGCTTTTCCTCTTGCGGGTTTACCACAAGGTGAGTTCCTTTTTTTATTTCCTGCTTCTTTACACATACTCTCTCCAGTACAGGTTAGCTCTGAGTGTTAGCGATGCTCGCTAATGTAAACAAAGACCATATTATTTCCAAAACACGTCGCACATTGATTCTGATAACAACGTTTCTGATAGGGCCGTGGGTGTAAAGCCAGCCCACATTTCCGATATTACGTAATATCAGCAGCAAATCTGGATCAGCTCAGTTGTACCCCCGTTTTCAGAGATTTGCGCATGTAGGAAAAAAGAGGGTTTTATTTTCTGACACTTTGTGAGTTCCCTGACACACCGGGGACACATATTTCCGTATAAAAGACATCAAAAAGTGCATTTTGCATGATAGGAGACCTTAAACAATTAAATGCATTGAATGCTCACAAAGAGTATGCTTCTGATGTTGGCAAGTAATATTTAAATGACATGTATCTTGTTTTTCGTTTATGGTTATTACACTATTCCAAATCTACAAAGAAGTACTCTACCTAGGGGTAGGTCCCATGTGGCGTCAACACTTAATAATAGAATCTGAACAAAACACTTGCTACTGGTCATTACAAGGAATTAAATACAACGTAGTGTGTATGCTTTAGGCTTTGAATATGCATTTTCTGACCTGAATAAAAGGATACACGCACTAGTGTTGCACGGTGTACCGATACTTGAAAGGTACCGCGATACCCTGCCGTTAAAAACGTTACGATTCCTCCGTTTCATTAGTATCAGTACTTTAAGAACGACGGGGAAAAGTACTCCGGTGAGAAAGCGCCGTTTTAATAAGAGCCGTGTGTGTTCAGCGCTCTGCTTCCACTCCCTGCACTGCAGCCGTGCCTGCAGTCCCTCCCCTCTCAAGCACGCTCTAAGTGCCTCCCCTCTCTCGTGCACGCGCTAGCTGCCAGAGCATGTGAGAAAACGAGAAGCATGGCTGCAAGTGGGAGTGCAACTGCGGCTGCGCCTCGGCTTGTTGACAAAAAAGACGCCAGAAGCGAAATTTGGAAGTATTTTAGCTATATCTCTGACAGTGAGTGCAAGCCTACAGACACCACGAGGCCTGTCTGAGGAACACTTAGAAACCCTTGTTTTCTTGGCCAAAAAAAATGAAAACCAGCCTGCCACCCTAGGACTAAGGTTTAGTCTGAGTAGGGACATAATCAAGCCAGTTATGCTGCTAAACAGTAGGGCTATGTTCTATTTTTTGTCGGAGACCTCATTGTGTTGAATGTCATTTCTGTTGTTTAATATACAAATCTATTTTGATAAAAAAGTTGTTTGAGATGATACTTAATTTTATTTAATACGAATTCTTGTCATTTATTTTATTTATTGTTCTCATTGTTTAAAAGTTTGTGTTATGGTTCTGGTGTGAAATAAAGCACAATAATTACATTTAAGACTGTTTCCCTTTTTTTAAGAAAAGTATCGAAAAAGAATCGGAATCGCAATTCTTGACTTGGTATCGGTATCGAAACCAAAATGTTGGTATCGTGACAACACTAACACGCACATGAATACTTATCAACCTGTAAATAGCTCCAGACACTACAAACAAGACCTTGATTTGTCTTGTTGTTGAAGCAGAGTTCTGTGCAGTATTGATCAATCAGCTTTGACAAAAAGAGACACCTTATACATATTCACCAGCGAAACACCCCCGTACAGCAGCCTTCTCTCCTGTCTCAAAGTGTTTTTCTTTCAGCCCCACAACCGCAGATTGTTATGCATAGAGAGACACGACCTGCAGGCGTTGCTCAGATTCTTATCGTCATGCTCTCATCTGATGGGAATGCATGCTCCGACAAAGGCTGGTCCTCCTAGATTCTGCTCATATCTGCTTTTTAACAATTCCATCAGTGCAGGATAAGCCGGCTGGCAATAAAGACGAAATGGCAATACATAGAGGGATCTGGGCAGCATTTGCTCACAAGAATGACCGATAGCGCAGTGCGGTTTGAATCATCAAAAAAGTGGTTGGAAGACTGATGGAGAGATAATGCAGGCCATACTAACAGGGGCTCAGGTGGGGAAATGTAAACGCAACGGCTCAGTCAGATCAGACGAAGATCAGAGGTCCATTCCTTGTGATTTTGTTGAATTTATTCTTTCATATTATGCATAGATTCCATGACACCATGTTGCATAGTGATGAAAGCACCTTTGGACATTAGTGTATGTATGCATTTCAAATGATTGTTTCCTTTTTATGTTAATACCTTCGTCAATCCGACAGTCAATTGGTATTTTTCTGTTTACAACCAGCCCTGAAACAGAACTGCTTGAAATAGAGACAATATTGATTGAATATATTATATAATGCTAGACTGAACCCCTGTGAAAAAGGCCAAGGAGAAAGGATAATATGATAAAGCCGGTTTAGCCTTTACTTAAACTGTCTGATAAAGTTTAAAATATTAGGTTAGCATGTTGTCCTAGTGGCCAAATGGTGGTACTACAACTCTCGAGCCAATCACTTGATGACATTATGCCCAAAAAGCCTTTTTGTCATTGACTTACATAGGTAAAGAAGCATCAGCTCTCTTTTTGTTTACGGCTAAATCAACTGCCCATTAAGAACACTTAAACGTAACGAAAATCATTCAGTCCTAAACATTGTAAAATGCGCTTAAATCCAAATTCAGATTTATTTTCCCTCAAATTTCATTTGACTGAGCTGATACCGGACATGTGAACTGTAGGCAGGGTATAAGGAGTGTGCATGCTCTATGGGCCTAATCACTTTGAGATTCTTGGAAGATCCCGGTATTTTTGTACTCAAGAATCCTGCTAATTTGCCTTCAAGCGCCACAGAGCAACTTTCATAGGCATGAACAGGGCTCCAATGCTGTGCCCAGTGCTCTTTATGAATCCATTGTAATTAGCATTTGGCGGACATCAGAAGCACTGGTCATTACTAGAGATGTCCCGATCCGATCACGTGATTTTCAAAAGATCGGAATCAGGAGAAAATATATATAATATATTTTTATAAAATATTTGTATTATTTTATTTAATGTTACAAAACAAAAATGACCATGTTCACGTCTTAAAGTCATCCTGAGGCCTTAGTTTTGGTTTAAAATTACACAACATCATGTATCTGTTGCTTCTTTTGGGCTTGTTTTCATAGACCTGGTTGCTTATTTCTCTCAAATCTGGCAACAGAGTGAACTTGTGAAGCTAGTCAAGCTACCTCTTTCCACTAGAGTTATTTTTGTTTTGTTACTGCACTATCTGCACTCAATTTGTTTACATGGTTATTTTGTGGTGGACCACTGATAAGCTTTATTTTGTTTTGATCCAATGCTGCACAACTGAACTGATCCAATGCTGCTGTGAAAAAAAGAAGCTATATCCATGTTGGATAGAATGGGTAGTTGGGTACTGTCATTTAAATAAAAAAATAACCTTAAGGGACAACTTGAATGCTTTTTTCCTTTTTTTTCTCTTAATGCATTGCATAAAGATCGGATCGGGAAAAATCGGTATCGGCAGATTGTCAAAATCAAATGATCGGAATCGGATCGGGAGCAAAAAAAGGTGATCGGGACATCCCTAGTCATTACAACACTAAATACGTTAGTTAACTTACTGCTGACATACCAAGTGGCTATTGGTAATAGTGTTGGTAATAATAGCAAAAGTCTGAAGCTCCATTTACTTATTTGGCCTCTTGCTAAGAAAACATAATTTGACATATTATCGCCATTTCTGAATTGATAGAAGCAACCATTCTAATAGGTTGGAGACCCCTTAGAGCAGCTCTGAAACATATTTAAAGTAAAATACATTTCCAAGAAAACATTACAGGAAAACTTGCTTTGTCTCTCTGCCCTTTATCGTTCTGTTTGTTTTTCTGTCTATCAGAAGGATCACAGTTAAACTAGGCAAACTGGCCCAATTCACATGAGTTAGTGGAAGGGCGGTTTTGGGCGGACTCGAAGGATGCCGCACATTGTTTTTCACTAATGGAAAGGGCTTTGAGTGCACATACTTGGTTGTCCCAAACCACAATTTTGTAATAGTCCAAGATTTATGAAATATTAGATAGTTTGTGTTCTAGTTGTATTGATTTTAAGGTTTTCTGTACACTGCAATCTGCCAAATTCTCCCTCGTGCTGCTGATGTAACCCTTCCAAAGTCAGGCTTTGCAGCTGCATGTTTGTGTTTCCATGTGTGTTATGGATTTTTCCAGCATCTACCAGTACTTTATTGTAGATTTGGACTCCTCCAGCAGTGAAGTCTTGGCCACTCAATGCCCGACACATACAGCAGCCGAATCCTGAGTGACAGGCCACTCCCTGCAGAGCTGGGGAGGGTAATTGGCATTCAGGATCATCTGGATGATAGGGAGGGTGGCGAATTTCGTGAGACGCAGCTCCCCTGCCTTTTATCCCGCGCCACAAAGTTCCCCCAACCCGTACCACCATTTGCACAGAGAGGGGAAGAGATTGAGAGTGAGGGAGAGACTGCTTTGCATGCAGTGTGTTGGCAGTAGCATCCCCGGGGGAGACATTGTCGGTGAGGGGGAAACAGCTTTCTATGCATGAGGAGAAATCTCCTTCAGGTTTGTGTTGCAGCCCCCCCACATCCACCGCCACCGCCACCATCCTCATAACCCTCCCTTTCTCAGCCACCCTCTGAAACGCCCATGTCTGAAGGGATTTATGACCTTTCACCTCGGCAGCTCATTGGGAGGAAGGTGCGGAAGAGGAAGGAGTGTAATGGTGGTGACAGAATAAGGGAGGGGAGGGGGGCTCTTCACGTCACTCTGGTAGCACGATGTATCAATCTGTCTTGGGATTTTGTCCATTCAACCGTACGGCGGCGAGAAGAAATAACGAGGAAGAAGTGGGGGGGTGAGATTATTGTTATAGCTTCCACACCTCCAAACAACGGATCTTCCATTTCAAACCAAGAAAGAAGCGACAGGAACATGCTGCCCCCATCAACATGTCGTTGTTTCTGTCAAGTGGCATGTGGTATTTAAAAAAGAAAGATAACGGAAGGGGCAATCAAACAAAATGGCGTGATTCAGTTTTGTTTAGAGAGCAGTGCAAAGTGACATGTGCACACAGTGCCGCGCAGTTTATTTCTCTGTGGACATGTGATGGAGGGCATTAACCTGTAGATTTCTGCCAGCTCCCATAAATTACTCGGCTGTACCTGTGCCCCTGAGGTACATCATTAGTGTGCTTGATAGGTATAATAACGTAGACCGGCACATTGCCATTCCGAGGCCGTATACTCATGACTAAAGAGCTCTCTGTGCAGAGAGATTTGAATTATTCCTTCTGTCAAACAGTTACCGTGAATTTAATGCATGCTGAGATGGGAATAAATAATTTGTCAAGAGTCGCTGATGTATTATTGTGAACTCTGCCATGATGGAATTATATGGAGTTATTGACCATTGGACGCCCAACAGATTTGCCTGAAGATTGTGAAAAACTGTTCAGAAATTATCATCAAATCGCACCAAATAAATCAGGACTTAATATTTTTATACATTTTGACTTACATTTACTTCTGAGAGAGAACTTTCTGCAGCAGTAAAGAGACCAATAACAAAGTGCTGGCTCATGACCCTGTGATAAAATCAGAACTAATAAAGATGATAATTAAAAAAGATATATATGATATATTAAATAATAATAATAACCATGTATTACATAACTATAATAAATACTAAATATATATTTAAAATACATGTATTATATTTTGGGGTTTTACGCGTTAACGCCACTAATTATTTTAATTTCATGAGAATATTTGTCATTGTTCAAATGATAATAATCAAACATTTGCATAAAGCATATTTGTCCACTCATATGTTGATAAGAGTATTAAAAACTTGAAAAATATCCCTCTAAGGTACATTTAGAACAGACAAAAAAATTGCTTTTAATTTGCGATTAATCGCGATTAACTATGGACAATCATGCAATTAATCACAATTAAATATTTTAATCGACTGATTAATTTTTTTTGAATTTTTTATTATCGACCTATTTATATTTAATATCAATAAAAGTAAGAATGTGTAATAATGGTAATGGTATAATGGAATACATAAAACAATAATATTAATACAATTTATTTTAAATAAAAATGTTGGACTACGAAGTCAGAAAAAATAAGTACTGTAAAATCATCAATACTTAAAAAAAAATGATTCATACAAAGCACATTTTAGACTTCATAGTGATGTGTTGCAGGTAATAAAAACAGATGAAGGCAACCCCTTTACAACCTAAATCCGTTGCCTTAATTCTAGATATTTCTTACAAATAATAATGAATTACTATTTGTGATATTTCAGTTAAACACAAATTCATCAGCCTCCAGAAAAATACATATTAGTCTTCAGCTCTCTCAGAAGAAACTTCTTTATTGTAACCCTTCATTTACAGAAGAATGCCCAAAATCTATTGTGCAGCAGCTGAGATATTCTGACTTTTATCCATAATATGGGTCAAGCTGGAAAGAAACAACACTATATTCTTCATGTCCCATAATGCAACTCAATGGCCTGTTTCATTAAACTCTCCCTGCCTGGTAAATGCCCACATCCCTCAAACTGTACACCCCCACTGTGTAACCCAGGATTTATAAAACGAGGCCTGAGGACATCATCAGGGTTATTTATTCAGACTTTGGAAAGCTCCTTCACAGCCACGAAACATTACACAAACTGTTAAAGAGGCCGAGTGCTACTAACCATGAAGAGTAAACTGACCTTAATGTGCAAAGTATGGGGATTGCCTCTGAAAAAAAAAATGAGAAAAATGGTAAAAAAAAAGTCCTGTATATAATTGAAATGGCGGATTTAACAACAATTAGAATCCCGAAAAGACTGAAAACAACATTTTTATTGAGTATGGCTATTATATTTAATAATTCAGAGCTCTGTTTTGCTAATATATTTGGGAATACATATATTATTTGGGATTAAAAACCTATTACTAAATGTAAAAACTGGTTTCCTTTTCAATACGCCCTTTTCCCCAACATTAACAGCGTTTTTGCATCTCCTTAATTCTGAATTGAATTAAAAAATATATATGTTTTTGTTTATTTAATACATTATCACATTTTTTTTATAAATGACACGCAATTGTTCACTGAGTTTGTCTTTGTTTTGTTCTTCCTGGGATGTAGATTAGCAGCTCAATCAAGGAAAGTGCAAACAGGTGTGTCCTTTTATGTCCTTAACGAATAGGGGCTGGGCACTGTTAAGATGTAGGATAGGTAAAATAGTTACGCAGTTGATCCCATTTAATGATATTTTGTATTCTGATATGTATGTAGTAACAGCCGATATATATATATATATACCTTAAGACGTCAGCAGTAACTTAGCAAACTTGTCATAATGGGATGTTCATTTTTCTGTTTAGCTGCCCCTGTACTACCTGGGCAGTTGGTACTTTCCATTAAAGGGGCCCTATTATGCTTTTGGGGGGTTTTCCCTTTCCTGTAGCGTGTTGTATAGGTTTGTGTGCATGTTAATGGTCTGCAAAGGCTAAAATCCCAAAGTTCCCTCCAGAGGGAGTTTTTCTTCAACACACTTCCCCCCGGCCTGAAACGACTCCATAGGACTCCTTTGTTTTTTTAATTTATTCTACTATTTCAACAATTTAGTTTATACATCTAAAAAACAAACAAAATTACATCATACTGAGATCACTATGTAACACTCGCTTTTCTATTGGACTGTGCTCCAACACATTGTACGTGATAAGCTAGAGGGCGGGACATCTCTAAGTGGTTGACCAATCACAACAGAGCTGGCCAGCTAACCAATCAGAGCTGGACTGGGCTCTGGTTTCAGACAGAGGGTGAAAAGAGGTGCTGCAGCACACGCAGTATGGGAAAAATAAAGACCTTTTTGAACATTAAAGCATGGAGACATGTCACAGTAGATAAATATATATATACATATAAATATGAAACCTGTAGGGCTGCCCCCGACCAAAGATTTTCCTGGTCGACCACTGGTCGTCAGGTAAGGCCACTGGTCGACCACTGGTCGACCAGAGGCGCGAATGAAAGCGCACGCATGAAACAAACCGCCTTTTTGCGAAACCGGCAAGTAATTAAATTATGATTCTGAATGTGTTGGAAAAATCAACAAGGAGACTGTCTTAACATTTTGTTAATTTATTTCAACACAACACACCATATAACATCAACATCACACAACTTATTAACTTTTAAAACTAACACAATAACTTTATAAAACAAACAAAAACAGTCTTCTGTTAAAAAACTAAATTGAAACTATATTTTTCGTTTCTTTTAAAAATGTAAATAAATATAAATTATATAAACAAACGAATAAATAAATATAGGCTTAAGCCAACTTAAATATTATATCAGTGCACAAGTAAACAGGCCTACGGAGAAGTATTCTCAACATGAAAATAAAACGTTCAGTTTTTTCCTGAGGTCGGAATGCAAACAAAAATTATAAATATACCGCAAAACTTATCTTAAACACTTCAACATCAGTTGAACGAACGAAGAACGAAAACTATATAAACTACAAAACTATGGTGTTATATTAGGCTAGGTCACTACCTTTTACCTGACTTTCAGGGTTTCCCTCCGATCTTAGTCTTCTCATATTATGAGACAAGAACACCAGTTTGTCTGTGTTGTCCGGGAGAAGTGAGCTCCGTGTCTTGCTCACAATGAAGCCGGCTTTTGAAAATATGCGCTCCGATGGCGTGGATGTGGAAGGGATGGAGTGGATGCGCTTAGCTGCTCTGGCAAGCTTGGGATAGCGTTCCTCATTTATTTTCCACCAAATCAGTGGTCCCTTGTCAACCTTGGTTCGGTCCTCCAAGTATGTCTTCATCTCATTTTTCTCATCTTCCGTCTGTTGATCTTCATCAAAGGCCATCAGCATTGATATGTCCTGCTGCTTTTCCCTTTGCCTCTTTGGTGCGGGCTCACTTTCCTCTGCGCCGCTGCTGAGCTCTCTCTGAGCAGTAGCTTCTTCTGCTGGAGATAAACTCTCAGCCAGATCCGACACCGTTGTGTATGCGTCATAAATGACGCATTTTTTTTTTTCGGCGACCAACGACCAATTAAAACTTGACCGACCAAAGACTCTTTGGCCGACTAACCTTTGGTCGACTAATCGGGGGGCAGCCCTAGAAACCTGAAAATGAGCGTAATAGGGCCCCTTTAAGGTGAGGCTGAGAAAGTAAAATGCCAATCAATGAAAAAAATCAGTTCAATTTATTAACTCAAGTGAATTATAGTTCTATATAAATTCTTAAGTGGAATTTTTGTCTTTTTTGTTTTAGAAAATGTATTGTTAATTGTTACCTTTTTATGCCCTACTCCTGGTTCTTCAAAATCCCTTTTTTAAAATGTTCCTGTCGTTTATGGCGACACTTCATTTCTCTGCTTGGAAAATATTAAGTGGTCAGTATTTCAGTACTTTACCTGGAATATATAGATTTTTTTTTCATATCATACAGAAACATAATGTTCTGTAGAGTTTATGATATTTTTATCAGTCTGTATTAAAAGGACTGTCAGTCCGTCCTTTCTGTCCAGAGGGGCTTCAGATAACGGGGAAGAGGTTCCTGCTGTCTGTCAGAGTTGTATTACTGCAGTTGTCAAAGCTGATCTGTGTAGGCAAAATATTAATAACCCCACCATAGTTGGATCCACAAACTAAATGGGGGATTCTATTACTGACAGTTTACTGCTGTAGAGGCCAAAAAGGAAATGGCATTGACAAATATATTTTTTGTCTTGTTTGTCACCCCTGAAATGACTGTATGTCCAGTGTATTAAGATAAAAACACATATTGCAACAAAATACACAATCTCTAATTATTCCTAAATGTTGTAGATGCAGAAACAATTACTTTATTTGTTTACATTTTAGAATGTATCTTTCCATTTTATTGAAACGACAGAGAATCATCTTAGAAGGAAAAAATTAAGGGCAAAGCATTTTTACTATTCCCCAATTCCTGGAAATAAGACGGTAAATTGCCAGAAAAGATTTTAGTAGAGCTATAACAGATGAGGAGGAACGAAGAGAGGATTTTTATAGGCGGAGGGGAGGATGAAATGATTCAGGCCGGGGTTATGAACAACATGAAGTATTTCTCAAAGAGATGAATGTTCAGATCTATTCTAAAAAAAGCAGCTACTTCTGCTGTCCTAGCTGGAGTTAGAAGGTCAATGCAGGAGCTGAAAGTGGAGCAATGACCAGGGAGTGGCTGCAGGGGAGGTGGGGCTGGCTTAGCAGGTGTTGGTAGCTGGTGGGGGGGGGGGGGGGGGTGGTCTTTGGGCAGGGCTTGACATTCAATATGAGCAGCCAGAGGTAGCGAGGCTAACACTGGAGAATATTGTTTGGTTGAAGAAAATGTAGGCTGAAGTATTGAGAAAGAGCTAAAGGGGGTGAGAAGACCCTCAGCCAAAAACAATTTCTCATTCAGACACTTACAATGGGTTTCCTTACAGCTCAGGCTCATGCAATTTTGTGAAACACAGCTTCATGGGGTACGGTGGCTTTTGTGATCGTGAAAATGTAAAATGCCATGCTTTGGACAAGAATGAAAGATTATGTTCACACACCATGAATTAAATCATGAGGCAATTATGTTACGCTTTGGATTCAGCAACCAAAACAACTTCACCAAAAACAACGGCATTAGTGGGGTGTGGGATTTACATTATTTCCAGTTTGAATATTGGCAATAAATAAAATATTAATGCTTTGTTGTTCAATAATCAACTATTAAGAGCATATTTTTTGTATAGCCAGTGTAGCCCAGTTATTCCCTAGTTTAATCAGGGAAGGGCCCTGAGTTCGTTAACTCAATAAATCTAATTTACAATGAAGAATACATTAAGGTAATGTTGTCTTATTTCTCTTAAATTATCCTGTTTATATTTTACCAATGTACCCTTTGTGTTATCTTGAGTCCCTTTAAGCACCTTTAAGTACTGTAACTTCGCTAGTATTAGATTATGTCTACTACTATAACATATACACACTGAACAATTTAGCTGAGTGACATATAATATAAATGTGTATTTAAATGTGTTGAGCACAATGACACTTACAGGGCTTGACATTAAGGCTTGTCCGATTGTCCGGGACAAGTAAATAAAATGGTCGGACAAGCATAATACAGTTTAACTTGTCCAAACGGAAAAGTGCATTTTTTGGGGGGGGGAAATCACCCAAACGAAATAGTAACGTTATTCCTTCTGAAGTGCCTGTCTCGCAGTGTCGCAATCTCCGTACCTGTACGTCAATATTATGACTGCAGCGATTGGTAGAAATATTTGACCCGCGGGAAATTGGTGTGAACACGAACCCGCGAGTGCCTGCTTGCGCGGCTGGTGTGTATGCGCTGTCACGCTCGCGACTCATCTATCCTCGATATCCAGTCAGTGAGTGATGAGTTCAAGATGTCCTGGCTGCAGGCGCCAAAAGCGAACCAAGCCCCAGGAAAGCGACCTAGGCGAGATCCTGAAAAATCGGCTGCCTCCAAATTAGATTATGAAACAAAATCAATCAATCAATCAATCAATGTTTATTTATATAGCCCAATATCACAAATGTTACATTTGTCTCAGTGGACTTCACAGTTTGTACAGAATATCAGTAGACAATATGACACCCTCTGTCCTTAGACCCTCACATCGTACAAGGAAAAACTTCCAGAAAAAGGAAAAACCCCACAGTTTAAAGGGGAAAAAAATGGGAGAAACCTCAGGGAGAGCAACAGAGGAGGGATCCCTCTCCCAGGACGGACAGACGTGCAATAGATGCCGTGTGTAAATTGAGAAGATAATACATTTACAACATAGGTAGTCCAAATGTTTGGAAATGCATGTGTCTATAATAAGAAGATGAATCCACGAGGATATCCATCCAGGACTTATGATCCAGGACCACAGCAACAGGCACAGCCACGACTCAAGATCCAGGGCTCGCGATCCAGGACTCAGGACCACAGCAACAGGATCAGCCACGACTCAGGGTCCCGGCGTAGATAGACACCAAAAAGAAATTTGGGGAAGCTGGGTTATTCGGAACATGAGAGTACACAGGTACAGACAGAGAGAAGGAAGAAGTAAAGTAAAGTGTCCCCCGACAAACTAAGCCTATAGCAGCTAAACTAGGGGCTGAATCTAATCAGCCCTAACTATAAGCTTTATCAAAAAGGAAGGTCTTAAGCGCACTCTTAAAAACGGATAGGGTGTCTGCCGCCCGAACACAAACTGGAAGCTGATTCCACAAATGTGGAGCTTGATAAGAAAAGGCTCTGGCTCCCATTGTACTTTTAGAGACTCTAGGAACAACCAACAACCCTGCATTCTTGGAACGCAATGCCCTAGTAGGACAGTAGGGTATAATGAGTTCTTTAAGGTAAGATGGCGCCTGCCCATTAAGGGCTTTGTAGGCGAGAAGAAGAATTTTAAATTCTATCCTATGTTCTATAGGGAGCCAGTGTAAGGCAGCCAGAACAGGAGTAATGTGGTCCCTTTTCCTAACTCTGGTTAGTACACGTGCTGCAGCATTTTGAATCAGCTGAAGCGACTTAACTGACTTCTTGGTACACCCTGATAATAGAGAGTTACAATAATCTAGCCTTGAAGTAACAAATGCATGGACTAGTTTCTCTGCATCGTTTTGAGGCAAGATATGCCTGATTTTTGCAATGTTACGTAGATGGAAGTAGGCGGTCCTTGAAATAGATTTTATGTGGGCGTTAAAGGATAAATCCTGATCAAATATAACACCAAGATTCCTTACAGTCTCACTGGAGGCCAAATTAATGCCATCCATAGTTAGTATATCTTTAGATAATTTGTTTCGTAGATTCTTTGGGCCGAGTACAATAACTTCAGTTTTGGCCGTGTTTAACATCAAAAAGTTTAAAGTCATCCACGTTTTTAAGTCCTTAAGGCAGTCTTGAATTTTATTTAGATGATTAATTTCATCAGGCTTGATTGATAAATATAGTTGAGTATCATCCGCATAACAATGAAACTGTACAGAATGATTCCTTATAATATTGCCTAACGGAAGCATATATAATGTGAACAAAATAGGTCCAAGCACTGAGCCCTGTGGCACTCCATGGCTAACTTTGGTTTGCATGGAAGATTTATCGTTGACACATACAAACTGAGAGCGTTCAGATAGATAGGACCTAAACCAGCCTAAAGCAGTTCCCTTTATGCCAACTAAGTGCTCTAGTCTTTGCAATAGGATATCATGGTCGATAGTATCAAATGCAGCACTGAGATCGAGTAAGACAAGAATAGAGACAAGTCCTTTGTCTGAGGCTATTAGAAGGTCATTTGTGACTTTAACCAGAGCTGTCTCTGTGCTATGATGTGTTCTAAAGCCAGACTGAAAATCTTCAAATAAATCATTGTTTTCTAAGTAATCACACAACTGTTTTGCGACCGCTTTCTCAAGAATTTTTGAGAGGAACGGAAGATTAGAAATAGGTCTATAGTTGGCTAAAACCTCTGGATCGAGGTTGTGCTTTTTAAGAAGCGGTTTTATCACTGCTACTTTGAATGATTGTGGAACATAGCCCGATAATAAAGACATATTCATAATATTTAATAAACAGGTGCTAATTAATGGAAAAACTTCCTTTAACAGCTTAGTTGGAATCGGGTCTAAGATACACGTTGATGGTTTAGAACAGGGGTACTCAAATACAAATCTTAAAGGTCCAAAGACATTTTTCAATAAGCCAAAGGTCCGTTTATTACGGTCATTCAAACAATTGCAACAAGATTCTTAACACGAGGTTGCAAAAACAAAAATAATCTGTATGCAGCAGTTTTCATTGTTATTGTGTCTGTGCTTGATCCCTCAGAGTCGCAGTGTAAGAGCTGCACAGTTATGAATAAAGGCAGCTGCACCCTCTTTCATTCAGCATTCCCATTATTGCTTTATAAATGTCTTGCCCCCTTGTGTGTCCACTGAGGTTCGTCAGGCACAACACATCTTCAACAAACTCCCCCTTTGCCTCATCATAAAAACTCACAAACACCAGCAACTGAGCATTGTCAGTGGTGTCAGTAGACTCATCCACAGCTAAGGAAATGCACTATGCATTTTTTATTCCATCACAAAGCTGATTAATCAAATCACCAGCCAGTATTTATGTTCTTCTGGTTGCTGTGGAATCTGAGAGGGGGATTTGCTCCGATTTTACCTGTTATTTCCTCTTTTTGTTTGCCTTCAAACACTTCAGTCATGCATTCTTTTATACTTCAGTTATTATCCAGTGGAATGTCCTTACCTACTGGCCTAGTTAAATCAAAGTGGTTACTTTTTTTGGCTGGGCAGTGTAGTTTTACACACCGTCTTATTTGACTTTCTCAGGACTTAAAACTGTTTTTTGGGGGCAGACCCCCACAGAGAAAAAAATATATTTACACACGTAAGGTCATCATCTTAACAGTTTTGTATGCTCATCCGTGAGCAGAGCATCAAGTTGACATGTCTATTACAGCTGAATGCGGCGATTACCATTTTGTTCAGCGAAACGCCTCACAAACTTATTAAGATCAACAGCTTTAGTGCGTTTTGATTCAATGCTGAGTACAGCCAAACTTGACAGTCTCTTCTCTGTTATTGTAGACCGCAAATACCTCATTCCTTCAGTACTTGGGTCCGAATGCTTCTCGTTTTGCACCGTCCCGTTCAAATTAAATCGCCGCCAATCATATTTCCAGGCTCGCGCCAGGGCCGGGGGAGGGGTTACAAGACGTGGGTCTTGTGCTGCATTCACTTGCACTCGGACATTAGAAACTTTCTCTCATAAATGTCCGATGAGCCACAACTTTTCTTTCAAAACAAAGCTGACAACTGGGGTGGCAGCTGGGGAGAGACGAGACACGCATTTTTCCCACCCGCATTCCGCGAAGACCCGCCCTACTCTGCCTCTGATTCGCAGACTGTTGGTGGGGGACAAAAACGCTGACGGGATGCTGAGTGTGATTGGACCAATGCGTTGATAGACACACACAGACATTGGAACAGTCGGACATGCAGAGCGCTGTTTGCAATGGACATAGCGGAGAATTTTGACTCGTTGCGTTGTGGCGATGTCTCGCAGATAACACAGATAATACAGATAATACATATGAAAAGTATAATTTGCTCAGAGTCCAGAGACAGTTGTGGTTCGGTCCGGATCCGGACCGGAGTCCGGACTTTGAGGATGCCTGGTTTAGAAGAAAGAATCATTGAATTCAATTGTTCAAGGTTTATGGCTGAAAAGCATTCTAATTTACTATCTAGTGTAATATTAGAACTTACGTTTCCGGGAGCTGTTGATAACACTATACTGGTCGAAGGCAAGAGGTCATTAATTTTGTTTCTAAGAGTAACAATTTTATCGTTAAAAAAGCACATAAAATCATTACTACTGAGTGCTATGGGAATAGAAGGCTCAGTAGAGCTGTGGCTCTCTGTCAGCCTGGCTACAGTGCTGAAAAGAAATCTTGCATTATTCTTATTCTCATCTATTAATGAAGAGTAGTAAGCTGCTCTCGCTTTACGCAGTGCTTTCTTATATTCATTGAGAGTAATATGCCAAATTAAACGAGATTCTTCGAGTTTAGTGGAACGCCATATCCTTTCAAGTTGTCTCGACTTTTGCTTTATTTTGCGAGTTTCGGCATTATGCCATGGAGCTAGTCTATGTTGTTTTATTTTCTTCTTTTTCAAAGGAGCAACAGAGTCTAATTTTATTCGCAGCGCATCTGTAGCACTATCAACAACATGATCAATTTGGGGTGGTGTACATTTTGTATAAGTTTCCTCCCTTACATGCAGACAAGCTATCGAGTTAAGTATTGGTGGAATCTCTTCTTTAAATTTGGCTATAGCACTAACAGATAGGTTTCTGCTGCAGGAACTTTTGACTAATGGTTTGTAGTCTAGTAACAGTACTTCAAAAGTTACTAAGAAATGGTCGGATAAAGCAGGATTATGCGGTTCGACTAATAGTTGCTCAATTTCAATACCATAAGTCAGAACAAGGTCGAGAGTGTGATTATAGCAGTGGGTTGGTTTATTTACACTCTGACGGAAACCAATAGAGTCTAATATAGAGTTAAATGCAACAGTAAGGCTATTTTTATCATCGTCAACATGAATATTAAAGTCACCTACGATAATTACTTTATCTGTTTTAAGAACCAAAGTTGATAAAAACTCAGAGAATTCTGTTAAGAATTCTGAATAAGGACCTGGTGCACGGTACACTGTAACAAATACGATTGGATGCAAAGTTTTCCAGGTCGGATGCGTAAGACTAAAAACAAGACTTTCAAAGGAGGTATAATTTAATTTTGGTTTAGTATTGATAAGTAAATTTGAGTCAAAGATGGCTGCAACTCCACCTCCTCGGCCTGTGCCTCGAGCAATATGAGTATTGATATGGCTGGGTGGAGTGGCTTCATTTATGCTGACATATTCTTCATGTCTCAACCAAGTTTCAGTGAGACAGCAAATATCAATATTATAATCTGATATTAAATCATTTACCAATATTGCTTTAGATGCTAGAGATCTTATATTTAAGAGACCACATCTAATCTTCCTGTTTTGTTGCACTGTAGTAGTTGTTACATTTACTTTTATTAGGTTATTATGTATGACACCTCTATTAGGCTTCATCTTAAATTGTCCTTGGGCAGACACACACACCGTTAATATTGGGTATTTTATTGGGTTCGGGATTCCTATGGATGACTGCCCAGGAGAGAGCGCAGAGAAGCGTGTAAGACTGCGACTCCGCCTCCTGGTCTCAACTCCAGTTTGTCATGGATTAAGTCCACAAATCCCTGAAATGTTTGCCGAAATGAGACGTGCACCTTCCAAAGTAGGATGAATGCCGTCTCTCTTAATCAGACCAGGTTTTCCCCAGAAGGCTGTCCAATTATTTACGAAGCCCACATCGTTTGCTGGGCACCACCAAGACAAACAGCGCTGAAATGATGATATGCAGCTATACATGTCGTCATTGATCAGATTGGGGAGGGGACCAGAGAAAATTACGGTGTCCGACATTGTTTTAGCATATCTACACACCGACGCCACATTAAGTTTAGTGCATTCTGATTGGCGTAAACGAACATCATTACCACCGACGTGAATAACAATCCTACTGTATTTACGTTTATTTTTAGCCAGCAGTTTAAGATGCGCCTCAACGTCGCCCGCTCTGGCCCCCGGAATGCATGTGACTGTGGAGGCTTTGGTCTCTAAATTCACGTATCTCATAATAGAGCTACCAATAACCAGAGTTGACTCCTCAGCGGGTGCCTCGCTGAGTGGGGAAAATTTGTTAGATACGTGAACGGGTTGGTGGGGACCTGTGGGTCTCCTGTAATGCCTCTTCTGAACAGTCACCCAGTCTCCCTGCTGCTCGGGAGTTGTCGGGGGACGGCTAGTAGGAGCTACCTCTTGCCGGTCCGCACCGACTAACATGGGCTTTACTGTAGCTGAGTTACTTTCTAAAATGCGGAGCCGGGCTTCTATGGCTATGATTCCCGCCTCCAACCTAACAACTATACTACATTTAAAACATGTATCGGTACCAGTAAAGGAGGTAGGGAAGTAACCAAACATGAGACAGGTAGAGCAGGAAATAGCACCCGAGGGTGGGGAAGGAGCCATGGCTAGCTATCAAGCTAAAGTAGCTACCGTTAGTAAACCCGAAAAGAGTGTAGGCAACTGTGGAGTTACAGTCGCTAAGAGAAGGAGAGTTGTGGGTGCTTAAGCTGTAGTAACATGTGATTACAACGTCAGGCAGTTGCCGTGATCAAGAGTTTTAAAACGATCGATTAAGTTAAGATAATATAAGCTATCAGCAGCAGAACAGGCACACAGGATACCCAGAGGTGACAACCGGAAGTTACAACACGCTTACCGCAACAGTGAGGGTCCGTGTAGAAAAAGACTCTCGTTACCGCCACAAAACACAAAAGAAACTTCCTTCCATCATGGACCGAGAAGTTTCCTTGGCTCCGGTACACCGAACAAGCAGGAGAAGAGTATATGATGTACTGCTCAACCTGCCGCAGTTTGCCCGACATTGCAGACACGTAAGTGACAACTTTTATTTTTGCTAACGTTAAGATAATTTACTATTTATCTGATGTGTGAAGATGATGAGATTCGAAATAAACTGAACTGTGTAGTCTAGCCAGTTATCCTGACTGACGTTCACAGTTGACAAAAGTTGTGTAAAATGCTATATAACGTTATCTAGCTAACGTAAGCTATTTAATGTGTTCTATGATATTATTGATGTCGACGTTATTATTAGGTGGTCGTTTGTTGTGTTATTGGAGTGGACAGAGGAAGGAGTGGTTATGTTGATGATCAGATATCAAGTCTTCCGTGATTTGATTTTACTATAGTGTAAAACGTATAGGCAGACTATTCCTAACGTTCTCACAAGCTAACGGTCACGACTCGAGACATTAATAACTGTGCTAGAGCAAGCTGCTGCTATGTAAAAATGGTTATCGTTGTGTGTAAAACATTAGATCATCAATCCGACTGACGCTGGAAATGATTGACCGTTTGTGTAGCCAATGAAATTCAGATAATAATGACTGTCACGGATCCGCGTATTATTATCCCCGTATTATAGTCCAGTAGGGTGTGTTCAATTATGTTAATTCATTCCATTTTTCAAATCCAGGTCCTCGTCCTTGTTTAAAGGAACTGGGTCATTCCGATATGATACCTTGTCAACTCATGCTCTAAGTAAGCGACACCAGCTTACTGAAGCTGCAGACAGAGCCAGACAGAGGGGACCTGATGCTCCACTGCCACCTGTCCTCACAGGGCTCCACAGGATGGAGGAGACAATGTTGGTTAAAATGACCAACATAATGCATGCTGCTTATTATGTAGCCAGAACAGAACAGCCCTTCACCCACTTCACAACCCTACATGGGTTAATAAACAGGACGGGAGGACAACTTCCCAACTGCTATCCTCCCTCTCTTTTACATTAGATTGATTATGATGATTAAAAATGTTACATTAGCACTCAAAGTGATATTTTTAAACATAAATGTTTAACATGATTACATAGCATTTTTTATTAGCACCCAAAGTGATTTTTCTTTATTGTGTAAGAAACTTCAGAATGTTACCTTTCAAAAGAGACCATCTTATGCATGTGCTAAAAGTATAAAGTATTATAAATAGCTAATTACTTTGGGTATGCAATCGAATGGCGTTTTATGCCAGACTGTTTATGTTATAAAATGTGCCTGACTAAGTTATTAAATCATATTAATTGTCCAAATCTCTTGTCGGTTTTATTCATTTTTTAATAGGCTTTTATTTTCACAAGTAAATTTCGGACAAGTGGGTTTAGCTTTCGGACAAGTAAAATGGCTCAAAAAGTTAATGTCAAGCCCTGCACTTACCTTAAACACATAAGTTTAAATACCTCTATTAATATAAATCACCAAATATAACCCTGGAATCAGTTTTAGAAATAGAGATCTCAATTATTTACAGTATACTTGTGAACAAACAACAGGAAATATACAGTCAGAATGTACCTTCAATAATGTCTGATTAATAATCCCTTTAACTGGAAATTATTATAATATCAAAATATTATAAGATCACCTTTGAATACAATTTCACACTTAACTCAGTGGGCCCACACTCACTGAGCACACACACACACAAGCCGGCAAATAAAATGAAATAAAACCCCTCACGTTGCAGGCCTGATGTGATGCTTGAGAGCGTTGAAAGTCAAAACTATTTGTCTTCTTCACTCAAATGAGCAATAAAACCAGAGCGATACCTGAACATCTTCAACTCCAAACTGCAGCTGTACTGATCCCTCAGTCTCAGATGGCGATCAACAGTGGCGGGAAGGTGTCCAGCGACGGCGTACTCTCTCGTATTGTGCAGAACTCCTCACTGTCACCAACTTGCAGCAAAACTGATAAAGATCTTCAGGGTTTTCATGCCGAAAAACCCTGAACTGAAGCCAATAACGCCAGCTGAGTTAGCTATAACGTGGCTAAGAGTCCATTCACTGTATTAATGAATGCAAACACTCAGTTGCTAACAAGCTAATACACACACGTGGATAACTCTGGGACAAACTTGGAGTAGAAAGGTGATCAGTTCCTTGCAGACAGCGTGTAGAAAAGAATCCATATGAAGACTGTCGAGTTGATAATCTTGAGACCTTAAATACATACTTATTTGCTATAAACTGTCAACTTTAATTCACTCTCTGTGCCGCGACTTTGTCAGTCAAGCCACCACTCTGACGCAAACTCTCTCTCCCGCATTCACTTCCTGCCAACTTCAACCCTTGACTTTCAAAATAAAACACAATATTTATAATTATACATTTTAGTCTTTTAAACATATGTACAGAGATGGGGTCGTTACTAAAAAAAAGTAATATATTAAATATTACATTAAAAAAAAGTAATTTATTACACTACTTCGTTACTCTCTACATAAAGTTTGTTACTTTACTCGTTACTTTACTCGTTACTTTACTCGTTACTTTACTCGCAGGGCCGGCCCGCCCCTCCCTACAGGCAGATCACGCAGACTGCGGCGCACCGACAGTGTAAGCGCGCCACAGTTTTGCCTCTGCGAGACTCCACTTGCACCCCCAATTACTATTGCAATAAGGAAGACATAACACAAGTCTTTCTTTTTATATGCTCTTTAATAAAATAGGCTACCAGCCTACCACAACAAGCTAACAGTCTGTGAAACGTAAAGAGCATTTCAAGAGAAATATTGTAATAACGGAACAAGTGGGCCATATCAATGTGATGTGACACTGGCAAAATAAACAAATACTTTACAAATAAATAGCCTGTATAAAACAAAATAAGAGGTTGGCCTTGATAACACATTAAATACACAAATATTGATTGCCTCAAGAAAAAAAAAGGCCTATCAGCATTAAATAGCCTAAAGGCTAATGAAAAAGAACACAACCTAAAGCATGAGCTTCATTAATTGAACAGTAAGCTAAAAGATATACAATATAGTCAACATGGCCTTTTAACATCATTAACAACAATCAAAAGCGAAAATAGGCCAAAGTGGCATTGGCTGTGAACATAGGCCTACTACCACACTCCCTCTCGTGATCTCAGACTGAACACATCACACTTATTTGATGTGTTTGTCACTGAAGCAGTGGTTATACCGCATTAGGAGGAGTCTCTCAAATAGTTTATCGGATAACCGATTTCTTCTTGGTGTTAGCACAACAACATCCTCACTCTGGGTTCGGGGGTCCTTAGCTATTAGCTTCACCTTAGCATGTGTTCTTTGCAGGTGTTTGTTGAGGTTTGACGTGGTGTTTACAGCAGTGGATAACAGCTTCTGGCCTGGACACAGTTTGCACCTCACCGTCACATTCCTGTCTATTCTTCGAACGAACTCAAAATAATGGGCATACCTCCACCCCTCGAAAGTTATCGCTGACTCAGCCATGTTTATGCAGCACTGCACGTGGAGATGTGGACGCGCAAGTCGCGCAGATTATGTACATATAAACCTGCGGCGGAAACCCCTCTTGTCTATCAGTGTGATTATGACTGATTTTATAAAAGTAACGAAGTAACGCATGTCGGGGCAATGTTAGTAACTGTAGTGTGATTACTGAATTATAAAAGTAACGCGTTACAAAGTAACGCGTTACACCCAACTCTGCATATGTATTACACTTTCCCTTTTTAAACTGTTGTGAAATATCTTTTAATCATTATCTTTGCATGAACTAGATGTTTTAACAACACTTATAACTAAATTACATATTTATTATCTTGTTTTAATTTCGCTGTAAGGGTTATTTCAACCTGGCTACACGTGTATAAAATCTCCTATAGAAATGCATATTTGTAATCATCTATAGGTCTATAAAGATCCTGTCTGGCTATAGTTTATATGCCATATGACATATTCATACATATACAATATTCATTCAGTATCAGATCTGCAGCTGTTAATTCTGAATAACTGTGCTTACACTTTCAAAATCAATTGTATACTTTTTCTGTCTTCTGTACCTGTTGTCCATATACTGTATTTACTGTCTACTGTTTGAATTATTCATACTACCAGCATAAATATGTACTTTACTGCTTTTTGTATTTCTAATTACATTCCGTAGCTACATTTTGTTATCTATTCGTTAATTACGTTAATCTCACTTTCCCACGAGCGGTAAACAACCAGGAGCAGGATAGGTAGAGGAATAGCTTTAGCTACTAGCTGGGTTAGCTTAGCTTCATCCCAGTTCTTCTTCTGGGGTTATCGCTCAGCCCTTGGTGGCAAATTGTCTTGAGGTCTGCTGCACTTCATCAAATCCCCAACCTTTCATTTCCAGTGTTAACCAGTGTAACTCTTTCATATTCCATACAAGCTCCAGTAATAAAGACAAAAAGACAACAATAGCGCCTATGGGACCTACCGTACTGGACGCTCATCTAAATGCCACGTCATCACTTATCAACTGACGATTTAAACCCTTAAAGAGCAACTTGCAGGTTTTTTTTTTTACTAGATTTATGCTTAACCTTGCCTGAAAATTACAATTAAAAAAGATAATGCAGGATTTGATTTGTTTTACGAGACATAAGGGCAAGAATTCAGAGGGGAAAGGAGCCGTTTTGAGCTCTGCTGCTAAAAACTGCTTTTTTTAACGTCATACGTCAAACGCGCCATATTACGTCACATGGGGGAGCAACTTTAGTAGTTTGTAGTTGGTTTGAGCGGTTGTGATTTAGTGAGTGTTGGGTTTAAGCACCCTTCAGTTGTTGAAGGTTCGAGCCCGCTCCGCGCTGTTCGTTTGATGAGTGGTCTGCTGTAAAAAGGAACGGCTCAGACAGAGATATGAGATTAAACAATAAGCTGATTTAATGGTAGAAACAACAGTACAATATAACGAAGTACTTATATAACGAAGTACTTCGGGCCTCAGCTCTTCCACCGTGCGATGTACGTATCAGACAGTCAGACCGAACAGAGGCCGCGAGTGTACAGAATTCATAATATTTATGCCCACAAACGGAGAGGAGTTGTGTGGGAGGAGTTGTGTCGGTTGCTCCTCCCTAGGTGTTCATCCATTGGTGGACTCACTCCTGGGCGAGCCCTAGGCAGTGAATCAGAGTGAGTCAGCCATTGACGAGGTCTAAACAGCGAATCAGAGTGAGTCAGCCATAGTCGTGGGAAGTTTGGATCTCCTGCGCCGCCGATCAGTCCCAGGTCATCTTTTATGGCAGCCATAAAATAAACAATTCTGGGTTGAACGGGGGTGAGGTACCAATCCTTATCTTCGTTTATCCTCAGCACCTGGCCGTACCACTCCGCATCCCAATCTTTCTCTCAGTACAATCTCTGCATAGACTCAATGGTGTCAGTTTTATTACCTTCTCCTGCAACCCCCCCATGCTCCTATCCGGGCCATTAAAACCCCGGGGGGGCGACTGGATCCTCTACATTCCTAAGTCAACGCACACACAATTGACCACAGCAAACAAAGGAAAATAAGAACACTTGGTCTAGTTTCATAAGTATACATTTTACATAGACAAAGTTATAATTATTAAAACAGGTTATATAGGATATACAGGTTACTTTATGAGCTGGTATTTTTTCGGTAATTTTACATTGCATTTCACCATTTGTAATCATGGTGAGCTGGAGTTTGTGCAGGTTGCACAAACTCCAGCCTGTCAGGACATCGGGTCCACAGTTTCCCTAACAGGAAAAGGACCGGAGCTAGCTTTCGTTCCTGGGTGCGTTGTACAAGGTGCATCCACCTCCCTGCAGCACATACTCTGCACAGCTGAGGCCTATCAAACAAAACGTTTATCAGGAAACCGTATTACACCTCTCTCCCCCCATTCGTTCCTCTCTCTCTCCCCCCCCTTCGCTCCTCTCTCTCTCCCCACCGGTACACAGCACTGTAAGATGTAGTGTGGAGTTGCATTAGGTAACACGAGATACGGCTGATACTTGCGCATTAGTTTTTGTTATGGATCAGTATCAACAGTCCTGCCAGTAACGTTACTATGTTATAAATACTACTTTAGTTATAGCCTGATATATGATAGCTAACTTTATAATGTTGTGATGTGACCGATGTTAGCTAACATTAACTGTAGCTAACGCCGGTCACTCACCAAGACAGCTGCCCTGTTCTCCACTGATTCTCCTCACACCACAGCTCAATTTCTCTCCGATGGCTGTTATTTCTTCTAATCCTTGGCTGCTCCTGGTCTAGCAGGCTCATAATTATAAGGTTGTGGTCCGTCATATGCATACGAATATACATTTTCAACCTCTTCTGTGTCAACTAGCATTGTGAACCATGTTTATTAATACGTTAGACCGGCCGCTCTCCCTCATGTGACGTCAAATGCGGGTGGTCTTTTTTTATGCGGAAGTAAAAATGTCTTACAAAAACGACGCCAGATGTCACTGTAGTGTATATTTATGTATATTTTTGGGAAAATCTAGTGTATACATAATTTTCCTACACATTTATTCACTGGGGTCGCTAACCTGCAAGTTGCTCTTTAACTTCCAGAAAAGGGAACGCTGCAACAATCTGAACAAAAGTCATGTTAACTTAACATTAGCAACTGTACTTTAAAAAGGTGTTAGAATATTATATTGAAGACATTATGAGTAATATTTTTTACTGGCTTAATTTGATGGTTCCCAACCAGGGGGATTTGACCTCCCAAAGAGTCATATAATTGAATCGATGGGGTTGTTAGATTATTCAAAAGGGAAATACACGGAACATTTTCACTTTTTCACCTCTTTACTGTGAAATACTAAACTTGTTGAGCCCTTAAGAATGATTAAAATAAAACAAGCATTGAAGGTAACTTATAGACCAAGAGGTCATGACTAAATGGTGCTATGCTTTTAAGGGTCACAAGATTACAGTTGGAACTTCTGTATTAATAAAGTCATTACTAAGGGGTCACAGGTTCTTACTCTGAATTAACAACTTATTTTGCAGATTGCTTTGCTGTATTTTCTGAAGTCTTATTATAATGGTTTCCAGGATGGATCAGGTTTTTCATGACCTTTCTCAAATTGTTGCTTCTTTAATTGCACAGTATTAGATAGTTTTTGAACTTGAGGCCTTTAGAAACTTTTCAAATAAAACATTCAAAGAAAGAAGACGTTTTTTAAATTGCTTGAAACTTTGACTGCAAATTTTACCCGCAGCTGTTTCTTGATTGTATGTAACTTTTTTTCAATAAAATATTCAAGTTTCCCAGTCCGTGACTTTTCCTGAAAGTGTGTTATGTAGCACCCTCTGTTGTTAAAAATTGTCAATATGAAGTCAGATTGAAAAAATGGCCCAAAAAATTGCCATTGATACCCATTAGCGCCAGCGGGTAATATTTACCTTATAGAAAATGCAGTTATTTTCGCGCTATTGATCTCGCGCGAAAACATAAACATGACGTGTTGCTATAGCAACGCCTGTTGTTTACTGCGGTTCCTTATAGAGAGATAGATAGCGAGAGAGATAGATCAATAGATAGTTATAGATAGATATATAGAGAGAGCGATAGAGAGACACTTTGCACATAACTCACGGTAGCGATCTTTTATACTTCATGCAATCTGCACAAAGTATACACATATGAAAAGCTGAGAGTCCACAGATTCTATTGGTATAAGTTTCATCACTGTGCGATCAAAACTCACTCTTAACCCTGTGTTCTATAGTATGATAAATAAAAGAACATTGTACCTTGAAAATCAATGCATTCCAATATGCCGTTGGCGGTTTTAGGTATACAGCGACCCCTGGTGGTTCTAGTGTTCAGATGTCCACATAGCTGTTTGGAAATAAACATTAGCACATTAGAACTTATTTCTGGATAAAACCTCCTTTGCATATTTGAATGACTTGGGGACTTGAATTGAAACTGGGGATGTTTCATTATGATATAAATTAAAGCTCAAAATCAGAAGATATTTTCAAAACATGTTCTTTTCACTTATCTCCATTAAATGTTTTGTATTGACACAAGCAGACAATAAACTATTTATAGTTGACTGCGACACTGTTTTAAAGTCCCTCACCAACTGACCTCTTTTGCTCTGCAAAGCAATCTCTGTGTTTGTCTGAAGAGGCCATGAATATCTCCAACCTGCTTTTGGTTGAACGTCACCGACATAGGGCTGACTAGGAGACGTCTTCCACTACAATGGCTGGTGTGGATAGAAAGATGGAAGCCACTAAAGGCCTGTGTCCACATAGCACCTTTTTCTTGTAGAAAAGCCACTGGTACATGGTTTTTCCACCATTACCACCAATTGGTAAATGTTTGCAGAAAAAGCTTCCCCTCCAATTTCTAGTGACGTCACCAGCACCTTATTTTGAAAAGTTAAGAGATATTTTAAACTAAGCCACTGACCATCCACTGGCGGCCCGCGGGCCACATCCGGCCCGCCAGACATTCTCATCCGGGCCGCACGACGGGGGTGACTGTGGAGTTGGCGGAGTGGTTAGTGCGTTCGCCCCCCACTCATTTTTTTTTTTAGAACATCTCGTGAGTAATGTGCAGTACCGGAGTCCAACAGAGAGGCAGCAGCTGCGGGACAGTAGACTGCGCACTGCGTAGCCTTCCCTGCCTTGAAGAAGAAGTGATCCTTCGTTGTGAAGAGTCTGCTTTATGCGCTCCGCAGCAGTAGCCCCGCAGCGACAGAGTCCAACAGAGAGACAGGAGCTGTGGGACAGTAGCCTCGAAGTGATCCTTCGTTAGCGTGGAGAGTCTGCTAAGCTTTATGTGCTCCGCAGTACCTGAGCGTGCTCCACTAGCACACCCCCGGTCAACAACTTCAAAAAAATTCTGGGCTATAGGCCTATATACAAATCGCTGGCCCGCGAAAGTGTCTATTGGATAAATGTTGGCCCTTGGACAAATGTAGTTGGTGATCCCTGCTTTAAGCCATACAAAATCTAAGGTGTGCTTGAAAAAAATACACTTTTCATCATTGAAAAAAGAATTGAACATACCGTAGAGCTCCATACATGAAAGAGGAATGGTTAAGTGTTATAACTATAGGCGTAAATATAACAAAATAAGTATTTACACTTGGTAACCACACTTTTACTGCTTTTTTAGGTTTTTTTTGTTTGGTAGGTGTTATAAGGTTTTCCCTTAAGTGCAGGTTTCAGCCTGTCCTACAAAAAACGACCATATAGGTCAATTGTTCAGCAGCTTATTACGACCCAGAGTCACGTTTTAAAGTGTAGCACCTCTAGTGGTCGTGTAAGAAACAACATGCTCCCGTTGATTGCAAACGCTCCGGAGATTCTTTTATTCACGAATAACCCTCTCTGGAAAATCCTAAATTGTGCAATAGTTTGGCCATTAAAATGCTTTTTGATTAGATTTCTAGCGAGAAGTGTATATTGTACTTTTATAATCTACGTCCAGTGGATGTGTAGGATCTATAGTTTGATAGATATTACGAAGATGATTTGAGGTCTCGCCAGGAGAACGTGTATATGCGGCAGCTTCCATGTAAAGTTAGCGTCAACCCTCACGGGGTGAAAACAGTATTTCCGGTCTCGAAGTTTTCATAATAAAACCGGAAGTATTCCCCTCACTGTCAAATGATTACACAGTGATATCTGCATTACTCATCCACTAAAAAACATCAGTTTATCCTTGTTAATTACACAATATTGATTGGTTTAAATTGTGTACAATGCTTTTGTGTTTTTAACCTTCGATTCGGAGAAACAAATAGTTTTTTCGGAGTTTAGACACTACAGAGTTTCCGAAGACACTACACTACCCAGAATCCCAGCTATCGTTTGGGACTACAACATGCCTTGCTTTACAAACCCCGTGATTAGTCCTCAAGCTCTGTGATTGGATGTTGGAGTGGCAGTGCGACAAGGTTACGCCGAGCGTCAAACAGCTCTTTGAAATGGAATGGAACCACGGCAGACTATCCAAAACTGGACTTGGGCGGGTCCAGCCCAGCCCCCCCCCCCCCCAGAACTACACATGCTGGCTATTGTGTGTTTCGCAACATGTTCTATGGCACGTCTCTACTGGGAATTGTAGTTTTAAAAGACGTTTTCGTATTTCCCACAATTAGAAGTTGCCAGTATTAAACTGTGTACACCCCTGGAGGTTTAGGGGATACGAAACACAGTGGTGTTATCAAATTTAAAACATATAATTAATAAATGGGTGAAAATTGCTTGTGTCCATAATGGGCAGCATTAATATACCCACATGACAGCTAGGGTCAGAAGAGCTTTATTTAACAGCTGGTCTTATGTCTGTGACCCCTCCTGTTGTTCATTGATAAGCCTGAAACATGCACTTGTCAAGGTTCAGAGGCAAATTTTTACAAATATGGCAGTAGCCATCGATCATCTTAAGATAAGATAAGATAAGATATACTTCATTGATCCCAAGTTGGGAAATGTTTTTGTTACAGCAGCATGTACTACTTTGTTCTACTCCTCTACAATTCAGAGGTTAACCTGGTATTTTTACTCCACTACATTTATTTTAGTTACTTTGCAGATTCTGATTAATGATGTGAAATATAAACAACCCTTAAATCAGACTTTAGTTACACCTGAGTCAAATTCAGGGAAGGTGATTGTCAAGTGCCAAAATAAACTACGCAATATATTAGACACATTAAGTACTTTGTCAGACTTAATATTTATCTGTTGATACCCCCAACGTTTTTTTCTTATTCAAAAGAAGACCTTAACTTAAAGTATTCTTTAATGTTTAAATAAAGCCTTATTAGTTTGTCTGTTTTGCACGTCCTCCTGTTAACCTCTCTAAAAAGGTCAAATGTCACTTGTTTTGCATCAATCTTGATACAGGGTACTTATTATATGTTATAGTTTGGATTCCTAAAGCTTTTAGTCTACTATCCCATCATTCAAGGGTGGTTTTCACTATAAGTAATGGTTTATTTTTGGACGGACACTATCATTTAAATTTTTTTACTATGTTCAATCTAAATTTACTTTAAAATAAAAAAAACCTATATTGATTCTGACTTTTTTACATCCAACTCACAGGTTTATCATTGCTTTGAGAAAAAAGATTATTAATTTACCACTTTTAGAAGGGAAGTTATTGTCATTTGTTCTGGGAACGTCATTTTTGAGCCTGAGACCTGAAAAACAGGCTTGGGGCTTAACTGGTTAATATCTTTGGACATCCGGCACTAACCTGTTTTATTGTAGAGATCACTACAGTATCTTCTTGATATTTTCTATTCTATATTTCTATCATTGACCCTCTACTTTCCCCCTATTTTGTATGTAGGCTACTCTTAATATTTAAATGTTTTCATCAAATATAACATTCAACAACAACATTCAATAACGTGCTTTAACCACTATGCGGTGCGGGTTAAAAAACAGTGGTCTAGTTAATAAAACATAATAATATCAGTTATTGAAATTCTGATTCCATAGATGTGTCTCCCATCACCCAAAACCCCTGACTATTCTCTCAACCCAGTATATTACATTCTTTAATTCAAAGAAAATCAGTAATATCTTTAAAAACTACAAGTCCCATTCTATCAGCTGTGCACCGTTATGGTGTAAATAATAATCTACCAATTGGATCAAATATAAAAGTCAGCCGAATTAGTGTTGATACTGCAAGGAGACGTATTGTGTGAAAATAAATGGAAGATGTTGTGTAATTGCTGATATATTTATGATTCACGTCACATATTCAGTTTCGGCGGCATTTCTTCCAGTCAGCCCAAAGGTCTTCTAATCAAGGCTCTATAAATAGAGAACTACGGCAGATATTTAATATTTAATGCAGCCAAACTGTGTATTACAATGCCGTTATCTGATGACTTCCAAAGAGAAAAGCAAGAACACTCGGAATAAAGTATTATTTTATTTTTTTAAATGTTTTCCGATTTCATATCGCATAAACACCATATCCCAATGTGCATTGCGGCTAAAACATCCAGGATTATGTGTAGTTCGATGTTTTAGCCTATCAAAACCTCTGAAAAAATAAATGTGTCTCTCAGAATCTAAAGGGAAAAACCTATGGGAAAAACACAAAAGCATTGTACACAATTTAAACCAATTAATGTCGTGTAATTAACAAGGATAAACTGACTAAACTGTTTTTTAGTGGATGAGTACTGCAGATATCACTGTTAAATAATTTGATCATTGGTTTTATTATGAAAACTTCGAGACCGGAAATACTGTTTTCACCCCGTGGTTGACGCTAACTTTAGATGGAAGCTGCCGCATATACACGTTCTCCTGGCGAGACCTCAAATCATCTTCGTAATATCTATCAAACTATAGATCCGACACATCCACTGGACGTGGATTCTAAAAGTACAATATACACTTCTCGCTAGAAATCTAATCAAAATGCATTTTAATGGCCAAACTATCCTACAATTTAGGATTTTACAGAGAGGGTTATTTGTGAATAAACGACGCTCTGTAACGTTTGCAGTCAACGGGAGCACTACAGGTCGAAAACTTTAAAACGCGATCGTACTAAGCGCTTGAACAAACAACCTATTTGGTCGTAATAAGGGCTTGAAAAATCGACCTATTTGGTCGTATGAGTTGGAGGACTTGTTGGTAGGTTTTGATATTGTATGATCTTGTGACTGTTGAGAAAAAATAAAATAAATGTATTCATCCTGTATTAAATGAAATCAATTGAACAAACACACTGGCACTGTGTTGCCATAAGTTAGTCTCTCTCCGTTGGTGCGTTGGGATAATTCTAATAATGCTAATGCCAGCAAATACAATGGAGGCTTCACAAAACTTTTCAGAGTTTTACGGGGCATGGTTTGCAATTCGCCCAGCCAATCAGAAATGGTAACCTTTTTCTCACAGGAAAGTACCTGCTCTCTAGCAGGGACTAAAAAGGGGGTGAAAAGGTTCTCATGAACTAAGTTCTAGTTCCGGATTTTTTTGGTGTGAACACAACATTTCAAGAACTATCGGAACTATACTGGGAAAAGTACTCTGGTGTGAAAGCGCCTATTGACTCCTTTGCATATGCAGCAGCTCCCTCTCAGCAGGGGGGCTGCCGGAGAAGAGGGAGTGCGGTCGTGAGGTGCTCCGTTGACGGAGGACACGCTCTCCTTTTCAACTGAGACTCACTTGAGAAAAACCTCATCCATTCCCTTTAGAGATAACGCATGCATCTTTGTAGGCCGCTGCTGACACAGACGCAAGATGTCCAGCAGCGCGACGGAGATGGATTCTACCTATTTTACAAAACAATGCTCTATATACATGACAGCAGTGGCGAGCCGTCAGGGCCCTCTAGGCCCTCTCTGAGGGCCTAAGATATTTTACAAAATAATATTTAAAAACATTAAAAAAAAATGTTTTTTTTTAATATATTTTTTTTAAATGTTTTTAGTTGTATTTTTCATTAGTTTTACCAAAATAACTTGATTTAATTGTATTTAAAATAACATTTCCAAAGAAATAAATCCTTCAAAATCTGCCTAATCAGTTTCTGTTTGAATGTGAAGGGTTAAACTAAAGAAGCTCGTCTCTGCGAGTTACTGTGAAGACAGGAGCTGTTGGACGTCCAGCTATGAATTCACAGAGGGCCCGCTATAGTAACTGAACGAGAGAGTAATGTCAAATGACAGTACAATTGACCAATCATATCTTCCCTCTAAATGGGTGGGTTTTATTATCGCGGACTTTATGACAAGTTCCGCCCGCTGTGAAACTGTTCTTGTGTCCATAGCAACAACAACTTCCTGTCAACAGCGTAAACTCGCCTTCAAAATAAAAGCATGCCAAATTACACTTAAGACATACAACTGCAACGAAAGTAACAAACACAATGCAATATCCTTTTCAATTTCAAAGAACACAAATTGGGTTATTTGCAGGTGTTGTTTTGTGTGGTAAAGGGCCACTTTCATTGATGCGTTTTGCACCCCGGGCCGTTGTTTTGATATTCCGCTGAAGTATACGCTGTGACGTAATAAGTCACACCCCTTTTCGAGGGAAGGGGTGTGGGGGTTAGAGGGCCTAGGTATAAAACTCACGGCTCGCCACTGCATGACAGAGGGCGGAGAGATCCTGGAGCCTCAGAGGCTTTGCTGCAACACGGCCTCCCACTGACTGATAGCACTGTCCAGGTTTCATCTGTGAGAATATTCTAAACACTGATGGGTCTTTTTGCATCTCTTTTTATTCCCCTCAGAGACATATTGCCACAGTGAAAGGCTGTGCCCAGTCTCATTTTTCAGTAGATCATCTCACTCAAACAGTCTTTTCAATGTAGGATTGCACAAAGGCACATAATACCTCACATTCCATTTTGTTCCCATAACAGTAGATGATTTACTCAAAAATATATTTGTGAGACACTACAGGCAAAACATATTTTTTATTTTTGCACTGATATTTTTTGAGAGATTTGGCTATTTTTCCTCCATAATATGTATTTTTTCAGTAGAAAAAGAACACATTTAGGTTTTATATATAATACTAACTTATTGGATCTGTAGGTTTCTTTTTAAACATAGATAAGCATTGGATAAGGCCTCATTTTCATATGTAAATATACCATTTGAGAAAACTGAAAATAAAAAAAGTGTTATTTAAGGGATATTCTCTGAGATATCCTTTACTCCAAAGAGTTTACAAAGGGTTTTGATCATATTTCATTAAAAACACTTATTCAAATAACATTTAATTCCTAAAATATAAGGCAAAATGTTTCCTTATCGCTTTTGTACATTTATTCAGATGTTTTCCTTTAACTTTGAATATTTATAATATATTTTTACAATGTTCAGATTTCTGTTCTCAAATGGTGCATTTTTAAACATAACATTGTTTAAAACTTGTTATACAAACAATGATGTTATATTTTATATATTTTTAAACCTTATTCACTTGTAGTATCTTCCTTTGAATTCCAAATTAAAGCCTGTTTGCAGATTATCTAAAATACCCTTCTGTGTATGAAGAAGAATCTCATTGTGAAGGCTGCTTGCCCCAGTGTCTCTGACTTATTGTTGCACCTACTTCCAACTCTGTTTAGTTATATTTATTCCCACATTTTCTTTCAAATCTTTCATCCAATTCCATCTCAGACACAAAAGGTGTCTTTGTGAAGGAACGGGAAGAAGAATGACAAGTCCTGGATAGCTTGAAAAGTGTGTCATTTGGAAACATCATCTGAATAGTGAGCAGGCGTTTGATGAGCCACCCGAAAAAACACTGTCACATCCTACATTCTAATAAAGAGCGCTGCCATTTTTTACAAAGCATTTCACCACCTTTAGAATTAGAATCAGAAAACCTTTATTCCAAAAATAGCCAAAAATAGCCAGAAATAATTAATAGGCAGGTCTCAAATATTAAAGATAAAAATATAAATTACACAAATTACAATTACCAAAAATACACAGAAGCAAAAAGTGTAGCATGAACACTGAAAATCTGACTTATCTGACTTTAAATAAATGTATTATGTCAACAGATTTCACATTACTGTATTAGGTTAGTTGAAAGCAATAATATTAAAGTGCACCTATCATGCTATTTTTAGGCAATAGCATAGGTATCAGATATATAAAAATATATAAAAAAACATGTTTTGCTCAAAATACCAAACAGATCACCCATTCTAGCCCCTCTATTTCACTTCCTGTTTCAAAAGTGCTGATTTTGGGTATAAAGCTTTAAAAAAAAAAAAATTATCAAAAAAAAAGGGAGGGGGCTGAGCTCATGCGGGACCCGGCAGCTACTGTCTAAACTAAATACTGCCGTGATGAAACGCCATATCATGGATTATCAAGGATTATTTCTGAAACAGTATGGAGCTCAAAGGCTTTCTCTCTTGCCGGTTATACAACAAGGTGAGTTCCTTTTTATTTCCTGCTTCTTCACACACATGCTCTCCAGTACAGGTTAGCTCTGAGTATTAGCGATGCTAATGTAAACACCGACCATATTACGTCCAAAACAGTCGGGCATTGTTTCTGATAGCAACTTTCTGATAGTGCTGTGGGTCCACATTTCTGATATTACGTCATATCGGACGCAAATCTGAATCAGCTCCGTTGTACCCCCGTTTTTAGAGATTTGGGTACGGAGGAAAAGAGAGAGGGTTTTATTTTCTGACGCGGCGTGAGTTCCCTGACACACCGGGGACACATATTTATGTACAAAAGACATCAAAAAGTGCATTTTGCATGATAGGTCCCCTTTAAGTTTAAATAAAAAATAGTAGATTCAACTTAATGGTATGGCTTTCAACTAACCTAATACAGCTGTGAAATGTATTGACATAATACATATAATTAAAGTCAATGTTTCAGTTTTTCAGTGTATAACGTGTGATACGCAGGTAAGGTGTATATATATTGCACATGACAGATTTATTACAGAAGTTGAATTTTCTAACTACAAGATAGCATAGATTTTGCTATGCAGCTACAAAGGACATCTTAACTGGATCACTGCAAAAAAAAAACACAATTGTTGTAGAGTTTGAGCCACAAAGCTGAGCAGGGTGACCGTTTGGGAGCGAACACGGTGTGGTGTTGTCACGGAGCCCTTGTGGGAGTGACCTGAGCGCAGGAAGTGACACGGAGCCGCAGCAGAGGAAGAATGGCCCAGGTGTGACCTCTGACCTCTGGGGAAGTTATAACTAGAACACTGAGCTCAGGCCTGATGCTTTATCTTAATTTAAACCCAGGTTGTGTCAGCCCCCATGGCCCGGACACTGACTCCTGTGTGAAGGAGCATTTTTTGCTACTTTACGGAAACAAGGTTATCGGGCTCAGGTGCATTGTTTTATGTGCTTTTGAAGCAGAAAGCTGGGAGGACAATAGTTTATTATAGATGAAATGCTCTTTATTGATTGACAGTATTAAGTATTTATTACTGCTGTTCTGGGGAGGGTCGGTAATCATGTTTTTCACCTTTAGTCTTTCTTTCATGTTTTTTACGTCAATAGAAGTGTTCCATATTTGGGTGTTTGATAAAAAAACATCTCTATTCTCATTGTCTGCGGTGCATGATTATGCCTGGACTGAAGATACAAAGATTTTTTCATAATTTATTCATCCATCCTCGTTTTTATTTTCACTATAATTACAGTCAATCACAGAATCATAATCCTTGAATCCCAGGGCAAATTGGGTTTTGTGACAGTTGCTGCTATTTATAATTAAATAAAAAAGATTAATATAAAAGATGGAATACTAATATTTATAGAAATATAGAATATGCAATAAAAAAAATATACAGTTGATTTTAAAACATATACAAATAATAATAAATAACAAAGATATTTATAGAAAAATAAGAAATTATCAAAAGTGTCCAGGAAATTCTTTTTTATAAAAAAAGGAATACGAATGTTTCAATAAACTAAAAATACGAAAGTAAAACAATTCTAATCGTACACAATATCCAGAATTTATATTACAATAATGGGCTTTGCATTCTGTAGCCGGCTTATCATTTGGGGTTTCAAGCCATGGATTATTTTTATTCAAATAGCTTTAGTGGCATGACCAAAATGACGAATAGTATTGTAAAGCATTGAACTAATAATGACAATTGAAACAGACAAGGTGTTTGGAATATACCATTGTGTGAATATACATTTCAAACAAAAGCATGTATGCCTTTTCTTTACAAGCAAATCAATGTTGTTTACAGGCTGCTACTTCACTATCTTTATATGTGCACTTACTTTTTATTATGCTGCTACTTTTCTTTTCTACCTTGGATGTGTACTTATCTGACTTTTATTTGATTAACGTCTCTTTGTTTAATTTTTTAGTTGATAAGATAAGAACAAGATGAACAAGACAAATGTGGGACAAATAAAATATTTCTGAAACTCATTCTGGTTTAACATGAACAACATAGTTGATATAGATATACTATATAAAATAAAAGAGATGTGAGGCCTGGTGTAGATTTAGCAGGCCATTCCCCCATGTTGTCAAGTGTTCTGCTTTACTCGTTTTCCCTAGTATGATTTTATGATTTATTTTTATTTAAGATTCTTATTCACTAATAAGATACCACATAAAGCCATGCAACAGGGAGTATGCCACCACTCAACAGGACTCGCGGTCTAACCACATTCACTCCAAGAAACCAACAACTGAAATGTGGAAACCTTGCAAAAACACCACTAACAAAGCAGGAAAACATAAAATCCCACCTACAGTATTTCCATTAGTCTTGCCCTATCGTTCAGATTGTAGGTAAATTGTTTCTCAAGAGGATTACGGAAAAAGCGTACAGTACAAATGTATTCAGTATGAAGTATTTGTTGAAACGCTCCTGTACTGGATTACATTTACATAAACTGTTCTGGAAGAGATTTCTGCTGTGTTGTTCTTCCTAATGTTAAAGCTATTGTGCTTTCCCGTATTGTGTTATATAGCTTTCTGTGCATGTAAATGGTCTGCAAAGGCTAAAATCCCAAAGTTCCCTCCAGAGGGAGTTTCTCTCCCACACCCCCCCCCCCCCCTGTTTGAAACACCTCAATTTGACTCCCATCACTATGTAACAATTGCGTTTCTATTGGCTAGCATTCCAACACATTGTACGTGATAGGTTTAGGAGCGGGACATTTTCGACACAACTCTAAGCGGTTGACCAATGACAATACAGCTGGCCAGCTAACCAATCAGAGCAGACTGGGCTCTGGTTTCAGACAGAGGGTGAAAAGAGGTGCTGCAGCACAGGCAGTATGAGAAAAATAAAGAGCTTTTTGAACATTAAAGCATGGAGACATGTCACAGGAGAGGCACAAAATACAAATATGAAGATAAGGAGAAAAATAAAGACCTAAAAGAAAATACTAATATGAACCTGAAAATGAACATATTAAAGCCCCTTTAAAGAAGAAATGAGAAACAAGAAATGTTGCAAAAATGTGTAAAACGTCAAACGTGATGAAATAAATGCTTTATTTCTTACTTTTTGTGTCCTTCCTGTAGGGAAATGTCTTGACGCTTCTCAGATTATAATTTTTTTCTTACAGAATGGGAAATTAAGAATAAATGTAATAAACTCTCAAGGCTTTTTATGACAATTGTGCACAGCTCTTTAATGCTTTGATTGTACAAAAGCAGCGAATTAATTCCTCCCTCTGTGATCCTTCACGGTGTCGGAGGATTTCTCCAGTGTTTGTCATCAGACAAATGCTTAAGCTATATCCTAGGAGAAATAACTTAAATTTCCTTTAATTAGTCACAAACATAATTCTGCTTTTTTCTCACATCTTGGACGACAGGGGACAAAATCCTTTTTATGTTTGACAAGGATATAAATATTATGCTTTGCTGTTTTAAGCCAGATAAAGGCCTCTTATTTTTGTTTTCAAATTACCACGAGATTTATGTGCATAAAAGATACAAGTTGATGACATATTAATCAATGGGTGCTTCAAGGTATAGCCTACTTTTGATGTGGATAAATATGCAGCTCGTAACACCAGGAGCAACATTTAACACTGTTGTTCCATGCCAACAGTCAAACCGAGGAAAATCCCAGGCTGATTAAAATCAAATGAAAACAGTGAAGAAGTTGCCCAAAGCTTACTAGATGTTAAATCACAAAATGCTCTGCCTATATTTGATTCTGAACCAGAGTCGGATAAATAAAAATAAAATGTTAAACTGTGGCTCATCACAAATGCATATAGGCTGCAAGCAATTACAAGCCTTACAGTGATGTTTTTTGTAGCTGCCACCAAGTTGTTCTCAGTGTTTTCCTACACTAAATACCATAAACACTGCGCCTTTGCCAGAACAAATGCATTCATCACAATTTATATTTAACAGTGACAAAACATGTTATTTTGTTATTCTGGATTGACTAAATTCTGAACAAAACAAAAGTTTAGAGTAAAATTGCGTACTAAGTGAGCGAAGAGACGTTAGAAACATATTATAAACCATGTGATTATGATTTGATGCAGAAATTATAATCACTGAAAAAATAATTAAAAAACAAACACGTTTTTTTAATGACGTATGCATTTACAAACTAATGATTTGATGGAGAAATTGTATTAGCTAAAAATACATTATAAGAAAACAAAATGTCTTTCCAATGTTCTTTTTCAAATGATTTAGACATGTACACATTAAATTAGAGCACACTAAAAACTTTCCATGGTCAATTTACATCTACATTTCCCTGCTTAGTGGTTTCAAAACTCTTGGTGTGTCACTTTGTAAACTCTAATCAGTTTTAAAGCATGCTATAAGGTGGTTATACTATGTAGGAACTCATTCAGCTATTTGAATCAACTTCACACTTTTGATCAGTGTGATTTGATTCAAATAGACTTGATCAGACTTATGATTATTCATTTAAACTTTCTTTTGAGGCTAAAATCAGACATATCAGAGTCACAATGTATGTTTAGCATGAAACACAACCTGAAACAAGCTTGCCTCTGTTAAAGTTAAATTAACTGTGAGTGATGGTCGCAATATTGACTTTTCTAAGCCTGGGTAGTTTTGTCCATGTGATACTTTGTGTGCCTCTGACAGGAACAAATGCATCCCGTAAAAAGAAGAAAAATGAACATGATGCACCTCTGATGCTGTACTTAAAATGAAATACTCTCCTGTTGTTCATGGGTGCATAAAGTTTTATTATCCAACTGATCTTCAAGACACAGTGGGAGCTCTGCTTGACTTGCTGCATCTTGCCCGGGCCAGTGGGTAATGACTGATATCCTCCCCCCCCCTGTCCGACTTTGACCACCGCCAAGCCGCTGCCTGGGCCCCTCACACTGCGTACAGCCCACCGTAAGCCTAGGACACATGGTGCTAATCCTAGGTGACACATTTAGCGCATGGTTTAGCTTGCAGACTTACAGCTGTGTCCCGGACACTCAAGACAAAACCATCGGGGCGTCTCCAGAGCATAATTAACCCCTTCATTATGTAAATAAGCAAAAACATTAGGAATAATTGTGGCATGCTGGATGGGCGGGCGGGATTGAAGCAGATGTGGCGCCTTGCTTGGCTGACTTTGGGCTGTCCGTTTCACCGGAGCCAGAGATGACATCATTCAGTTGTCAGGGACCTTGACACCAACTCTGCATTCAAACGATTTTTCACATACATCTTCACATTACATTTATATCAGCCATTGCTGCTCCAACCCAAATATGTTGCTCTTTGAAATAAAAGCTTGGGGCTAGTTTCAGTTTTCAGGGGAACTGCTCGTATAGCTTGACAGTAAACACTTTTTTAAATTATTTATCATGTGAGGGTGGACGTGGCCTTTCAGTCTTGCAGTGGTGAACATCTCCACCAGAGACTCTGAAAACGCTTGAGCATGTTGTATTCTGACTAAACCATCTACTATTTTCCATGCCTTTTTTACAAATATGTATTTCCATAAATGTCAAAAGCTTAAAATGCTCAGTAAAACCCTACAATCACAAAAGAAAACACCTTTTTTTATTTAAGTTAAGTCCACAATTCAAGCACAGCTTCCATTTAAATAGGATTAAACCAAAGACAATAAACTGCATGATGCAATCCCATGTTCAGTATTTCACAGCCTTTTCTCTGGTAAATAATATTTGTTCACATTAGTCTCGTATAACAATACCACACTTACACTGAACCAAACAGAAATTCCTCCAGTATTTTTCTCTTTTTTGCTGTGAAAAGTCACTTTTGTTAACCTCTGATCCTGCATGTTGATAATTTATTATGCAAATCATGGACAAATTTGAGATTTATCTTACTGAGCACAGTGTCAATGGCATTTATGAATGGGAAGACACAGCTGGGAAGTAGCCCTACAGCATATGTGTGTGTGTGTGTGTGTGTGTGTGTGTGTGTGACGTGTGTGTATTTATTATAGGGAACATTGTGTGTGTGTGTGTGTGTGTGTGTGTGTGTGTGTGTGTGTGTGTGTGTGTGTGTGTGTGTGTGTGCGTGTGTGTGCATTGGAATTCAATAAGGCAGATGGGCCTTTTTAGAGTATTATCTTTATTGCCAAAGAAAGGGCCAAGCTGTTCCTCTCTTTTGCCAACAATACACATCAATATGTGCAGTGCATATCCATATCCATTTTCCTTGTTTTTATTTTTCCTCCTTTGCCTTTCCATCGGTTACAGCCGTTGATGAAAACAGAATGCACCTGAGCTCCCTTTCACAGGCAGAAAATGAACTTGAGGAACACAACAGGGGTGTTTCAGGGGAGAGGAGAAAGCGTGAACCTTTGGCACGAGGCTTTTACTGCGGGGATTACTCTGTTCGGCTTGACAGTGAAAGCCAGTCATGGTGCAGACAGCCAGGGCCTCGGCGGAGAAAGGAAAAGAACGGAGATGATCCACCTGTACCGCGACGCTCTCTGAGGGCTGGCTAAGTCAGAGCTGTGTGCTTTCCAAATGACACGAGCACCTCGGCTTTAATACCACCAAGCATATTCCTCCTGTTCATCCCGGCAGAGAGGATTCGCACCTGCAAAGCTGAGAGCATAAAATATCACAATGAGAGCACGGATGACATTTAAGGAAAAATCCTACTCCGTTGAAAGGGATAATGCAGGGCTGAAGACAAGTTTTAGTACCAGATGTAGTTGTGGTGTGATAAAGGCTCCTGCAGAATCAACAGATGGGTGTGATTTAGAGAGGGGTAAGTAAGTAAAAATAAATACAAAAGAGGGATGGAAGAGGAAAATGTGCCAGTAAAGCAAAAATTGCTGACATATAGAAAGATTTCCATAATAATTCTCCTGGTGCACTTCAATAAAACCATCTAAAGGGGATTTTTGTTGCATACGGTTGATTAAAAAAAGATAGGACTAAAACCATTTATGCATTATCTACACCCTGCAAACTTGCAGGGAACTACTAAATGATCACTGGTACAATGAATTCATGTTTGCTTCTCTCTCAAGACTGACTTTTGCGTCATTGGCTAAAATAGTTTGAAAAAACTGTGGGTCAGTTGTTCCATCACCATTTTTCTTTTTCTAATATCTTGAGTTAACAACATTTGATGTATATCCTGACATTGGAAAATATATCCATGATGTGCAACGTAGGACTTCCTTTTGACATTTCTTCAACTTTGGGTTCAAGGTTGTCATCCTTGGTTTCAGGTTTAATGTAAAAAGTTATAATATATACTTTTAATTCAGTGATTATAACTAAATGTTAGCATGGTAACACACTATAATTAGATGGTAGTTACTAAACGATAGCATGCTAACTAGGGCTGTCAGTCGATTAAAACATTTAATTGCGATTAATCGCATGATTGTCCATAGTTAATCGCAATTAATCGCAAATTAATCGCACATTTTTTGTCTGTTCTAAATGTACCTTAGAGGGATATTTTACAAGTTTGTAATACTCTTATCAACATATGAGTGGACAAATATGCTCTATGCAAATGTTTGTTTATTATCATTTGAACAATGACAAATATTCTCATGAATATTAAACACAACAACCTCTGAACATTACAAATATTCGCCTCAATTCAACCTGGAACCTCTCTCATACAATACAATAATACAATACAAAGTGTGTGTGTGTGTGTGTGTGTGTGTGTGTGTGTGTGTGTGTGTTTGTGTGTGTGTGTGGAGACACACTGTGATGGATCGTTGGAGCTATGTGCAACTCAAGGCATATGCTCGAACGGGAGCTGCCTGGACGCTGCAATCATGTTGCGCGCACTATCCGTGCTGAGTGTGCTGACTTTTCGTACAATGTCCCACTGTCTGGCTACCTGCATAAAGTCAAGTGCTCGGCGCAGTTGTCGGCGAAATGTCGCTCCTCTGTTTTCATTGAAACAGCTCCTTATATCCGTTAGCGCAGCTAGCTAGCACCAGATGCTAACAACAACAATACACGTAAGGTGTGCGCATTCTCTCTCTCTCTCTCGCTCGCTCGCGCCACACATACACACACCCTCCCGGTCCTCCCGATGGCCAGTCCGGGCCTGCCGGTGAGCGTGGAAGTGTGGTCTGCCGCAAGCGGGTGGCAGGAGCGGGGCTGTCAGAGAGTCAGCATGTAGATGGTATTTTAAACTCGATGCGCTCTGAAACTACGGGGTGGCCGAGGACAAAAAATACACATGCGTTAATCGCGTTATTAACGCGTTAACTTGACAGCCCTAATGCTAACACATTAAAATGAAATGATAATTTCCTAATGTTAGCATCCTAACACACTAAAAATAGATAGTGGACATTCTAAACAATTACCAGATAACATATTTGCATGTTAGCAACGTCTTTGTAAGCATGTTAACACGCTGATGTTGGCATTTAGCTCAAAGCACAGCTGTATTAAGAACTGCATGAAAGAGCTGCTACCATGGCCAAAAAGGTCTCATGCCAATTTGCTACATTTCCCAAAATGCTTTACCCGAGCCCCTAGAGAATGAGAATGAGAATAAGAAGGACACGCCTCAGGTGGAGTGTAGGTGGTCACACCAATAAATTAAATTGAGCAATTAAGTAAAAACATCACTCATGTGCTAAACACATCAGAGTGAGAACATTCGATTAATGTTCATTTTCAACAGAGTTCATGGGTCTTGTTGAAATATAAATAATTTTACAGCCTGTAATCAGGACTGGGACTGAAAACACAAGATATGACCATGTCATTTGTTTACTACATGTTGCTAAAAACAGCTGTGTGTGTGTGTCAAATGCATTAGCATGCTGGCACATAGTATTAGCATGTGGTCCACTTGTGCATGTTTGGAAATAAACACAAGCATGCATGTGTGGGTATTTGCAAGCATGTGTGCATGTTTTTGTGTGTGTGTTGCACGGCTGAAATGTTCCTAGCAGAATTAGAAAAAGAGGCTCATGAATATGCATTAACACATTTTACTGCATATCATCATCAGCAGCCGGTGCCAGTGTCTCAGGCCAAATAAGGTCTGTGACTGATCCTGGGACACACTGGAGCTAAGGTCAAGTCAAATCAGGTTTATTTTTAGTGCGCCATGTGCGTCTCAGAGCTGTTTGCAGAACAACACAAGGAACAGCAGATATAACTGGTGCCATTCTGCAAAACAAATGTTATAGCCTGCTCTGCTTTAGGAAACAAAGGAGGTTAGAGTTCTGTTGAAGAAGTGATGTTCCGGATAATAATAGCATAATATTTTGTTATGTATTACTGCTATTGCATGTATTCCTGCAGCATGATTAAATATACATCACAAATGTGTATAAAATAGCAGAGTATTACAAGACCGAACAAAAGGTGGTGAATTTTCACATTTTTAGGGAATAAAGAGAATGGTTTATCTCACACTTCAATCTGAGAAAAAAATGAATCCGTTATGGCTTGTTGAATATCACGGCCATGAAACGAAGTTTAAATCGCAGACTTCTGAAACAGTTCTGCATTTAAAATACAGCAGCACAAAAAGTGGTAAGCCTTGAAAATGCCTAAAAGTCTCAAAGTGCTGGATATTGAGTTCATGCAGCTATAAAATATCGATACCTACAAATATCGATACCTACAAATATCTGGGCTTTTGGTTGGACAGTAATCTGAACTTTAAACACCACATTGAAGTTCTAACAAAGACATTGAAATTCACTCTTGGCTTCCTTTTCAGACTTAAATGTTGTTTTTCAACTTCTTCCTGTAAAAGGTTGGTCTCTGGCTTATTCCTGTCCCAGCTGGACTACGGTGATACCATTTATAGATTTGCCTGTCCCACTGTTTTGGCCAAACTTGACCCACTCTACCATGCTGCACTGCGTTATATATCAAATGCACCCTATAGGACTCATCATTGCAAACTGTATAGCCTAACTGGATGGTCCTCACTTACTATGCGTAGGATGCAGCATTGTTTTTTATTAATGTATAAAGCCATTTTAGGTAAGCTTCCACTATACATATGTGCCAGATTTGCACCAGTTTGTGACTCTTACAACCTCAGATCCAGTGCCTGGATACGGTTCCAGGTACCTGCTGTGAGGACTGAGGCTGGAAAAAGGAGTCTTTTTCATTATGGTCCTTGGTCTTGGAATGACCTTCAATCTATCCTAAAACTGAGGGCACTTGTCTCAATAGCCTCTTTTAAATTGAAGTTGTCTGAAGTCCTTACCACCAGCTGCTCTTGCAGTAATAAGTAGTGTACCTTTCTTACTGTCCTAATGTGCACAATGTAGTGACTGCTTTTTCGTCTTTTGTTTTCTTAGTTATGTTCTCTGTATTTTCTATGTTTGTGTTATGTGTTATGTGTAACGTTGCTGTCTTCTTGGCCAGGTCAGCATTGAAAATGAGATTTTATCTCAATGCTTTTATCTGGTTAAATAAAGGTTAAATAAAAAATAAAAAAATAAAAATGTCAGTTATTATTTTATTTGGATGATGAGAAAAACATAGGTGTGTGTAGGAGCAGCAATGATTATCCGAGCAAGGAAATTATGTTGGTATATTTGTGCTTCAAAGACATTAGGATCATTTTATTGGAAAAGCATACATATTACATAAATACATAAGTGAATGGATATGCAACACTGTATTTAAACTGTACACGTTTAGATTTATAACTAGTACATTAAAACACATTTTATAACATACTATTATGTAGTTCTAAAAAGGGTCCATTAAGGAGCTTTAGATTAAATCACATGATCTTCATCCTCAGGTGGAGTTTGACCTGTTCTCATTTGTTGATGCTCAAGCATTTTTGAGTGTATTTACTACCTCATAAAACATTTCCAAAACTATATATATTCTGAAAATCATGCATTGTTGACATCCATGTTTGCTACACTGAGAATAATTGCATAAAGCACATGAAGATATATTATTATCTATTATAATCTTATATTGTACATTCAAGTAAATATAATGTTTGCACACCAGTTACAGGAGCTTCGTAATATAGTTGTTGACAAAGTGTATATAAATTAACTTTAGTCATGATATTGACAATCATTATTGATATGCAATAAACAGAAAAAATTACCATGAAAATTGAAGCTTCAAACTGTTAATACACTTTCTATGGCTAATGTAACTGTTTACTAGTTATAAATAAAATAAATATTCATAATGCTTTGTAAAAAGAATCATAATACTTAAAAACATCAAACTGAACACATTATATATAATTTATTATGACTTATAAGGTCAAGTCAAATCATAGTTCATAGTTAATTATTACTCACTGATCTTTTGGAAGATCATTATTATTCCTTTAATGGTAATGCTTTTAAATTGGTTTATTATGTGATTATAAGTTACTCCAAGTGGTGTAATACATCCTCAAGGTGAAGGCAGATGTAACACAGTCGCGAATCAGAATCAAGTTTATTGCGAGGTACGTTTACACACACAAGGGATTTTTGTTGGTGTCCGGTGGCACGAACAAACTAAGAAAATAAGCTGCAATAGAAAGTCGAAAATATGAAGATAATAAAAATAAGCATTTTTAAGAAACTATTTAGCATTTAAAAAAATAATAATAAAGACAAGTATTTACACCAAATTTGTATTTAAATATATAAAGAACCAAAGAAATCTAAAAAACAAAAACACTTGATGAATGAATATATGGCAAAATACAGTGAAGTGGGGGGGCTGTGTGAAGTGTGCAAAAATGTGCAAAATGTAGTCAGAGAGTTGAGCATTAACATGCTGACAGTATTAAGAAAGATGAACAAGTTGTTGTTCACATGATGTGCATTAATGTAATGCATAATGTTTGTGGGTTGGATAAAAAGTCAGTGTTGTGGTGAAAATCCCACACCTAATTACCTTCTGGTAAGAAAATAACAAATATACAAGCTTAAACCAAAGTTGTATTATTTAATAAAGAGTTATAGCATTTCACAAAATCAATCTTATTCCCAGCTGGAAGGACAGATAACCTGCACCATGTGTGCTAAAGCAATCTGATCCTGTTACAACATAAACGCAATGTCATTTATACAGAGGAGCAGGAAACAAAAGGGACATAAGACAGGTAACATCCGTATGATCATTTGCCTGACAATGGTCCAGTGGCACGCTCCTGTCTGTCGAGTGCAAGATAACAGAAGGTTGCCATTATTTTGTATTAAAGATGTGATATAACCTAGTTTATATTAGGACTGATACATTCAAACTGCGGGAAAATCAAACCAGAGAAGGAAGTTATACTTAAATGAGATGTAATGATACATTTACTACAACAAGTGTCAGTGGGGGGGTCGGGCCTTGTTTAAAGGGGACCTGTCATGCAAAATGCACTTTTTGATGTCTTGTATACATAAATATGTGTCCCCGGTGTGTCAGGGAACTCAGGCAGCGTCAGAAAATAAAACCCTCTCTCTTTTCTCCGTACCCAAATCTCTAAAAACGGGGGTACAACGGAGCTGATCCAGATTTGCATCCGATATGACGTCATATCGGCATGCAGACCCACAGCACTATCAGAAGCGTTGCTATCAGATACAATGCCCGACTGTTTTGGACGTAATATGTTCGGTGCATGTTTACATTAGCATCGCTAACCTGTACTGGAGAGAGCATGTGTGTGAAGAAGCAGGAAATAAAAAGGAACTCAGCTTGTGGTATAACCGGCAAGAGAGAAAGCCTTTGAGCTCCATACTGTTTCAGAAATAATCCTTGATAATGATATGGCGTTTCATCACGGCAGTATCTGCCGGTAGAAAATCTCCCGCATGAGCAGGCATAAGCTCCGCCCCCTAAAAAAGCGTTATACCCCGAATCAGCACTTTTGAAACAGGAAGTGAAATAGAGGGATATGAGGCATGGCTAGAATGGGTGATCTGTTTGGTATTTTGAGCAAAACACTTCATAGACATGTTTTTTATATATTTCTATATATCTGAGACCTATACTATTGCCTAAAAATAGCATGATAGGTTACCTTTAAGAGGCCGGTAGCGGAGGGGAAGGAGTTCAGGTGGCGAGAGGTTTTGGTCCTGATGGAGCGCAGCCTCCTGCCAGAGGGGAGGGGGGTGAACAGTTTGTGTTCAGGGTGGGAGGGGTCGGCCACTATCTTCCCTCAGGGTCCTGGAGGCATGCAGGTCGTGGAGGGATGGCACTATAATTGTTCATTGCTCATTTGAGAGTGAATAAACTAACATTCAATCAAAAGTGAGTGACCAGCATTTATGAAGTCATATGATTATTGACCTTTTAAAGGATTTTCCCTGCTGAGAAACAAAATAATGTGATATTTGTTCGTAATTGATTAAATAATCATTTATGTTAAAAGTGTCATGAATATGTATGAATGCTATAGGTGTACAGTGCTTTGAGCGGATTATATAGCATTATGTTCATAATGCTTTATGGCATCATAATAAAGTCTTACAAGGATTTGCTTGGGTGCACACGTATGTTGGTTTTTCCTTTGTATATAGGAAGAAATAATTGGAATAATCATTTGGTATTAATGAGCTCAATCATAATTATTATCTCAGATTCTGTTGTGATACTTCTTCTCTCTGAGGAGTTGTAGGGAAACTCACTACACACTCACAGAGGAAAAAAACAGCAAGAGAGTAAACAAAGGAGAAAAAAAAAAACAAGTGCACATATACTTGTATGTTGTTGACAGCAGGGGTGGGGGGTGTAAATACGGAGGGCACAACTACCTGCTTCTTCCTCTAATAAATAGCATTGTTTGTCTTCCTTTTATGCAATTAACAGATGTTTTGATCTGGATGTTTTTACTTTCATCCGCCGTCAGTAATGAGACGCGAACCCCTGATGCACTCTCCATCTCCTGAACTCCAGAGACCACTTCTGACAGGAAAAGAGAAACATCACACCAACCACAGATGGGAAGGAGAGGCAGGGAAGAAGAGTGGAAAAGTGACGGATAAAGAAAACAATAAATAGATAACATAGAGATGATAGGGCACCTCTGTGGGGGGTAAAGGCTCGGTTCTATATAAAACAAGACAGCGCTGTCATCCCACTTCTGTAGCGCTGCTGTACACAAAAGTTATTATTAATGTACAAAAACATGGCACCCCGGTGGTGTCGGTGGTGTAACGTGTTTAATATGTATTGGAGTGCTTCATGTGAACATAAAGGATATAATGTGCGTGGTTAGTTTCACTGTCAAGCTGAAGGTTGGGAGGGCTCAAAGCAGATTTGGCTCTAAGAGGAAAAACACTTGATTCGTCTATGCATATATTTGAGTGGGAGTTTGAGGAAAAAATAAAAAGAGATCTTTACATAATAATTTTTTTTTGTTGTTCTTTTAAATGTATGCATGTGGGAAGAATTGTATTAACATTTTTGTTTTTTTGGTTTTAAAATTAGATGCATTCATGTGGTCTTTTGTACATTTTGTATAAAAATTGAAATGCACATGTGAAAGACCTAAAAATCAGATAAGATGTACAGATAATATTGTATTACAGACATTTATAATATTTAAATGTATTGAACATGGAACTGTGATTTTTGGACATTTCACATAAATTACACATAGAACATGGATTTTTGAGGATTTCAAGTGTGATTTTAAATATGGGAGATATAGTATGGGACATGAACCACATTTCAAATGTATATATTTTACCTACTGGCCTTTTCCATCAGTTGACACATATTGGCAAACATACAAATACATGCATATTTGTTAAAAAGCTCTTTATTTTTCTCACACTGCCTGTGCTGCAGTACCTCTTTTCACCCTCTGTCTGAAACCAGAGCCCAGTCTGCTCTGATTGGTTAGCTGGCCGGCTCTGTTGTGATTGGTCGACTGCTTAGAGATGATAGTATATGTCTAATATGTGAGATAATGTACAGGAAATGTCATTATTTCTCTTGAAATATAAATATGCACACAAATAGGGCAAAGCAGGCTCATCTAGAGATATTCAATTGCAGGTTTTTATGCATGTTTAGAGTAACAATTGCTATTTACAACTTAAAGAGTAGCAATTTGATAATGTATCAGCAAAGGAAACATCTCAGTGTATCATAATATTTCAAATAAAGCTCTAAATCAACAACAAATGTGCTTAAAATACCGTCATTCTCATGAAAAATTGCTTGCAATTACTCATCTAATATATGAGCCGCTCTGCACTGTGTCGCCAATGAAGGAAAGCCACTGGTTTCAGATGTATGGAGCCATTAAATGTCATTATTGGACATTTTCCTTTTGAAATACCATGTTTACACCAATGTAAAAGCGCCATCCATCAAACACTAACAAGCAGAAAATAACACAAAGGAGAGAATGATAAAACAACCCAGTGTTAATATGTGTGCTGCTTATTCATCAGTGGGAGAACCCCAATTACCCAAAGCTTGCATGAAACCTCACTCATGTCTGTGCCCATTAAAGCAGTCAGAGCGCGGCAGTGTCGGCTTTCAAAAGAGCCTTCATTTTTTATTTGTGTTTATTTAAAGATATTGCATGTGTGTAAGTGAGTGTTTAAGGTTCATGAACGCATTTAAACACGACATAGAAGCGTGAGATTAGACTGCTAGAGAGAAAACTACTTTTGACAGGACCAGAGATTTTCCTAACTTTAAAACACTGTATAGCCTTGCGAGGTATCCTAGAAATATGTTTCTCACCATATTTAAAAAGCCTAACGCATGGGCAAGCATTCATTTAAACTAAGACCCTGTGTCTGCATAGTTTATTTGTCCGGCAGAAAGGAACTGGGCAGGGTGTCCTTCCAGTGTTTAAGGAAAAACGTTTTAGCAAAAAAATGCTACTTGCGCTTCTTTTATTGTTCTATGATTTTTCTTTCATCATAAACACCCATTGGAAGATGCTTGCTCTCACAATTTGTATGAATGAGTTGTACCGCTCACAGCTGTATGGCCGTAGAGCCAGGGTGACAATCCTCCTCAAATTTCTATATTTATGTCACCAACGATCTGCCAAAAAGTCGGTATATTTTTCAAATGCTCTGAAAAAAGATGCTTGTATTGCGATGTTCAATGTGACGGTACACTCAATCAATTGAGGAAAGATGCTTATTAAGGTGCTATGTTGACACAGGTCAAGGTTCTTTAGGGACCCACTGTCTTAGATTCCCCATTTATTTGGAAGAAACCTGAGATCTACGATTGCCTGTGCATCTGACAATAACTTTAGACAGTACTTGCCTGGCAAATTGACCTACAAAACAAAGTAATAGCCTGTTAACTTTTAAGTGCAGGGTAAAATCAATAAGAGAACGCCCTTATGTCAGAGTTAATTCCTCAAGAGGTGTCTGGTAAATGCAGTCCGAGGATTAGGAGCTGGTTAAGGCAATGACATATTGAAGCGAAGATGAGCACATAAGAACCGTTATCCAACCCTAACCCTACATTTGAATGATTCCAAAAATAAATTAGAATTTCTTTTTGTTTTATTATTATAATTTTTTTATATATATATATATATAGCACCAAATTGCAACTAATCTATATCTACTGTCACTTTTCACATTGAACATGTGCTCTTTTATTAAATAAACTAAACGCTTTCATTTTAAGTTGTAAGTGTTTTTGACCCTAAGAAACACTGATGCATTAATCAATACCAATAATCCACAGCTCCTCTCTCTGCTCCAGAGGATTTAAAAAATATATATCCCAATGCCACCCCCCCCCCCCGCTCAGGCAGCACCCCCCCAAAGCAGTAACCTAGGGGAAACACTGATAGAGATAACAATCTAAAGACCCTCTATACATTTTGCCCTCAGAACATATTGCTGTTGCCATTGACAATTACATTTTGATGTTGTACTGTTCTTTAATTATCAGAAAAAACTCATTTGACTAAGTGTGCCTATGTACTGAGGAAAAGTATAATTCAATAACTTTCTTGGAGACATACTGTATTTATGATACTAAACTTAAAATACATCTCTATATGATGATTTTTGTCCTTGGCTTGTATATATTACGGCTCAATGAGGTAGATTTGTCTTGCAATTATTAGTTTCTAAATTACACAGTCAGCTTTAATGAACAAAAGTGATCCGGTACACGAGCAACAGAAGACCATTCGGTTGGCATTTTCATACATTCCCCTATTGTACCGTAAACTTTGTATTAGGTTGTTTACTGATACTGTTCTTCCCACATAATGAAATCCAAGAATAATGGATGATCGATCCCAAGCCGCTTTATTCAAAGGCGAGGAAGAAAACCATTGAGAGACTGATGAGTTCACACATTTTCAATGGAGATCTTAACATCTTAAATTTCCGAGTCAGTTTTGTCCGCAGACTGGATCCAGTATCAGTGTGTTCTATTTGGAACCCGGTTAAAAGCTGTTTGGGATCTCTTTGTAAAAAGAGCCAATTGATTGAAATGGGATGACACTTGGATGGTGGATGAAAATCTGTCTTCAGACAAGGTTAAAGTCTCTGCGGATCTGAGGGACAAAGCAAAATGATGCAAGTGTATTGAAGAACTGCATGAAGGTTCTGTACGAACGTATTCTCATCTACTCCGAAACATTTACAATGCTAGAGGTAAGACGTTTTTTCCCTGAGCTTAAGGCAGCCTGGCGCTATGATTGATGATGCACCATCTCCAGACATCTCTCATGGAAACGGCTAATAAATCTGCCTAAACTCTTTTGCAACATGTTTGCTGTACATTTGATTTGGCAGCAGCTGAATGCCTCACTAACAACATGTCTTACTTACAGATTCTTCTTCCAGCGTCTTTTACTGAGTAAATATATGAGCCGAGAAAAGATTGCGTGTATTTGTCATGTGTTATTTCCTTGACAGTTTTAATCATTGGTACATGTTCTCCTCCTGCTTTTTTTTTTACATCAATACGTGCAAGGTATTGTGAGCGGTGGCTGCCGCATAGCTGCAGCAGCAGCAGGCCGGTATGTTAACGGATGAGGCAAAATGAAGGTGACTGGTAATGGTTATTGTTTTGTCCCTCTCTGCCATTTAATCTCCTTTCAGAGAGCTTCATTAGGCCCTGGAAGAGCAAACGGCCTGTAGATAAAACTTGATCTGTAAGCCAGGGACATTCAGGACAAGCCAATATTCATTCACCTGCTGGCCCAAATAGCATGAGCACGATTCCAATTTTCTGTCATATAAGTATTCTGTCACAGATCCTAGGGTTGTTATCCTATTTTATTTCAGTGCATGTTGTTTTCTCCAATATTGTACCAAGGTAGGATTAGGAATGTATCAGTATATGGCAATAACAGAACATGAACTTGACAAACAGTCCATAACCAAAATATATAATTTCAGAAAACAAAAATAAAAGTCTGGTTTGCTTAGCATTTAGCTCACTTCATGTGCATGACTAACATGAGCGCGCTAACAATCTCACAAAGATATTGTTTTCACAGAAATCCACCCAATTTCAACCCAATGGTGGAAGAAAAAGTAATTGAGAGTCATCCTGTGGGGAACATTAACCTTTAAATCTAATTTCATTGCATGCATCCTTTAAAGGTGGGGTAGGTCATTTTGGAGAAACCAGCTCGAGTGCGCTAGAATTTGAAAATACACAACCGGAAAAAATCTGCCACTTCCTTACAGAGCCCCTCCTCCAACACACACGAACGCGCACATGACCAATGAGGGCATGAGATAAGTTTGTGCAAAGATGGAAGGCTGACAGGCAGGTAGGCCATCCAGTTACTTTAGCCGGGCCGGCTCAGATGATTGGTCGTGCTTTTTACAGTACTACGGCTTCCACAGATGACATTTTTTTATGGATTTTTTGTCAAAGCACTTCAGATATTCATTGCTATCGGGATGTTAAGAGCATTCCATGGAATATAACAAAAAGTGTATCTCGAGCCGGTTTCTCAAACTTACCTACCCCACCTTTAATTGAATGTAATTAATTCTAGAGTTAATTCCCTGAAATAAAAATGTCGACCTCAAGGTGGCATTGCACCAGCGATTGTATGTTTATATATTTCACATGCTAAGCATAAACTTTGACCTGCTGGTGATCCTGTAGGAAAAAAATTAAGGATCACCATATTTCTGGGGACCTTGAACGTCAATGCAAAGCTCGATGGCAAAGCATCCACAGTTTTTGGGATAATTTATTGCAAGCCAAATTGTTGGACTTATTGACCGACACACGTCTCCATCCATAGAGCCATGCCATTAGCATGGATACAAACAAGCTTTAAAGCAGGGGTCTCCAACCTTTCTTCATCTGAGAGCTACTTTGAAAAAATGAAAGTGGCCAAGAGCTACTTCCATCACATCGCTTACATTTATTCACATAGCCCTCATCAGTTGAATTAAGCTATACTTTTGTACACGTGTGAAATTGCAATACCTAAAGCTTATAACATCACATCAAGGTCCAAGAAAACGAAAATGTCTCACATATTATTATGGCCCACAGAGTAAGTACATCACTGAAAATTCACATAAATGTCCTTAATCACCACCTTACAAGCATCTTATGGCACATGTGTAAAATAAGTGCATTCACTCTTTTTCACAGTTAGTGAGATGACTGGCACTGCATGGAGTCCACCATAGAGTGTTTGCTGGAGTGTACCCACTTAGATTCACTCTAATAGAGTCATTTAAATGTTAATCAGTCAGTCTTGTTCTGTATTTAGATTTCATGACATTCATGTCAGAAAAAGCTGCTTCACAAAGGTCTGTAGAACAGAACCAAATAAAGCAGACATTTTCAGTGCTGCTTGGTGAATGTTCTTATAGTTTTCTGGGTCTACAAGGCTCCATAAATGTTGTGAGTTTTGCTGGGACTTAAGCTGAACATGATTTTGGAGATTTATAACCTCCATCTCCACAGGATTGACACTGAACAGTGCAGCCCTCTTTTTCTTCTTCTTCTTCGTTCTTGACATTAAATTATAAACCATAATAAATCAATTGTATGTCTAGCCTCCATATATCTGTGTGTAAAATTGTTCCATCCTCAACAACAAAAAACTAATACTTCTGCAGTCTAGCTGCAGCTTCTAGCAACGGTCTTCTGTTAAAAAAAAAAAGACACTGAATGTCTTGAATGTGGCATCACACACGTGACTTAAGTCTGAACACAGCAGACAACAGGAGTATTTACAACAGCATTATAAAAACAAAAAATAGTGCATGTGGGTGCACACTTACATTCTCTGTCTTACTGTTGCATAAATCCCATGAATGTATGAGATTAAGTTAGCTTCATCATATCTAATCAGTGATTAAGTGAATAATAAAGTTTCTATCAGGTCTATCAGCCTGTCACTCATTAGTTTTCAGGAGGGGGCGGGGTTTGGAGGAACGGAGAGGAGACGGTGATCGCGGAAGCTTTCCTCCTGCCTTCACAAACTTTACACAAGTATTTATCAACTGAAAATAGCAAGAGGACATTCATACTCTGCAATCCAAGACTTGATTAAATCCACCAAAAACCTGACATGACGATAACGAGTGTTTTTCAAAAAACACAAATCCCTGCTGTGTGTCTCTGAGCCGCAGCGACGCGGACTGATTCAGAGCGGTTCATTCTGCTGTTGTTTCTGGACTGGTGTTGGTGGAGAAAGCAGACTGCTACGTGTGTGGTGTTGCCGACTCGCTGTGCCGCTGTCACGTCTGTTCCTTGATCTCTGCGTCACCGAGCAATTTTATATTCGTGTGACAGAAAACATTCAAAAATAAAAAAACGTTATTGTCCAGCCGCGGCCTAAAAATCAAGAAGCAACCTTACTACGCTATAATCGATAATCGAGCAGCGAGCTACTGAAAAGCTGCCCGCGAGCTACCGGTAGCTCGCGATCTACGTGTTGGAGACCCCTGCGTTAAAGTAACACATAATGGGGGTACCAACAGACCAAGTATGATTCCTCTCTGCAAACACAAATGTGAGCAAAAATGTAAAGAGGCACTAGAGAAACAATCGGGATCAACACAGTTGCTATATTGTATCTTCCGGAGACCATGAATTTCAAATGTTATACTAAACCATCTATAATATGTTCAGATATTTTATAGGTTAAGTGAAAAATGTGACCTCCTGGTGGTCCTACAGGAAACGTACAGGGATCACCAAAATAATAAGAAAATTCCATAGTTAGATAATCTAAATTAAATTGGTAGACTGTTCATCAGAGCCACATTGCCATCCAAAGAGCCCATCGTTAGCGTAGGTGAAAACAAATTAAAAGTAACACGCCAAGTATGCCAACTGGGCTCAAACCCAAAGCTGGACAGGAAGCTGATTTGGCAACTTTAAAATCCAATCTTTCCTTGTATCAAAGCCAGGAATGGCACTCAGATTGTAATTGAAACATGCCAATCTCCCCATCCCCTTTTTAAAACCTACCATCCACATCTATACAAGGAAGGTAGAAAGTACTTTGGCTGTGATTTGTTTCATGTGGGGCACCAGGGAAGTGTGGAAATGTTCAGTTGTTATTAGGAAGGACACGGAGGAGGAGGAAGAGGAGGCGGAGATGGCTGCTGCTATGGGAATGGCGTGAGCATATCAGGCCGAGCAGATTGTGTGGTCTGAGTGGCTATTAAAAGTGACAGGATGGAGGCCTTGGAGTTGGTGAGCCGCCTGATTACACCTCTCCTCCCCAGTCTCCCTATTGACTGTGGTTAGAATGTAGCTTTCCATTTCCTGCCGAAATAAATTAAAAGTCAGAAGTAATTTGCCTGATGGGGGGGGGATGCAGGTGTTTTCTCTTCTCTTTTTATTCGTGCTTCAAAGTTTCTGAATAAAGGATCCGCTAGCCTGGAAATCAATTGAACCCTTGGCTCTTTGATAAGGAAAGGGCTTATTTTCAGCCTGTGACAGTTTTGTGGCAGAGAGGCAAAAAAGGTAGGGATTTGATTAAAGGGGAGATAGCGAAAGATTGAGGTCTTGTTCTTGCCATAGGAAAGATCAAGGCACGTAATAATGTCTGCTACATTGCTGGCTCTACTGCCGCCATGCTCTTGCTCCCCCATTGTCTCTCTCTCCCTCACACACAAACACACACACGCTCTTGATTTATTTCTCACATATACACACATACTGACTTTTCCCCATGTGCGCTTTGTAGTGACATCTGATAAGTAAGGAATGAAGGAGTGGAAATGCTTTATTCTCTGTTCAGTTCTGTCCAAGATCCCGCGTTTAGATCCCTGTCTGCTATGCTTTCTACATGACGTTCCCTATGAGACAAGTGTCGGACACGAACCAACACAACTTCACCAGGAATACCCTGTTGCTGCTCAGAAACTTGCCTTTACAACCCTCTGAAGTGAGTGGCGCCTACGCAGTGAGAATTTTGGTAGTTTCGGATAAATGCCTTGAGAGCGCCAAAGAAGGGCAGGATGTGAGTTTTCCGAAAGCTGTTAAACCGGCTAACTGCAATGCTTTCAACAGCTTTGGCTGCATGACATTGACGGCTGTATGTGGGTAGACTACTGCCACCGGGATAAATATTGCATGATGCTACACTGAAGTAAACACTGACGAAGAATATTGTGAAATGAGTGCTGTGAAAGTGCTTCAAAAGTTAATGGTTAATGTTTTTTCAAAATCTGTTCAAATCAGAGATTTGTAATGTTCCCCGGTCATTATGTCCAGTGAAAATAATCCCCTTACAGCACAATTTGAATTTTATAAATAATAAGCTCAAAGAAATTCCACATATCCTACTGATTAAAACAATTAATCTTAGTGTCTTTTAATATACATACGAAGCTAACATGCTCATACGATATTACGTTAATTTTTCAGCTGTGTGCAGCCATACAGCAAACTGTTTTTGACTGCAGTAAATGTGTTTTTTTAAAGCCTTAAAACCAATAAATATGGAACGGAAAAGAACGTTTCAATAGATAATAGACATTTTGACTTTTGGACAGTTCTAGTCTCTGGGGTTATCGGAAATGTTTGGATCACGCAAGTTGAAAACAATCGTATGTATCCAGCCTGGAATGTAAATGTACAAATAGAACATACATTAAGACCAATGATTTAATTTATCCAGCTTAACTTGACAAAAAATATTAAGCATTCATAATGAGCTTGTCAAACTCAAATACAAGTTGACAGGAATTCAAAATCTAAATTGAAAGCTTCAAGGACTCAGGGACAGTCAACCCTTGTGTAATTACTTGAATGATGAGACATAAATCATCATAAAAAAGTTCATCCCTTCAAGGGAGTCCTTAAACACATCGGCCCGTCCACAAAGGCTCAAAAGCGCTGCTCTCCCACTCGTTGCTTTTGCTCGTGTGGTTTCTGTCAAGAGCAAGGTCAACCCCTTAAACATCAAACAGGCTTTCATGTTTATTTTATTCCAAATGGCAGTGTTTGTACAACACCGGGAATCTGAGGCCTGCCCCTGCTCACGGCTCAGGGGGGAGCTTCCACGTAACCCAACCTCCCTCCTGATTTACCCTCCCTTTCCACCCCGCTGCTCCGGGACACCGAACTCCTCCATCATGTGAGCCCAAGAGGGGATCCAGGGAGGCGTCTGGTGTGGGTGGAGGAAAGAGAGGGTCGAGGTGCGCAGGTTCCTTCTTGCACTTTGAGTGAATGGATTTTTAGCAAATGAAAATCCCTTCAGGTGCGGCGTGGTCATAAAGCAGATGAGTCAGTGTCGGGCCGTGTGTAGACGCTTGGCTTTAAAACTTCAAATGGCACCCAGCCGCAGATTACACCAACCAGCCTAGCACTCCCACATCCCCCCTTCAAAAACACACACCTTTATATATACACACACAGATAAAGACACTCACATCTCTCTGGTGAGACCATCTGGGAGTGAGAAGAGGCCTCGCTTGAAGTGCTTCCCAGTCGAGGTGACTACATAAATGGAGGAAGGGGGAGGGGGGGTTCTTCAGAAGATGGAGGAGAGAACGCATTTGGGCACTTTCACCTTCGTTAATTTTAGATGTTGTTTATTCCTCTCCTTTAAGCTTTCCCAGAAGAGAGCTTATTGCCTCAGTACATATTTCCATTTTTCACTAGTGGCTGCTGAGGGATAATTTGATCTGACTGTGATTCCAGATCCGATGATCTGAGTTTGTTCACTTGGAAAAAAGAAGAAAGGCTCTCTATGTTTGGACTATCACATACAAGAAAGATACTGTAAAAAATGTTTTGACCACAACCTAGCATGCCTTTTATTGTTCAAAGACAGACAATACACCAAAATAATACTATTTAATGGATCATTAAACTCCGCGAAGGCCAAATGCCATATCTTGCGATGATAACTAAAATGAACAATAATTCATATTAGCCCCAAGATTTGGATTCCCTCCGATTCGTTGGCCAATTCCAACAGCTTTCATTCAAACACCTCAAAAGCTGAAATGACACAGATATTTAGTATTGCTTGAGGTATTCAATATTTTTATCCTGTTAACAATTATGTTGTGTCTCAAAGCCATACTACTTACTCTTGGCCATAGACCTCCATTGTTGTCCAAAAATGTGTTGTTCTGGGTAATAATATGTTCCTTCACTACCAAGAACACACACTATTCAGTTAGACTCAATCCAAAAAATAAAGTCCAGCAGCGGAAAAGACACTTTTTTACTTCGGTTTTAGTTAATTTGCTAAAAACAAATAACTAACATAGCAGCTAGCAACCTAAGATTGGACCAAACCTGTCATATACTTACACATCCTTAATTATGCATCACTTTAGCCCTAATGTAATTGAAAAGGGTGAATTATGTAAGTTAACCACCCATGTAGTTGTCGGGAACATTTGCTCCTGAGTCCAAACCAATTGTTTTATACCAGGCAGTAAACATGTCTATTTCTGCTGTAAAGATGAACATTTAATATTGGCGGTTATTGGCACTTTTGAAACCAGCCTCAAATGGCCTTTTAAGGAATCGCAGTTTTCAGTACTTTTCACATTGGCTTAATTTATCATGCGCCAGGATGCCACATGGTACATATACCTTTTTATTTTGGGGTTTTTTGGAAGTTCCTGGACAAAAAAAAAAAAAGTAGTATAATAGTATTAATCCCTATCAATATCATTTAAAAAGGCTGCCTGAAATTTGATCAAAAGAAAACGATAGGCAGCCTAATTTTAAGAAATAAGGCAGAGTAACTAGCAATTGGTTTGGTTAATATCTGTTCATAGTTCAATTGAAACCCTGTGAAGTAAGATGTCTTTCATAGTAGACATGTAGTTATTTCCATGATTTGGGAATGGAACCAATCGGTGTGAGTTAAAGGGAAATCTTGTTTCTGGTTTAGTGTTATATTCACCTAATGCTGTCAAGATGGGTGAAGCTGATTTCCCTGCCTTTTTTTGTGCAGGGGACTCCATATTTGCATTTTAAATCATCCTGCTCATTTCACCAGATTTCACTACAACAGAGCGAGACAGCGGAGGGGATGGAGCGAAAGAGACGGGAAGGTGAGACAGACAGGGAGGAGGGAGAGAGAGAAGGGGAGCAGTGTGCCAGAGGGAGTCTCTTTCTCCTTTTCAGCAGGAGCTGTCAGCCGCTGCCGTCAGAGTGGCTATAAACAAAAAGTGTTTTCTCCCTTAACTAGCTCAACAGGACCTTCAGTGGGGAGACGACACAGAAATGCTTACTCTCCAGGGGTGACAGCCACTGTCTGCCATCAATCAGTCAGCCTCACTGTGCTACCCGCAGACAATGCCTCAACAAGGGCACAGCTCAGATTCATCACAGAGGCGAAACAACAGGCATGATGAAATATACACATCAGCTCTGCAAGTCATTTAGTTTTAACGCATGAAAGGGTAGATTATGCGGGAAAAACAGCGTCATGTGTCGTAATACCTTTCTCATGTTCAGAATTACACATGTTGGACCTATCGTGCGCACAAGGTTTGCTCCCGTCCAATGTGCACGCGCCAACACACTTGAGACATTATATCCTTGAAGAACTGTCAGTGTGTTTCAAAACGATGCTCTCTGTCACAGAAATCATTTGAAACACTTCTTTCAGAATGTCACAGCTCTGTTTGGGCTTTGATCAGCGCCAACAATGTCAATTTTGGGAGGAACTGCTGTGTAGTAATGCATGATGAAACTGTCAGAAAGTTGTTTCAGCACGCTCCCCTGTGCATCTTAAAATAATCATCGCTGCCTCCACATATGTCACCATTTCTTTCTTTTTTTCTAAGGATTTCGTTGATGAGTTACAGGCATTGGCTGACAGGAAACAAAATGGGGTACATTTGTATGATAAGATATCCTATATTACTGCAGGTAATTTACACATGTAACTGATGTTTGCTTCCTCTGATAAATGCTTGATCTGGTTATTGTCAAGATGCTTCCAACTCAGGCGGTTAAACCCGAGTAAGCATGCTGGTGACATGTCAGATTGCGATTGCCTGCTATATGGGGAATTTAACAGCCAAAGAACAATATGGTAGAAGCCTGTGTGAGCCCAAAAGAGGTCCAATTAAAGTCACTCGTGTGGTTTGTATATAATACTATGAACAGGCAGCAAATTCATTTGAATGCTGTTGTGGTACATATCATATCTCTAATGTAGGATTTTAGTCTGTACATATTGATGACACATGTCCTTGGGAAGCTCATGCTTTAACAATAATGTAACTTAAACTACTTTTGCCATATTCGTTCAAACAAAAGTGCATAAATATGTAGCTTATTTACAGATATTCTATGCCTTTTAAAAAACGTAAAAGTGAGTTGTAAACATTGGTGCCTGAAATATATTCTTACACATGATAAATGAATCCGTCACTTGTACCTGAAGATTTCTGTCAACTGGATGGACCACGATCATTGCACCACGTCTTTTTGTCCGGTCGGGTCTTGGAAGACCGGAAGCTGTGGGGTTCATAAAAACATGTTCTTACTCAATATCAAGCCACGATTATTGTTTTTATTTTAAATCGTATAATGTCGGACTTTTTTTGCCGTCCGTTAGGAAAAGAAATGGGGCTCAGAGCCTTAGAATACTGAAATCTGTATTTTTTAAATCTTTTTTTCCTTCTAATTCGTTATTCTTTTCTAAATAACACACTGTATTTACTCAATAATAACACACAATTATCCTTGTTTTTATTTATTTGTTTAATTCTATAATCTCGGGCTTTTTTGCCGTCCCGTCAGGAAGTGAATTTCAAAATAAAGACGGGAAAACAGACGTAGGCCTATAAGGGACATTTCGAGAATCATTGCGATACACACCCACTGAACTGATTACCCAAGATCCTCAGCTATGGTTTAAGCTCGGTGATTGGATGTTTTAGCCGCAATGCACGTTGGGATATGGTGTTAATGCGATATGAAATCCGAAAAACATTTCGGAGTTTAGGATGGCCGAAGACACTACACTACCCATAATCCTCAGCTATCGTTTGGGACTACAATCCCTTTGCTTGACAAACCCCGTGATTAATCTTCAAGCTCTGGGATTGGATGTTGGAGTGGCAGTGCGCCAAGGTTACGCCGAGCGTCAAACAGCTCTTTGAAATGGAACGAAACCACGGCAGACTATCCAAAACTGGACTCCACCATTAAACTGTCATATTCTGCACATTTCTTATACTATCTACATACATTAGAGTATAATTCATATGAATAATATCAGTTAAAATAAGTGCTTCAACATAGTTAACATTGCAGGAAAGCAATATATTAGACATTAAGTACTTTGTCAGGCTTAATATTTATCTGTAGATACCCCCAAAGCTTTTTTCTTATTTAAAAGAAGACCTTAACCTAAAGTATTCTTTAATGTTTAAATAAAGGTTAATTAGTTTTTCTGTTTTGCACATCCTCCTATTAATATCTTTGTACATCCGGCACTAAACTGTTTTATTGTAGAGATCACTTACAGTATCTTCTTGATTTTTTATATTCTATATTTCTATCATTGACCTTCTACTTTCCCCCTATTTTGTATGTACTCTTCATATTGTTTTCATCAAATATAAAAAATAATTAAATAACGTGCTTTAACCACTAGGCGGTGCACACAAGGTACACACAGCATACAATGTCATAATACCTTTTTATTATTAGTGTAGGACACTTATGTATGTATAACATCTGAAGATGTGTAGTTTTATTCATGTTTTCATATAATTTTACAGGATATTGCTATATTATTTCACATGTTTTACTTCTACACATTAATATCTGATTTGTAAAACATCACAGACAGAAAGGTATATCCGTCATTTAATGGTAAGCTATTGAAATTCTGATTCCATAGATGTGTCTCCCATCACCCAAAACCCCTGACTATTCTTTCAACTCAGTATTTACATTCTCATATTCAAAGAAAATCAGTAATATCTTTAAAAACTACAAGTCCCTGTCTATCAGCTGTGCACCGTTATGGTGTAAATATAACTACCTACCATTTGGATCAAATATAAAAGTCAGCCGAATTAATGTTGATACTGCAAGGAGACGTATTGTGTGAAGAGAAATTGAAGATGTTGTTTAATTGCTGATATATTTATGATCCACGTCACGTATTCAGTTTTGGCGGCATTTCTTCCAGTTTGTCTAGACGTCTTCTAATCAGGGCTCTATACATAAATAGCTACGGCAGATGTGTAATATTTAATGCAGCCGGACCGTGTATTACAATGCCGTTATGTGATGACTTTCAAAGAGAAAAGCAAGCACACTCGGATTAAAGTATTATTTCCCTTTTTTTTTAAACGTTTTTCGGATTTCATATCGCATTAACACCATATCCCAACGTGCATTGCGGCTAAACAATCCAATCATCGAGCTTCAAACATAGCTGAGGATCTTGGGTAATCAGTTCAGTGGGTGTGTATCTGTTTCCGGTTATTTTATTTTGAAATTCAGTTCCTGACGGACGCAAAAAAGCCCGAGATTATAGAATTAAACAAATAAATAAAAACAAGGATAATTGTGTGTTATTGTTGAGTAAATAACAGTGTGTTATTTAGAAAAGAATAACAAATTAGAAGGAAAAAAAGATTTAAAAAATACTGATTTCAGTATTCTGAGCCCCATTTCTTTTCCTCACGGACGGCAAAAAAAGTCCGACATTATACGATTTAAAATAAAAATAATAATCGTGGCTTGATATTGAGTAAGAACATGTTTTTATGAACCACACAGCTTCCGGTCTTCCAAGACCCGACCGGACAAAAAGACGTGGTGCAGGTACGAAACATACTACCAATAGAAATACATCTCTTTTAAAATCGTTCTGTGTGACACGAAAAAAAGGGGAAAATCGTGTTGGTAAACACGAATCATTGATTAAATGTCGTGACTAAACACGAAATGCAGTGAGACTGGGTTGGCAGTTTGGCTCTCAATTTGAACTCTTGCTATGTGAAGTACATTGCAGGGGATGGTATGACACCAAAGACAAAGCACGGTTAGGTAGAAATGTTCTAGAAGCCTTTTATAACAAAAAATGCAAAGAGAAAGAGGCATGTGAGAAAACACAATGTGAATTCACTCACTCTGATTCATCTGTGAACAGCCTCAGTGCCTTGCAGGAAAATAATGACCATGGATTGCACCTTAGATTTGGCATCACACCAGTCATGTTTTATCACAATCAAAATATTTATTTCAGGAAAACAAACCTGCAGCAAAACATACTCATTCAAAATGTCCAAAGACGGACACATGCATTGGAACACTGACCAAACTACCGTAGGTTATTTGACATGTAAATACACTGACTCAATAATACATTGTCATGTGAACGGGAAACAACTTGGTGAGGTTGAGGAAAAGATGGTGGCTTAGTTTCTTGGGGTGGCTAAAGTTAGCTATGACCAGTAGCTAAGAATGGCTAATGGAAGCTATGATCAGTAACAAAGAGTTGTTACGTTAGCCATGACCAGTAGGAAAGGGTGGCTAATTTTAGCTAAGGCTACTTACTTTGAATAATAGCTACATTCTTAAAAGAAATGGTCAGTTAGATACGTTTCATAATATAAACAGTGCATAAGTTAACACAAGGTTGACTTTTTGATATGACATGGGTATGGATTGGACAATAGAGGATTTTCTTTATTTTTAAATTGAGTGTGTATAATTTCCATTATTTTAATTATCTTGATTCTTGAATATCCACAGACCACAGTCGTCATGGAAGAGAATACAAAATTGAGCCATAAAACAGGAATTATCATGTTAGAAAATATTCCCATGTTGTCTTTCACATGGGACAAAAGTTTTCTCCTAAGTGTCCTGTGTTTGTTTGACCAATCCATCCATTCCTTTATTAGACTGCCTGCAAGCAGTAAACAGGGATTAGTGAAAATGAACAGGGCTTTTCATTTGCATTGGCAATCTAATAGTTTGTGCTTGGTCAAGGGAGCCATCGGTTAAGACACCAAAGCAGTTTTAAACTTCAATCTAGGCCGACCTAAAAGCCCAATCACTTACTTAAGACTTTTCCCTCTAGTTTTAAACAGAAGCAACCTCTCATGGATATCTTGTTGTGACTTAATCTGCCGTAATGTCCTCTACAAGCACGGTGAATGCAGTCTGTATATCTCAGGTTTTGTCAGGTCTAGAGGATTAGAACAGAGCCTTTGAGAGCGAGTCAGGCTGCAGCAGTGAACCTAGACTACTGTAAGGAATCTCTTGGAGTCACTCAGAATGAATTTACTCTCACCTACAGCAGCTGGATTGTGTGGGTAGAGCGAGACTGTATCACTTTTGGAAAATGTAATAACACATTGTTCCACTTACATGTGAATTGTTGTATTGATTGGCAATAAAACCAGCCTTTTTGAAATTGAACTAACTTGTTTTGCTGCAGCTGGTCCGACTAGTAGCTAAGAGTGGCTTATAGCCGGGGCTGCACATAACTGGTGTGCATGCGCACCCCCGCCAAAAAAGAGCACCGGATCATTTGAAAAAAGGCGCATTTGCGCACCAACATTGAGAGAGAGAGAGAGAGAGAGAGAGAGAGAGAGAAAAAGAAAAAGAGTCCCCTATGTCAGTTGGTGCCCCGTCTCAGAGCCACTCTGACCAGTCTCTCAACAACACTGCTCTCCAAACACCAATCACAGTCAAACGCATTATAACACAATGTAAAGACAACTATTTACAACATTGGAAAGAAGAAACTAAAAGCCAAAGTAGATTAGAATGTTACATGGGTCTAAACAGAGATTATGAGCTGGCAGAATATCTCTCTACTGTCAGAGATAGAAAGCAGAGACAGATCCTAACCAAGTACAGGCTCAGTGACCACAAACTGGCAATCGAAACAGGAAGACTCAAAAGATCCTGGCAAACAAAAGAAAACAGAATATGTGGTCACTGTACGACAGGTGAGACTGAGACAAGATGCACTTCCTCCTAAAGTGCCAAACATTCAACGAAGTAAGGAGCATTTACTATAACAAGTTGAACTCCGTAATCCCAGGTTTCAAGGAGGTTAATGACCTCTCAAGATTCAGAGTACTCCTAGGAGAAGGAGACAAGGCACACCTTGCTGAAGGAAAACACACGCACACACGTGTGTTGAAGTGTAATTGTATCACTGTATATATATATATATATATCTCAATAATATGTACACATTTGAAATGTATGTTGTTAATTATTTTGTATTTTGATGCTTTGGCAACATTGTTTCATTTAGCTTTCATGCCAATAAAGCCCCATTGAATTGAAGAGAGAGTGAGAGAGAGAGAGAGAGAGAGAGAGAGAGGAGAGAGAGAGAGAGAGAGAGAGAGAGAGAGAAGAGAGAAGAGAGAGAGAGAGAAAGAGAGAGAAGAGAGAGATAGAAAGAGAAAAGAAAGAGAGAGAGAGAGATATTGCGAGTTGCATAAGAACTGGTAAGATAGCAGGGTTTCCCACACATAGACTTTACTTGGGCGGGCCGCCCAGGTATATTAACGGCCGCCAAAGTATAATTCGCGAGCCATTTAGGTTTAATTTTTTAATCCGTCCGCGAGCACGACGGCATCTGTGATCCCTCGCTCTACCCCTCGCTATCGCGTGAAGGGTCTGCTTTATGCGCTCCGCACAGTAACGGCCCGTCCACACAGCGGCGTGCGTTGAAGCTTCAACGCTTCTGCCCATTCACTTTGAATGGGGTGACGTCACGCTTCGCCGAACTGCATTGTGGGAGCGAAGCGTAGCTTTGCTCGCGTTGCTCGCGTTGCTCGCTGCAAAAGTTGAGCAATGTTCAACTTTTGAAGCTTCGGCGGAAGCGTCAGCCAATCGAATCATATGCAGAGTTGGGATTAATAATATTGTAATAATATTACTTTTGTCGGTAACGGAGTAGTGTAACGCGTTACTTTTATAATTCAGTAATCACACTACGGTTACTAACATTGCCCGACACGCGTTACTTCGTTACTTTTATAAAATCAGTAATCACAGTACAGTTAGCCTACTAACATAAATAATTACTAGATTCTCCCAGAGCCGTGGATTCTCCCTTTGACAGACAAGAGGGATTTCCGCCGCAGGTTTATATTTACGTAACATTTGAGCGACTTGCGCGTCCACATGCAGTGCATAAATATGGCTCAGTCAACAGCGATAACTTTCGAGGGGTGGACGTCTGCCCATTATTTTGAGTTTGTCCGAAGAAAGGACAACATGCTAACGTGAAGCTAATAGCTAAGGACCCCCGAACCCAGAGTGAGGATGTAAACAGGGCCGCCCCCTCCCGCTCCCTCCGCAAAATGAAGCACCCTCCGCAGTCTGCGTGATCTGCCTGTAGGGAGGGGCGGCCCTGCGAGTAAAGTAACGAGTAATGTAACGAGTAAAGTAGCGCGTTACTTTATGTAGAGCGTAACGAAGTAGAGTAATATATTACTTTTTTTAAAAGTAATAAGTAATATGTAATATATTACTTTTTTTGAGTAACGACCCCATCTCTGATCATATGCCAGTACAAGCTCTAGCCAATCAAACCGCGTGCTTGTGTGTCCGGGGCGGAAGATTCATGTGATTGGTTGTTGGGTCGAGTTTGCTGCTACAATCTTAGCTGGTCTGGTATGCATATCAGCTAAGGGTGGCTAATGCTAGCTATGAACAGTTAAGGATGGCTAATGTAAGCTATCACCAGTAGCTTAGAGTGGCTAGTGTTAGTTATCGTTAGCCAACTTTAAAAACTGCGTTAGCATAGCTTAATGCTTAAGATTGGCTTTGGCCGGGTATTATGGCTAATTAATTATATCTCCATATGTTGGGTCTATGCCGGGATTTACGACTATATACCTCGATATTATTTATTTTTTCACAAAAGAATTAATCGTTTTATTAAACCTGTTAATGACTATAACAATTTGCAATGTGTAAACTAATCGTATTTAGTTATGCCCACCCCTACTTGTGACAGTGATCGTCACTGTTGAAAAATGTTGAATATATTTTCATTTATCACAAATACAATCACAAAAGATTAAAAAATACATTTTTTATTTTCATGCTGCGTATTCCTTTATAACAGACCTTTTATTTCTTCCACACAAATTCAAAATAAAGTTGAGACATGGAGAATGATGTGTCTGCATCATTAAACTTCTTGGCAGAAGATTGACCATCTGAGTCTATAGATCCAACTGCTGCTGTGTGCCCTGCATTCGATTCCTATGAGCTCCTGTACATGGAAAATAATCCTTGAAGCAGCTGACGAGGCAGTATATCTACACACAGGACAGCATCGTGAGCCAACATAATTTAACAACGCATTAATCTCTTCACTAATGCAGTCAATAGCATATTATGCGAGCTACAAAAGCAAAATTAATGAGTAGTAATGCGACGCCCGTCTGCAAAGCGCTCCGGTGGAATCCTGAGCAGTCAGCAGGACTTGTCGTGCCAACTCATTTCTCAGCTGAGTCTCCTGCTATCGCACAGGGATATGCCCATGGGTGAAGAGGTGCTCAGATTCCACAGATGTCATCCACAAATACCATATTTCAAAAAGGCCTTGGAAGTGATCTTCAGCCTCACTTGAAAATTCAATTACCATTGTGGTACTAACAGTGCTTTGAGAAGATGAACCTGAGCCCAAAGTCTCCAAGGAGGGAATACTCTACAATGCAACTCCTGATTTATGAAATAGAACAACCTCTGATATTACAATAAGTCTTGAAAGTTATCACCCTTAAGATTTCAGATCTTGTTGGAAAAGACACGTTTTATAGATGACTTGGGGCAGAAAATGCACTCTGAAAATGTGATGTCTTTGATATAAACTACTGTAGCTGTAGTTAAAAAAATATTTCCTTTACAAAATGTCTATATCATGTATGTATCTGCAAGCCAAACCTGTGAAATATCGGCAATTCCCAGCTCACGTCTACCAAATTGTGTCTAGTTAGTTCCTGCATCCCACATGGGAATGGCGGACTCCGACACTGACAATGCAAACTAGTGTATATATAAAGGTTATTCATTATTAATTGTGCTTTTGCTTTTAATGCACACTGGAACAACTGATACTTTTGAAAAGCTGTATTGATTTTTTAAGAGCTGCACAGAAAAACAGCAAAGCCAACTGAGAAACAACAAATGCAGGGATTACTGGAAATAAACAAGGCTTCTAATTTGCATTGGCAAACTAATCGTTTTTGCTTAATGTCTCGCCAAGAGAGCCATCAGTTAAGACACCAAATCAGTTTTAAACTTACATTTAATCCGACCCAAAAGCCCAATGACTTACTTAATTGGGATTGTTGATCAAGCGCTCGAGAAGGAAAAAAAATAAAAATAAAGTTGCAAGATGTTGATATTCAACTCTGAAATGACAGCACCATAATCTGTGGTTATTCTTTTGAACATTTCACACAGGGGTGATTTTATGTGAATACTTGAATTGTTTCAAAGCATGCCTCCTATTTATTGAACACTTTTTGTAATTTCAGTTCTCAATTCTGTCTGCAAATCTTTCCTTATGGATTTTGATGATGGTCTATTTAAATTATGTGGGAAGTTGTACAAAATTTGACACAGCACTTTCAGTGTATGGTTTAATGTTAATGAGACTACTTTGTATGTGGACGTTGGAAGCTAAAATGTAAATTTATTTTTCATGGTGAGGGTTTTACTATGTATAGCCTACAATATAAACTATATGCAATGCCTACTATGGGCAGATTAAGCTTTTTTACAACTGATGGTTGAATAAAGCATCATGGCTACAGCTGAAATGTCAAACATTGTTATATGGTCTAAAAGCACAAGGCTTTCAATTGTATTCACATCAAAAATGTGTTTGATGAAGCAAACTTACCGCCAATGTAGAATGATTCATTAAAGCTGTCTCCCTCAATAGGTACGTATCATTGCATCCTTTATCACAGCACTCGAAGGACATTATCAGATTCTGACATGGCATTACTCTGTGTTCAGTATGTTAACCAAAAGTGATTGTTATCGTGTACATAAAGTGCAGAAATCAGTCCTCTGTCAAGATGCAAGAACCTGTAAGATGGCTGCCATTTGGGACATAAATATTTGATATTTCTCAGAGAATTATCTTGGTATAGATTCTGCTTTTGGAGATACAGCTGGCGCTGATGTCCAACAGCCCATTTTGTCTAACTTTGACCCCCTTCACCTCTATCATTAACTGTACCCAGTACGAACACTTAAATAGCCCTTATTTCAATAATGACGGTTTAAAGTATGCAATAAGCCCAATCCAGTTTGTTGTATTCGGAGCTTAAGCAAAATGCAAGTGCCCTGCTTTAAAGGCCCAGCTAGGATTCTTTTTCTCTAGAGTCGGGCCATTTTAGCTTCATGCGCCATTGAGCAACCTTCATAGGAATGAATGGGGTCCTGCCTCTGACACTGATTCCAGTTCTCTTTTTATATCCATGGTCCGACAGCTAGCTAGTTGCTAACTTTTTCACTGCTAAATGGTTTTGGGAAGGTAATGTAGAAAAGTTGTGAGACGCTAAACCAATTATTTTCACTATAATGCGACCCCTTTCCACAGTATTCATGGTTATGTGATGCATTGTGAATAGAATATTATGATTAAAGCAGCTTTAAAGACTCTTTTCTGTGGTAATGATTAGTAAACTGGTGCTTATCCAGCCTTGTTTACTCATCTAAGAAATCAGTGACTTTGAGTTCTGTTTTATCTATAGTATATGCAACGAGATTGAAATCATGTAGCAATTTTATGTGTGTTTGAGTGTTTGTGCTACTAAAGAGTATTTTTCCTTTTTCTCCATCAGAAGGAATAAACATCATATGCCCAGCAGCACACATACGTCAGAACAAGCCTGCAGTGAGATCATTGTGTTTACATTGAGAATAAAAAAAGCCGGTGGAATAATGCAGTCTAAATGTGATATATACCCCAATTATGCATTCCACAGATTTACATAACAGAAAAAAACAACAACTTCAATTAGCACATGAGCAATGACTACTGGCATTTGATTGCAGTGGGGTGGGGGGATACACGGGACAATAAACATAATTTACAAGATGTTTAATTTTGTGTTTGGAAAATTGAATCCTCTGGCAGTGAGAAATATGCTACGTGTTTGTGGGAAGAAGGGGTGGTTGTGATTGATTGGAGGAAGCTAATCTATGTTTGTTTGCCACGCACAAGCTACACAACCCAACCTTTAAATCTCGGATAGCATAAGCCGACAGAAAGCAAATGGCTGCAGAGTAGTGAAAGAGGCACAGGAGGAGTTCTTGTGTGTAATTTTGTTGACGTTCGACCTAATCAAGTCTACCTCTGTCATACGTGGATCCCCATGGAAATATAGAGATTCATCATCTTTTATACTCCACGGTCCACCGTCCCTGAGTACGAGGAAATAATTTCAATTTCTCCTCTTGATGAACTTCTACTCATGGGCAATTATCTCAACACAATAGATGGCACCTTGGTGAACAATTCTGCCGCTGCTGTCCACAGTGTGAGAGAGACAGACATGGAGGGAGAGCTTATGAACCTCCCACTGCCATCAGAGCCAGAGAGTGCGGGCGAGAGAGCTCCAGCATTGACTAATTTGTGCTTTGCAAAACATGACAGCATGAAAATTGTAATGGAAACACATAAACTAACATTGATTGGGTTAGGCTTTTTCTGATGACCAGATAGGAGCAATGATGAGTAAAAGACAGAGTGAAAAGCAATTTGGTGAATAATACCAAAGCCAAAAACCACCACAACCTTGGATTTTTGTATGCGAAAAACAGTACAAGAGTGGCAAAGACAAACATTTAGAAATACCATTATCGTATTTTATATAAAGTTTTAAAGAAAACAGTCTGAAACCTTAAGATTTTGCTTGCAAGACTCTGTCAATTGAGTCGAACACATACTGTGCGAATATCAAGATTGTGTCAGGGGTGTCGACAGCTAAAATTAACCTCTTATTACTCAATATTCATAGAAACTTCATCAGTTTGACTGACTGATTTAGATTCCCCAAAGTTTGGTATATCCGCATTTTAGAGTTATGTGCTTGAGAAGTTATAGAAACGTATAATGTAACTAGCATACAGTCCCACATTTGGTTTTGTCTTTTTTCTTTAATACAAAAAAACATTTTAGTTTATTGTTATATACTGTAGGAGCCCATGTTTAATAAAAGAAAACTCCTAAGTGCTTTATCAATAGAGTGGTGCAGTGATGCATCCTAAAACCCGGAAGTAAGTTAGCATTTTACCACTTCCGGTTCCCTCGACAAAAAGCATTGCAATTTCTCCATAGGATTTTGGAAAATAGCTCGAAATAAGGTCTGTGGTTGACACACATTTAAGAGACAGATCACGTTTTGTTCTACGACATTAAATACATCAGCAGTGACCCCACTGGTGATTTTTGAAGAGTTTACATGTCTGAAAAACGATGGTTGTTAACAAGTGGCTGAATAGGACTACAGAAGTTGTCGAGGCCGTTGTACTTCATTATACCGAACATGTAAACACTCCCGCTAAGTTTGTTTTTCCCCCTGTTCTGCTTGAAAGCAAGTACCTGCCTCCTGCAAACTGTTAAAACAAACGCTTCAACTTGTACAATTTTGAATCTGTATTTTTGAATATGGATCTTAAGTTGGCGTGACGTTATAGCAGCGACCCTGCGGTAGTTCGTTTATAGCATAACGTTAGCATTATGCTTTTGGCGATTAGATTTACGATTATAAAATGATAAAAGTAGGGTAGACATGTGGATATTATGCGGCTGAACAAAACGTGATCCGTCTCTTAAATGTGTGTCAACCACAGACCTTATTTCGAGCTATTTTCCAAAATCCTATGGAGAAATTGCATTGCTTTTTTGTCGAGGGAACCCATGCGCAGCTTACTTCCGGGTTTTAGGACGCGTCACTGCACCACTCTATACTAGTCGGACAATGGACAGTTATAATATATGTCTATATGAACACAGAACAGAAGCCTGAGGCAGAAATATGTCAAATGGACAGGCCAAACACACAGCCATCCAACATTAAGTAAGTGTTCTGAGCATCATCGACAAGAAACTATCCTGTAAAATGTCTGTTGTACTCTGTAACACCAATGTTGTCACGAGCTTATTGACCTGGGGACATTTTCCTCAAGTGGCATCCCAAATATGCTTACACAAGAGTCTTGGGACAAGGTGTGAATTAGCGTCAAACTACAGGGGTCAAGATGTTCTGACAGCGCTGATGGTAGAGGACTGTTGGTGTCATAGTCATCCTGTTTGGGGAATCTTGTTCTAGCCTGACATAAATAAAAGTCCTTTGAATCATTGCTTTCCTCTGTCCAAGCAAGGCTGTCCACAAAGATATTTCTTTAGGGTGGCCTGGGGGTGCAAAATACCTTCTTCTAGGTTTGAAAGTGGCCGGAGACCAATATTGTACCTCGTCTTTTACCCTTCTGCTGGGCATGATAAATAATGAAGTAAAAACTGCCCCTTAAATAATCAAACTTTTGAAGTCTGGAGTCTTGTTTTAAATTGTCTGCTGAATATGTACTATACACTAAAAAAGAGATTTACCTTACCATCTTCCTTAAGTTTTGTCTGACTTTGGTGCTTTTTGATGACTGATATTCCATTTCATGTGCCTACAATATGTGTCAGACCTCTTGTCCATTTGTTGAAAGAATTGCCAGTTATAGCCACAAGCCTCTTGTTGGTACATTCTGTGCCCGCTAGTACTATTTACCCCTGTAGCTCATGTTCTAGCTAGTGGCAAGATCAAAAATCTGACACTGCTTGTGGGTTATTTTTTGGAATCCAATGTCCAGATTTAGATTTCCAAGACCAATGTTTTGGTTGGCACATCCTTACCAATGAACTTCATGCCCACTTCTGCTGTTGTTGTGTCTGTCAAAATTCAGATTTCTCTCAGTGTCACTGTTTCTGGTACATTTCCTCTGAGGTTTCTCCAATTTAATGTCAGAAGCCACACACTTTTGCTACACAGCAGTCATGTAAAAGCATAACTTCTCTGCAAATAGAGGAAAAAAAGTAGATGCAGTATCTCTCCTGCACATGTGCTCTCTCTGTCTGTGGAAAACATAACATACCATTATCTGAATATATTAGCAACACATAGGACTACAATGTGTTCCTTTAAAAAAAGAATTCTCCTTTATATCTAAAATGAATCAACATCTGACGAATACACATAGATTGAGTGATTTTCAAGTTTATTTAAAAGTCACAAGCTGTGTATTCCAAGTTAAAATCACTGTTTAAAATGTTCATCTTTTTTAAGAACCTCTAAAGGTTTGGTGGAAGTGGACATCACATGATCTCAAGTATCAGCCTTAAAGGTCCCATGTCATGGCCATTTCTATTGATCATAATTCCATTGTTGAGGTCTACTAAAATAGATTTATATTGTGCAATTTTCCAAAATCACATTGGTTTCTCATACAGCATCTCTGTATAGTGTGTGTATTCACTATCTGTCCTAAACGGCTTGTTGGAGCTCTTGCCCCCCCCCCTCCCTATGAGCCCAGTGGCCATCTGCGAGACAGCGAGACACAGCGAAACCCAGCCCGAAACCAGCCCGAACAAACGCGGCGAGGCTGCGGCGAGGCTGTGAGTCGGTGTGCTCACACACGGACTCACAGCCTCGCCGCGTCCCGCCGTCTCAGTGAGGAGAAATCCGCGGAGCTGCAGCTGAGAAAAGGTTTGACATGGGACCTTTAAATGAATCAGCGGAAAGCAAGACAAATAAAGACTATGTTGCCTCTCTACTGGGATTGTCATATTTCAAAAGGCTGAAAACAATTGTGTACTGAGCAAGAATTACGTATAAAGTATTGCACACTGAGACAGGGCTGTACATTCCAAGTGGTTAGTAGATCTTCCACTGCACAGTTCTGGGAATTTGTAGGATTCAAAATGAAATCCTCAGCAACTGGCTTAGGAACATTTGAGTCATTTGATAGTTATCAACATGGCTGTCAACCCCCCACAGATATGCTATGGTTATTTTATGCTACAGGGCATTGCAAATCATACTAATTGCCCCTTGAGTGTGTGTACTATAGTAATTAAAGACTACACAGCAGCTGTGTTACATTCCATATTATTACATGTATTTTTTTGTGTCCTATGCTACAGCTGTCATAGATCTCATAGATCAATGGCAGGAGTCCAAGTTTGGGATCGCTAGAGCGATAGCATTATTTAATACTTCACGACTTCCGGAGCTTCTCACAGGTCTCCAGGTGTGATTCTATAAAAAGTCTCCTTTTTGATTTACAGGGCCATTACCGAGCGATCCAGAGACACTGGTTCGGTGTCAAAAGAGCATATCATTATTCTGTTGTATGACAAAGCAGTTTGCCAAAGGGGACTATAATTACATCGTTGTCTTATTTTCAGTTGACTCCCGGCAAGGGAATTATTGGTAATCATCCATGTAATGCGGTGCCACTCAGTTTTTGACAGCTGAGTGAAACCACAGTGCTGTGGTTGTGTCCTTTAGATGTAAATTCAGAGCTAAAAACCCCATCTGTTCCCCGGGCTCGGCATGCTGTTTCTTCTGTGTGTTTTCTCACCGGCATCCGTAATGCTGGGATAGACAAAGAGGATTAAATTTGAACATAGAATATCTACCAATTTTTTTTGACAAAAATACAAAATAAAAACCTATGGATATGATACCAGATATTCCTTTGGAAGTGTGTCATTATGCCTGATCACACACCAAGCAACAATAACATCCATTTCCAAAAGGACATCATTATTATTTAACGCATCCATCTGTGCTCTTAAAACCCTTCACCTTCTTCACGCTGGAGATGCCCTGTCCGCATGAGTGGCCTTCTGTCTTTGTGCTGCCATTTAATAAGCATCTTTTAACCTCAAGGGACGAGGCCCTTTACTGACTCTTGCTGTGCTAGACAGGAACGCTGTGACACCAAAAAACCCAGACCTCTTATCTCTTCGCTTTCTCTGCCTGCAATTGTCAGCAAAAAAACTGAAAAAAAGAGAAAATAAACTGCAGTGAAGCTTCCGTCTCCAAACCGGTGGTGCTGTCAGCTCCTATTTAGGATCTGTGTTTATTGCGTGCTCGGGCTTTTTATTTATTTAACAAAAAAATATGCGTTGGGGTGTTGACTCGCGGGAAGACATGTCAAGACACACAGCGAAACCACCAGTGTCAGGGCAGTTAACACTTCAGTACACAGCGCTGTTGGTAAGAGTGCTCACACACTGATTGTGTTGTGTGTCAATGTCAACAGCGAATGCCTCGGCAATGCCACCCTCTCTCAAGCCATAAAGTGCGTACCTAGCACGTACGTGGAATCTTTATTGATAGAAGAAGTTGTGGTATGCTATTAAGGCAGTTTCATGGGCCACTATAACATGAACAGCTCCAATAATCTGTCAGTACCAGAAGCCTTTAGATAGGCGAGAAAAGGGTATTTTGGCCAAGTATTGTTTGACTTTCAGCGGATCAAGCCTTCAGCAGAAGGGAGGGAGAGTCAGATTAATAAATAAGAATGCATAAAGGGTGAGCAGCGCTCGCGGGTCTCCCTTGGATATTACTGAGGAGTCTGCACACCTGCCCAGACTGTCAAGCACCAGTAGGCTTTAGTGATTTGGTTTAAGGTAAATTTAGCACAGGCCACAGGGGATTTTACATCCAATTCTCTTTTTTCATAATACAATAGACTTTGGAGTGGAGGGGCAAGCCAAATAAATCATCTACAGGTGGCCAGCGGGGTCCTCAGTTACGGACTTTGTCAAATTAAATAGTTAGGATTCAGAACTTGCTCACGTCCACACTGCACTCTTTTTGATGCATTAAAACAGACTTCTATAAAGTGAGACAGATGGCCAATATGGGTCTTTGGGAAATCCTTCTTGAAGATGTGACAGGTCAAACTTTCCATTGTATATTTTTCTGGAACATCGGGCTAATTTGCAAAACCCATGATTATTCAATTACATTAAAATTAAATGTTTTAAATAACAGCCATGATTTTGCAACTACAGAAGGGTTAGGGAAAACGTACGTCTGGGGTTGATAGAAGGCACAGTTTAATGGAATGTTTCTGATAGAATACAAACGCTGGTCTATTCCAAACATGCTGCTGGTCCATCCACTACGCCCACCTATGTTCCACCAGGTCACACTACCTCTTGGCATTAATTGTTGGTGGTGTATTCTCTCTTTTTATTTTTATTTTTTTGAGCAAACCAGTGTCTTTATTGTAGAAACAGAGTTGAAACTGTGAGATAAAGGGGACAACATGTGGCCAGAGTGGTGCAGTGACGCGTCCTAAAACCCGGAAGTAAGCTGCGCATGGGTTCCCTCGACAAAAAAGCAATGGGATTTCTCCATAGGATTTTGGAAAATAGCTCGAAATAAGGTCTGTGGAAAACGAACATGTTTAATAAATGCACGTTTTGTTCAGCCGGATAATATCCACATGTCTACCCTACTTTTATAATTTTCGAATCATAAATCTAATCGATAGATTTAAGATCGAGCTATTTTCCAAAATCATTAATGGCTGTATCATCCACAGAATGTGTAATTAAACACTAAATGTAAGTGTACTTCTGTCTTAACTGGTGCCTATTCAAAATCAATCCGGACAAGGGGACTCAAGTGGAGAGGAAGGAATAAAAACAAAAACAGCACTCGATAAAGGTACATTCATTCATTACAAACATCGCTGACTTTGAATGGAGAGAGTAGCAACACACACACATCAGAGTTCCCGTTAGCCGGTAATTACCGGACTATGACCGGTAAAATATGCTGAAGACCGGCAAATCTAAATCTCTCCGGTCAAAATGTCCGGTCAAAATAATTTTCCCTTAGCGCAATACCGCATCAGTTGCGCCACTTGTGTGACAGACAAGAATAGTCAATTATAATGTCTAACACTTAATGTGGAGAAAGAGATGTCCTGTATGGGTTGATTGTGCGTTGATCTGTTGGTAATGCCTGGGGTTCCGGTGGGCAAGTAAACAAATGCATAATGCTGCGCTATACTTTGTGGCCTCACCCGGTTGCATAGCGACGCTTATTGTTTAGGTGTCTTTTAATAAGCAGGTAGTCATATCATTAGCTAGAACTAGCTAGATCTGATCGATATGGACATAAACACGAGTAAAGTCTAATCTGACGGGAGAGAGAGATCAGCTGCTGCTGACGAGTCGACACGCAGCTCTGCATGATCACCTGCAGCGGTGAGCGGAACAAAACACACACTTCAGGTTAGAATATCACACGTAGCTATTTTAATTACCTCTCAAACTACCTAAACTAGTTATAGATACGTTTAGTTTTACTCTCGGGTCACTCCTTACTGGATCAGCGAGCTGCATGATACTGACGGGCTGTCAGGAGAAGGAGAGAGCGCTCCGTTTATTATTCCCGTGTTATTGTAAATTACTGTACACGTTTGAATAGTTAATTAATCTACTGTAATTAGTTTGTTTAATATCGAATCATATCAATTTGTTTTAAAGCTCAATAAATAACAAAGAAGACCTTTGACCGGCACTTTTCTAATTTTGTCCGGAAGATTTAAACTTTAACGGACATTTTGACCGGCAAATAATTATTCTAACGGGAACTCTGACACACATAGTCATGTACACACACACGCACACACATAACTGGTAGATTTCTTTAGTGTTTATAAATGTTATTTTTTGAACAAAATGTTGGAAATGTTTTGGCTATTGTTAAATGTTTCATTGCCGGTCTATTCTGCTTTATTATTACTTATATATATATATATATATATATATATATATATTTTATTTATTGTTTTTATTTTTAATATATTGTATATATAAATATATATATTTGTGATTTTTTTCTACAAAACATCTGACAGTTAATGTAAACTTGGGCTTTTGCAAAGTAAAATGACATGTTTTCTTTGTGTTTTACATGTAAATGGTCTTAGATTACGTGAAGTTTGCTGACGACACGACCGTCATCGGCCTGATCACCAACGGCGACGAGACGGCGTACAGAGAGGAGGTCGAAAACCTGACATCTTGGTGCCCAGTGGCGGTTCTAGACCAATTTGACTGGGGGGGCCAGGCTGGGGCCAGTTATTTTCTGAGGGGGGCACAACAAATGCAGGACGAAAAAGACAAAGACAGTATGAAGTGATTGCGCATAAGAAAACAATGCAATACAGTTCTTGGTATTTATTTCATTACACATATTTATTTCAGATACTTATAGTTACAGTTTTTACGCTCTAATGCAGGGGTCTCCAACCTTTTTTAGGGTTAGAGCTACTTTCAAAAAATAAAACAAGTCGTGAGCTACTTTTACTCCTCTTTTTTAAATGTTGAAGTGAAAAGCATCAATCTGGTGCACTTTGAGCACCAAATGAATTTATGGATACTGCTCTCAACACTCAGATGAAAGGGAGATGAATACTTTTCAATGATCCAAACATCTTTAGAATATGATCACAACCAATAACAAATCATTTAAACTTGTTTATTCTTATCTTATAAATTATCTTATTTATGCATATTTTACTAATCACTCCCCTTTTAAACTGTTGCAAGAACGTGATTGGTCGATATTCATTGTGGGGGGAGGGGGAGGGGGGTGTTAGATAGATATAGAGTTGTAGTAAGTAGATAGAGTTCGCTATGATTGAGGTTTCGTTTATGCATAGGGTAGATTCTTTAATTACATTCCCTTTTTTTTGTGTGTATTTTTTACATTTTGGATTTGCTTGGCGAGCTTCTTATTGAGGGCTTGCGAGCTACCGGTAGCTCACGATCGACGTGTTGGAGACCCCTGCTCTAATGGGTTCAACTAGAATGACAAATAGCGTTGGTTACGCCTATTCCGATCGTTTAATCATAAACCTTTTTTCTTTTCTTTTCATTTTCAGGGGGGCCACAGGGGGGTCCAAAGTCAGTGTTAGGGGGGCACTGGCCCCCCCCTAGAACGCCCCTGTTGGTGCCAGGATAACAACCTCCATCTCAACGTCAGCAAAACCAAGGAGCTGATTGTGGACTACAGGAAGCAGCAAAGAGAGGGACACGCCCCCATCGCCATCAATGGGACTACGTGAGAGAGTCAGCAGCTCAGTTCCTCGGTGTCCACATCACTGAGGACCTGACATGGACTCATCACACAAACACCATCACCAAAACAGCTAGACAGCGGCTCTTTTTTTTAAATTGTATTAGTCAATTTATTGAACATGTTAGAAACAAAACAAACAATAATAATAATTCAAGGTTCAAGGTATAAAAATGTCTCAAAGTTTCTATCATGTTCAAAAGGGGCAAGAAGAAGCTTAAAAACGTTTCTGGTCCTACCCCCCCTAGCGTACATTGTTCATGAAAATACAAGTTTAGGTCTTCGTCATCAGCATCCGTGATATTGGATTCATTCTTTTAAACAAATCATTATTTTGTACAAAACAACCAAAAAGAAAATAAGTTTTACCACAACAAGAAATAGCAAGCATCACTTCACAGGTCCTGCTCAGAACTATTCAGGATTTGGTTTCTAAATGAGAGTTTTAGTTTAGATAAAGTTGCACAGTATTTCAGCTCATTATTACAGTTATTCCACAGATGAACACCTTCTGTTGTGATGCAATGAAGTTTGGAATTTGTTCGTATGGGTGGTTTAAAAAAAATGCAGTTTCCTCTCAACATGTGTATGTTTTCTCTCCGTGTGAAAAGTCCCTGGACATTATGAGGTAATTGTTCCGCAGGCTGAGGAGGTCCAACATGGACTCCAGGATACTCTGCATCTTCTACAGGTGCACCATAGAGAGTATCCTGACTGGCTTCATCACGGCCTGGTACAGCAGTGCAATCATATTCCATTTACTTGCATATAGACTCTTCTTGCACTATTTCTATTCTATTTTATTTGTATTTACTTGCACTATTTTATCTGTTTTATTTGTTCTATGTTCTATATACATGTTGCACTGTTGGAGGAGCCTGTGACTTCAGTTTTTCATTGACATATCTAAACTGAAGCTAATGTACAAATGACAATAAAGCCTTGAATCTTGAATTTACGGTATTTTTTTAAATAACAACAGTAATCTTCTGTCTTTAAGCTTTATTTTATCATTTACAAAAATATTTATTCTGTTTTTTTAGAGGTGTATGACTCTATTCTAACAATTAACATATGTTAAAAGAAAAATATGGAATATTATATTGAATTATAAAAACATTTCTTGTAAAATTACAGATTTTTTAATGTAAACTAAGGCTTTTGCAAAGTAAAATGACGTTCTTTTCTTTGTGTTTTACTTGTAAATGGTCTTAGATATACGGTACTTTTTTGTAATAGTAAAAGTAATTTTCCGTACTTCAGCTTTTCTTTATCATTTTTAAAAATAATTATTCTGTTTTCTAGAGGTATATGACTCTATTCTAACAAATAATATATGTTAAAAGAAAAAGATTTCATGTAAAATTACAGTAATAGAGGCTACGTGTGGTAAGGTAAATTGCTTTTTTCCTTTTTTTAACGGACATTTTCTGGCGCTCCAGCTGCCAGAAAATTTCCGTTTTTTTTACAGTGCAGGCACTCCTCACAACAATGAAACAATTTAAAATGATAGAATACCACACTATACTTTATTTCACCTCTGCTTGTCTCTTTTCTTTTCCTCTTTTTTGTCTCGTGTTTTTATATATTTTTTCCATTTTGTTATGTGCAAGTATTACTTTGGTTGTTGTAAATACTTTTGGTATCCAAAAAAAAATATTTATGCAATTCCCTGGATAATAGCATTGAAACAATAAAAAATGTGTTTTTAATTTACTTTTGAATTCATTACCTAACCAAGTTTTCATTATTTTGCTACTAGATTGCATGATTTGGTAAATAAAATTGAAAGCCATGTCACATCATTGCCTCAGTAACAAACACTAAGAGGTAAATCCATTTAAAGTGTAATTCCAGCCAGCCTTTGACAACAGGACACAAGGACACTGAGGCTTGTAATATTTCTGATTCCTTTACCCAATACCAATGTGAATGTCCACAGTTTGCTGCGAGGTTCTCCAAACTCATCCATTTAGCTGCCAGTGAAAAGAAGATTTAATATCCCAGTCGCAGAGGCTCAACTCACACTGCAGGCGTTGATTCCCTGCTCATATCTGATACTTTGAATGACTCTTCATATCGTGTTATAGAATGTGACTTTGGGATTTTGACTCTTGAGGCCTCAGCTGGTTTTTTCTCTTTTTTCTCCATGTATTTGTTGGGTTCAAATCCTCTGAAAATTGGTATTTATGAAAGGTTAAACAAATTGAAATGTGTGTAAAATAATTGCAACTACTCTAACTTAAAGTGGACCTATTATGCTATATTTGAAAAATATATTGTAGGGCCATACCTATACAAAACATGTCTGTGAAGTTTTTGCTTAACCTCTGCACCCAAACAAAAACCTGTGCACCCAAGCAAAAACTTCACAGACATGTTTTGTATAGGTATGGCCCTACAATATATTTTTCAAATATAGCATAATAGGTCCTGAGCCTGTTTATCAGGTCTCAGGCTCGAAAATGACATTCCCAGAACAAATGAATAACAAAATGTAAATTATAGTGTCCGTCCAAAAAAAAAAATTACTTATAGTGAAAACCACCCTTGAATGATGGGATAGTAGACTAAAAGCTTTAGGAATCCAAACTATAATATATAATAAGTACCCTGTATCAAGATTGATGCAAAACAAGTTCAATTTGACCTTTTTAGAGAGATTTAGAAAAAAAAAACCACTTCTGGGGTCATTTGGGTGCATTTTCCATATCTCTGGCCCCCCTTGTTCGATTTTGATGACTGACATCTCTTTTTAACCGTTAGAGCCAATATAATCGAGGGGAAGTTCCTAAAATCCATCTAAACATTACCCATTGGTGAATGAGTGATGCGCAGCCAGAATGCCCCGGAACCGGAAGATGCCGTGAATGCTCCGTAATGTGATGTCTGTGTTTGCTTCCCCTGTCGCGAGTTTGGATCGTTCAGTGATGATACTAATACCTATAGAATCTGTGGAATCTCAGCTTTAATCTGATATCTTGTATGTGCAGTTACGATAAGTAATAATGGTATTTTTACCTTGAGTTCTGTGCTAAGTGCGTTAGCATTTTTTCGCTCAGGGCTCATTTAGACGCTTCTTGTGAGACTTGTGCTTTGTTTCGGTAAAAATGGTTCATATCTTCAGTTAGCTGAGTTTTTAGTTAGCTAATGTGTCATACTCACCGTTGAGCTGAGAAAAGATTGAGTTTGTGTGTGTGAGGAAGTCCGCGGATTGGTACATTTGGACCGATCCATGGACTTAACGTAACGGCTCGCGGACGTAACGTAACGGATCCACGGATTGATCCATTTGGACCAATGGGTCCATTTGGGTATGGGCACGTCACTGTACCCAGGAAGAAAAAGAGAAATCTCCAACGAGGCGTTCTGGGGCAGCATAGAGAGGTATTTTCTGTGTTAGAGTTTTACTCGCTACAGGGTGTACTTTGAGGGTTTGTGACTTTGCAGACCGTTTACATGCATAAAAACCTTCATAACACACAAGGGGATGAGTAATAACCGGAAAAGCATGACATGGGACCTTTAACATTTAAAAACCTATTAATGTGTCATATCCACTTAACGGGAAGAAACTCAACTAACTGACGATATGAACCATTTTTAGCGAAACACAACACAAGTCTCACAAGAAGCGTCTAAATGAGCCCTGAGCGAAAAAATTCTAACGCACTTAGCACAGAACTCACGGTAGAAATACTTTATTACTCATCAGATCTGCACAGACAAGATATCAGCTAGCAAACTGAGATTTCACAGATTATAGGGGTATAAGTATCATCACTGAGGAATCAAAACTCGCGGCAGGGGAAGCAAACCCAGACATCACACTACGTAGCATTACGGAGCAAAAACGGGACATTGTCTTACCTTAGCTGTTGTTCTGATCAAAAGTTGTGTTCAATGGCATTAAAACGATAAAAACACTGCTGAAGGTTAATCCATAGGTTAATCCAATGTGTCTGTCACTTTGAAATGATTACTGATAATCCATCGTCATATGTATGGCAAAAACTTAGTTTTCATATATAGCTATTATGATAGCTACGAGAATGTATGACAGCTTCCGGTTTTGGGCATTCTGGCTACGCATCACTCTATTCACCAATGGGTAATATTTAGATGGATTTTAGGAACTTCCCCTCAATACTATTGGCTCTAACGGTTAACAAGAGATATCAATCATCAAAATCGACCGATGGGTTCCAGAGATATGGAAAATGCACCCAAATGACCCCAGAAGTAGGTTTTTTTTTCTAAATCTCTCTAAAAAGGTCAAATTTCACTTTTTTTGCATCAAACCTGATACAGGGTACTTATTATATGTTATACTTTGGATTCCTAAAGCTTTTAGTCTACTATCCCATCATTCAAGGGTGGTTTTCACTATAAGTAATGTTTTTTTTTAATTGATTCTGACTTTTCTACATCCAACTCACAGGTTTATCATTGCTTTGAGAAAAAATATTATTAATTTACCCCTTTTAGAAGTTAAGTTATAGTCATTTGTTCTGGGAATGTCATTTTCGAGCCTGAGCCCTGAAAAACAGGCTCAGGGCTTAACGGGTTAAGTGTTTACCGCTAGAACAGTGCCATTATATGTATTACAACTTTACTCTAAGTGCCTCCTGCAGACATCCTGCTGAATACACAGACACACAGCTGCGAGAGGGGATTCAGCTAGACGACTGTATACGGAGACGATAGGTTGGGACGTGTCACGTGTGCCGGAGACAATAGGTTGGGACGTGTCACGTGTGCCGGATGTCGCCAATGATGTAATAGGAGCCAAAATCGTGGATCTGCTTGTTTGCACCCCGTTTTTTTTTTTTATGAGATGTGGGTACGGAGGAAAAGAGAGAGGGTTTTGTTTTCTGACACTTTGTGAGTTCCCTGACACACCGGGGACACATATTTATGTATAAAAAGACATCAAAAAGTGCATTTTGCATAATAGGTCCCCTTTAAGCAGAGAATCATTAAGTAAGAATTAAAGTACATTTTTCAGGGCATTTTATGGTCATCATTGCTTGTTCTGGTTTAATCAAACACAACATTATGACAATTACTTGTTGATCCCGGATCATTATATCATAATTTAATCGTAATATTAATTGCTTTAAACCAGTGGTTTTCAAACTTTTTCTGCCATTCCCCACTTTGAACAGGTGGGCCTTTCGAAGCCCCACCTATCGTGAGCTTCTTTTTTTTGTTTTTTGCAGTGTATATATTTAGCATATTTTAACATTATTATATGCTTACCTTTAACCTTTGTGTGCTGTTTGGGTCTGTGGGACCCGTTTTCAGTGTATGCAATTTAATTATTTCAACCTGCTTTATTTGGGGGTGGACCTCACATACTCACGGGGGGTCCGGGGGCATGCACCCCAGGAAGATTTTTTTTTAAAATGTTGAAGTGAAATGCATCAATCTGGTGCACTTTGAGCACAAAATCAATTTATGGATACAGCTCTCAACACTCAGATGAAAGGGAGCTGTATACTTTTCAATAATCCAAACATCTTTAGAATATGATCACAACCAATAACAAATCATTTAAACTTGTTTATTCTTATCTTATGTTACCTAGGTAGCATTCTTTCTTTCTATTTATGCATATGTTACTAATCACTCCCCTTTTAAACTTTTTTTTTTTTAACAGTCCTATAGTACACATTGGAATGATTTCTTACTTTATTTTTTACAACTAGGCTATATTAAATAGATAAAGGTGTGCTCTCTCGCTCTCTGTCTCGCTCGCTCACAGAGGCTGTGTGCTCCTCCGTGGTGATGACGGCTTGGGTTAAAAAATAATAAACATATTTGTAAAGGGGGGGGGGGACAAACGGGATTTCGAAAAGTTTCACGGTTAAACTCCTTATGAAGTGGTGAGGTGCCGCTCCACATTGCTTTTCTTCCCGACTGCAACGCTGTTGTGTGTGTGTGTGTGTGTGTGCGTGCGTGCGTGCGTGCGTGCGTGCGTGCGTGCGTGCGTGCGTGCGTGCGTGCGTGCGTGCGTGTCCATTAAAGTCCATTAGGGACAATAAATACTCAAAGAATTACCCATCACAATCAACTTGTCTTCTTAATAATGAGCTGAACATCCTGGCAAGAAAGGAAGAAACATATCTATAGCAGAGGCTTTTTAAGTGGGAGGCGGGTCTTTCCCAGGGGGTGCTCCAAACTGTTTCAGGGGAGGCTCAGTGAATGGCTCTAAAAAAATATTAAATTAGCTAGTACATTACCAAAAAAATAAGATCACAGAAAATAGCCCGAATGTTTGTGATTTGGTAAAAGAGACAGTTCAGAGTACAGTAGGATTGGGATTTTTTGTTCACTTTCCCAGTCAGAAACGCCGCAGGACACACATTTTCTATTTGATTTACTGTTAAATTATTTCAAACAGCATTACTAAGCTTTTTTGGCTCAATTCTTTTAGTTTTATGGGATAAAATAACATGCATGGTCCCAAAGGCCTCCAGTATTGAGCACCACTAATGGTTAGGGTTAGTGGGCAGGGCTATCTTACCCTAACACTTAGACTCTAAAACCCCTAAATATTAGTAAATTATTGAAATGATACTTTTGGAATAAATTGAGTTTTCGGGTCAAAAATGGAATTAATTCTGTTTCCTGGAAGATTCCACAAAATGGGCAATGAAACTGCTTCTAAAACTGCTACTTTCTCAACTGCAGCCCAAATTATTTATATACTTCCATAAGTTGTCCTAAAAACGTAAGATGATATGTTCACAGCAATACCTTGCCCCTTGCCAGTGAAGGGTCAATTCAAAGGTTAAAAAGTCTGTGTCAATCCGAGCACATGAAAAGAAAATCCACACAAAAATATATACCCTTTTTTCTAATATATAAATATTCATTTATTTGATTTGTCAGCCATCTTATGTTTAGGATATTGTATTCATATTGACTTTGTTCTCTAATATCTTATGGAAATGTGTGCTCTTAATGCAATCTCTGACATTCATTGTATTTCTTTATCTGATGAAAAATGGAAGGTAATATTTTAATCTTATATAGTTGACTTTTAAATTGCATATTTATTGGTAAAGCGATATGCAAAACCCTAGGTGGCTTTTTCTGCTTTCCTTGATTTATTTTGGTCCAACCAATGAAGTCATCATAATTTTGTGCAATCACACCTTATTTTTCTGCATACCAGGTGGCCCATTGGTTTACATCTGATTGATTCCTCACCTATAAATGACCCTTCCCAACCTGCTTTTCAAAATAAAGTACACCCCATTAGAAAGGTCATTAATCGAATGGGATTTTGGTTCCACTTGGACCAAAAGTAGAATGCACTTTAGCTGTGAAGTATTTCATTGTTAACACTCATATCCACATTCCTATCGGTAACTTATTTCTTATAATTAGCACATCTGGTTGTGTACATTTTTCTTCTTAGCTGTTTGAGATGAGCTTTATTCCCTGCACGTATCAGTCTGCCTTTCTGCTATTTGTTTGACCAATGGAGAGGCTGATGTGGCCCCGGTGTATTAAAGAGAGAGGGAGAGGTTGCTGGAGGCACGTACACTCGTTAGCCCTGCTCGCTCTCCCTTTCAAATGGGGCCTTAATGATTTATAGATGTTTGCTTTAAAAAGTCATTGGCATTAATCCCATGGCTCATTAACCATTTAATTAAAATTAAATTCTGTGTAAGGACTAAAGCAGATTGAGAGTATTTCCTCCTGGTGGGAGGCTGTTGAATCACCTCATTTTTCGGAAACACTTCGTGTGAGGGGGATGTGTACTAACACACAGCTGACATGTACGAACTACCGCAAAATCAACAGCAAGACTGACTGACTGACTGATTGATCTTAGCTCAGATTCAGGTTACCACTCTGAATCTGATAAATTCCTTGTATTCTTTGTTTTTTGAACGCTGAACATTAGGCTTGTTGTAACAGGGGGACATTATGTTACTCATGCCGCCACTCAAATACAATCAACTAAAATGAAAAAGAAAAAGTGAAAGTGTTTTTTGCCAATAAACTCTCAATCAAAAATATTTCTTATAAATTGGGAAAGTTGTATGTGGTCCATTTTGTAACTCAGATTTGATATCACAGAGTGTTTACTAGTTGACAAATCATAAGAAAAAACCAAAAGAACATGGTCTGGTGGTCCCTTGATTCTCCCCCGAAATGTTCCTCGCTCTTGTTCCCCACTCCACCGGCCACAAATAAGAGCTTTGGCACCATCTTCAAGGTGGCCCATTTTAACAACTTCAGATTCAAGCGAGGAATTGTGAAATAAACAATTGGAATTGTCAAAACAAATAAAATATTTTCACCTGTTCCCCTTTAGCCCTGCAACCACCTGACCTCCTGTTAGTTCAGCTTGTATTCAAGTCCTGGTTTTCTGTTTAGTCTTAGTCAGATTCTTTCATATATGTCGTAGTTTGTGTAATGAAGGTCTGTTTGCATTGCCTGATTGCCTTGAATTAAGGTATTTTCTGCGTTTGGGTACAGCCTGCTCCATTCTCCACCATGATATTAACACTGAATGTGTTTCAAAGGAGGTACAAGGCAGAGTTCCCGTTAGCCGGTAATTACCGGACTATGACCGGTAAAATATGCTGAAGACCGGCACATCTAAATCTCTCCGGTCAAAATGTCCGGTCAAAATAATTTCCCTTTAGCGCAATACCGCATCAGTTGCGCCACTTATGTGACAGACAAGAATAGTATGTGACAGACAAAAGAGTATGTGACAGACAGGAATAGTCTGTTCTAATGTCTAACACTTAATGTGGAGAAAGAGATGTCCTGTATGGGTTGATTGTGCGTTGATCTGTTGGTAATGCCTCGGGGTTCCGGTGGGCAAGTAAACAAATGCATAATGCTGCGCTATACTTTGTGGCCTCACCCGGTTGCATAGCGACGCTTATTGTTTAGGTCTCTTTTGATAAGCAGGTAGTCATATCATTAGCTAGATCTGATCGATATGGACATAAACGCGAGTAAAGTCTAATCTGACGGGAGAGAGAGATCAGCTGCTGCTGACGAGTCGACACGCAGCTCTGCATGATCACCTGCAGCGGTGAGCGGAACAAAACACACATCAGGTTAGAATATCACACGTAGCTATTTTAATTACCTCTCAAACTACCTAAACTAGTTATAGATATGTTTAGTTTTACTGTCGGGTCACTCATTACTGGATCCGCGAGCTGCATGATACTGGCGGGCTGTCAGGAGAAGGAGAGAGCGCTCCGTTTATTATTCCCGTGTTATTGTAAATTACTGTACACTTTTGAATAATGTAGTTAATCTACTATAATTAGTTTGTTTAATATCGAATCATATCAATGTGTTTTAAAGCTCAATAAATAACAAAGAAGACCCTTGACCGGCACTTTTCTAATTTTGTCCGGAAGATTTCAACTTTAATGGACATTTTGACCGGCGAAAAAATATTCTAACGGGAACTCTGGTACAAGGACAGGTGTCCATTTGTCGTCATCAGCACTATTGTGAGTGAAAATTCACTTCAAGTGGACAGCAGTCATGACCTGCATAGAGTGGTATCTTTTTCACCTGCTGGGAGGTATAAAGAATTAACTGTAACACACTATCCTACTGGCTCATGTTTTTTTTCGAGGTGACTGCCTGAATTTCTGATCCAAAAAGAAAAAATCTTTCCCTGTGAAGCTTTCTAGTGTTTCGTATGGCAACTGAATAGCAGCACTATGTACAGTAAGACTTGTTGACAACACACCTGTCTTATCAGTCAAAACCACAGTCGGGTTGCATCCTCAGTTGCAGTGATTTTAGAGTCTGCCCAAAATAAATTCTGTTGACAGTGTGGTCACCAGTGGAAATGTACTCAGCACATATAAAGTGACAAATTCAACAGTGTGTACTGACCTAAAGCACATCTTTCTGCGAAGAAGTAGAGGGCAGTGGAGTGTCCAGTTCACTTACAAACTTATATAATGCTGACATTTGGGGAAAATGCCAGCAATGGGTTAGCGCAGTGGTTTTCAAACTGTGGGGCGCGACCCCTGATGGGTCGCGGAGGTACTGCGTGGGGGGCGCGGGAAGATTTTGTTTGTATTATTATTATTTAATTGTAAACAAACACTGCTCGAAAATATCTCATTGGTCAGAGAGCTGTGGGCATAATACTGCCTTTTGCAACATCCTACTTGTGTGAGATAGGCTTTTCTGCTGTTGCTGCCATCAAAACGAAATACAGATCAAAGCTGAACATTGAGAATGAACTGAGAGTGGCAGTCTCAAAACAACAGCCCCGGTTTGAGAAGATCTGCAAGGGAAAGCAAGCACACACAAGTCATTGATAGGCTATGTGTGGAATAGGAATGGTAAAGTGATGTGATCGTTTGCAACCTGCAGTAGAAATAGTAGTTAAGTATTCATTCATATATTTTCCTTAAAGAAATTTGAATTTAAAAATCTACTACTCAGGGAAGAAGGCCTACTAGTTTTAATTAGGCCAAATTAATTCACAGTATCTATTACAAGCACTTTTGTTCCTGTGTAATCCATAATAAAATATACAATTATAGTTATATGGGAGGCGTGTGCTGCAGTGGGTTGTGCGTTGGTGTTCGGATCAGGGGTCACAGGTTCAAACCCCACTGCAGTCAGCATGTCGTTGTGTCCCTGAGACACTTCACCCCAAATTGCTCCTGTGGGGATTGCCCACAGTATTGAGTATGTAAGTCACTTTGGATAAAAGTGTCTGACATGTAATAGTTGGATCTTTGTATCTTCTTATTATTAGCAGAGAAAATGTAATGTTTTTACAACAATATACAATTAATCCTACCAATATAGATGGGAACCGGGTTGGGGGGTCCCGAAAATATTTCCAATTACCCAAGGGGGGCACGACTGAAAAAGTTTGGGAACCACTGGGTTAGCGTATCCTAGCATACAGAACAAAAAACAAAGAAAAAGACATTGCCAGGCACAGTTCTAACTAGCGACTAAACATCTATGAAATATGATTGGTCAAGTCTTGCCTATGTTTGACTGAGTAGCAAATCATGGATAGCTAGATAGAGAGACAAAACAATTTCATAGTCTAGGCCTACTTGCTTTTCGCAGTTGTGAAACATCAATTAAAAATATTTATATATATATATAGTGTTCTGATAAGGCTAGGTTGTCATGTGAGAGCATTGATGGGTTAATGTATTTATGTTTTTTCACACAGTAGCCTTATGTTGTTGTTATTTAACCTTTGTTAATGCTATCGCTAAGAGGCTGCTCTGTTCCTGCAAATTTGGATTGCACATTTGAGTCTAGTTATTCATTCATTCACACTAAAGCTGTCTACACGATACGCAACTTGCTCTTTGCGTATGAGCGCAGAGCCTTGCGGCAAGTTAATTTTAATTTCAATGGTGACCACGACTATTAGCTTGCACCGCAGAATCTGAGTGGTTGCGCATCAAAATGTCAGCTGCAATCGAGATCAGAGTTGAAATAATTTAAATTTTAAGCGCAGTGTTCAGCAGCAAATTCCAACAATTTGTGATACAGAGTGTTGCACTTTCTCCAAGTAAGGCAGGACTGCTATTTTCAAAGAAACACAATGGCAACTTCAGCACAAAGCCATTTTACCCCTTTTCAAATGAAGGCGAGGAGATTGATAAAAAGCACATGAGGTATTTCCAAATTTGTTATAACATAATTATTTACAGGAAAATATTGTGTCTAAATTGGGGAGGAACAAAGCTAAACTGTCAAATCAGACATTCAGCATTCGTATATAAGCCAAATGAAATTATCTCTTGTTTCATAACCATATCTTCCTGCCACTGAAAATTGGAATGAAGATTGGCAGTCATATAAGGCAGCCAAACTAAGTCCCTAGTCTAAATTTGAAAAAAGGCCTCCCACCAGCACCTGTCAAGTTCACTTATTAATATGTTATATATCTTCATTACTTTCCAATTACTACAGAAAGCTAGCGCACCCATTGACAAGTCTGGCACATGAACCCTTGTTGCAAATTCTAATCTCCTGTAGCGATTAAACACAATGTAATGTTATTTAGGGAGGTTAAGTTTGTTTTAAACCTTTCGAACCTCCATTTGCTGTACTTTGACACAATATGGCCTCTGAAAGAATATATATTTTCAGACCAATACCCTTGGATCTATATTTATGTCTGAGTCATCTCTTTCAGTTTTTCCTACCAACAACATTGCAGCAATGATTCATATTGGAGACCTTTACTGCAACGGTGATACAGTATAATTAAGAGGCAACACTCCATCACTGGCCAAAGAATCTGTGTAGTACCTTAAATTGCTTTCTAAATGGGCCTATGTTACCCAATATGTGGTTTTGTCTGTGTGTTTCAACAAAGCGAAATGAACTTGGTGGGAGGATGGAAGTAAAAAGCAAAGATTGATCGGAGTGCTCATTGGAGTAATTCTACCCCAGTCATTTTCCTCTGCTGGTTTTTATAGCATTTAAAATAGCTACTCTGTAATGGACCACACACACACACAGAGCCAGAGCAGAGCCAGAGCAGAAGTACATATACGCAAGCACTTCACTAAAAGTGCTGGGAAATGAAAGGGGGTCGAATGGATTAATTCGTGTCTCCAGAAATACTCAGTTGAAAGTGTATTTCTTTGCCACCTATGTAAGCTGAGATACGATGGTCCATTTTGGTTATCTGATCATCTCCTGCACATATCTACTCATTTAGAAGTCAGACATTTTCCCGGCATTTTTCGTTTTGTGCTCCATGTTGCATGTTTGGTATAATGCTGAGCTTCTGCCTGAGCAGTTAAGCCTATAACTCTTATCAGTGGTAAACACTTGAGATATTGTCCAGAGCACAGGGCTGATTTACTGGCTTGCTCCTTCTATAAAGTGAGTCAAGCACAGTGTAGCATGCAGTAGGATTTGCAGTTTCACTGACATGGGGATCTAATTACTGAGAAACAACAGCACAGTAAAGAGGTGTTACTGTTCCAAACCGTGAACTCGCTACTGTAAAGCTAAAAAGTGTGTTTTAGTGCCAACATTTCCAATATTGCAAATCAATGGTGTGTCTTAGTACGCCCTCCTTGCCAGATTTAAGCCTGTGTCCTTTTAAACTCTATGCCTTGAGTTTGTTACAAAGGCTTCCTGCTAAAATTGTCAAGTTTACAAGCCCAAGCCAAGAAAACACCAATTATAACGGTGACATTAGGGTTGTTTTTCAGACTGGAACACTCTCTCCTAGCCACAGATGAACCCATACAACTGCTTTTAAATTAAATTGCAGGGTTTTTTTCTTCTTCAGCTTGCACATGTAACATGTAAATTGCATGGCCTGGTTTGTCCTTTGAGGAATAAACAGAAACCATTTTTATATTTTTGCTTTCATGATGTTGCCCGCTAACTTTGCATTAATTCATAGGAATTCATAGTTCTACATTTTGACAGATGATCACCGTTCTGTCATAGGCTGACACAATGATTGACAGCAGCCTGCTAAAAAACGTGACAGACTTTATATAACAACCTGTATTAGCATTTCTTCCTCGTAGGTACAATAACTTAACAGCCGGATAAACCACCACCAAACATCGACAATGTAAAATGGTGCTTCTGTAGTTAGTAAGCAAGCTAGCTATTAACTTATTCAGTACGTAAAATAGTGTGAAGTTACCAGAAATAGTCATTTGGTTAGTTTAGATTCTGTTAACTTTAACCTCACTCCTTAACAAACAATGCTTGTTCTTGGCTTGTTACTTACACTACCCAATTTCCATCTTCCCCTGCATGTGCCCAGCATGTTCCCTGTGCCCTGCTGTCAATCAAACACAGACACACCTCTTCCCAAATTACTATATGTTCACAAAAGGGAATCATTTCAACATTTTTATTTTTTATTTCCTTAAAAAATCTCAGTTTTTTTACAGTTAAATAGGACCAAATTATACATATATAAATAATCCTCACTTTTGGTGATATCTACAAGCAAATGAAATTCCTTTAGCCTTTATAGATTTGGTCTGAAGCCGAATTGAAACAGATATATTAACACATAAATCCCAAGGTCAATTAACAGCTCACCCAAATTTGACAAATGTAATGATTGTTTTTTGAGTGAAACAATAGTGTAAGAAAATGATATTTTCTAAATTGAAGACAAAAAGTATCCTTGATATTCTTCACTAAGTACCATTACTGAGTAATGTGAAACACTGGCAGCCCTGAATGAGAAATGCAAAGTTGGTTTCATTTCTTGTTAAACCAATCATGTGCTATTTGCTAATTCAAAATATTTGCCTTTGTTTGACGAGGAGGTAAAGCTTCTGAATAATGCAGATGAGAGACACATTAGCACACATAAATTACTGTCGTGGCTGCAGGTAACTGCTGTGGATGCAGGTGTGTGTAATGTAACACATTGCCTCGCGGATGTTGATGTGTGTAAACACTGCCTAGAGAGGAAAATGGCCACCTCACCTCGCCACGTTGTTTGGGCAGACAATAACAGAGCTGCCGGTGGGTTATGACTTTTCCCCCTAATGTCTTTGCTAAAGTCTGGCTAGCGGCCAGGGGGAAGAGGCAAACTGGCAGACGGCACCACATCAATATCCCAACTAGCCACCAGAGCCCGACTCAAACGATCGGGGACTTTAAAGGTAGCAGCTGGTGAGTTGATATGGGGCTTCCTGCGTTTTGCCGACGGGCTTTAGATTCATTTAAATGATAGAGATTACTTTTAAGCTCTACACACATTAATTGATGTTGAAAGCTGGGAGATATGGAAGCTAGAGGATATAGGGCTACATGAGATGAACATGAACGGCTTTATATGCTCATTGTTTGCCGAGACGAAACACATGTTGTGTCCACTCACTCAAAGAGAAAACATCTCAAGGACGTTTTGTTCCACCTCTCAAACGCAAGTAGACGTATGGATCCTCAAGTGCTCTAGTAGTTTGTTTTCCTTCAAAGAGAGGGTATTATTTTCCTCATCTCTCGAGTGTCTGAAGTGCGCTTTTGATAAAAGTATCAACACAGTGTGTGACCTCCCCTCCTGTTTGTGTTGTGCATTTGGTAAAACTCCCTTATCCCCCACCTCTCTATTTTCACTCTCTGCTTCTCGGAGGCTTCATTGTAATTCTACCCCCGCTTGGTTTCCATCTTCCCTCACTTAGTGGCCCAAGAGGTGCTGAAAACTCCCCGAGGAGCCTTCTGGCGTGTGGTCAAAGGCCCTTTGAGCAGCCAAGTCAACTGAGGCCATTGGTCCCCCTGCTGTGTGTTCCTGCACGGAGGGCTGCTGGGATGCTGGCACGGACCCATTGATTTACTGCCTTTGGCTAGGACACTCTCCAAGGAGCTCCAATTCTGGCTGGGATATCATTTATTTGGGACACATTTGGCAACTCGGGCATCTTGGCCCACTTTGAAATGCATCGTCCAGAGACAAAATAAATGAACGGTATCAAAGACATGTCAACCATGATGCTTTATTCATGAAGGATTGAAGGAAGGGACGGCACACCAAAGTAATTGTGTCCCGACGCAGCACAGCACCCTGCTCAGAACAGACGAAGCACAAAGGCACAACAAAGCCTGACATGAATAAGACTGTTCAATCCGCAAATGCATGTGTAATGCGCGTGTCAAAGTCAACCGATAACGCTACGTCTGACATTTTGTAATTCCTCGACCGCCACTATAGGAACAAGTATTTGTATTTTGACTCTGATCAAACGCATCGCATTCTGTCAGAAATAAGTGGTGGGACGTGGCTATGTGACAGTGCAATGTTTGTCACACTTTGTCTACCGGGCACCGAACGACAGCCAGAGCATTCCAAGACGTCTTTGCGTTCTGCGGTTTTTTAGGTGAAATTTCCATGTTGATACTTATAGACAGGGGAAAAAGGGAAGGCTGTAGTTGAGTGGCAGCATTTTGTTTTGCATTTGTTTCCAAACAGATGCATAGCTGTCATTCAAGGTCCCATTGAAGATTGCTATCAAATGTAATCGCTTCAAAGCTTATTCCCATGGATGCCCGCTTACAGATACAGCTTTTTCAGGTGTCTGTCAAAAAGATGTTGCAGAGGGGCATGCAGCAAAAGCTTCAAATATATGAATTTAAATATAGAAGGGGCACAGACATTATGATTCACATCAGGCACTCCTAAAGCGACACAATCAATTTGGTTACATTGTGTTTTCAGGTGTATTTCTCCACCATTAAAGAGACTTAATTTGTTTTAAAAGCTTAAATCGGGGTTAGGTTTACATTTCAGGTGGGTTACATTTTTTTATTATATTATTTGGATATTAAATTCAGAGGTTGTATAAATGCCACAATTGTTTGTTTTGCTACCTTGACCAGGCAATTGTTTTCTCTGTTTTACAAGCTGAATCAAAGCTGCTGGGCCAGGCGGTTTAAAATGTATCAGCCAATTGTCTCTGAAAAATCAATTAAATTTGACCCCAGTGTTCTCCTTGGTAATATTTGGAATCAATCAGCTCATGGCTTAGTATGGATTTGCAATAGTACACCCTTCAGTCCTCATAAGAGCAATCACAGCCTTTCAATCACTCTCTAGTCACCTCTGGCTAAAACACGTCGGCTCGGAGATGTGCCATTTAAAAACCATCATGTTATTCTTACGTTGAAGTGCCGTAGAAAGAGAGAACTGTTATACCTGTGAGAACGGCATGTAGGAAAAGAACATTCTGGACGCTAGTGTGAGCTACCTGCTAACTGAGGGAAATGACATGTTTATGTCTTTCTTAAGAAAGCTAAATGAAAGCATTTAAGTGGCGGTATGACCTTGCTACACTTCAGATCAATTTCTTTAGCTGATATCGTGACTAGTTTTATTTTCCTCTGAGCAGGGTTAGTCCTGAAGACAAAGAGCTGAAACTTGCTTTTATTATCTACTAAAGGGACATTGTACGGATACCTGCACATTTCTGTCAGATAGGTAAATCTGCTCTAAGTACGCAGATGAAATGCTACTTATACATTGAGCACCGTACAGTTTGTTCAATTTGCATCACACATAGAAAAAACATGTATGTCTTCTGCAGAATTACTATTGATCCTCTGAGTTAGAAGTGATTATCTCTATTTCCTGATGGGATCAAACACCTAGTGTAAGTATTGATGACGTACGACATAAAGAGGTTGCATGAGACTCTTAATTTGATCAAATCAAACAATGACAAATGTTCTTATAAAATCATCCCCCCCCCCCAGTGAAAGTGGTCTGCAATCATAACATGCTGATGTTTAGCAGGAATACGGTTAATCATGTTGAACACCTCAGTTGTTGTTTTAGCTTATTAATATTTGCCAATTACCACTCTTTGCATAGTACAGCTGAGCATTTGGAATTTTCTTTCGCAGATATCTGGGCGTCAACCAAGTTATTCAAATCATTATATTTCTGACTAGATGACTATAGAGAAAAACTTTTGGGATCACCACAAGTGTTACAATTCATCATTAGGGAATATGAAACTCTGTAAAATGCTATGGCAATCCATCAAATAGTAGTTGAGACATTTATTTCAAAACCACATTTGTCATAGTAACGCTAGAGGAAAAGTTAGGAGATCACCAAAGTCATTAGAAGACATTCACTATGGAACCATTACCACTAGAACCGCCAAGGGGTATATTTGGCATTTTATGCATGTAACTCTGTTAAAAATAAAAGCACTTCATCTCACAGTTCATGACTTTTCCTAAAATGGGTTTATTAATCCAGTTGTGAATTATGGAGGGGAATGGGATAAAAATATTTTTTTAATGATAATTTATACCTCAAAGCGCCAAGGGGACATTTTACACTTCAGAGAAACTTCTGAATAATATTGTGCTCAATTGCCCATTTTTAAGACGTTTTTTGATAAGCAGAATGCTAAATCATGAGCTACAGTTAGCTAGATTTGATAGATTTATGAAGATCTGGTAATGCTCAAGGACATTTTTGGAAAAGACAAAGAATCTTCATTTGAGGATAAGAAGCAGAATTCCTGAAAAACAAGTGTGTGGGTGAAAGAGCACGCAATTTATTTTCCACTTTAAAAAAACACTTTGTTAACCAAAAAAAGTTTTATTTTTCTACAATAATTGTATTTCTGTGATGATTAATGATGGCGAAATGTGTTTTGCCTAAGGAGAGCTCTGTTTCTTTATTACCAGTAACTGTAAATAACATGTTATATCAGAAATATATTGTTCAGTCGCATTGACCCGAAGACACATTTTGATTTGTATACACTGTTGGAAAGAGGAGATTCCTAGCTTTCTAATGATATCAGGATTGTTGTTGTACTCCAAATATTAAGCAAAATATGTCACATTTTATAATGACTGTCACCGAGTCATCATTTTGAGAAAAAGGCCTTCAAAGTTTCCTCCTCTCTGGAATCCATCGATCTGATTGATTATTAGCGGAGCAAATGATGAAAATACTACAGAGGGAAGATATTTTCGTTTGGGTTACTGGTCTGGGGGAAGCTCGCGAGTGTGTGTGTGTGTGTTTATACGTGTGTGTGTGTTTATGTAATTTTGCGTTTCTGTGTATTGTTTGTTTCCCGGGGGAAACACTCACGAGAAACACCGGCTGTTTTTATGCCTGCTGTGACGTAAAGTTACTCCGTTCTCCGCTTGTAATTATGCCGTTACGAGCTTCAAAGTTGTATTTATCATCTGAATTTGCCGAAACAAGTGTAATATTCTGAAAGCCAAGACTTTGTTTAATTGAAATCAGATGAAAACAAACTGTAACGGACCCTGCCGTGTTATCTATGATTACTATACGCCTTGCATTCATAATTTCAGCCGGAGGGAGGGGAAGCTGCGCTGCGGAACAGCAGAGTGGCGAGTGAGAGCTGTCATCTTCCCTTTACAAGCTTCAAAAATGTATTTCTCGTGTGATTTTGGAAATAAAAGTTTCATATTCTGAAAGCCAAGACTTTGTTTATTTAAAATCAAACAAAACACCCGAACCCCGAAAAACAATTTTTTTACGCAAATCCACGTTTATTTTGAAATGAGCCGTTGCGACTTCCGACTGATTTCGATAGAGCGGGTCACAATTGTCCTCATGTTCAAAAAGTATATTCAGTTAAATAAAATCATGACAGCAATCTAAAGTGACATATGTTGAGGTTGATTTAGGTGAAACTCACAAAACAAGCTCAGCTTCATTAGTATTAACAGCTCCTGAAATTAAAAGAGAAGGTCAACACAGGGAAGAGCTTTGGTGCGAGCTTCAAGACTGCTTCAATGTATAAAGATGTATTTAAAATGGCAGTTGTACAGCAAATAAGAAGATGTAACCAGTAGATGTAGCTTAGCTTAGCAAAGGCTGGGAAAAAATACTTGTTGCTCTTTCATTTTGGATAGGTATAGGAGAAATTACATGTTTTATTTAATTGCACCAACAAATAAGATAAGGCAATGTGGTTTCAAGGCTGGTTTGGAGCCGTTACCCATTCGTGATTTATTTTTGTATTAATCCGTTGCAGTAACAGTGACTCTCGGCCCCAAAAGTTGGTCCAACTATGGCCCCAACTTTATTTTTGGCAAGCATTGACACCCGTGTAAGTTGGAAGGTTACGTCAAGGTTAACATTGGGGTCTTGGCAGGGACTAACCTGAGGAATAACAGTTATTTGGGGGCACAACGAAGAGTAGAAAGTTGTTACAGAAGCAGTAGCGCCAATAAATCAAATAAATAGTTGCATAAGGCTTACACACATACTATTTATTTGAACATACTTTTAACGATCACCTGTATGCTATGATTGCCAATTTTTGCAGCATAACCCAAGTTGTCATATTATACTTTCATAAAATATATTATAGGACACAGATCATGACGTGGCTCCTACATGGCAATGCTTTAAGTGGTTCCCAAGGTTGAACTAAGTGTGAAGCATACTAACACCAGCGCAGAACTATAACAAAACTCATTTAGGTGAAAAGGGGTATGTGATTGGTGTTAAACCAGAAAGGATTTTATAAAGTAAGCACCAATGACTGAGCTTAATAAAGTTCAGATATGGCGAACCAGCCAAGTATACAATGATGAGAGGGCATTTCCAATTTGTATTGCATCTCAGTGCACTGTGATATGGACTACCTAGCTTGGGCAAACAATATGCAGGTGCTTTCATATACAACAGGTCACTTTAATCAAGAACCGGTCGAAATGTACGTCATTTCTGGCCTCAAAGGGAAAACAGGACTTGTGTTGGATAAACTTCAGCTTTAGCTTTTCATCCCGGAGCTTCTTATTTACCATACAGACATGAGGGGGGTATTGATCTGCTCATCTAACTCCAAGCAGGAAAACAAAAATAAGACAATCCACAACATGTCACAATATTCTTCTGCACATAAATCTATTTTATATACAATCTACTACAACAACACAGGGTTGGAATGGATACATATCTATCAGAAAGTGCACCACAGAACACCACACTCGGAACAGATGATGCACCGGAGGGGGGTTGAACATTAATAAGATTCTGGGACACATTAAAATGATTCAAATAAAAACAGCAATCTTAGAAGGCAAAACTATCTCTGCCCAGAGAAGTTTGCAAGTCCTTGAATTTCATCTGGATCCCAGGTGTTCACAGCTGAATGGATTATTGCCTGGTCTGAGGTCAGATATGATGCCTTATTAGCTCATGAAAGAGCAGGACCGAGTGCCAGACTATTGTTCTCCATACTGAGATGAAAGGCTAGCTGGCTAATGAACATCTGCCAGCCAGCATAAGGACCCCAGCAGACACACAAAACCTTGAATTGACCATTGCCGCGAGCAGCTGCTCTGATCAGAAAGATTTTGATGTAAATTTAGACTGAGGGTCCACCGTGGAGCAGCTGTAATAGCCAGGGACTGAGATGAGGGGGAAAGCACACTGCGCTCCTCTTATGAGCGTCTGATATGCCAAAGATCATCAGTATAACCTCTATCAGGCAGCAGAGCAGAGTTCACTTGGTCTGTCCACTGAAATCGGGATAATAAAAAATGCTTCACAGTGGAACAATCTAAATTGTAAGATCTGAGGATTTTGCAACACAGACTTCGGAATATTGGTAATTCGTTTTTTTTAATTTTCCCATGACAACAGCAAATCCATTGTTTCTTTGTAGATGCATATTTTCAATTTAAAAGTACCCAATTTAGAAAAAAGTCCTTGTCTGTGACCTATTAGGACTGCTTCATCAAGACTGTGTGGGTGTTTGTACTGACAATGTCTAAATAATGCACAAACTGAGGAGCACAGACTAACAGCTCGTTCAGAATTTGTTCTACTTAATATAATGGTATTGACAAAAATAATAAAGCTTAACAACAAAACCTGGAAAACTCCTTCCTGTCACGTTAAGTACGACTGGTTAGGGACATCATTAAGATATCCTCCGCATGACTCTGAAGTAATTTCCATAATGCTATAACTCTGAACCCTAAAGTGCAATTACATTGTTCATACCACCATGCACGAGGAGATGATTCCCCTAACTACAGTGTCAGAACGCATCAGGAAACGTATCAGAGCAGGATCTGAATGCAGCAAAGGCTACAGTGCAGTGTTAATTAGGTTACTGATACTTTCCCCTGCACAATTACTCTGTCAGAGTGGCTCATCTTTCATTTTCTCCGGTCACCTCCTTCCCTCTTTGATGCTTATCCCTGGAAATCCTGTCTACTGAGCACTCTCTTAAAGCCAGTAGGGTAACAAGCTGTGTAAAACTTCTGATCCCATGACCCGATATCATCTTGAGAAAACACTGAGTCTAACTTTGTTTGCTCAAGTTTTCATTACTGTCCAAATGAATAGGCAGTGAATGTGGTTACTGTAGCAGTTTGCAGTGGCATGGGAAAAGGCAGATGGAGGCTTCTTATAAGCTGGAATAAACAGTGCTAGAAGGCGTCAGAGCTCTTGCTTCTTGGACATATGTAAATAGAGGCTTACCCCGGAAGATAGAGGAAGACTTTGAGGTAATTGTGTAGAGATCCTCTGCCCACCATTGAAAGGGGGGTGATGCATTTTGGGAGAACCTAAGGGATTAAAGAGACCTCAGGCAGAATCGCTGTGTCACACAGACTAAGCTATCCAAGCCTGAAGCGAAGACAAATCAAGGTGGTGCAGCAGTTGCATACATGAAAGTTTATCCCTGCGAGGGAGTGCATGATGCAGAGGGTAATTGGTATTAGCTTGCCACAGACAGTGAGGTTATCACCTGCACTCTGAGCTTATCTTCCTTCGCTTCAAGACGAGCTCTCTCCAGCTCTGCCAAAGCACCATGGACCTACAAGTCTATTTACCTAGGCATGCTAAGCTAGAATTGACCAGTGGGAAAGAGTCCACACAAATAATGGAAGATGACAGTACTCTAGTATAGAGTGTGCAGAGACATCCTTTTCTGTATCTGTAAATGGATTGGATACCAAAAGTTGGTCTGGTTTATACTGGAAGTTGCGTTAAATCAGTCAAAAGTTGTATTTTCTAACCTCATATTCATTGGCAATGGACTTTTTGTGCCTTCAAAGCATTACACTGATTTAAATGTTGCTTTAGTAATATTAAAAAGTATTTCAAACTTTCCTGTCCAGTTTGGTCAATTCAGCCAAAGCCCTTTTGTTCAAAGATGTGGTCTATGGATTAAAGAAATAAGCTATATCATTCTCAATTCAGTGATGTTTTTGGTATTTTCTTTGCAGTGTAAAAGATACATGTGAAACATTGCCTTTTAGCTAACTGTGCATATAATAAAAACACTGACACACATGAGACACAATGCAGGACCTCTTTTGTACTCCTAGAAACACGTTGATGGTAATTTGACAAAAACTGCCAATTTCTGAAATGTCAGTGTTATGTTTTCAGGTTAAGCTGTTTATTTTACTCTTTGATACCGTGTGATTAATGCTCCCGGTCGACATGACTAAAGTAGCTGACAAAACATTTTTATGCACAGATATAGCCATCCACCGGTGAGTATGAAATGTTACACCCACCAGCTTCCCACACTCTCGAGTGAGCAGGAGAAGGTCATGTCTAATACATGGGAAATAAATGATGTTCCCTGTAGTAATGTAGCAGTGTTTTTTTCCTTGGCATCAAAATGCACCCAAGACACCAGGCAAGGAAAATCAGAAGTCAAAGCTTTATGATGTTTCCATGCCAAAGGAAACGCCAAGGGAGTAGGTCCAAATAAAATCAAACGTAAAAATATAAAATGTATCATTAAATCAGTAGGGGATGATCCAAATAAAAAAAGAAACATATATTTTAAGAAAATGTATTTCAATATTCAAAGCAAGAACAATGTATCGATATGCATTGTACAGCAATTCAATTGAAATATTGACATATTTGTCATAAAGGACAGAATGTTTTCACTATGTTTTTAGTTTTACTATTTATTTCATGTTCATATAATATCCTGCCAAGCCACCATAGAAAACTTGAGCAGAAAAACTCCAGGTGCCCTTTTGGCCATCCTTCGATGAGTAGAGATTTCTCGCTTAAATGCTGTCTGTGTTCCAGGCTCAGTGACATTCATATACATGTGGTATTTCAGCAGTGCTATATGGGCACCAGTGTTAATTTTGGCAGCTGTTTTTGATTTAGTCTTAGTCTTTAGACGAAAATGGTTATTAGTTTTAGTCACATTTTAGTCATTCCTATCCTTCATAGTTTTAGTCTAGTTTTAGTCGACGATAACTCAAAACGTTTTAGTCTAGTTTTAGTCGACGAAAACTCAAAACGTTTTAGTCTAGTTTTAGTCGATGAAAAATTACATTTTAGTCAACTTTTAGTCAAAATGTTTTCTCTCTTTAAACCAATTCAGTTAGGCAAATACAGGTTTCTGAAATCGGAATCAATGGGACAGTACAAATGTTGAGGTACTTGTACTTTACTGGAGTATTTAAATGTTTTGCTACTGTGTACTTCTACTCCACTACAGTTCAGAGCTACATGGTGTACTTTTACTCCACTACATGTATTTAATACCTTTAGTTACTTTACAGATCTGGATGAATGATGTGAAATATAATCAAGTGTTAAATCAGACTTTAGTTCCACCTGGAGTAAATTCACAAGCTACCCTGCAGTATACAAAGTCATTCAAACTAGCTGCACCTTTACCAGCTTTGAGAACATTTAATGATCCATCATTATAAAACATATCATATATATTATTCTGAAATGGACCAATCTGCACAATCACTACTTTTACTGTCGCTACTTTAACTATATTTTGATGATCATACTTTTATTTGAAGAACTCTTCCTACACTATGGTATTTTTTTACTTAACTACAAGATCTGAGTAGGCCTACTTCTCCCACCTCTGCGCACCTGATGTGATAACGTTACTCGTAATTGGGGCAACAGAGCTACGAGTTAAGGAAGTCGAAAATTGTGCATTTCTCCGACTGTTTGGACAGACTACTCTACTCGTGTCAACGCACTAACGCGAAAACACTAATGGCAAACAAGCTTTGTCCACATCGAGCCTTGTAGAGTGTCTCTATACTTTTGAACGCTCCGTCCCCGGCAGATCTCTGTGTGCCGCTGCAGCGTGTCTGTTAGGCCCCGCCCCCCGCACAGAGAGAGACACAGGGAGATCGCTCTTCTGAGTGAAGAGAGCGGAAATAATGATATTGCAAGTTAGAAACGTAAGATGCATTTTGACAGACAAGACGGACAATTGGGGGAAAATACCCTGCATTTTGAATGTCCACCATTAACACCTTAGTCCCGTCTCGTCTCGTCAACGAAAACTAAATATACATTTCGTCAAAGTTTTCGTTATCAAGAATCTATTTTTAGCTCGTCATCGTCTCGTCTTAGTCATGTAAAAAAGGTCGTTGACGAACATTTTTCGTCATAGTTTTCGTTGACGAAATTAACACTGATGGGCACATGGTCCTGTAAGAAAAAAAATCTTATGGCCTATCATTTTGCCTTCAATACGGTGAAGGAGTTTGGAGCAAGGTTGCTTTGGAAGATGCGTTAGCTGCTAATGCTAACCTAATATCAGGTAACATTAGAAATGCTTGACAAAAGCATAGTAAAGGATAAGGTTTTGTTGTGTAAAGAACACACAGGCACTGAACAGATTTTTGTAGGCATTTTACAGTAAAAGGTAGAGTCCTTCATTTGTTCAGTCGGTAAATGTGTACTGATACAGGAGGCTTCCTCAAAATCAATAGCCAAAAGCTAGCATTAGTTGCTGGATTCTAAAACTCAAGACTACAATTTCTACAAGATTATTTTCACTTGTTTGATTTTAAATTGAGTATTGTTCTGTAACAGCAATTGGTTTTCAAACACACAATTGCAAGCATCAGATGACCAACAAATGAGAATGGAACCAAATAACAAACAAGAGGAGGCCTTCTCTGAGTTTATTTCATTTACAGGTTGTTGGATTGAAACTTATGTCTGGTGTAAGAAATTAAAATCAATATGATACGTGAATATTAAATGAATGCACCGTTTTATTTTGAAAAGCTTTATTTTGAAGGAAGACCAGGTTGTTTACATGACGTCACTTCCGGTTTTACTTTATCTTTGTTTTAGGCCGTTAAAATGTATTAAATAAGAAGTTGTGAATGAGAATATGAGGAGAAAAGGCGTGTGGAGTTGTACAACAAACACACGTCTAAATCCTCTAATACACTACATGCACTCGGACCAGTGACGTACTTCCGGCTCCGTGTTAGTGCGGCTCGTCTGCTTCCGGTCCCTGCCGTTCGCGGTAGAGCGTCTGGTTTCAAAATGAGTGTACGGAGGAAAATATTTAAAACGGAGCATATGCAAAGGCAAACTAGGAAATACTCCGAACATTGCTGTGTCCCACTGTGTTCAGCGTCGGCGAAATGTAATGGTGTTTTGAGTTTTCATGGCTTTCCAACCCAACTCAACCTAAGAAGACAGTGGCTTGTAAATATACGCCGTGAGAACTTCACCATCACTTCTCACTCCAAGGTCTGTAGCAGACACTTCGCCCCCGATCAGCTAATAAATCCAACGACACTTGATGGTCGAAGGAGGCTCGTTAAAGATGCCTTACCTATGCTGTTTTAGTGGAACAGCTTTACTTTAAAAATACCACGGCCTGATGTGTGGGAAAGAAGAGAGCGGCCCATTGAACTGGTCCCTCCTGAGGAGCACGAACAGCCCTGCGATCTCACTGATCACGACTACTGCTCAGTCCCTGAACCATCTGCACTGGATATGTCGTATTCAGCTACTGAAGACTTGTCCAAAGAAATAGAGGATCTCAAAAATAAATTGCAGGAGTTGCGTGTCCAGCGAGAGTTTGGGTTACAGAGGTTTGCTGGCTCGGACGCCGACATCAGATTCTATACCAGGTAATGCCTAAATTGTATCAAGTACAGCTAAAAAGGTTTATAAGTAGTCCTGTGGTCAGTTTTTTGTCAAAATTGTAAATAATATTTTACCGTTTTGCTACTGACTATTTTCATGGATGTAATGTTAGTGGTGGAAAAAGTATGTGTATGTGAAAGTTAACTTTACTCCTTACAATGACACAATCACCTGTTTGTTACAGTTTGTATTTACTGTACTATGTCGATTAATGATTGACATGTATGTTCTGTGAACAGATTCTCAAGCTATGACAACCTCATGGCTTTCTGGTTTTTGATGGGGCCTTCCATTTATAAAATGGTGCGGGTGTCAAGAGCCAAATTCGCTGCCAAGATAAATGAAGAAGTGGATACACTTGCACGTCCATCTACGGTAGGCTATGGTCTGAGTGAGCTTTCTTGGTTGATACAGAGCCAGATGTGAAGTGGGGAGAGGTCCATGTGTTGTTGTTTACATTACATACAGTAAATACAGACCATAATATATTTAACCGACAAGCGGCAGTTAATGGCTTAAGAAGTATTAACTGTTTTTTCTTCTTTTACTTCCCAGAGACAACTGCTGCAGCCAATTGATGAGTTCTTTCTTTTTCTTGTCTTCCTGTCGGTTGGTTTGAAGGAGAGGGACCTGGGTCATCGATTTAATATTCACCAGTCCACTGTGAGCCGCATCATTGCTACATGGACAAGTTTTCTTGCTACTCTACTGGGGTCACTATGCATTTGGCTTACACCTGCAGAAGTCCAAGCATACCTCCCTGATGCATTCAGTGATTTCCCAGACACACAGGCGATCCTGGGTTGTACAGAGCTGAGGTGTCAAACACCCTCCTCACCCCTCCTCCAAAGTGAGATGTACTCTACTTACAAATCCCACTGCACCATGAAAGCCTTGGTTGGCATAGCCCCACATGGTGCAGTGACATTCGTCTCCAATCTGTACGCTGGCTCTGCTAGCGATAAGGAGATATTCAAACAGTCTGGAATAGCCGAGAAGTTGACAGAAAACATGGCAATCATGGTAGATAAGGGCTTCCTAATCAGGGATTATTGCAAATGCAAAGTGTACTGCCCACCTTTTCTGTCAAAGCAGAAGCAAATGCCAGCCTACCAGGAGACACAGGCCATTGCCAGACTGAGGGCTCATGTTGAGCGTGTCATCAGGAGGATAAAACAGAACAAATTGTTTGATGGTGTCATCCAGGGTGGGATTTTCACGGCGGCCACGACGGCCATGGCCGTCGTAGCCCCTCGGTCTGGCCGTTATGCCCCACAAATAATTGTACGTCCTACGGCCACCATGGCCTTTGGGCCCCTCACACTGTTAAAATCTCGAAGTTGCTTTAAAAGCGTCAGAACAGTGGTTTCTGAACTGCTTTATGCTGCGTTCATAACGGACGCGATGCGAATATTCGCATTGCTCTAACCGCTGGAGTTTGCGGCTTTCAGCTGTGTTTACTCCTGTCATTCAAACAGGACGCGCTGGAGAGGGGGCGGGGCTTATATCAACGTAAATACTGTTGTGGAAACCAACTATGACCAAATTAACCTATTTTACCGTGATTTAATTGTAATACACGTTTCAAAATGATGCCGAAGTAACTAAATACTGATAAAGGTTAGTAAAAACCATGCTTTAATGCTTTGACAAGTGTGCAGACAAGACGGCAGGCGAAAAACCTTTTAAAATGCGTGTTTTGTGAATGGAGATCGGATCGATCAGGCTAAACTAACGTTGTAGCTGCTCCGTCCAAACTCACAACAACGTCCTAAAGACAGAATTAAAGCAGCGACTGTATTCGTCATGACACAGACAGTCTGTGGTTTGTACATGTTTAACTTTTGTCCAGTTTCTGAACAGATGAGGAGCTGTGAGGAGTTGATTAAAGACACACACACACACACACACACACACACACACACACACACACACACACACACACACACACACACACACACACACACACACACACACACACACACACTTTTGCATTTCAAAGTATTGCTTGTTCATACAGTTGGATGTTGGAGCTTCACTGTGCACTGCTGAATGATGTATATGCAGAGTTTGACCCTTGAAGGCTGTTTCTTCTGCTCTGAAATGGAATATATTTGTTACATATTAATAGAATTTTAGATTTTTTGATTTGAATTCGGATTTGTGAATGGGAGAAGTAGTAGATGGAAAACATACCGAACACTAATTATTCAAAGTAAAGTATTTCATGTTATATACGGTAATACTAAGGAGGCATAGGCCTATATGATGATACGATTATTGATATTAAAAAAGTGATTTGTTTTCCATGTCATTCGTGTGTTTTTCTTATTAGAAAGTGAAGTTATTTATTTGTAAGCTCCAAATCCTAATTTTTCCCTCAATGGCCTTTGTGCCCTGGCATGTGGCCTTTCCGCCCTGAAAAAATGTGTGACACCAAAGGCCAAATGACCTTGCCCCTAAAATGACGAAAATCCAAGCCTGGTGTCATCCTCCTATCCCATGCCTACAACATCAACCAACTATTTGCAGTAGCATGTATGCTGTTAAATTATCAGAACAAGGCATTAGTAAAAAAATGGGTAAAGTGAAACAAGATAGACATGTCAAGCCATATTGATTTAAACTAATCGGATCTTATTAATTAGTGTAAATGATTTAAAAGTGTATATTTTTCTATTAACTTCTTCATGGACTTGTACTGTTAAAGTCAGTTTGTTTTGTGTTTTCACCATTTATCCATAATTCTATTTCAAATTAGCTGAGCTACTCTACAATTTTCACATAACCTGTCATACTTCCCAAATGATTTTTACACAAATAAAATGTTTTACAATGTTTAGAAGATATCACCGATATATCATCATAATTTTGTTGATTAAATAAAAAGTGTAATGTTGTAAGAAAACAATGTTCTTTTTTGTGTTACAAAGAAAATATTTTAATCACATTTTTGTCATCGGTCTTTGAAGGTGCTATGTTAAACATTCATAACATGTGATTCAGAGTTAGCTTTCTCAAAATGGCTTACAGTGCGAGGAGGGGAAATGTTCAGTGGTATTTATTTGAATGAAAGGTACTTAGGCATGTATGTGTGGAAAAAAAAAGCATCAACCTTTTCTCGGATTGCTGATTGCACTTCTGGATCGATGTATATCCATTGCACAAGATAGTCCTCCTGCGCCCACACAACAAAGTCACACCACTGCATCCCCGTGACAAGAAGTTGACCTTGCACTTGCCAGTAATATGCATGGCTTTTCTTTAGCTTATGGAAACCACATTCCATTTTTACATATTTGCAGTCGACATAGTTTTGAACATTGGGACATTTGAACTCAACAAGGCCAAATTGGGGGTATTCAGTGGGGTCAAAAACAACTCCATCGGGGGAGGCACCAAGCCAGGAGGTAGCAGGGTGAATGACAAGACCACAGGGTGAGTAGTTTACATTCGCTAGTTTACTGTACTCGACTGCTACTGTGGGCTCCATCTCAGAACCTCTTCTCATGTCCGCTGTCTGCCTTGTACCTTTCATGATCCGCTCTGCAAGTGACTCAGCAGAGCCTTGCTTCTGACATGACACACCTCTCGAAATCTAGAGGCGGTCACCCTCGGTCTGCGAAGCTGATGCCACTCTGAGCAAGAGCTTTGCTCACGGGTAGCCTCCTCAATTGTGTGTGCCATTTTCATAGTAACAGATAAGCTGGTCATATGCAGTAGCTCCTCTTCAGAACACACAAACACACACTCACATGGCAAGATGTCATACCCCTCTAGAGGCAAGTGTGGTGTTGGTGGTGCATCATTGTGAAGAACGATGTAACGAGATTTCAAAGCAGGCATAAGACAGAACACTGCCCTCCTGTAGAATCCACTTCTGCAAAGACATGAAAAAACAATATAGCCCATTAACATTTGACAGTAAAGGTAAGAATACAGTATCAGAATCCCATTTTGCATTGTTAACACAGGAAATATTACCTCACTCCAGTCGTGACCATCCTATTAGGTACAGGTTTGGTGAAGACCATGGAGTTGATGGGTCCTGGCTTCACACCCTAACAGAGAGCACATTTGCATCGTGTGGAGTCACTTTAAATGAAAACAGTCAAACAAGAACACTTTAAAACCTCAATTAAATTACCATTGTACGTGGCTTGTTCCATTGCTGTTCTGATTCTGTGCAGCTATGGACAGGGGGCACGACTGGTATGTTCAGTTGACTATAATAAGCTGTTTGGTAAAGCAGTGCCACAGATTGCACAAAACAGCAGAGGTGTGGACTCGAGTCACATGACTTGGACTCGAGTCAGACTCGAGTCACCAATTTGATGACTTTGGACTCGACTTGACAAAATCACAAAACACTTGCGACTCGACTTGAACACCAATGACTCGGGACTTGACTTGGACTTGAGCCCTCTGACTTGAGGTGACTTGATCATTTAATTCAGAGGTCTCCAACACGCCGCGAGATGCCGCGAGATGGCGCTAGAAGAGCAGACTCCCGTCGGGGAGAGCAGAATCTTCAGCCGCTCAACTATTGCTGTGAATCCATGCAGGCAGGGGCGGGACTTTATTTTGCTGAGCCACCATGCGGCCAATCATATGCGAGGACACTCTAGGATCATACCATTATGTGAAAGAAGGGTGGGGGGCAGACACTCCAAAGACAGCAGGTGTAGTGGTACAGGCCAAATACAGAGCAACAGGGAGACGGGGAGCCGGATTTAAATGCAAGCGCGTCGGAAAAAGTCAAGAAATTAGCGAAAACCGAAAAAAGAAGCAGCATCTGGCTGCATTTCAATGATATTGGAGAAAGCAAAGCTGAGTGCAGGATTTGTAAACTGAAAATAACCTTCAGAGCAGGGTTTTTTTTTGGTAACCACTCAGGATTTATTGTCAGAGGTGGGAGAAGTTCAGATCTTGTACTTGAGTAAAAGTACCAGAGTGTAGGAATACTCGGTTACAATAAAAAAAATCCTGCATTCAAAATGTTACAAGTAAAAGTACAAAAGTATTAGCATCAAAATATACTTAAAGTACCACCTGCAGAGGGATCTAGATTCAGGTGTTCTTTTCCCCAAAGAGACCGCCTCGCTGCACATTATCCCTTGCATAAAGATAGATTGTGGGTCCCTTATAACATGTTGTAGCCTACACAGTGGAGATAAACATTCTGGTTACCTCAACATCAGGGATCTTATACATTAAACTCCTTCTGAATCAAACCGTCACGGTAGCCTTACCTTACTGATCCCTCTTAAAATAGAAGAAAAACACGTTACTTTACCAGCAGAGAGAAAATTGATTATTAAATCATTAATGTGACTAATAAAGAGCAGTTTAATTATTAAACATTATTCTGTTGATCAATGTCATTACATTTGTTGAAAAGCACATAAGGACTTGTTTAAGACTCGTTTTGTCAAAGTTTAGGACTTGGACTTGACTTGAACTTGCCCATCCTGACTTGAGACTTGACTTGGACTTGAGCGCAAAGACTTGAGACTTGACTCGGACTTGAGCGCTAATGTACCTGTGTTCACAGTTTTAGCTATAGTGTTATAGCAGAAAAGTTTAATCCAGCGTATTTTCTATATTCATTTAAGATTCCATAAATGAATGTGTATGCCTTAAACCTGTTTAGATGAAATGTGTGTGTGCTCATTGCAGTGCCTGTAGGCTGTATGATTGTTGCTACTGTTAGGCTGCTGGGGTAGTAGGGGATGTAACTTCTCATTATTGTTTGATTGTTGTACAACGAAATAATAATTGATCAACTATACCTGATAGGTGCATCATATAGTGAAACATCGGTTATGGGAATTATGAGATCAGATGTATTAACATTTAGGATTCTTGATATAACGCACACACATTTTATCATGTAGCCTACCACACAAATGTCACATGTTTTTCTCTCTGAAAGCTATACTTGTATATGTTTAAACATCATCATCCCATGACATCTTTAGGAGTAGTTAACTAACAAAGGTTGACTGTTCTTATAGCCTAAAGCCTTCTCTGGACTTCCTCTAAACTCGAAGACAGCTGACCTAATTAGAAGGACCATTGTCTCTCACTCTGTTAGTCATGTGAATCCAGAGGTTTTTGCAAGAGGGTTTGAGGAAACATTACATGTTACTTGAAACAACATAAAGTTAGAATAAGGTGTTATCTTTTATCTGCTGTTCTGTTTAGTGTGTGAGTTTTTGAATATATGGTGCAAGGGGGTCTCAGCTGACCATTTCAAATGTTATCTTGAGAGACTGTTTCACTCAGAACAGGAGGTGCTCTTAGTTCATACTTGCACACACACACTGTAAAGAGAGAGGACGGACCAGATGAAATCAACATCAGCTGACTCACTGCTTGGAGGTCGTCCAGAATGTATAAACACTGTAACATTTGGAATATTGGGGCACTCTCTTCTGACTGACTGTCCGGATAACTTGTATCTCACGGTGGTAGAATGGAGTCCAGAGTACTCTGTGAGAATTGGACTGTCTGTTTTGCTAATAAACTAGTTGATTTAACATAGCCTTTTATTTTGTAGTTTTCTTTTGTGCTGCTTTCAACGACCTCTTCTTCTCATCAACAAACGCGCTGAAGTAGGGCCGGCCCTCTTGGCGGCCGCCTGAGGGTGCCACTACAACAGCGCAAAGACTTGAGACTTGACTCGGACTTGCAAAACAATGACTTGGTCCCACCTCTGCAAAACAGTGCCTGCAACACAGGAGCACTGGTTGTGCGTTAGGACCACCGGCGAGGAATCACGAAGCTTTATCTAAGAAAGAAAGAAAGAATACTGATTAAAAATACAACCTCTTCTTCAAAGAAAAGAGCCAGGAGGTTATCATTTGTAGAAACATGTTATTGATACTGAACCATGATCCTAGTAATAGTAATAACAATAATAATACATATTATCCACAGAGCGCCTTTCAAGGTAGTTAAAGAAACTTTATATACACAGGGTAAAATTAAGTAAAAGTTTAGCTTTCAGAATTCTTAGCATTACCTTCTCTCCATTCTTCTCACATTTCCATCTCATCATTATCAATATATAACTGATTATCTGACCAATCAATTAAGTTATGATAAAGCAGGGAGGCATTGGAAACATTTCTTTAACTAGTGAATAACTGAACTGAACTGAACCCCACTGAACAGGGGTAAACAACGTTTTTTTCCCCTGCCTACACTCAAACTGTGCGGTGTCTCACTCTTCCTCATTGACCGGTAGCACAAGGCTCTCACGCTGACCTGACCTGTCAGACTGTCTTTGTTGGACACTGAATAAAACAAAAACAGAGTGCTGGGTTAGATATATTACTCACGTCAACACAATGGCTATGTTACTTACAAATAGCATGTAATGCTAGGCACTTACCTTTCTACCATGTAGCATAACAGTGGCTAATAACAAGTCTAACTTTAGTTAACAAGGCCCACTAACGTTTCAAACAATTATGATCAGATAGAGTGCATAAAGTAAGAAAAAAGTGTTGATTATAAATAGCGAATTTGTACAACAAAAGCTTGCATTTGACATTAGCCTAAATTAGCATTAGCTAGTTAACTAGTCAATCCGTGTATCATTTTGTCTTACCTTCGTAATCATGAATATATGATGCAGCATATAACTTGAACCCTTTGTCCAATTTGCTGCCTGGGGATTTAGTCATCCTGCAAATTCGATGAACATCGGTAATTTTCAATTTCGGGAGCTCTTGTAAACACCGGGTGTAGAACGTCGCCATTGTTGTTGTTGTACCGGAAACAGTTGGGCAGTACTACGCACAATGTGGAAGTGACTGTGCATGTAGCGTATTTGATGAGAAATGAATCCAGAGCCGGGAGGAAGACCCGCCCATCGTCGAAGCAGCCAATGAGAAGAGGAGCCAGGAATCACATGTACACACGCAAACGGGAGCAGCACGCGCTCTTTCCTCTGGACACAGCGCTGTGTTGACCTGCTTTGTTTGTTCCAAAACCATGTTACTTTATTAAATTACTCATTTGAACTTTTTCGAGACTCCATTGTCTCTTTTTAACTTTCTCCTGGACTGGGGAACAACGAACACATCTACAAATTGGTGTAACCCCGAATCTGATCCCGCGCTCCCTCGGCTTGCTGGCCAAGAGCCGCAGTTCCAAGATCCAGGATAGAAAACTGCAGCTTCGAAGGACTTTTTACAAACCCATCAGACACACGCTGGGCCCAATAAAACGGTAAGACAGAGCCAGTTTATTCAAAATCTTCAATAGCTTACGTAGGAAATATTAGGTGTGTGTCTGATGGTGAGTAAACCTCCTGAGAAAGTCTGTTTATTTAATGTTAAAAACAAAATTTGCAACAGGTCTGAATACGTGGCATTGTTTTGGAACAGACAGCAGGTAAGTTTGTTTGTCTCTTTGTTCTATTATCGGCGCTACCCAATGAATGTGTGTTTTTTATTTTAAGATTGTTACAGTTTAAGTTAAAGTCATCAGTATCCAGCCTGATAGAGACTTTTCAGTTCATTTAAGGTCATCAGTATCCAGCCTGATAGAGACTTTACGTTTTAAAGATATAGAAGTAAGCTAAAAAGTCCTATTTTAAGGCCTGATTATTCATCTATGGTTTGATTCGTGTGCCGGACCATTGCGGCGGGGTTACGGCCGGAGATACGTCAGAATTACGTTGATTCCACGACGGTGGATCTGATAGTCTCTGGCTTGTTCCCGGACTCATTCCCGACTTGCGTGTTAACACACTGCACAACCATATTGAATATAGTATTAAAGTTAAATACTACGTTTTTGAGTAGAGGCTTATAACGTCAGTCCCTGATTATTCTTAAGATTCCGTCAGAGGCGGTTTTCTAGAAGAAATTAATCAGAAATAAAGAGTAGAGGCTCTATAAGGTTAGAGACCTATTTAATAGTCAACCAGAATTAATTGTTATTTTTCTTGAAGTCAGTTTTTCAAGCAGTGTGTTGCTTTTAAAACAAGCAGCGTTGTTTTGTGTTTTTTTTCTTATGCTAAAGCTAGCACATGCGTTCTTTTGTTATAAGGTCAGCAACCATTCTGCTTGACGATATGGGTGGCTGCCATTTTGTAAAAGTTAAATAAAGAGTTCCTTTGTTCTTCAGGGGCCTCATTTATAAAGCCGTGCGTAGGATTCACGTGGGAAGGTTGCTTACGTAGGACAAAGCAAATAAATACGCACAGACATTTTCCGATTCATAAAACACTGCGTATCGGCGTAGGACTTGCGTGCGGCACGTCCTATGCCGGTTTCCCTTGTTGGGTTTAAGCACCCTTCAGTTGTTGAAGGTTCGAGCCCGCTCCGCGCTGTTCGTTTGATGAGTGGTCTGCTGTAAAAAGGAACGGCTCAGACAGAGATATGAGATTAAACAATAAGCTGATTTAATGGTAGAAACAACAGTACAATATAACGAAGTACTTATATAACGAAGTACTTCGGGCCTCAGCTCTTCCACCGTGCGATGTACGTATCAGACAGTCAGACCGAACAGAGGCCGCGAGTGTACAGAATTCACAATATTTATTCCCACAAACGGAGAGGAGTTGTGTGGGAGGAGTTGTGTCGGTTGCTCCTCCCTAGGTGTTCATCCATTGGTGGACTCACTCCTGGGCGAGCCCTAGGCAGTGAATCAGAGTGAGTCAGCCATTGACGAGGTCTAAACAGCGAATCAGAGTGAGTCAGCCATAGTCGTGGGAAGTTTGGATCTCCTGCGCCGCCGATCAGTCCCAGGTCATCTTTTATGGCAGCCATAAAATAAACAATTCTGGGTTGAACGGGGGAGAGGTACCAATCCTTATCTTCGTTTATCCTCAGCACCTGGCCGTACCACTCCGCATCCCAATCTTTCTCTCAGAACAATCTCTGCATAGACTCAATGGTGTCAGTTTTATTACCTTTCTCCTACAACCCCCCCATGCTCCTATCCGGCCCATTAAAAACCCGGGGGGGGCGACTGGATCCTCTACATTCCTAAGTCAACGCACACACAATTGACCACAGCAAACAAAGGAAAAATAAGAACACTTGGTCTAGTTTCATAAGTATACATTTTACACAGACAAAGTTATAATTATTAAAAACAGGTTATAATTATTGGAACAGGTTATATAGGATATACAGGTTACTTTACCCTTTATAAATCACAATCAACTCGAAATGCGGCGCAGCTTTTGCGGGCTTCACGTAACGCCCATATTTGCCTATAAATAGTCAAAGAAACGCCCCGTATTAATATTCATTTTGACTGACTGCATGAAGAAGATCGCAGGAAATGACGACAGAACAGCTAAAAAATACATTTCACACCGTGTCAGATTTTGGATCTTTTGGGAAGGTGGTGACAAATCACATTGTTTGGTGGATACAGTTTGAACCAGAGTAGCAGCATGGAGGTCGGATCGTCACCAAAATTAATAAATAAGTGCTCCGAAAAAAGTTAATGACAAAATACAAATAACCTTCCTCAGGCAGTGTGTCAGTGTGTTTGTGCCGGGGACAGGAGACCCCCCCATGATGAGAAACTGTAAGAAAGTATCGGGGGATCCCTGCGGAGTGGAGTCAATTAATGTTTATTTTTTTTATTTGGTGGTTTGTGTTCTAGCTGTCGATCAGCTGTGAGCAGCGTCTCCACTGCAGCCTGTGCATCTCAACCCCCCCGCAGCAACTAATACAACTAATGTGTTGAGTTATGTCAGCTGCCAAATCTACCAAATATATGGTGTTCTTAGTTTCCATACCTCCTGTGTTTTATGAGCGACTTATCAAGTCTTAGCAAACGGCATAAAACATGATTAAACATGATAGTATATAAAACCATGCTCGTATCTATACAACCTATAGAAAAGCAAAACGGCCTCAGTTTAGACGTAATTCTGTCGTTCTGCATACCGCATCAATTATGAGAATACATGTCATAATATATTCGAGGTGGTTTTCAATAACATATCCGTATATATTTACGATATTTATTCGTATATATTTATTTCTCCAAGTTAGGTTCTTGTATGAGAGGCCGTCTAGCTCACAACTCATACTTGGTCTTACAAACAATATCAGAATCTCACATGTACACCACCAGACTCTTTCACACTCAGTATCATAACCGTCTTTAACGTACTGTCATTCCTTCCTTCATTTACTATCATACTATCATACATAAATAACTATTCTCTCTCACACACAAAAACAAAATCTCTTAAACGCACCATCATACTCTCGTACACACACCACTATCGTCTTTCATAAACAACTCTAATCTAATAGAACATTATAATAGTGTATAGAGGAGGATAGTAGTATGTGTGCAATCGGTAAACAATGTATGTAAGACAGAATAATAACCTATGTAAGAGGGAATAGTATTTCATGTTAATAATAATAGTTATATATGTAAAACAGAATAGCAGTGAATGAAAGGCCGAATAATAGCTTATATAAGAGGTAATAATAGTTCATGTGAATGACTATATAGGTATGTGTAAAACAGAATGATAGGGTGTTTGCATAAGAATAGTTATGTGTGTGAGAGAGTATGATTGAAAAGGAAGTGAGTTTGATTGAAAAGGAAGTTGGACTAAATTCTCAGTTCCTGATTGGCTCTACGTTTTTTGTTTGACGGACACCACCCACCCACATAGCGCCATTGTGAGATGAGAAAATGGTGGAAAGGGAGCGACTTAATGAAGCCATAGGGCCATAGGCCTCTTAAATAATATTTTAGATAGGCCTTCTCCAAATGTTGTCACATCGCTGTCAGGAATGATGGATCAAAGACGACAGTCAACGTCGTCCACAGTGGGCAATTCTAGTGCGAGCGTTGACGAGGAATTGCAGCGGGCCTTCAGAATCAGAATACCTTTATTAATCCCACGGAGGGGAAATTTGCATAGTTACAGCAGGAAAAAGAGCCACAGACAGCTTAATGTTACATATGTTAAATATGTGACGTGCATTTAAAAAAGTACTAAGTTATGATATAATAAAAAATAAAAATAAAAAACGTGGATCAGGTGCATCAGGGAGTGGCGGTGGAGCCTCATTAGGCGCCAACCTTAACCAAGTGCTGCAACCCCGATATCAAACTCAGCAGTATTTTGAGGGATGGACTTCAAAGTCAAGGAAGAGGTAAGTTTATTTTTTAAATGTCAATGTCATGGTCATTTTAAAATGTATGTTGTTGATTGAAGCCAACGTTTCTTACTGCTTGAAGCTAACACTTCTTAGCCTACTATAGCGGGACAGTCAAACGTTAGAAACAAGACTAATCACAGGGTTCCAGCGGGGTCTTAAAAAGTCTTACATTTAATAATCAGAATTTAAGCCCTTAAATATGATTTAAAAAATCAAGAAAGGTCTTCAATATGATTTAACAGGTCTTTAAACGGATTTGGATGGTACTTCTGTGTTGCAGTTCCCCCCAAATTATTTATATGGAAATAAATCAACATGGAACCAATAATTACTAACTTTGCATCCCCTGTCCCCTTATCGGAGAACACCCAGCTAGTAACTAGCAACCAAGCTTTAGCTAGCGTCAGTCAGAGCCGGAAGTATCTTCACATCTTTTTACGAACATTATGGGGAAGTGTATGGATGGAGAAAGGGGAATTTAGTGCTTGGTTGAAACCAGTGGAGGGGAACGTGTTTGAAGCCTGCTGCACCTTATGCCAGTGTGTAAAGGCTTTGGAATCACACAGGCAGTCAGCGAAACATCAGACCCAGGTAAGGAATAAACAACAAACGCCTGCCATGTCCTCTGTGTTCGCCAATGCTTTGCGAGCATCAAGTGTGTCCAGTGTAATGTTACCCAGTGATTCAGCTCCCGCAACAACATCGGGGATAGTCTCACATCTAAACGTGTAATAACTACGTTGGTCCACAACTTGGGACGTAGTATTTCTACAAAAACGCCTCTGAAATTGTAGGATCCCTACGTTTTTCACCATTCATTTCCAATGGCTGGCGTCTATGTCACGTGATCTTCAACTTTCTCTCAGCAGAAAAAAAAACATGGCCGACCTTCGTGTTATTCTCGGTGGAAAATGCCTATTTTAAGGTTAGTTTGGCCATTAAAATGCGTTTTGTTGTCATTTCATGCGAGAAATATGAGTTGTTATTTCAGATTATTTGTGCAGTGGATTTACATGGTCTTTAGTTTGCTAGTTATTACGAAGATTACTAAAGGAAATTGTACACATTCAACGTTTTCATGGTTGCTAAGGTGGTTGCCATGGACGCTGCTATCGGGGGCTGTTAAAACCTTGTCTCCTATAAATGACGTTCCCACAGAACTAAACTGCATTCTCAATTACGTTAGAAACGTATTTTCTCCCACGTTACGTTTGTTATGAACGTATCTCAAATACGTTTATTTTCTACATATCTTCTAGAAACATATGTTCTCCCACGTTACGTTTGTTATGAACGTATCTTAAATACGTTTATTTTCTACATATCTTTGCCATTTATTGTCTTGCTTATAATAATGATAATACTCATTTATAAATATCATTTTAGAGCACACATTTCAAATCAAGAATCGGGCTCGATATATGGTTAAATTAAAATCAGTAGGCGAGGCTGTAATTTCGCCAGCTTGTCTGTTTTAACATGCCAAAAAGCTGCTGTGTCGTTTATTGCACCTCAAACATTCAAACAAATCCAGAGTTACGTGTTTCTGTACTTCCTCTAAGAAGAAAGGAGAGTAAAAGAAGAGCTCTGTGGCTTTAGGCTGCATCGCCGTTCAAATGACAGCGTTGGTTTCCCCAAAAGTGGGCGGGGCTGTAAAGTGACGTAGATTTTACTCTCATCTATTATTCAAAACCATTCTATTTATTCTAACGTAAATTACATGCCATGTACATCCACTGCACAAATAATCTGAATTAACTACTCATATTTCTCGCATCAAATGACATCAAAACGCATTTTAATGGCCAAACTAACCTTAAAATAGGCATTTTCCACCGAGAATAACACGAAGGTCGGCCATGTTTTTTTTTCTGCTGAGAGAAAGTTGAAGATCACGTGACATAGACGCCAGCCATTGGAAATGAATGGTGAAAAAAAACGTAGGGATCCTACAATTTCAGAGGTGTTTTGTAGAAATACTACGTCCCAAGTTGTGGACCAATGTAGTTATTACACGTTTAGATGTGAGACTGGGTTGGGATAACCTTGGGTCTACGTCAACCCTAAAAGCGGAGGTGCTGTGGAGTGTGGACGCTAAATACCGTAGCCAAACACCAATCATACAATAATATTGAACGTGAATACGTTTACTTTGTAAGTAATTCCGGGACTTATTTCTTCTTTCATAGCAATTTTCCTTCATACTTTATTGCCGTGAAATAGGTATTAAATTATATTCAAAGTGGTCTTGCATTTGAGTTTCTGAAACCTGCAGGAACCCTTATTCAGACCATAAGCTTAATTTTGAAACATTAACGGTTGGGGATAACGGTATGCCCTTGTTATTGACTGGTAACTAACTCATATTTTTAGTAGGGATGCGGTCACGGGCAATTCATATATCAAGTACCAAAGAGTTCGCTCTCGACGGTGGCTTATTTCAGGACCAACCCCGGTTTCTCATCAACAAAGTTAAAACACAACAATCGGACGCAATTATTGAGATTACGTAGTTTTATTTATAAAACTGACTTTTTTGCCTTGTATTCATTTGCTTGCTGCTTCTCTTCGACAGTGTTTTTTGGCATGAAGACAGCTAAAAGTTAGGATCTGTCAGACAGAGCCACAATCATTGCTTAATAACAGCATTGACAGCGACGCTTCACATGATTGACAGATCTATCAGTGTTGAATTCAGATAATGTTGCATTGTTTATAATTTTATATTACATCATACTACTGCTAAAAACTACTACTAGTAGGCCCCCACTAGTACTGCTTTGATTACTCCTACTACTAATGATAATACACTCCCAGGAACTGCTGTATTGTTTCTCACATACAGTTTTTACTTAACTGTTACAGATTTAATTTTCAGTTTCTCAGTTCTCTTTTAGTATTTTTTTTAATCTAATATTGTGTTTTTATTGTGTGTGTGTGGGGGGGGGGTTGTTGTTTTTGTTGTTTTGTTTGTATGTATATTGCTACTGGATGTCAGAATTTCCCTCAGGATCTACAGAGTATCTATCTATTATCTATCTATCTAACAATAATAATGCTTTCTTTTTTAGGACCACTGTCCAAAATCACCCCACCTTCACCAAGGATGTAATTCTGTTACCTCATCCAGAATGGGATGCAGTTTGTAAGCACAAAACGAAGAGAAGGCTTCATCAAAAAGGCTTTTTTTAAATGCCTTCGAGATGAAGAAAATCTGGGACTGCAGGACAGTCATTGCTGAGCTAAGGGAAGCATTCAAGGACAACATTCCAGAGGGAGTCAGGCATTATCTGAATATTTAGGCTATGTCTGGTATTGTTCATGAGTTGATTGCTTCAGAATAACTTTGTGTATTTGTATTTTGCTCTTTTTTTTTCAGTATTGAACTTTTTATGCCATGTGGAAACAAACTTGTTTCACCAAAGCTACGTGAGGGACAGGAACTGAATGGCTTTCTGATTCACATAGTCTTTAAGTCAAAGGCAGTGTACATCAGGCCATCAAGCATGCTTCAAAATACGGTAACCAATTTCAAACGATATGAAGCAATACTTATTTTTTTGTACTTTGTTTGTAGCACAGAGGTTTCTTGTTTTTCCAATGAGCTTAACCCCTTATTCTTGTATTATGTTTTTTAATTATTATTTGTTTTTTCACATTTTTGTTTGTATGTTTTGTTTTAGTTGGACAGCTCAGATTCAGAGGATGGTATGATGGCAGACACACAATCCACATCCAGTGAACAGTAAATTTCCACTCAGGCTACCCCTGACTGTGTGACAAGGGCTAGAGGAAACCAAATTGCATCAACACCACTGGTTTCTAGTTATCCTTTCACAAGAAGTGGAAGAGCAAACCAAGCCGGGGCAGAGCAGCAATCTTCAAGTGGAAGAATAACCAGAGAAACCCAGTCCAGTGCAGTACAGCACGCATCAAGTGGCAGCATGGCCAGAGAGACCCAGTCCAGTGCAGTACAGCAAGCATCAAGTGGCAGCATGGCAAGAGAGACCCAGTCCAGTGCAGTACAGCAAGCATCAAGTGGCAGCATAGCCAGAGAGACCCAGTCCAGTGCAGTACAGCAAGCATCAAGTGGCAGCATGGCCAGAGAGACCCAGTCCAGTGCAGTACAGCAAGCATCAAGTGGCAGCATGGCCAGAGAGACCCAGTCCAGTGCAGTACAGCAAGCATCAAGTGGCAGCATAGCCAGAGAGACCCAGTCCAGTGCAGTACAGCAAGCATCAAGTGGCAGCATAGCCAGAGAGACCCAGTCCAGTGCAGTACAGCAAGCATCAAGTGGCAGCATAGCCAGAGAGACCCAGTCCAGTGCAGTACAGCAAGCATCAAGTGGCATTGACTTTAATAATGTTACCACAGTTAACCAGAATGATGATTATACTACCTACCTCTCGATCATGGGTTCCATCTCCGACCATTCATCTGATGATGAGGAGTTAAACCAAGCGATTATGGCCAGTCTTGAGAGTCATATGTAAGTGAGTGGGTGTTGCCTCATGATAAAAATAGTGCCGTAATTAAAGATAAACAGGAACAGGGTGAGCATGAAGTGAATCTGATAGGACTTTTTACAATATTGATTTCATATAGGGCAGGCACACCAGCCACTAGCCATTTTTTCCACTTGTAAAATCCTTTAGGTTTGCAATGGGGGTTTGTTGTTGAAAAGTATGCTCTTATCCTAAAAATTTTTTTTCTTTCTACAGGGATATCGCAAACACCAAGTCTTCAAAGGAAGTGCTCCTCAATCTTGCATCCAAAATTGACACAAACCAAAGATGCAGGTTTAACATAAATAGGTCGGCAGTTCTGGATGGTGCTGTTCATGGCTTCAAATGACTTTCCTATATCCTGCATCCCAGATGTTCGTCAAGTTTTCCGATGACTTGGGAATAGATGAAGAGGCTGTGGACCTCGGTGGCCCAAGGAGAGAGTTTTTAAGACTCCTTATGGAAGCATTGGCACTGTCACCAATGTTTGAAGGAAGGGACAGCTAATTGAACTTGGCTCTACACAGTACTGGTAAGTGTGATATATTTGGCCCATGTGTATTCATTTATTGAGACTCCTCATGATCCCAGCCCTTTAGTCAAATATTTTCCCCATTCTTTTAATACTGTGTTTTTTCATAAATCAAATTTTTCTCCAGCTTTAAGAGAAGATCGGTATTTCATTGCTGGACAGGCCATTGCTGTTAGCCTTGTTCATGGGGGTCCTCCACCAGGATTCCTTGCACCAACACTGTATTTGTGTCTTGTTGGTGGGCACTCCTCAATTAAGCCTGACTTGGAGGACATTGTTGACGCTGACCTTTATGAAAAGGTTAAAAAGGTAAATGTATTGTAAATATATTGGAAAATGCAAATCTTGACTATATTTTCATTTGATATGAATAACAGAGCTTGACCACGAAAAAATGTAAATAATAATAGAAACAATATTTGTTTACTGAAGCAATTTATTTGATCACTTATATGCTTTAGTAAATAAGTTAAAAAGGATGACATCATGCACAAGATACATTTTCCTTTATTTATTTTTTAAATATTCATATTTTCATATTTTAAAGTTAAAAGCATTACACATAATATTGTTTCATAAGCCATAGTGTACATTAATACACTGTTTATTTAGGTTTTTCATATATTCAGATTTTAAAGTTAAAATCCATTACACATAGTATTGTTTCATAAACACTGGTGTACATTAATACACTGTGTATTTCGATTTTTCATAATTAATACATTTTTCATTATTCATATTTTTCTAACTCAACTCAGATTTTAAAGTTAAATTCATTGCACATAGTATTATTTCATAAACTCTAGGGCAGTGGTTCTCAACTGGTTCTCAACCCGTTTCGAGATGTGAGTGAAGAAATTCTTTTTTTTTAAAAGGGAAACTTTTATTTTGAAGGTCCGATTTTCAAACGCTGTGCATGCAGTAGGCGTTGGACTGGAAGTACCGGAGACCATAAACGGTTTTGAAAACTTCTGTCACATAGTGATCATCTTGTTAATAAAACATCTTTGCTGAGTTTTTTCGAGTGTTCTGGCCAATCAGAATCAAGATTGTTGCTGGAAGTCCCCACGGAGAATAAGGCCCAATCCCAAACCACGCCCTACACCCTACCCCTACACACTCCCCCTCCGTGACGGAGTGAACTCCGTGGAGTGACACTCGCAGCTCAATGAGGCTCCCTCCTGTCAGATGCAGGGAGTAAATACAGCGGCAAGCTTTGGGACAAACTCCCCTCTCCGGCAGAAACAGGAAATGCCGTAACTGTAACAACGGTTTCAAATCAGCATCTCTTAGACAAAACATTTAAATTAATAACTAAAATAAAACTCCAAACATCTTTAATTGTGTCTTTTAGTTTTAAACCTGGTTTTTATAAGCTTCTTAGTTTTTGCAACAGTCTGTAAATATACACAACTTTATAATAAAATGCACACATTTACCTTTTTCTAGACTAAACACAGGTTTGATAGTTAAAAAATATGAGGTTATCATGAGGTTGTTAACATCGCAATTTATCAGTGGATCTTTGCTGTTTACACACACAGCGTTGAGACCGGTCAGGTAGAGACCGGTCTCAAGTCAGCACCGATGCAGACTCGCTGTTTCATGGCTTGATAGCCCACTCCCCCTCCACACTCGTGTGTTTGGAACAGCACTTAATGTGGCGGACCCTCCGCGCGAACGCGCAAACGGAGGGGTAGTGTGTAGGGGTAGGGTGTAGGGCGTGGTTTGGGATTGGGCCAAACTTTGCGGTAGAACTATTCTTTATACATCCATGGGTACAACTTCAGATACAAATGAACACATAATGAAATATGACCCCAGGTTTGATGATTGACAGGTCACAGAACAATGGGAGCCATCTACCCTTACCCACAATTTAAAGTAATTCACACAAACTATCTCCTCTTTGCTCTTCTCTCTGTGTGGAGCAGCAAGCTGTCAGAACAAAGTGAAAACAAACAATGGCATAAAATATTATTAATATGTCGGGTAGTAATAGATACATTTATTTTCTTCTCAGAGTGTACCAGAATGCGTAGTTTATATGTTAGTATTTCAAAAAATCTCCTGGGTGAGAATCCCCCCAGACCCCCCTTCTGGGGTTGGGTTTTCAGCATGTGTGCCTTTTTATGTTATATAGTTCAGCTTTGATTCCATCATCTCATTAAACCTTATTTAAAAGCATTCTTTAGTTCTGTGAAGGGATATTGGCACTGTACTTTACTTTAATTAATAATATATGCTGAAAAAAGCGTATATATTACAGCAAGATTTTTTGTTGAATAGATTTGATTGGTTCAAAATTTCGGGTCGCGATTTATTGACAAAGGAAAATGTGGGTCCCGAGGCCTGACCAGTTGAGAACCACTGCTCTAGGCTGTATAAATACACTGGTCTTTGATTTAATGTATTACATTTAATACATTCTAGAAATCTAGAAAAGTTACATTTCAATCCATATTTTTATGAAAGATACATTGCACATCATATTATTTCAGAGACTCTAGAATACATTGATACACTGTTCTCATGAGGGAACAGTTTCAAATGCTAACAGAACAAGACGACCCACCCCCATATGCAGATCTTGAATTAAATGATGAGATGGTTCAAATGATGAGGATGTTCAAATTATGAGGATGTTCAAATTATGAGATTGTTCAAAGAATGTCCAAAGGATGAGATTATTCAAATGATGAAATCATTTGAATGAAGAATTCTATATTCCACTGTTCTAATACTGTATAGTGTAATTCATTTCATTTCATACTATTCTAATATAGTGTATTATTGTATTACTTTTTGCTATTCTAAAATAGTTTGTTTCTTTTTATACTTTGTGAAAACAAGTGCTTTAACACTGAATGTAGTATAACAACAATTTCTGTGAAAGGAGGGAGTAAGAAATGTTCTAATACCAAGCTAAATGCTGCTATTTTTAAAAGTGACATTGAAGGTTTAAACTGGAAGTTATGCACAATGAAAAAACGTTTCATGTTTGAGGATGAATATGTATTTTTTTGTATTTTTGACGAAGGTTATGAATTATTATTTTTGATATGAATGATGTACTATGCAATGTTCAGATAAAGAACTTATTGATTTCAGTATTATTTACATACCTTGAAAGGTATGTAACGAGGGATTGTAAGAAATTAAAATCAATATGATATGTGAATATTAATGCACCGTTTTATTTTGAAAAGCTTTATTTTGAAGGAAGACCGGGTTGTTTACATGACGTCACTTCCGGTTTTACTTTATCTTTGTTTTAGGCAGTTAAAATGTATTAAATAAGAAGTCATGAATGAGGTTAGGGTTAGATGAACTATTATATATCCGCCTAAAGCAATTTCATTGTTAGTATTTCTATATGTTGTGCACAGTTGTAACACAGGCTTGGCCCACCATGACAAGAACTGGATTTGGCACTGTTGGACAAAAAAAGAATGCTTCTCCTTTAGATGGAAGAGGAATTGTTTGTGAGAGAGTGGTAAAACATTGAAGAAAGAGGCGGCAGGTACAGCAAGAACTACTTCATGTTACAATACCGGACCTTGTCTTAAAACATTTGAAAAACGGAACAAAAGTGCAGTTCGGTCACTCAGTGGAGGCCGGATCGATACAGGATAGAAAACTTTTATAACGGCTCTGTTGTGTGCTTGTGGAGGTGTATTCGAATAAGACATAAAGGTATCATGGATGTGTAGCAGGGCGCCTGAGTGTGTGACGGCCACTTTCAGACCACAGGAGAGGAGGTGAGGGCCGCCCAGAGCTTGAAATATTGAGCTTCAGCGCAGGCATGTTAGCAGCTCGCCTCCAGCTCCTATAGGCATGACCCCTCTCTCAGCCCAAGGCAATTACAATGGATGAGAATCTGGAGCTCAGGAGCACAAAAAGCCTCCTGCGAAAACAACACAATAAAGAGTAATTTCACCTCTCCTCGCATGTATTGAAAACATATGTATGTATTCTCTTTGCACAATTGACTTATTAGACAGTGAGGAGGAGGCAACAATGGTAATAAAAATTCACTTTTTTGTGGTATTTTTTAGCCGCGAATGAGCAAAGCTGACGAGACCATGGATAAATAACAGGAGAGGGAGATGACAAACCTTGTGCTGTACCTGAATCAGCCAGAGGGCTACAGGATAAGCATTGTGGTGCAGTGTAACAGTAGATGGAACCACGTCCCTCCTACCTGGCTCCACTCACCGGCTTTGATCCCCAACTGGAGTGTCATTCATCACCTACAGCACTGCTGAAGGCTGAAGATGGTGTGTGTGTGTGTGTGTGTGTGTGTGTGTGTGTGTGTGCAGGAGAAACAGTGTGTGCGGTTTCTGAATACCATGCAGTATTGTCCCTCTATTTCCCTTTCAACTCATTTTTTCTGAAGTCTACACAGAATTTACAGGATGAAAAAGCCTATGTCAGGTAGGCACACGCACGCACACATATACACACACAGAGGGAGAGTTAAAGCAGGTTTTCATTTGGTGGAAGATAAAAATCTAATTTTACCCGCAAATTCAATATTCTGATCCCTTGACCAATTATCATATGACTTTGACAAACATGAATCCCCTGTCTTTTTTATTTGATTTCTGAGAGAATATTAGCATAGAAACATATTCAGGAATTAAGAATTCCTTTTAGTTGACTTCGGAGCTGTGGATCACACAATAGAGGATGCAAATTGGACAATGGAGGAGATTTTTTACGCCTGTCCATTTACATTTCCCCGCTGCTAATAGCAGTTTACCACATCCTGCATAAGCACTGCCAGTGACCTGCTAATGATGCCGCTTCAAGCAGGCGCCACTTACTTCTGTGAGACGCTTGTTGCTTTCTGTTAGGCCTTTGATATCAGGACTTATATAAACCCCAAACTGCTGCTTTTTAACTTTTGGACGTTAAACGTCTACATCTGTTGAAGCTAAAATCTCCAAATGAATCAAAAAGCTGAAAACAAGTGTTTGACAGGATTTTTTTGTGTGAAACTTCCCTACCAGCAGAGCAATAACTTATTATACAGCAGACAATAGGGCAACTGGATTCTTAAATACTGACTTTAAATTATGCCTTTTTTGTTAAAATGTTTGAAAAAAACATTTAAATCATAACTACATGTAATGTGCAATACAGAATGCGTGAGAGCCTAACTGCTTTATATTCCATTAAAATGTGAACTAATGCCCTTAATATTCGGGTTGGGAACCGGTACTCTGTTCTGGGTAAAAACCAAATCATATTTTGAAGTTGAATATAGCTGTATGAAATAGTTTGTGAATATGAATATAAATTTGAGTAAATGTTTTCAGAGGTACATTTATTTATGTTCAAAAAAAGGTTTTTAAGAACCCATAAGAACTAGAATTGATAAGCAGAACTAAAATCCAAACTGAAATCGTTAAAATCCAAATGATACACAACCCTTTAATGTTTATATTGACGTAAATAAAGCCATTTTACCCAAAAATTCATGCATAAAGAAATCACCCGAATGAGGGCCTGTTTAACACTAAAATTATTTGATACCATCAATGTTAAAACAAAAACAACTCCCCAATTGTCTTGAACAGAAAGAGGTACTTCATAGGGGATTTGAAACCCAGCTGATTACATGTTACAGCCTTTTGGTCTGGTAAACAGATAAAACACTGACATTAAAATGTGTTTCTCTGGGGTAAACACTGCACATAATAATATGCTATGAGTGTGTGCACATTGCAGTGTATTTCAGCAGTGAGACCACCCAGCCCACCCTCCTCTTAGCGGCCACAGGGGAGCTGGAGAGGCAATGTGGGAGGCTTCAGCTCAGTGAGAAAGTGCTGGCAGAGAGCGGGCAGCCTCCTTCATGTCCGATTCTCTATAATTTGAGACACTTCCTCACCAGGCAAAAAACTGATCTCAGATTGGATCCCCCCTGTGATAAGTGGATGACTTTTTACTTTGAAAAACCAAACACTTGGTTACTCTCTCCAGGCTGATTAGTACTGTAGGCTATTGCTGCTAACAATTGCTCAAGCCAAATGCATTCATGGCTGACCAGCTGACTTTTACAATTAATGGCAATGTTGACAAAAGTCAGATTTTTCATACCTCACTTGATTTAGATCCAATCAAAAATTGAATGGATTCTTCCTTGGCTCATGCTACACCACAGAGATGGAGTACTCGAGTCCTGGACTCGGACTCGAGTGCCGATTTTCGGGACTCGTTACTCGACTCGGACTCGCGCACTGATTGACGCGACTATGACTTGGACTCGTGAATTCTCGCGCACGATGACTTGGACTCGGACTCTAACACAGGTAATGATGACTTGGACTCGGACTCGACTCAGACACTCCTTGGGTGACTCGGACTTGGACTCGGACTCAAACACAGGTAATGATGACTCGGACCCGGACTCGAGCAAGTTTTCTCTGGAGTTTGATGTCCTCTGTCCTGGCGTGTGCACCTGCGAGGCGAGTTCACGTACTGGGCGCGCCCCCGCTGCTATACCAGTCTAAAGATGTCCAGAGACACACCCTGCATCGTGCTGTATGCTTTCACACATTCTGCTTCCACATTGGAAAAGAGCAGCGCAAAATGCTCGTTATGTGGAAACAATATTGAAGAGAAGGCTCCGTAACACATTACTCTAAGGATCGAGTTCAGACATATAGGCTGTCTTGAACACTATCATCAGAGTAACGTGATCTGCTCAATAAATAAAGATTCAGCCGATAACACGAAAGCACATGGCTACTTAACATGCAGAATGACGTCATGTTGCATGCTAAATAGCCATGTGCTTTCTGGGGCTTAATCTTAATTGGTAAACCGATTTAACCGGTAAAAGTTCCTTCAAAATAAGAGTCCCGATCTTATTACTATCAAAATAAAAGTGCAAAACGAAAACTTTACCATAGGAAAATATTGGCATACAAATATAATCACTTCTCTAAAAGGTAACTCATTTTAAATATAGTTAGACATATTAAAGATAATTTACAATAATAATAATTATATTAATATTAGTAATAAGCTTTATATTTGTATAGCACCTATTACAAGAATTGTAGCCAAACTCGCTTCACAGCAGTTCAATAGACAGATTAGTATAACATGACAGGATAAAAGCAATGTAGAGGAGCAGCTACATTTCAACACATATATCCACGAAGATTAATACATGAGACTTGTGACTCGGACTTGACTTGGACTCTTCTTAGGTGACTCAGACTTGGACTCGGACTCGAACACAGGTAATGATGACTTGGACTCGACTCGGACACTCCTTGGGGGACTCGGACTTGGACTCGGACTTGACTACGACTCTCCCTTGGTGACTCGGACTTGGACTCAGACTCGAAGAGTGGTGACTCGAGAGTGACTTGGACTCGTGAATTGGTGACTTGACTACAACACTGCTACACCATTCCACAAAGTTTTATGGAAATCCGTTCCGCAGTTTCTCTGTAATCCTGCTGACAAATAGCCAAACCGAACAAAACCTCCTTGGTGGAGGTAATGAGGGCTGACCATTGTTTATATGCGTCATTTTCAACCCTGGTAGATTTTCAATAAAAAACCATAACAGTTTTTTTTTAGGCATAACTAAGCCAACTAGAACACACATACATTATCATATTCTGCTGATTCAGCATGATTTGGTCTCTCCCTGCAGTGGTGGACAATAATTATGTGGAAAGTGGATTTACTCGAAAACTGCACAATTTTACTTTCTACACCCAATTTATGACCATTTTGGCTTTTACTCCATTACATTTTTGGGTAATATTGTAGTTGTTTCTCCACTGTTTTTTTTTTACAGATGTACTCTATAGACTCACAAAATTATAACATATGCTTCTCAACAACTTGGCTTGTGACCTTGCGTTTTGTTGATTTGTGATTTCCTCGATAAACTCCTCAGATTGTTTTATTCAAATTACTGTTTGACCTAAATTCGCGAACACATTTTGTGTTGGTTTTTTCTTCTTACCTTAATGTATTAGTTCACCAGCCCTCATATTTATTTGGTGATTTGAATTGTAATAGGTACTACCTGATTTACACAGTAAGTGAATGTGTTACTTTCCAAGTTCTTCAAACTCAACTCAAAGCTTCATTGGAAATCTGGCAGGATCCCCAAGGTACACAAGAAGCTCCATGAAGCAGAAAGACAAAATGTAGATTATGTGACGAATAAAAGCAGAAAAAAAGCCTAAAGCTTAATTTACAACTCATTCATGTCAAGTCCCATCATGCTTAAGGTAAAAATAAATACAGAGTCACATTAGACTGTAAATTATTATTAACTTTCATGTACTATAAAAACACTTTGAAAGGGTTAGAGTTGAAGATGAGAGCATGGAGAGCAACCAGACCTGGCAAAACCTTAGTGACAAATTGCCAATCAATAGACAAGGGTAACTGAAAAAATTCAATTGAGCATTGTTTGCACTTGAATATATAGTAACACTGACATGCATATTTGAAACATAACATATTTGAAAAAAAACAATATACAGTATGACATTGGCAGCCTCTGCCTTTATTTATATGTTCTTCAAATGAGCAAAAACAGTATACAGTTCAAATGGTTAAATTGGTTATAGCATAAAAAGCAATTATCCTTATGCAGTTGTATTGCTTTTGTAAGTATAATTTCACATAGTTCCATATTGGCTGTGAATCCATTGTGCATTAGTTTGACACCTCTTTTGTGACTGTACTGTAGCATCTGAAAAAGAAATGTCCCCGGTAATTAGGTTAACAAAGGACTTTTTTGTTTTATTTTCGCTTAATATCCTGACTGCACAGAGTGCCTTTTGAAGGCAGGCACCAAGCCAATAGATTTTTGAAATAATCAGTGAGAAATATGCAAAGACACACAATGTCACATTACAGCTGCGATAGGGTAGGATAATAAACTCTCAGACAGCATTATTAGAGCGCCAGTTGAGACAAAAGGGAATGGAGAAAAACGACATACCCTCAGGTACACTGTTGCGTGGTTGCTCATTAAACTTGCATTGTTTGAAGTGTTTAGCTACCCAGCTTGTTGACACAGAGGTGCCGCGCGATGCATATGAGGCAAACAAGTTCTGCTGCCAAGCCTGAGCATGAGAGCCTATATGGGCACAGTAATGAGCCTGGAGAAAATGTAAAGCAGGGGGAAGATGAAACAGAATCTGTGATCCATCAGCTGTTCAACCTCGTGGATTTCTAACAGCTCTTGTGAGCCACGGTGAAAAAGCGGATTGACGAGTGGTTCGGGTGAGGTGGGGGCATGGCGGTGGCTGCGGGAGGAGATGGGGTATCAGATGGGGGCGTGCTCAGGGATTTTTACATGGCACACGTCTGAAATATTCAATTTAGCACCGATCAACAGTTGCCTTTTTCAAGCTCAGATTGAATTATCCTATATGGCAACGCCATTATGTTGGGGATTATTACATGCTCTCCAGGAGATTTGGTTTATTCATCTTGCCTTTTGTTGACAATGACTGGAGCACTCCCCGGAGAGCAGCCCAGAGAATTGATTTCTGACAATCCATGATTCACCTCTTCGAGTCCCCCCACTCTTCTCTGACACTCCTGCAAATCAACTTAAAGGCAGAGGCTGACAGCTCCTCGCATCACACTCCATATAAACAGCCATTATTTCTTCAGAAAGCTCTTTTTGTCTTGCACGGGGGCTTCAAAGCCACCGCATCCCCCGTTAAGATGAGCCATGGTTTGGAAGGCACACGGTGGGACTTTGATGCCGGGTACTGATGCACGCAATGTGGAAGAAGAGATGTACAGCGGGAGGAGCAGGTTACTTTCTGTAAAGCCAGATTAGTCGGAGCTCTCGCTGTTCTGCATCCCCAGTGACAGTGCAAAGCAGAGAACAACCTCTAAGAGTAAGGTCATACAGTCACTTTAGGTGAAGTAAGTATCAGTCATAGACAAATATTGAACCTGTGCTTTCCTTTTGCCAATTTCAATTTCTTTGCAAACCACAAGTAAGTAAGTAAAACTTTATTTATATAGCACTCTTCTCAACACGAATGTACAAAGTGCTTTACAGTATAGCCGCGGGAAGTAGGGGTGCTGCAGCACCCCCTAGAATCTGGAGAATCACAGAACGACTGGTCGCTCCGCTCGGTTCGCTCACGGCCGGCATCTCCCTTAATGTGTTTTTAAACGGCATCATTGAAGTTGCGCTGACAGGCGACAGAGGTCCAAGTGTCCCCGCAGCGAGGCGTCCCTCGCCCTGTCCCCCGTTGACAGTTCACTAGCACCCCCCCCCGTCCCCCGGTTGACAATTCGCCGCACCCCCTAAGTAAAATGTCTTCCCGCGGCTATGGTATACAGTACACAATACACAATTCAAAGTACAACTATAAAATGTAGAATAAAAGGCATAAAACACAGCAGGTAAAACATAGGATAAAACACCAATGAAAAACAGCTATAAACTCACCTCCTCCGGCGCCCCAAAGGCCTATCGGAAAAGGACACCTGGTATACCAAGGATTTCAAAGACACAACCGCACTACAAGCAAAAGTCCTGAATGAAAAGACTTGTGTAAACATTATCACCAACATTCACTTAAAGTATTAAAAGTATTGATTACAAATTAAATATGTTCCCTGAGAATGTTTTAATATAATATATGACGCATTTGTTTTCATATTTCTACATTTTATTGCTGTATTTGGCTCGTTTTAACTTTTTTACACATGGTTGCAAGTTGAGTCTTTAGCCTTGCATCATATTCAAAAAGATCATAATGTGTTTAGGGTTTTGTTGCAGGCCTTTGAGATCCACGTATTATTAAAAAAGTAAACTTTTCTTTTCAAAGAAAAAGCGCCTTGTTTACTCAGTTTGGAGACGATGCATTTTTCCATGCAAGCTTTTAAATACACCGTTGAGCTTCGGAAAAACGAGGGTTTTCTCAACACATAAAGGAATACTCAAATCTAAGAGCTGTCAGGTAAATGTCATTTGTTAAAAACTACAATTTGTGTCTCTGAGAAGTAGTGAATTAGAAGTATAGAGTAGCATACAATGGAAATACAAGTAGCTCAAATGTGTACAGTACTACTTGAGCCAGAAATAATTAGCTTAGCGTAGCTTAGCATGAAGACTTGAAGCATGGGCATAAAGCTAGCTTGACTCTATCTAGGTAAAATAAGACTACAAGTCTACATCATTTCTGTCGGGCTGATACAGCATTGCTATGAGCTATATAAGAAAAGCATGTCAGCATGCTAACATGCTTTTCTTAAGCATGTATAATATCAAATGTTTTAAGTTCACTTAAGTTTAGCGTGGTAGCTTAGCGTATTAGTATGCTCAAATAATCTTATTTTTTATAAACACTAAGTATATGAAGACCTTTACCAACCAGTTAAAGTATTAAAAAGGAGCTCCATCTTTACCGGTCATGAACTATCATCTTTACCCGGCTTTTAATACCATCAAATATCTTATAGACATTTGGTCAATCTGTAGTAACCCCATTTTGCATCCAATACTTGAAAAATATTTCAATTCTAATACTTGTGTACTTGTAACACAGTAACATCCGGAGTGTTAATTTAACACTTAAAGAGTCCATTTTAACACTGAGCCAGTGAACATATGGACCTTATCTACAGAGTGTAAAAGTTACACTGAACGTAGTCACATTTTCAGAGTCAAATCAACTCTAGTAAGAGTTAATAATTAACACTACACTACACTGATAAGTGTTACTCCAGTTTTACACTCTGATTGAATAACACCCAGTGTTATTATGTTTTGACACTAAGAGTTGTAGAGTTAATCTGAATTTACTTTTGTTAATTCACTCTTCATTAGTGTTAAACATACTTAACACTAAGTGTAGCTTAATAAATTACTCCCCACAGTGTTGATATTTAAATGACTCCTGCCAGTGTTAAACATATTTATGTGTGTTTACTCCTAGAACTGTTATTCTTACCTAAGATGTTGTTAGTTTTAATTAACTCCTCAAGAGTTTGGCATTCATCTACTTTATTATGCCCAGTTTACACTTAAAACAAGTAACACTTAAAATGATTGCACAGTGAACAAAAACAACAACGATTATATCCATGACTTGATATCAATTTATTTAAACAGAAAAACACTGACTCAATGTTACATTTCAAACAAAGTTTATTCAAAAAACGGGGGACTCGCACATCAGAGCATTATTATTTTAAGTCAAATCAAGTGCCAAAAATAAAATACACCTAATGAGTTTCAGTCATCTCAGCAGCGAGGATGCTAACCATCTGTTGCCGTGTGGAGTCAGTCAGACCTTTCGTCCGGTTGTATTGGTTGATAATACGATCGCCACCTGATTTCTTGGTTAGTGCAGATTTAACCAACTGTGAAAGGACAGAGTAAAAGACAAGACCATTTTCACCCAAAAATAAAAAATGTTGAACAATTGACACCAATACACCAACAAATACACATTTAAAAAATGTATGCAATCCCCAAAGGAAGCCGTCAAAACAAACACATGTTACCCTTTTGGCATCGTCATCAGTCTTCTGGAAGGGCTTTCATCCTCCATGAACATGTCATTAGAGCTGCAGGCTAAATGTTCCAGCGCTGAATTGGTTAGCTCATCAAGCAGTAGACTGGCAGAGGAAGTTGTCCCCTTGGAAGCTAAGTGCATTTCAGGAGAATAAGGGAGAGGAGAAATAATAAGCATAAACACCTTCCATTTGTCGGTTTTTCACATTCTAAAATTATATCGGAGTCTTACTAGAGACTCATTAGACTATGTTGAAAAAAATGAGAATCAAGAGAGAACAGATTTACCATTGTCAAATGGTGATGCCTTCACTGACCGGAGGGATGGAGAACTTGATGAAAGCTAGGAGAGAAACAGAGTCATTCTATTTGAAATGCTCAAGATTAACAAGGGCATAACCCCGACACACCTTCAATGATACCAGCCAATGACAGACACATGTTTAAATTCACCTGCCACTACATTCTGTGTGTCTGAAATCCACCAGTCACTATCGTATTTGAACAGCATTTGACTGGTGCTCGTGCACATTTACAGTCACGTCCACGTGAAGTACAAGTGGTTTGTCTTTATTTTTTGGTAAATTAATAAGGTTACTTTAACCTGCCGACACATGATACGCGATTTTCGCTTTGCTCGCCGCGAGAGCCTTTCGGTGTAAACAGCCAGTCCCTTTTCTATGGTAACTCCTCTGCTAGCTTGCACCGCTACATACTGATGTCATCTGATTGGTCGATGTTCAGCGGTTACTAGGAAAATGCACTATTTAGTTGAACTAGCCAACAAATACATAATAATTAATCCCCTTATATAAAATACATGCATTAACCAAGTCATACGAAACTAATTAAGGTTACGCTATTGTTACATCCGTGCGCGAAAAAAGCTAACGTAATGCTAATGTTAGCTAGTTTAACCAACTCCCCACACATGCAGTCTTTGCTATTTTACTGAAATATATAGATGTTACAAAGACAACACAACCGCCCCTCTAAATTGACAACGTTCACGGTACCTTCTGCCAACATTGGTCTAGCTTGCTGTTAGCTAGTTCTTGTAAATTAGCTTAAATGCTCACATTTGTAAGTTAGCCATCTACTCCGTCACTTTAGCCCTTTGGAACTCGGTATTTTAAAGACACAAAACCAACTGGAGTGTGTGTTTAACAACAATATAAAGTTATTTTAAAATGCTGCATTTGTTGAAATGTCAAAAATATTTGGTTGAATAGGTGATTAGGAGAGAAACTTACCGAAACCTTTCCACGAGGGAAAAATGGTGCCGATACAGTCCTGATCTGTCAGAAGTGAGGTGGGCGGGGCTTTTGGAGTACTTTATACACTACGTCTTTTAACTCCGAAGTTTTTCACCAACACTTGGGGGCTTGCGGCGCATTTTACTCTAGTAGGTGTTGTAATAACTCTGAAAGAGTTTATGAACTTTGACAATGAATATTTAACACTGGGGAATTTACTGTGAAGGCTTTTGTTTTTTACTGAGTATTTTTACACTGTTGAGTTGTTACTGTAAAGGAAACAGTATTGTTTCCACTACTATGTTTATTATTGAACTTTAGAGGTGTGAATAGTCAAACGATACAATATACATTTAACAAGACTTAAAGGATTTACCAACATCTCAGCGTCTGAGTGCAAATGAAAGATCCTTATCTGGTTTTTGTTTTCTAACTGTAAATATGTGTGATAAACAAGCTCTGCCTCCAAGCAGATGCACTTAATCAATCACAAATTGAATTTGCGATGGTACAGATTCTTATTTAACGGTGTGGGGGCAATTCGACTGTGTCACGAGACGTTCTGATGGATAAATGGTATAAGAATGGGCCCCCCTCCAGTCAACGCCTCTATGTTTCTGACATGGCCATTCCACGTCACACTGCTTGAAAAATGAGCTCCGTAGAGGCATGCAGCCCTGCTATGAGATTGCACTTCATAAAGGGGAACAGCTCACAGGGGTGAAATTCCACTGTAGGGTTATGGATTTTCCAGTACATCACTGATAGATTGCACTAATAAAGAGTTTGAGAAGAACTTTATGGATGTTTTCCCTCTTTTGTCATCACATTTTTCTCTCCTTTGATGTGTGCTCCATTTGATTCGTCTGTTTTTTTTATCATACTTTGTCTGGCTGTCACTCACGGGGTGCACACTCCCAGCACATTAGTCATGGGATGTGAACCATGGAGTGTTTCATCCCAAACTTTCACAACTTCCACCCCAAGCAAGTCATTTTGTTTGATTTTGCTTCCAGATATTTTCGAGACGTGCATGGTTACAATGCACATGAATTCCTAAACAGCACTGCTTGGCACAAAAGAGAATAAGGGTTCATTACGACTTTCTCGTTGAATTGTCTCTCCAAGCCATGGCTTCAAGTCAGGACAGCCAGAGTGCATTGCAAGTATTACAATGAGACAACATGACTTGTTCAATATGGGATTATATTCTGCTATTGTAAGACCTATATGTTTTTATACAACATTCAAAACATGTTGAGAATAGTTTCAATTATTTTACAGGCATGCTAGCATGGAATTGTACAGTTTGCATGTTATAGTGAGACAGGAAACAATGGTAGAAGGAAATGGTGTGGTGTGGATTTTACTGATTTACTAGTGCTGATTAATTCAAATGAAAATGTTCTTTTTTGGGGTGGGGCGTATAAAAAGTAATAACGTGCTGAATGGGGTTCCAGGAAGTTATCATACTCCTAGTTTAAAAAGCATTTATTAAACTGGGTTCATCGGAAAAATGCACTTTCACAGTGCTAAAAGAATTGCAGTTTTTTCTAAGCTCATGAAATCTAGACGATTTGGACATATTTGTATTTATTACACGAGAGAAGTGGTGGAAACATAGTGAAGCATTATGCAAATAAAATCATCATCACCCTCTGAAATTATTATTATTTATTTATCGTTCTCTCCTCACCACAAATTGTATCGTTAGTTGTTTTTTATTCTTTCTCTCAAGTTAAGCTTGCACAGTGGTGTCAGACCCAACACAGGCTCACTCCCTGAACGTCCAGGAGCGACGCTTGGTCAGGGTCCTATGGTGTACAGTTGTGACGCGCCGAGTCTCCTTCAGCTTCATAAACGGACGCAAAGAGCTTTCAACTGATTGCAATGTATTCCCATCGGCGGCGGTATTTGACGCTCAGGGAAGCACCGCATCGGTCCATGTTTTTTTGCCATTCTATAGCACGTTATTACACTAAAAGTGTAATAACGTGCTTTAACCAGTAGGTGGTTTAGGTTAAAAAGCTGTCAAGTTTACAGTGTTAACAAAATAAAATATACTGCTGTTTCCGGTTTAGTTTACGACGGATATGTTTTGCTATTGTTTTGATATTTGTAACACAAAAGCGATGGAAAAAACCCACAGCAACACAGAAAAGAAGTCTCAACATGACCCAGCGGTCTAGTAGTTAATAAAAAACAATAATATCAAAACTAAATATTACTACTAACTTTATTGTGAAATTAAAACAGAACGGTAAAAGAATAGTTTCCGGTCTATTCTGAGGCCCGATCTCTGTAGATAAATAAAGAACTACGACAGATGTGTAATATTTAATGCAGCCGAACCATTTATTACAATGCATTCATGTGATGACTTTCAAAGAGTAAATCAAGCACTGCTGAATAAAGTATGATTTTATCTTTTACGAAACGTTTTTTTTCATATGGAACGCAGTTGGAGGTCAACCAATCACAGAGCTTGAGGACTAATCACGGGGTTTGTGAAGCAAAGCACATGTTGTAGTCCCAAACGAAAGCTGAGGATTCTGGGTAGTGTAGTGTCTTCTGCCATCCTAAACTCCGAAAAAATATTTGTTTCTCCGAATGGAAGGGGAAAAATACAAAAGCATTGTACACAATTTAAACCAATCAATGTTGTGTAATTAACAAGGATAATCTGGTGTTTTTGAGTTGATCAGTAGTGCAGATATCACTGTAAAATCAATCAACAGTAAAGAGAATACTTACTTCCGGGTGTAAAATCCTCCATTATCCAATGGGAATGGACGCTCACATTGCCTTTAAGTGCCGCCGACATGGGCCGATGCGGTGCTTCCCTGAGCGTCAAATACCGCCGCCGAGGGGAATACATTGCAATCAGTTGAAAGCTCTTTGCGTCCGTTTATGAAGCTGAAGGAGACTCGGCGCGTCACAACTGCACGCCATAGGACCCTGAACAAGCGTCGCTCCTGGACGTTCAGGGAGTGAGACTGTGTTGTCAGACCACAGTGCTATAAGACCCTGGGATTCAGTGGAGGAATTCCCATGTGGTGGGTAGATGATGTGCGCCCACATGTTGTGCAGGCTCACTGGGATCCATATGCAATGTGAGTAAGGGCACCTCAGCATTTAATCTGGAAGAACAGATTCTGATTGGAGCAAGAGACAATCTTTTTACTCATCAGTTCAAGACTTTTATTAGGTCCAAGCATGATCAAAGGAAAAGGGTAACATTAACCCTCATGTTGTGTTCGTTTTCCCCCCCTTACTTTGGTGCTCCCGGTCAAATTTGACCAGTCCTGTTTTAAATGCTCTTTAACACAAAAAAACATTAATTATCACCACATTTGTATTAACACCCTTTCAAACTGTAAACAATGTATCAGACTACGGTACTGCTGTACATGAAAAACTGCAGTAAATATAAAGAAAATAGACACTGAACTAAATGTTTTAGTATGTTTGTGATGTAATCAAAAAGACAGCCACACATAACCACCTAAAGATCTAAGTTCTCCCACACTACACCACTTACAGTATCGCCTAATGTGCTGTAAATGGACCAGACTCTTCCTACATCCAAAAGATGGTTAAACCATTCACTCAAGCACTTGCATTTGGCTTTTCATTGGCCGAATCGGCTCGCTACTACTTCACTGAGATTTGAACACGTGCCTCTCAACAAAAACATGCATGTTTGCTATGCTGGCTCCAAAATGGTGGAACGTCCTCCCCATTGATATTAGGACAGCAGAAAGTCCACACATCTTCCAACTGAAAACCCACCTGTTTCAACAGCAACTTGCAATCCAATAAGAATACAAAATAAAAACACTTCTCACTTCTGTATGTAGCACCACACATAAGCCCATGCAGTAGCACTTTCAATTATTGAAAGCTAATGTGCTTGTAGGATTCTGGCTATATTGATGGTCAGGGGTGATTGCACTTGTTGTTAGTCGCTTTGGATAAAATATGTAATGTAATACACGCACTTTCGCTACTCTTTGCAAAACTGCCTGGACGCTATAGTGTACTGCTGATGGCGACAAGGTAATGAAATCTAACATTAACTCAAAAAGTGATTTAATTTGTGAATTTGAAAAGTCCAAAAATATCTTCATATAGATATATAATCAAATGTAAAGATTACCAATGATGCTTGTTGTTGTTGCTGTGGTGCTCTCAGGTGTTGAAAATAGATGCTGCTGTTATATAAAACACCCGATACTCAACATTTCTGTGAGGAAAGCTGAGGAAAAATTGAATCCTGTCTCACAACCTTTAAAAAATAAGCCGACAGCTGTGGTCTGCACATCTGAGCCCCTGCTTGCTCAGTCACCAAGTGTTACCTGCTGAGCCCATCTCCAAGTACCCGACTGCTCGCTCCTACCACTTGCTTCCAGTCCGAGTCACCGCTGTGCCCTTTCTCAGCCCGGTCAGCGGGACCTTTCCCCCCCCACAGCAGCCTGTTACTGCGCCCCACAAGCCTTCATCAGTCTTCCTGCTTTCCTCCATCACTGTCCTTCTCCACCACCTGAGGGAACCATTCAATCACCTATGACCCAATCCATCTTTTAATGATGTTCGTACACTCCAAGGCCCACCTGCGCCCTATAAAAGGCTTTTCTCACAGTTTGTATTCTCTCCTTGCCGTGTCTACACTAAAACTCATCCTGCAGGTTTGTGTGTGTGGACCAGATGCATGTGTGTGTGAACATCCCCTGCAGCTTTTCCCCATTCTGTCTCTTCTGAGACCTTGACCAGGTTTTGGTTTGTTTATGAGTGCATGTTGGGAGAGTCCGGAGGAAGCAAAGCATGTGCCAGGAAAACCATATGGCACTGCTGGGATACAGACACCTGCCGTTGGACCGGTGAGAGAGCTTTCAGAATCATTAGGAATTAAAGGAATTTAATGACTTCAAAAACAATGCACATTCATTTCCTGGGTGGTTCCTTTTACCCCCTCATGTGCAACTTATCCCTTTGCAAAGGAACCTGGTGTGTCTTTGCTAATACAGGGCTTGTGGAAATTAGAAGAAGAAACAGCAGTTCGGCATGTGACCTGCCATTACAACAACTACATTGACCATCCGTTAAACCACTCCCATGAACGATTGTCCAATCATACCTTAGCAACCGTTACCAGGTATGGTAGGCCTGTTAAGGATTTGGGTTTCTCCACATTTTGAGCATGGAGTTGTGCAGGAATGAGTCCTAAAACCCAGAAATGAATGAACATTTTATAACTTCCAGGTTCCCTCGTCTCATAATCAACGGTGTCTTGAATGTGCTTTTAGTAAGATGCCTTCAATGGTGGTTAACACAAGCTTTAGCATTTTGTTCTTATACATAAAATATGTCAGTAGATTACACACTATGCAATATTTTAAATCCAATTAAAAAATCCCTTTCATTTTATTCTGATTTTAGTTTGCGACGCTAATTTCCTGGTCTCCCTACAAAATGAGTCATCACTTTGTCAATATAAAGAGCTTGCGTGCTATTATTTAAATATTCTGCATGTTTAAAGGTTTTTGAGTGGCGGCACATCCCTAAGTTCCCAGGGTCCTATGTGTGCAGGGCATGTTTGTATGAACTAACATTGTAGGGCAGGCCATTGGTACTGTAAGGGCTATTCCAGATGAGTGAAGGAATCTGGACATTTAAAATGCTGTTTAAATGATGAAATTCTATTCAGGCACAGTGGAGCTATCGTGTCAAAAGTCAAGAAAACTGTCTTGCCAGCAAAATTGAGGGCATCAGCATCAGCTAGTTATAAACTGTGGGTGACTTAAACATATTGACCCCGGAAAGAAAAAGGAGGTTTCTCCAGGAAGACATTTTGCCATGATGCTCACACAATAAATAAAACCAGTGCTGCTATCATGGCTTGTAAAGAATATCAATGTTTCTTCTCTATTCCTATGATGTATCAACAACTGGTGAGTTGTTGAGATCTCCATATTAGGTTGAATTCTTAAAATGAAAGTTAGTTATAATCAAATATAATCAATTATATTCTTGTATAACCCACAATGAAAATGCTTCATATGTTATGATTTTCTATATTTACAGTATATACAAAACACAAGTGGTTTGTTAAGTTGAGTGTAAGGCCTATTATGGTTTATGGGTGTCACTGATAAGAGAGGGGAGAAGGTTTCTTCCCTCACAGCAGTACACAGGGGGGGTGGGGGCCTCCTGACTTGTTGGAGAAATACTAAGGCCCTAAAAATGTGTTTATGCCATAGCCATAGAATAGGTCTGGACATGTCCCGTCCTGCACATCAGAGGCCTTGCCCAGTTTCCACAAATATGGGTATGGAGGAGGTGTCTTTAGGTTGTTCTTTCCTGTTTTGAGCATAAAATCACTGGCTGAGAGGGAGCAAACTCGAGAGAGGGGGGTTTTTCCCCTGGTAGCTCTCTCCCTGGTAAATCTCTCCCAAGAGCTGGGTTTTTCCTCGGTAAGGTTCTCTCAAACTTGGTAAATATCTCTCAAATGTCTTTGTTGAATGCTGAGTGAATTGTCTGATGAATTGTTTGTTGAATGATTATAACCCAGCCACCAAGAGGATGGTCCTCTGAATTCATGCTGGACATAGGTGTGTATATGAATTGATGCAAATTGATTTGTTGAATTGTTTGTTGAATGATTGTAACCCAGCCACCTATGAGGATGGTCCTCTGAATTCATGCTGGACATAGGTGTGTATAAGAATTGATTTGTTTAATGAAAGTGTGAATGTGCTTTTTATTATCACCGGCCATTTATGAGGAGATGCCTCTAAATTCTGTCGGACGATTTTAAATGTTACAACTGAATCGGGCAGTTGAAGATACAATTTAGGGTAATAAATATAAAACTGTGAATTGAGGTTTCATATTAGAAAATGATCACAGCATGATATGTTTTGTAGGATTGTCATGTTGTAACGAGAGAAGGTAAAAACCCTGTACAAGTGTGGACCAATTTTTCTTCAAATAAACTGATCCCACCCTTTGGATTGGGACAACTTAAAAGAAATCTGCGCTCTCCTCTCCTGCTTGAAATGTAAGAAATGCACATCTGCCACTATCACACTTAGGGCCACATCTCATTACTGATATCAAAAATCCTTCAGGATCGCTTAAACAGATTTAGCAGGAGTTAATAGAGGTGAGATCTTGCTGACGTTGGTGGATCTGAGCCAAGCAGTAGACTTACATGGACTCAATAACTTTTATTAGGTCAATTAGTAGGTCTGAGTCATTATTAATAAGTTAATAAGTTAATAAGTTAACAGGACTCCCGACTCCGACAGCGTATACTGACTTTTTGCCTGGTAAAATGATTTGTATTAAATGAATATAATATAACAATTATTTATACATTCAGGTCAGAAAAGGTGAAAATCGCCTCAAACCCTCAAGTCCAGAACAGATAATTATGATTGACCGTCTTTTATTTAAGTTACAAAGAGGGTTGAGGGAAGCAGTGAATGCGCCATTTCTATAGGTCAAACAGCCATGTGTGCACTTGTTTATGATATAGCCGTGTGATTTTCAGCAGAAATAAACTGCTTCACCCTGTTACCCAAAGCATCTAATGCAGGGGTCTCCAACACGTCGATCGCGAGCTACCGGTAATCTCGCGTGCAGCTTTTCAGTAGCTCGCCGCTCGATTATCGACTATAGCGTATTTCGGCCGCAGCTGGACAATAACGTTTTTTCCTTTTAGAATTTTTTCTGTCACACGAATATAAAATGTGTCCATGACGCAGAGATCAAGGAACAGATGTGACAGCGGCACAGCGACACCACACATGGAGCAGTCTGCTTTATCCACCAACACCAGAAACACCAGTCCAGAACCAACAGCAGAATGACCCGCTCTGAATCAGTCCGCGTCGCTGCGGCTCAGAGACACACAGCAGGGATTTGTGTTTTTGAAAAACACTCGTTATCGTCATGTCAGGATTTTGGTGGATTTAACCAAGTCTTGGATTGCAGGGTATGAACGTCCTCTTGCTATTTTCAGTTGATAAATACGTGTGTAAAGTTTGTGAAGGCAGGAGGAAAGCTTCCGCGATCACCGTCTCCTCTCCGTTCCTCCAAACCCCGCCCCCTCCTGAAAAAGAACTACTAATAAGAATGACAGGCTGATAGTAACCTGATGGAAACGTTATTATTCACTTAATCACTGATTGAGATATGATGAAGCTAACTTAATCTCATACATTCATGGGATTTATGCAACAGTAAGACAGAGAATGTAAGTGTGCACCCACATGCACTATTTTAGTTTTTATATGCTGTTGTAAATACTCCTGTTGTCTGCTGTGTTCAGACTTAAGTCATGTTTGTGATGCCACATTCAGGACATTCAGTGTCCTTTCAGAAGACGTTGCTAGAAGCTGCAGCTAGACTGCAGAAGCATTAGTTTTTTGTTTTTGAGGATGGAACAATTTCACACACAGATATAGGGAGGCTAGACCTATACAATTGATTTATTATGGTTTATAATTTAATGTCAAGACGAAGAAGAAGAAGAAAAAGATGGCTGCACTGTTCAGTGTCAATCCTGTGGAGATGGAGATGGAGGTTATAAATCTCCAAAATCATGGTCAGCTTAAGTCTCAGCAAAACTCACAACATTTGTGGAGCCTTGTAGACCCAGAAAACTATAAGAACATTCACCAAGCAGCACTGGAAATGTCTGCTTTATTTGGTTCTGTTCTACATGCCTTTGTGAAGCAGTTTTTTCTGACATGAATGAAATCTAAATACAGAACAAAACTGACTGATGAACATTTAAATGACTCTATTAGAGTGAACCTAAGTGGGTCCAGCAGACCCCTCTATGGTGGACTCCATGCAGGGCCAGTCATCTCACTAAATGTAAAAAAAGAGTGAATGCACTTATTTTACACATGTGCCATGAGATGCTTGTAAGGTGGTGATTAAGGTGATGTACTTACTATGTGGGCCATAATAATATCTGAGAAATCGTCGTTTTCTTGGACCTTGATGTGAAGTTAAGATTTTTGATAAGCTTTAGGTATTGCAATTTCACACGTGTACAAAAGTAGCTTAATTCAACCGATGAGGAATATGTGAATAAATGTAAGCGATGTGATGCAAGTAGCGCTTGGCCACTTTCATTTTTTCAAAGTAGCTCTCAGATGGAGAAAGGTTGGAGACCCCTGATCTAATGGATGACGCCCGGTGTTAAAAGCTTTCAAAGATCGATGTTCAAGAACAAATATCCAAAGAAAATTTGATATGCTACAACAACCTGCTATGACCTGTATACTGCTAAAAAACAGCCAGCCAAAGAAAGAAAAAAAGGGAAAAATCTAAATGCAATTATATTAACAGTTCTGCATTAGCCTAGACCTCTCTGAAGAACCAGCACCTTACAGTGGTAGAGAGGTTTGTGTTCCCTGATGAACCTGGGGGCTGTGTTGTCTGGAACCTTGTGTTCCTGGTAGGGTCTCCCATGGCAAATTGGTCTCAGGCAAGGGGCCAGACTAAGATTGGTTCGAAGACCTCATGAAAGACAATCTAAGAAGTGAGGATACCCGGCCCAGAGGAAGCCCGGGGTCCCCTTCTGGAGCCAGGCCCAGGAGGAGGACTCGTCGGCGAGCGTCTGGTGGCCGGGCTTGCCATGGAGCCCGGCCGGGCACAGCCCGAAAAGGCAACATGGGCAACACCTCTGCTTCTCCGTCCCGCGGGCCCACCACCTACAGGAAACAGCGATGGGGTCGGGTGCACTGCCAGAAGGGTGGCAGTGAAAGCAGAGGGTCTCGACGGACCAGACCCGGGCGACAGAAGCTGGCTTTGGGGACGTGGAATGTCACCTCTCTGGGGGGGAAGGAGCCGGAGCTTGTGCGGGAGGTGGAGCTTTACCAGTTGGATCTGGTTGGGCTCAACTCTACGCACAGCGTCGGCTCTGGAACCTTACTTCTGGATAGGGGTTGGACTCTATTCTATAGAGTTGCTCAAGGTGTGAGGCGCCGGGCGGGTGTGGGGATACTCACAAGCCCCCGGTTGGGTGCTTCGTTGTTGGAGTTTACCCCAGTGGACGAGAGGGTCGCCTCCCTACGCCTGCGGGTTATGGGGGGGAAAACTCTGACTGTTGTGTGTGCTTATGCACCAAACAGCAGTTCAGAGTATACGGCCTTCTTGGAGACCCTGGAAAGAGTCCTGTATGGGGCTCCTGAAGGGGACTCTTTAATCTTGCTGGGAGACTTCAACGCACATGTGGGCAATGATGGAGACACTTGGAGGGGCGTGATTGGGAGGAACGGCCCCCCTGATCTGAACCGGAGTGGTGGTTTGTTACTGGACTTCTGTGCTAGTCATGGATTGGCCATAACAAACACCATGTTCAAACATAAGGATGCTCATAAGTGTACGTGGTACCAGAGCACCCTAGGCAGAAGGTCCATGATCGATTTCGTTATCGTATCATCGGACCTGAGGCCGTATTTTGGACACTCGGGTAAAGAGAGGGGCGGAGTTGTCAACTGATCACCATCTGGTGGTGAGTTGGGTCGAGTGGCGGGGGAAGCCTCTGGACAGACCTGGTAAGCCCAAACGTGTAGTTCGGGTGAACTGGGAACGTCTGGAGGAGGCCCAAGTTCAGGAGGCCTTCAACGCACACCTCCGGCGGAGCTTTTCGGGCATTCCTGTGGAGGTTGGGGACATTGAACCAGAGTGGGCGGTGTTCAAAGCCTCTATTGCCGAAGCCGCGGCGGGGAGCTGTGGTCTCAAGGTCTTAGGTGCCTCAAGGGGCGGTAACCCTCGAACCTCCTGGTGGACACCGGTGGTCAGGGAAGCCGTCCGACTGAAGAAGGAGGCCTTCAGGGATTTGTTATCCCGGGGGACTCCCGAGGCAGTTGCAAGGTACCGACGGGCCCGAAGGGCAGCAGCCTCAGCCGTGGCCGAGGCAAAGCAGCGGGTGTGGGAGAAGTTCGGAGAAGCCATGGAAAAGGACTTTCGGGCGGCACCAAAGTTGTTCTGGAAAACTGTCCGACACCTCAGGAGGGGGAAGCAGGGAACCATCCAAGCTGTGTACAGTAAGGATGGGTCGTTGTTGACCTCAACTGATTGAGTGTTAGGGCCATGGAAGGAACACTTTGAGGAACTCCTGAACCCGACAACTCCGCCCTCTATGTTAGAGGCAGAGCTGGAGTATGACGGGGGATCAACACCAATCTCCCGGGGGGAGGTCACTGAGGTCGTCAAACGACTCCACAGTGGCAAAGCCCCGGGGGTGGATGAGATCCGCCCAGAAATGCTGAAGGCTTTGGGTGTTGAGGGACTGTCATGGTTGACACGTCTCATCAACGTTGCGTGGAAGTCGGAAACAGTACCGAAGGAGTGGCAGACCGGGGTGGTGGTTCCCCTTTTCAAAAAGTTTCCGGTGAGGGTTGGCCTCCGCCAGGGCTGCGCTTTGTCACCGATCCTGTTTGTAATATACATGGATAGGATTTCGAGGCGTAGTTGTGGGGGGGGGGGGGGTCTGCAGTTCGGTGGACTAAGGATTGCACCACTGCTTTTTGCAGATTATGTGGTTCTAATGGCTTCATCGGTCTGCGACCTTCAGCACTCACTGGATCGGTTCGCAACCGAGTGTGAAGCGGCTGGGATGAGGATCAGCATCTCCAAATCTGAGGCCATGGTTCTCAGCAGGAAACCGATGGACTGTCCACTCCAAGTAGGGAATGAGTCCTTACCCCAAGTGAAGGAGTTCAAGTATCTCTGGGTCTTGTTCTCGAGTGAGGGAACAATGGAGCGTGAGATGGGCCGGGGAATCGGAGCAGCGGGAGCGGTACTGCAGTCGCTTTACCGCACCGTTGTGACGAAAAGAGAGCTGAGCCAGAAGGCAAAGCTCTCTGTCTACCGGGCCATTTTCGTTCCTACCCTCACCTATGGTCATGAAGGATGGGTCATGACCGAAAGAATGAGATCGCGGATACAAGCGGCCGAGATGGGTTTTCTCCGCAGGGTGGCTGGCGTCTCCCTTAGGGATAAGGTGAGAAGTTCAGTCATCCGGGAGGGACTCGGAGTTGAACCGCTCCTCCTTCGCGTTGAAAGGAGCCAGTTGAGGTGGTTCGGGTACCTAGTAAGGATGCCACCTGGGCGCCTCCCTAGGGAGGTGTTCCAGGCACGTCCAGCTGGGAGGAGACCAAGGGGTAGACCTAGGACCAGGTGGAGGGATTATATCTCTTCGCTGGCCTGGGAGCGCCTTGGGATCCCCCAGTCAGAGCTGGTTGATGTGGCCAGGGAAAAGAAAGTTTGGGGCTCTCTGCTGGAACTGCTACCCCCGCGACCCGACCACGGATAAGCGGGAGAAGATGGATGGATGGATGGTTCTGCATTAGCGGTTTATATTGACATGTTGGTCAACATAAATTCATTTTCAAATGGGATACACTGCAGTCCAATAACACCTGGGTATCATTTTAACTCCAGCTAACAAGTGAACAACTCCTGTTGTTAACTGCATTGAAGTTGTAAATGAACGCTATAATAGTTATTATTTATGGTTAGTGGCTGAAGTAGGTGTGGGTGTGACACTGTGAACCCCATAACCTGTATAGCTAATATCCTGCAGGATATCGCGCACCAGATCTCACTCGCAACCCCCTATTATACACGTAAAGTAGCACAATATGTTGTAAAACCTTAGTTTAATGGACACTTTCAAACTGTTTTACTTTGTATTAATGTTCACAAGAAGTGTTTTTGAACTACTGACAATTAAGCTAGCAACAATGGGCGCAAAGACAGCCAATCCAGTTGTTTCAAGTTTTGCACAATTTAGGATATGATTTAATACAGTTAAGGTGTGTAGATGAAAGTCTTACACTGTAAAATATAAGACATTGCGCATAATCTCTTGTAATGAGAAATAAACATTTATTTTAGTTTTTATTATAGTTTTCACGATGTTCAAAGTGATGCTACTGGTCATGTCAATGCCAGAAGAACCAACACAGTCTCACTCCCTGATAGTCCAATAGCGACGCTTGGTCAGGGTCCTATGGCGTGCAGTTGTGACGCGCCGAGTCTCCTTCAGCTTCATAAACGGACGCAAAGAGCTTTCAACTGATTGCAATGTATTCCCATCGGCGGCGGTATTTGACGCTCAGGGAAGCACCGCATCGGTCTATGTCGGCGGCAGTTAAAGGCAATGTGAGCGTCCATTCCCATTGGATAACGGAGAATTTTACACCCGGAAGTAAGTATTCTCCTTACTGTCGATTGATTTTACAGTGATATCTGCACTACTCATTAACTCAAAAACACCAGATTATCCTTGTTAATTACACAACATTGATTGGTTTAAATTGTGTACAATGCTTTTGTATTTTTCCCCTTCGATTCGGAGAAACACATTTTTTTCGGAGTTTAGGATGGCAGAAGACACTACACTACCCATAATCCTCAGCTATCGTTCCGCTTTGCTCGACAAACCCCGTGATTAGTCCTCAAGCTCTGTGATTGGTTGACCTCCAACTGCGTTCCATATGAAAAAAACGTTTCGTAAAAGATCAAATCATACTTTATTCAGCAGTGCTTGCTTTACTCTTTGAAAGTCATCACATGAATGCATTGTAATAAATGGTTTGGCTGCATTAAATATTACACATCTGTCGTAGTTCTTTATTTATCTACAGAGATCGGGCCTCAGAATAGACCGGAAACTATTCTTTTACCGTTCTGTTTTCATTTCACAATAAAGTTAGTAGTAATATTTTGTTTTGATATTATTGTTTTTTATTAACTAGACCGCTGGGTCGTGTTAAGACCATCTTTTCTGTGTTGCTGTGGGTTTTTTCCAACGCTTTTGTGTTACAAATATCAAAACAATATATGTGTGGACACAAAATATATCCGTCGTAAACTAAACCGGAAACAGCAGTATATTTTATTGTGTTAACACTCTAAACTTGACAGCTTTTTAACCCAAACCACCTACTGGTTAAAGCACGTTATTACACGTTTAGAGTAATTGCAATGCAGGTAGATTGTGTTGCTCTTTAATGACTGTTTTAAAATGCCTTTTTCTTGATCAGGGTGTCTGCGGGGTCTTAAAAAGTATTAAAAGTTGATAAATCAATTTAGCGAAAATTAAGGCTATTCAAAAGTATTAAAAAGTATTAAACGGCATTTTCCAAGGTATTAAGAAGGTCAACAGCAACGACAACATGAAACACCCTTTAATTTACTGCAACGACATGTCAGGAAACCCCCTCAAGGCGGCCCCATGCATAGCGCGCTGTCAAATGCTGCTTCTTATTTTAAGTTTCGTTGCCTTGCTCTGCTCTTGGGGGGGGGGGGGGGGGGAAGAGTTTGTTGGAGCGCCACTGATGGGGATCAAAGCTGTCCGGTCCCACATGCTAAGTGCTAGCCAGAAAGTTGCGGCGTTTAAGTCCCGACTCTCCCGATAGCCAATCCGTGCCTCCCCTGACTGCACGTTGCTGACACACACCGCTGCAGTGCAGACTCTCTGCACGGAGGAGCCGCGGAGGAGCCGCGGAGGAGCAGCGGAGGCCAGGCGATGCTGCTCCTCCAAGGAAGAGACACAGGTTCACTGAGCCAGAAAAACTATATCCGGTCACAGAGATCTGCTATTTTAAAGTAAAGTCAACACATATCAACCCTAAATATAGTCTATATTAAGAACGAGAAAAGTCTTAACATATATATCATTTTTTGTAAACATATGACAAATGTGCGAGGGTGATGACGTCAGAGCATCGTCCTATGTGCCGGGGCTTAGCCCCGGCCCAATTTAAACCCTGGGTATTTGTGAGGGAGCTCCTATATGGCATTACCCCGCTGAAGCTCACCAAAGTTTAATATATTTCATAGTTCAAAGTTTTGTCAATTGTTTTGTTTATTGGTCAAATACTGGTTTCTGAAGAGTTTTACTGGAATGAAAGAGCACAAATTGTGTCTACAGAAGCAAAACAGCAGCATACTGCATTAAACCTGACGTTGACAGAGAGGTTGAAGTTCATGTGGAGAGGAGGCTTCAGTAGTCTGTCTGTTTTATCTCTTGGGAACAATGCCTAAATCAAATACTACTTTCTGATGGTTTCTTTTTCTAATAAACCTTGCATTGGGTTGGTCACACAATTTATTCTCTTGTGCTTTGTTCTATCTGAATTATGATAAGGAGTTATCACAAACTGTTTAGTTGTGCTATCTTACAATCAATACTGTATAGTAAATGTGAGGTAAAGTGTCTTGCCAATGTAACCGGTTAGAACTCGAAGTTGCGATGAGGTCTTAAAATGTATGGAAAGGGTCATAAAAAAGGTCTTAAAAGGTATTAAATTTGACTTCAGGATTCCTGCATATACCCTGTTAATGTCTTCACTTTTTGTAAAGCACTTTGAATTGCCTTGTGTTGAAAGGTGCTGTATAAACTATGAATGTGTCATGCCCTCCTAATGGGAAGAAACTCAGCTAACTGATGATACGAACAATTTTCACCGAAACAAAACACAAGTCTCACAAGAAGGGTCTAAATGAGCCCTGAGCGAAAACATGCTAACGCACTTAGCACAAAACTCTAGGTATAAATCGATCGATATAATTATCGGATCTGCACAAACAAGCTTAGCTAACATGCTGAGATTCCAGAGATTCTAGAAATATAAGTATCATCACTGAGCGATCAGAACTCACGACAGGGGAAGCAAATACAGACAACACACGACGTAGCTTTAGGTAGCAAAACACGGAGATATGCTCACCTTTAGCTGTTATTTTGATCAAAAGTTTTGTTCAATGGCATTAAAACGAGAAAAACGCAGCTGAAGGTTAATCCATAGGTTAATCCAATGTGTCTGTCACTTTGAAAAAATTATTGATAATCCATATTTCAATTTTTATATAAAAATCGGAGAATTAATATTAGCTGCTAATGGTAGCCACCAGAGTGTATCGCAGCTTCCGGTTTTGGGTACGCATCACTCTCATTTGGTAGCGTGTGTGTGTATGTGGAACTTCCCCTCGATTCCATTGGCTCTAACAGTTAAAAAGAGATGTCAATCATCAAAATCGACCAAGGGGGGCCAGAGATAGGTCAAATCCACCCAAATGATCCCAGAAGTGTTTCTTTTTGCTAAATCTCTCTAAAAAGGTCAAATTTCACATGTTTTGCATCAATCTTGATACAGGGTACTTATTATATGTTATAGTTTGGATTCCTAAAGCTTTTAGTCTACTATCCCATCATTCAAGGGTGGTTTTCACTATAAGTAATGTTTTTTTTTTGGACTGACACAATAATTTACATTATTTTACTATGTTCAATCTGAATTTACTTTAAAATAAAAAAAATCTATATTGATTCTGACGCTTCTACATCCAACTCACAGGTTTATCATTGCTTTGAGAAAAAAGATTATTCATTTTCCCCTTTTAGAAGTGTAGTTCTGGGAATGTCATTGTCGAGCCTGAGACTTGGAAAACAGGCTCGGGGCTTAAAACCTTGTAAAGCCCACAAATAGAAAAACATTAGAATTTATTTTTTTGACCTTTCAGATGTTGTTGTAGGGAGCCTCTGGAGCAGAAATGAAAGAGTTTTCACATTTTTTATGTTTTGGTAAGTTTTTAGGGAAATGTTGTAATATTGCAACGTTGGGCTTAGGTGGGAGCAGCATTTCTGTATTTCTACTCACATTGTCTGAATAAATATATTGAACAACTAAGGGTTGATTTGCAGGATTGATTGCTTACTTAGCCCTATATCAGTATATAGCATGAATAATAATCACACATCAGTCATATTTTTTATGAATAGTCATTTATTAAATATGAATATGGTAGTCCAAAAAACAGTTTATGTCGTCAGCAAAGCACAGACGGACGTCACACTTGGTGCATTGGGTGTTTGTGTACCCTTTACTGCAGTGTCTACAGCGTCCTCTCATGGTCTTCCCTGGAAAATGTGCCACTAGGTCCTTCCGTACATCCAGTGGAGGTTGTGATCTCTTGGATGGGGCCCCGTTTGGTGGACTCCCATCACCTGAGGATGGTCTCTTCTGAGCAATCAACGGGCTCCTTGATGTCACTGTCGCTGCTGGGCTCCCGTTGCCTGAAGATGGTCGTCCTCTCTTTGGTGTTTTCATGGGAGTTGTGTTCACCTGATTAGAACAAAAATACATTAGGATACAAGTCAAAAATATTACAGTGAAATATAAAAAAATATTACAAACGGCAAATAGCAGAAATGCATTCTTACCAGGATGAGAGAGGATGCTAGATCTGCCTGAAACTGTCTCCTGTTCAGGATCTCCTGCTTTGCCATCTTTAGAGCTCTACAGTCCCGCTTGTAGAGGAGCCAGGCGTTGATCACAGCAAGGATGATGATGTGCCAGAAGATGTACACGTACCAGCGTCGGGACTTCATGGGGAACTTATATTTGGCCGTAAGTGAGTCCAACAAATCCACACCTCCCATGTACTTGTTGTACGTAGCCACAATGGAAGGCCTCTCAACTTGTCACGATCCTAATGTTATGTCACGATTTTAGTTTTGTCTGTCTTGTGGTGGGTTTTGTTTTGCGTTTCTGTTCTCCCTGTCTCTTGTCTTCCTTCCTGTGTTTTTCCTCCTGTGTCTGATTGTCTGATTGTGTTCACCTGTTGCCCTTGTGTTTCTGCCTCCCTTGCCCAGCTGTGTCTTGTCCTGTGATTACCCCTCTTTGTTATTAGTCTTGTCTTCCCCTGTGTGCCTTGTCGGTTCATTGTCTTTCCTGTCTCCCTCCATGTTGGTCACGGTCAGTTTTTGTGTAATTGTTACCTTGCGCTACCTGTGCTTTTCATGCCATGTTTTTGTGTTTATCAGCTTTTAAAATAAAGCTCGCCTTTTGTTTCTAGACTTTTACCTTTTTTTGTAGTCTGCATTTGGGTCCTACCTTTCCCGAATCGTAACACAACTTCTACGTAGGTTTTGTTGGCTTTGTCCCAGCGTTGAATGGTGGGATGTTGGGTGTGGTCCAGCAAAGGATGAGACAAGTGTGACCGCTCTGCTGTCATACCATTTGACAGCACAGATGTTGTGGTTGGTCTCCACTCGGATGTCAAAGCTTCCTCTCCCTTTTTTCTTCAAGCTCTTCTCCTCTTCAAGGTTGCAGTCGGGTAAGCGCACCTGCCTGGCTGTTCCCACATAATGAATCCCGTGATCAAGGAGCTTCACTACCAATGGGACACAGGTGAAGTAGTTGTCTGCGTAGATCTTATAGTTCTGACCTACTGGATGCATGGAGGCAAGCTTCATCACAACATCACCCGACAATCCAAGTTCAGACTTGGCTCGTATCCCATTGACACTACCTTGGTACACATCAAAGTCACAGATCATTCCAGAGATTCCAGTTCTCACCCACACTTTGAACCCCCATTGGTGTGGCTTGCCTCGCATGTAATGCTTGATGCTGCTGAATTTCCCCTTGAAAGGAATCATCATCTCATCCACAGAGTTGTGTTCTTCTGGTACCACCTGCAGGCATTTCTCTCTGAATGTATCAAGCCAGGGTCTGAGTTTCCAGAGTTTGTCTTTCTTTTTCATCTCTGACACTGTCAAGTTGTTTACAAAATGTAATGATGTCAACGGATATTGGAATCTGTTGCGTGCCATCACATCAGAAACAGGGGGGTACCGTGTGTCTGTCTCCCAATACATACGGACTCCAGCCATTTCTGGCTTAGCCTATTATCATAATAAAAGGAATACCTACACCCATACATGCAGGTAAATCAGTTCAACAAGTCACACAATCCTGCCTATTATCATAATAAAAGGAATACCTACACCCACACATGCAGGTAAACCAGTTCAACAAGTCACACAATGCTGTCTGGCTAATGATAACAGGCTAATTATCATACTAAAAGGGATACATCCAAGTGTCCCAACACATTTCAGAAATAACTGTTTCTGCCAGAACCAGAGAAGAGTTAAATGAATTGTTGTAACTAATTAACTGATAAGATACAAGTAGAGTTTAAAATATTGCTAGAGATATAATTTCACATACTTTTATGAGAAATAATGTATTAATTTATTCAATTCTGGTCTTAATTCAAAATCTTAACAGAGGACACATTTAGAACTTAGTTATAGTGAATTATCAAAGACATTATATTTCTATTAGTGTTTTATTTCCATATGTGAACATATAAGAAGGGCAATCTCCATGACAGGTGCTTATGCTATTTTGACTACCACACTGACCCAGTGTTGCAATATTACAACAAAGACATAAGCTGCTCAAAATCAAATTTGATGAATGTATTCCACAAAAACTAAATATGTACATGTTCTAACATTGTAATAATCACAAAAAAAAATACTTGAGGCATTTTACTTACTTGAATCTGACAAATCCAGTCCAACTAAACAAAGAGATATTGCTCGTTTGAAGATTCTGAGGTTGTGTGAGTGTATGCTCCAGAGGGCAGGACCTATAAACACATTTACTACCCAATAGCATTGTGAGGCTGAACAAAAGGACCTATTGACTATGTAAATGTAGTCTTTAAAAAAACAAAACATTTACTGACTTTTTTAGGATAGCTTAAAGTAATGTTGTAAAATTACAACAGTGGGCCTTACAGGGTTAACAGGTTAAGAGTACATACAAATTAGGGGGAAAGTAGAAAGTCAATGATAGTAATATAGAATAGAAAAATATCAAGAAAATACTGTAGTGATCTCTACAATAAAACAGTTTAGGGCCGGATGTACAAAACAGACAAACTAATTAGGCTTTATTAACACTAGAACCGCCAACGGGTCACATTTACCCGCTATTGATTTTCAAGGAACAATGTTCTTTTATTTATCATACAGAACAGTGAGTTTTGATCGCACAGGGATGAAACTTATACCAATAGAATCTGTGGACTCTCAGCTTTTCATATGATATTGTTTGTGATGATAGCATGAAGTATAAAATATCGCTACCAGTGCTGATTTAAACGCTTGGTGTTAAACTTGTGTTTTGTTTAGGTACAAATCTCTCTATCTCTCTCTCTATCTATCTATAACTATCTATCGATCTATCTTTAATGTTCTGTTCTATGGACATATAATTGTCAACATAAACAGGGACTTGACAATCAACTCTCCTGCAATGTTAACTATGTTGAAGCACTTATTTTAACCAATATTATACATATTTATTATACTCTTATAAGATGTATGTTGATAGAATAAGAAATGTGCAGAATATGACAGTTTAATGGTGGAGGTATACACACATATTGATAGATGTCTTGTAATGCACTGTTGAGGAACCTGCGACCCAAGTTTTTCATCATTGCATAACCACACCGTAGTTGTGTATATGATATGTCAATAAACCTTTGAAAATCTTGAAATCTTGAAAGGGATGTGCAAAATAGCCATTATATACAGTTTTTAATGAACGATTAGAGAATAACGAGTAATGAATATGCTTTATAGGGATCTGCAGATACATTTTTAGTCTTTTCAAGCACCCACTATCAAATATCTCACCTGATTGTTGGCACTTGACAATCACCTTCACTGAATTTTACTCAGGTGTAACTCATTAATCCAAATCTGTAAAGGAACTAAAATAAATGTAGTGGAGTAAAAATACCAGGTTAACCTTAAAGAAAGCCCTCAGGATTACAAAAGACCCCCATTACCCCAGCCACAAACTGTTCTGTCTGCTGCCGTCTGGCAGGCGGTACCGCAGCATCCGGACTAAAACCACCAGACTCAAAGACAGTTATATCTTACACAGGCTCCGCCCTCTACTGGACTCTATGGGTACTACCTCTCGACCATACTATGCGAGAATTCACCTACTGAGATATCTATAAACCTAGCCGGCCCCTCGGGGCGGGCCTACCTGAATGCGCGTGCAAGCCCACCGTATATTAGGCGGCCACGCCTAATATCTGTCATCCTTTTCTCTTCAGCAAGTAGGATAAAACAACTAAGACGTAAACGTGAAAGAAAGAGAAAGAAAGTTAAATCATGGACTCACTACTCCTTGAGCCCCGGCCCTGTCCAGCATGCACCGGCTTAATCGCAGGTGCCGATCCCCACCTGTAATACCTGTCGAATGCTCCCACGGCTCAGCCGCCGGCACCGTCTGGAGCTCTTCCAGGCTTATTATGTCTCGCCGGAGGAGGCGGAGGACCAGGACCTCGAGGTGGTGGAAATAAAGGAACAGGATGTCGCCGGGGAGGTGCCATTCGTTTTCGCCATTCCGACGGGCCGGGCGACCCCGTTTGTCGAGGAGGAAGACGACGAGGACTCCTCGATGTCTGGTGCTTCCGGTTCCGGCGTCCAGGAGGGTCCACCGCACAGGTCTGCACGTCAGGACTTCCCTTCAGTGATGTCCATGGCGGCGGAGCGTGTAGGGCTACCGCTCCCCCCACCATTGCCACCGAAGCCGGTGAGCCGCCTCCGTCAGGGGTTCTACGGCCCGGTTCGTCCGGCGCAGCCAGCCTTCGTTTCGCCGGCCTTCGTTTCGCCGGCCTTCGTTTCGCCGGCCTTCGTTTCGCCCCCGTTGCCAGATATCTGGCAGTGTGTGGAGGCGACGTGGCGGCAGCCACTGAAGACGAAGGCTCGACTGGCAGCAAGGGAATGCTCCGGTTTTTGGACAAAATTAACATGAGATCCCTCCGGCCATTGGACGTACTTCGTCTCACTGGAATAGTAACGGTCAGATGTAATACAAAATCGACCCCATTTCTCCGGCCAATGACGGGAGAGTTTTGAAAGTGACAAAACACTGTTCCATACATTTAAAAACACTTAAACAATTAAACAATGTTTACCCAGGATTCAGGCACCTTCCCTGGCTTGTATAGTGCAGTGATGCGCCCTGGAGGTATCAGACTATTTAAAAAATGTATACCCAGGATTCAATCACTTTTCCTGGCTTGTAAAGTGCAGTGATGAGCCCTGGTAGTATCAGACTATTTTAAACAACTTTTCCCCGCCTTTCAAACACTTATTCCTGGGTTTTAGCCTGTCATTTTGCACGATATCATTTAACATTGACCCTCTCCTGAAAATGTACATATTCTGTGCATTTCCAGGAGAGGTTCAATGTTAAATGATATCGTGCAAAATGACAGGCTAAAACTCTCTTCCAGACGTTTAAAAACACTTTTCCCGACCATATAAACATTATTTCTGCCTTGTAAAGTGCAGTGATGAGTTCTGGTAGTATCAGACTATTTCAAACAACTTTTCCCCGCCTTTCAAACACTTATTCCTGCCTTAAAAAGTTCAGGGCGTCATCGGTTGCGGCAGCAGCTGCAGCAGCATCAGAACGATGTCTACCACCATCAGATGGGGATACCTCCGAAGAGGGCTCCGGGGCTGAGAGCAGCAGACAAGACCCCAACGAAACCTCTTCTTCAGAGCGTGAGCAACCTGATGGGTCATTGGAGCGGAAGCGGAAGCGGGAGGGAAAGAGGCCGATGAAGTCGGGACCGGAGCCGGTTGACTCAACCTGTTTGCCCTGGTGCACCGTACGAATTAGACCCCTAATATGGTCCCCGGGCCCCCGCTAAACATTGGGAGTATTTATACCGTGTATACTGTTTTTGTTCAAATAAAAACATTGTTATAATTAAATAAATATTAAATATAACCTTGAAGGTTCCCAGGGGCAGATAAAGTGCCACTTTCCATCAGCACCGGGGAGGCACCCTCCTTGGTGCTGAACCCTGTGATGAGCGCTCAAGTGTTGGCGGAGGAGGTGTAAGCCAGAGGAGGGTGAAAAAAAGTTAAAGTGTTTGAACCTCCTGCCCAGAAGGGGGGTGGTGGTGCCAATAAGAAGGCCGAATTTGGAAAAATCCACCCCCCGTTTAGGGTTACCAGGGGCACGAGGTTCTGGTGGGTGTGAATATCTGGGTTTAGTCCGTGGGGGAGTGCTTAAGTGCGGGTACCCGGGCACTCACGGTGTGCAAGGTTATGGAAGTGCCCATGTTAGGGAGAGATGCTGGAGGTCATTAGTCCGTCCTTTGGTGGTCTGTGAGCCGCCAAAGAGAGGTGCTTTTCCCGGTCTCTTTCCTGGAGGTATGAAATAACCTAAGTGAACATGTTAGGGAGAGATGCTGGAGGTCTTAAGTCCGTCCTTTGGTGGTCTGTGAGCGTCCAAAGAGAGGGACTTTTCCCGGTCTCTGTCCTGGATGTCTGAAATAACCTAAGTGAACATGTTAGGGAGAGATGCTGGAGGTCATTAGTCCGTCCTTTGGTGGTCTGTGAGCGTCCAAAGAGAGGGACTTTTCCCGGTCTCTGTCCTGGATGTCTGAAATAACCTGTTTGCCCATGTAAGGGAGAGATGCTGGAGGTCATTAGTCCGTCCTTTGGTGGTCTGTGAGCGTCCAAAGAGAGGGACTTTTCCCGGTCTCTGTCCTGGATGTCTGAAATAACCTGTTTGCCCATGTTATGGAGACATGCTGGAGGTCATTAGTCCGTCCTTTGATGCACTATTCCCCGCCTTTCAAACACTTAATCCTGGGTGGAAGAGCCAGGTGCTGCACAGCCTGCTCTCTGGGTAAACTCTACCTCTATTTCCAACACTTTTGCAAACCCTTTTCCTGGGTTGAAAAGTGCTGTGATGCCGGCTTATTTTAGGTGCACTCTGGGGCAGAGATAAGGGTAAAATTAGGTCTGTCACTTTGGGTAACCGCACCACTAATGTACATCTCCCGAGAGTGGACGTCCATTAATTGTAAGGCCTCTAATAGGAGGTATGGCGGGAATCCTTAGGGTGCAGGGCCGCTCGGACACAGCGTATCCCGGCATGCCCCCCCTTGATGAGAGCCTGGCGGCCCATCTGCTTCCACAGGCAGCTGGATGGGTGGAGGGGAAGAAGCCTCTGCCCCCGCTGCCTCGTGACCGAGAAATCCTGGAATATTTGGACAAAATATTCCGGCTCGGAACGCAGATGGCGGCAGCGGGCAATAATCTCGGTGTGTTGGGTGTCTCGCTGATCACCCCTCAGCAGGACACCCATGCCCCCCCGCCTCAGGACGGGAGCGATTATTCGGACCGCTGCATTGGTCAGATAAACAATCTGATCCACGTTGTAGCCGCCGCAGCTGGACGCGTGATGTCCCTGGCCACAGTGGCGTCACGTCACGTGTGGTTGGGACTCACCGCGCTGTCCAAGAAGGATTGCGATGATCTCCTTGGGGCCCCCGTATCCAGGGAGGAGCTCTTTGGATCTATCACCTCGGTCACACAGCGCTTCAGTCGCTTGGAGGAAGAAAGGGTGCAGCTCAGCCGCATGCTGCCGCTGGCTCTTCCTCGGGCTCCTCCTCAGGGGAGAGAGCGCGGCACTACGGTAAGAAGGAGAGAGAGGCGGCGGTACAGAGCCCCCACGGCTCCCGTTGCTCCCTCTACCTCCTCGGCTCGTCCCGCGGAACCGGCTCAATACCGGCACTCGCGGGGACGGGCTGTCCGACCCCGACAGGCTTCTGCTCCGGCTCCACCTCAGCAGAGGGCTTCTGGGTGGGGTGCACCATCCTCCCGGAGCTCCGCAGCCTGAATCAGCATATTGCCTGCAAAAAATGCCATATGTTAACTATAAAACAGTTATTGGAACTAGTGCAGCCGGGCGATTGGTTCACAACCATCGATCTGAAGGACGCTTACTTTCATGTCGAAATTGCTCCAGAGCACAGAAAGTATTTGCATTTTGCCTTCCAGGGGATAGCCTACGAGTACAACAGACTACCGTTCGGCTATTCCCTATCCCCACGCACGTTCAGCAAATGTGTGGCCACAGGGCTTCAGCCGCTTTGCGACCATAGCATGAGGGTTTTCTTTTATCTGAATGACCTCATAGTCATGGCCAGGTCCAGGGAATGGACAATGTTTCACACAGCCCAATTGATCCTACACCTAACCAAGTTAGGTTTTGCGGTCAATTGGAAGAAGAGCAATCCCATACCTCACCAACAGGTGCAGTATCTGGGGATGTTGCTCGATGCACCTAGGCTATGCGCCACCCTGTCAGAGAGCGGACAGGCATCCCTGCTTCGGGCAGTTTGCAGACTGCTTTGACCATCATGAAGACTCTGGGTCTCATGGCGGCTGCTCACTTCGTGGTACCGCTGAGGTTGCTGCATATGCGCCGCCTGCAGAGGTGGTTTGCCGGCCTTCGTTTAGATCCCAAAAGGCACAAACGACGTCTGGTGACCATCCCCCTCCAACCTCCGATACTGGGGGTCCCCAGAGCATCTCCGGAGGGGAACTCCACTGGGGCGAGTGACCTCCTACATCACGGTGTTCACAGACGCATCCGTGACAGGATGGGGGGGGACCTGCCTAGAGAGAGCTATAGGTAGTCGCTGGTCTCTGACAGAGACTCGGCACAGCAACCTTCTAGAGCTACGGGCAGTGGTGTTGTTTCCTCCAGCATTTCAAACCCTTAATACAGGGCAACAAACATGTGCTAGTGAGGAGCAACAACCTCACCACAGTGGCGTACATCAACAGGCAGGGCGGAGTCCGCTCCGCCGCCTTGTTGACCACAGCGGAGAACCTGTGGTTGTGGGCTTTAGATATTGGGTTGTCTCTGAGAGCCCTCCACATCCCGGGACTGGAGAACAGGGGGGCCGACCTCATGTCAAGAGGCGGGCCCCTGCCAGGCGAGTGGGTGCTTCACCCGGAGATGGTGAAGCAGACAATCCGCCCTTGGGGGTGGACGCGTTTGCACGCGAGCCATGGCCAAGAAAGCTGCTCTACGCCTTTCCACCGCTGCGTCTCATTCTCCCTCTCCTGGGGAGACGAGAACGTCTGTCAGTCATCCTAGTGGCCCCAGATCGCCGTTGGGCGCCGTGGTTCGCAGAAGTAACACAGATGATGGTGGCGATTCCCCAGGTCTGGGGGGCGATGTCTCAGGTAGCAGGTGCATAGGGGCGTTACCCTTTCTGGGCTAAGCTCTCCAGGCTTGGCTCCTGAGAGGGACAGGCTGAGACAGGGGGGACTGTCTGACAAAGTTATTCAGACTATCCAGGCAGCAAGAGCAGGATCCACCACAGCCTGTTACAGGCCAAAGTGGTTGGGATTCCAGCGATGGTGTGAAGAGGGGAGTCTAGAGCTCCTATCTTGTACGCTGGACTCTATTCTGTCCTACTTACAGTTACTGGTGGACAGGGGGCTTGCTCATTCCACAGTTAAAGTGTATGCAGCAGCCATTTCGTCCTGCCATGAGGGTAAGCCGCTTATGACGCGGTTTTTGCAGGGGGTCAGGAGGCAGCGCACTCCTCCTCCCCGCAATGGGACCTGCTGTTGGTGCTCGAGGCTCTGGTCACAGAACCATTTGAGTCTCTGGAGCACTCTTTCCTGAAAGCACTGTCATGGAAGACAGCGTTGCTACTTGCCTTGACTTCGGCCAAGAGAGTGTCCGAGCTGACCGCTCTGTCGGTGCACCCAAGTTGCTTGTTGATCCAGGGTGACCGTAGCGGGGCGACACTCAGACCGAACCCCTCCTTTGTTCCCAAGAACCTAAGGAGTTCGTTCAGGTCAACAGCTGGGCGGCTTTAGTCTTCTACCCCATATTGCGGACAGGGAGGCTAAACTGCACCTCCTCTGCCCGGTGCATGCGCTAGCATGTTATGTAGAGTGCACGGCTTCCATTAGGCGCACTGAAAAGCTGTTAGTGTGCTTTGGGGGGGTGTGGCTGGTAAAGCTCTGTCCAAGAAACGCCTGGCAGGATGGCTTTGCGAGTGCATTTCAGATGCCAGCGGACAGGCGGGGAGAGCCTTCCCCATGGGGGTCCGTGCACACTCTACACGGGGTATGGCTGTGTCAACAGCCTTATTCAACGGCATGAGTGTGGAGGACATATGCACGGCGGCGTCTTGGTCCACGCCAGGCCCCTTCATAAGGTTTTATCTCTTGGACATGTCTGGCTCCTTCTCATCGTCTGTGCTTGCTGGGGCAACACAGAACTGGTGAGGGGGGGGGGGGGCTGTGGGTCAGTAGGTATCTGACCCCCCCCTGGACTTAATGCAATTATGTTTTCCCATGCTCCTTAATTAGGTTCTCAAGCATATCTTCGCATTTCTCATTTCTTGTTGTCCCAAGAGGATTAATTATTCTTACTTTCTTGACCCTCCCCCAAACTACAAGTGGGTACAAACATGTATGTTCCCAACTGTATTAGTTACTTTACGGAGAATTAGATCCATAATCAGGTGTTGTTTTGCTGCCCGACTGAGCAGTCCTCAGTGAATTTTGGTCCTAGATGTTTTGCCCTTTGTTTTGTCCTTGTCTGCTTTTTGGGTATGGAAGGCCCTTTCTCATTTCACTAATTTCCCCTCCTCGACTCCTCGAATCCTCGGTCCTCCGGTAGTGACCCGGAAATGGATTTCAGCGCGCCATGTTGAAGGACATCTCATTTCTCTAAATGCACTTCGAGGACCGAGGATCGAGCATCGAGGATACACTGATGGGTCCTCCGCGCCAGTCCGCGGATCCTCCAGATTTATTTCCGGCAACAGAGATGTTGTGACGCACGGCCGGACTTATCTCAGCCAATGACAGCTCTGCATGCATCCCCTGGATATTATTTTATTAACTGCTTTCATCGCAACGCGATGTTTACAGTGAGAACAGCTGTGAGGTCCGTGCAGAAAGCAGAGCAGTGTGTATAATATATATCACTCAGTATAACAGGCCTACATTATCCTGAGATACATACATCTCTATATTTGTATGCTTTAGTTTAGTAGATATCTACAAACAAAGAGTCGATATTTTTCTAAAACCATTTACTGCTTCACATAATAAAATACACAACGGCTGTATCATGATATTATATGCTTTAGGAGCTGTAGGTGTGTGTTGTACAGTGTGTAGGTGCGTGTGGTACAGTGTGTGTATGTGTGTGTGTAGATGCGGCAGACAGACAGGTCTCAGTTGGTTTGGTGTCCTCTGCTTACTTTTAATACTTGTAAATAAAACTTTTGGCCGTAATTTAATTTCCTCATTGTAGCGACCAGAGGGGGGGGGGGGGGGATATATCCAGTCTCTGATAGGGTTGCGTTATTATGAGAGTGCTCTCATACTTGTTTGATTCTGAAATTGTATATATTTATATAAATATATATATATAAATATATATGTGTGTGTGTATGTCCGCATCTGTAGCCTGTTATTGTCTCATTATACCGCACTGTCAATGAATTAAAAGTAAATATGTAAGTCGTCATGAACACATCTGTCCATCAGACAGAGGGCTGTGCCTCCTGTCATCATTAACGGACGTCTCTTTAAAATGACCGCTCAGAGGAGAGGATTTCTCATTTCTCTAACCGCCTGCTGCTTCCCCTCCTCTCTCCTCGGTTCCCCTCCTCGACTCCTCCGCTCGCATCTCCTGTGGGCGGGACTAAGACACGAGGAGGGGAATTAGAGAAATGAGAAAGGGCCCTGGTAGTTCAGTTTTCGCAGCTTTGTTTCTTAGTTTATTTTCTGGGGGAAATTCTGGGTCCGACGGACCATTGTGTGGCTGGCCAAGACTTCTTCCATCCTTTTGTTCTTTTTGGCCAGGTCTCATGGCGTGATGGCTTGATTTTAATTAAAAAAGTTAAGCCAGAAAGAATGTATTTTGTCTTGTGACCATATCAACCAAATGTATTTCAAACCAACAGCAATCTCTTTAGCTACAGTTATATAGAGTGTTAGCAAGCTAGCCAACTAAGATGGGGACAATGGACATGAGTAATAGAAATACGGGTACAATCAGAAAATAAATACGTTTTTTATTTAATTGATCTTCACATCTATATATCTATAGCTAAGTTTCTTATGCTAAACTTTCGAGACCCAGCCTAGTGTCTTATCACTTGCCTTTTAAATAGGACTGGGTTGGTTACTTATTTTCCAATGTCTTTTAGATAAAGTAATACAACTTAGTCATAATTTGTTCTTGAAGAAAAGTTTGAACTCCATTCTGTAGTTGAAATAATGATGCCAATGCAAATGTTTCAGGAGAATTATTGATCCGAGTCTGCTCGTAGATTGCTGTTGTTTCCCCCTTCACATATTGTTATTTTCATATGTGAGATTCATGTTCATGCATGCGTCGCATATGGGTGAAGGCAGCAAGATGTGTCTTACACCTGGGTGAGGTTTATTAACCTGAGTAATGTACCAGTAAGGCTTTACCAGTGGCGTCTCCCACTTGTGTTACAGTTGCTCCTGTTGTCCAAACATGCATCACAATGCTCAGATGTTTAGTGTACTCGTGTACGGAGATGTGTTGCAGAGATTTGCATTCAGTACGGCACACTACCAGTGTGTGCAGCGGCAGAGAGAGAGGGAGAGAGGGAGCAAAAGAGACAGGCAGGTTATTGTGAAACAGAAGGGGACTTGGTATTTTGATTAAACATTCATGAAGGCACTAACTGTCAGGTGCTAATTAAATAAAAGGTCAGCCACTCAAGTTTGGTTTATTGAAACAAGTTGTTTCCTAAACCACTGTACATGAATCTGCCCTTGTATTAGTATCATGAATAACAACTAAGAATTCATTCTGAAAATTAACTATTGGCCTCCAGTGAATTTTTAGATTGTTTGACTCATACTTCAATAAATAGCATTTGCGTTTGAGAAATGTGCTTTTTTGCATCGAGTGAGATGAGGAGATACAGCTTCTGCCAATTTAATATAAGGCCACACTGGTCAAAGTGTAATGAATTACACCTACAACTTTATCTTGATTAACAATTGTAATCAATCCCACGCCTCTACCCCCTCAAGCCCACTCACAGAAGGAGCCAATCTAGGAGGCTGTGAATATTTTTGAGCACATTCAACACATGCTGCCTGCTATCACGAAACCTGAAGCCCTTAGCTCCAATCACATGAAGGGTCATGAATACAGCACAATGTGACAATCAGCAAACTGACCCAGACTGAACACGAAGCTTTAGCCTCTCGAACTCATGATTTTTCTCTTTGAAAAACTTCTTGAACTTCAGAACTATCTTTTTTATACCCTTTTTTGACAGCATCACATTCTGTAATTCCTTTTTCCAATTCTTAATTGAAGAAAGTGTTAACTAGCACGTAAGCTTGCGAGCTAATAACATCTGCCGGCCAGCCAATGAAATTCTCAGTCCACAGCTTTGTATCAAACTCCTGCTGTCTGAAATAAAGCACCCATTGTTTTCAAGAATCACAAAGAGTACTCTGCAGTGTTCATATCAACACATAGAAAGAAAGCTGCAAAATAACAAAGTAGTCTCACTAGTCTAACTGGGCATCGTTATAACTAAACCAAGGCGCACATTACTTGGAGCAAATATAGAACAAGTGTTTTATGTACATTTGTTAAATATTAAGACCTTTGGGAAGGTTTGTGTGTCCAAGTGAAAAATGATCCAACTAAAAACTTGTGAAAGTGAAAATAGACCCATCTGTTGGAATTTAACGTCGCACTGTATCAGAAACTGACTTGATATCTCTCAATTCATATTTGCAGCTTCGAAGTATTCCATCCAACTGAACTGATGTGACAGGTGGTACGTTTGGGCTCGTAATAAATCAAAAGGCAAACAGCAGAGTAAGCTAATTATTCCTGGGTTTTTAGGGATTGTATGCTGAAGAGCTGCAGACCTAGTACAATCTTTCTGCATGCTCAAATATTTGCTTAGCCATCATGTTTGTTTGGATGTGTGGCCATTGATTTGCTGTGCAAACAAATTCCGTGAGTGAGACCAAAATAGCACGTTCCACTTGACTGGCTGATTCACATTAAAGGAGGGGGCTGAGGAGGAAGAAGAAGTGACAGAAAATAACCCCATATCTCAAAAGCCCCAACAATGGAAATGCAGTTGAGGTAATGCACTGCGCTGATGAGTTGTAGGATGGGTTTCCCCAGTCATGCAGAAAGGAGGAGCTTCCTACTGGCACTGCTGATTAATATGGTAATGTATAGTGCACTCAAAGACATATTAACCCTTTAGGAGGCCCCTGGGAGAAAATAAGATACCACCCTCTAAACACCTACTAGTGCCAATCAATTACTGTATACTCCAGATTGCAATACCTAAAAACCCAGAAACAAACAACTACTCTTATGCTGGAATTCCACCTGGCCTTGCAGGTTGCTGTACATCAATTAGTGCCTGGTAATTTAATTAAACTAATTTATTTTGGAATATGCGCCCATGCAATAACTTCAATTAGTTCATATTGAGAGCCTTAAGGTGAGGAACTAATGTTGGAAACTGCCTCAAGGCCCTTGTTAATTATGTTGATATAATGCTGTACTAGTGCATATTCCCAAACTGAAATTTGGATTTAATTTGATTATGAACTAACTGAGCCACAGTGGATGATCTGGGGTCAGTTTGCCCGTTGACTGTTGGTATTCTTAGTTGCATTCTAATACACCCCATAATAGTTAGACTCTTTTTCATACTATTTTTCAGTCATTCCTAACCCTTGTAATACATACTCTTTATGTATTTGCCCACACAACAATAACTCTAAACAATTGCCATCTAACATCTTCATTGTTTAATTTGGATGCAAATGCAGACTATTTAACCATAAATGTGGACAAATGTGGGGGAATTTGTATCCGAGGCCTGCTGACTGCCGCATCGGCCGCTGTGCATACAAATCATCTTCTGGAAGATGTCTCTGTCCCACAATCCCTCTCTCCCCCTCTCTTTCAGTCTGTGTCTCTTTCTCTCACCCCTTGCTGTCGCATCTATCTTAACATTGCACTCACATTTTTCCGAAGCATCACAGAGAGGGAAAGGTTGAAAATCACGTTAATAGTAGCAGGGACAAAAGGGGGGGAGGGGGGGGGGGGGGGTGTATTTATTCATTTATTTTATAGCTTATTAAGACTGGGTTTCAAGGACTTGCCAACATTGTGTTCCCAGGCATGCTCATACAGGCGATGTGTGCCCTTGGTGGTAACCATGAATGTGGTTCTGTTCTCGAGCATTACATATTGACAAGCTGTTTTGTGAGGGAATCCTATTAATGTATGACACTATACCTTGTGCTTCGCCAATGTATAACAGGCATAAGTTATTATAATCTTGATTTTGTTCTTGTAATCAGTACAAAACATCTATTCAGCTGATATAACACATTTCAAATGGCAGAATGTTTTCACGGAGCGCCAGTTCAGTAATATCTGCCTGCTCATTTCTCGTTAATGGATTAATTCCGTCTAAGCCCCTATGATATGTTCAAAGATAATCATTCACATCCACTGAGCAGTGTTTCTTGACTGTGTGGAAGCTAATACCGGATGCTAATGCTGTATATCAGTGTAGTTAACATTAAAGCTTTGTCTTTAGGGACGTTTATATTACAGCAACCACAGCCAACATTACCTGAGATAAGGAAACATGGTTAGCCTTCAACCGAACCATTTTCTCTGAAATGTTAAATAGAGGCATAGCTACTGTTTGAAAATACAAACATAAAAGCATCAAACCATCTCTGTCTGGCTTGTCCAGGTATATAAGCTGGAAAGCAAAATCTTCATACTTATCTTGCTAGGACTCAATAGCTCTGTAGTACAAGAGCCTGCTAATACTTCAATGTCTTCTAAATGGATTATCAACCGGTGAGAATTACTTTTTGGCTTGTCTAGGTAAGCATTAGCCTTCGTCTTTTAGAATGAAATCATGTATGTAGCCATCAAATAATTAGGATCGATAATTAGCATTACTGGATTGTAATATTGAAGTTAGTCAGCAATAAACATGTAAAGTTCATGGAGCTCGCTAACTAGCAAGATAATAATGTGTGCCGGCCAGCAAATGACATTCTCAGTCCACAGCTTTGTAAAAAACGCCTGCTATCTGAAATTAAGCAACCATTATTTCATTAACTACGATTTTTGAGGGGTAAATCTGCCCCCCTTTTCATTGTGAACTGCATGAGTGAGGGTTGAAAGGTAAAACATTGGTTAGAAAAAACCCTTAAGAGTACTTTGCAGTGTTAAAATCAGCACATAAAGTCATCGTATTTTGAAGTATTCTTTTACTGGGCATAATTATATCTAATCCAAGGTGCACATTACTTGGAGCAAATATAGACAAAAAACCCCCAATGTGCGACTTTCATTGAAAACTGCCGTTACAGCTCACCTTTATGTAGTCCTCAGAGCTAAAAATATGTGAAACTATTTGACTTTCCCCCTCTTCAATGAACAAACACTTGTTTGATGGGAGGGATCAAGTGGGCCCTGTGGGTAGAAACATCTCTTCAGCGTCCCTGTGAGATCTGAATGTTTGGCTTACGGCTGAAGAACTAGGAATGCACAGTTGTGCTGTTCAAAAGTGTTTTTCTGACTTTGACTGTTTAGCTTTTGTCCATGTTAGACTCCGTCTTGGCATGTGTGTCTGGATGTGTCCCCAGAGTCAATTATACGCAACTCACTTGTCTTAAGATGTGATGTGTGAAAATAAATCAAGGCCAGCTAATTGATTTAGTGCCTGTCCCTGGGGTTTCTCGTAGTCCATTAATTAGAGTGCACTTAATGATATTTAAAGTAGTTTCTGGGTCGGAAATTAAATATTATCCTTTATTTATGGTAAGAAAACAACTGATGATGAAGAAGTAGACCTTGCAGTGACATAGTGGGATTATATGCTAAGCTTAACATCAGACAGATGTGTTTCATAACATTATTACTGTGGATAGGAAACTGAGCCAATTCTTGCCACGTACGTCTGTTTTTTTTTTGCAGGGCTCAGGTGGCACAGAGGAGCATTTCAACACGACAATTTCCTCCTTAAACCTGACCTGTGCTTTAAGCGCCTATAAATTATTCTTGGCAATTATTTCACTTCTGGCTAGAATTTTTAATAACTGCCACCTTAGCTTTTTTCTCATCGAATAGATTAGTTAAATGTCATGCAAAATGTTAATTAATTAATTAACAAGAGCTCTGGATGTTATGGATGTGTTATATACAGCTTTGCCGTATCTATTGTCACGTTCAATACAAATGGCAGGCTCTGATTTCTTGCTTGGTAGTCTAAGCAGGGAGGGCATGTGATTGGCAAAGTTGAATTACTTCTTCGAAGCAAGGTTGCCGGAGAATGAGTGACAACAATAAAATGGAATTACGTTCACCAATATGTCTGAGGCAAATCCCTGACACTTGCATACTCTGTACAGTGGTCCTAAAACATGTTTTCACATTTATGAGGTTGATGATTTAAAGAGACCCTATTATGCTTTTCAGGGATTTCCCTTTCTAATAGTGTGCTATAAAGGTTTGTGTGCATGGAAATGGTCTGCAAAAGCTTAAATCCCTAAATTCCCTCCAGAGGGAGTTTCTACATGATAGGCTAAGGGGCGGGACATTTCGGACACATCTATGAGCGGTGACCAATAACAACAGAGCCGGCCAGCTAACCAATCAGAGCAGACTGGGCTCTGGTTTCAGACAGAGGGTAAAAAGAGGTGCTGCAGTAAAGGCATTAGAACATTAAATAATGTAAAAATGTCACAGTAGAGGAACAAAATACAAATATGAAACCAGAAAATGATCATATTAGGGCCCCTTTAAAGATCCAACCAGTCCTGTATATCTTAAGGAAATAAGTAACTACTGTATGCCTTTACAAACTGCCCCTCTTCTGGTTGGTAGCAGGTAGGGAAGAGATTGAAAGAGCAGGGGAACCAGGCCAGATTAGTGTGATGATTGGATAAAACATAAACTAATGTTGTCATGAGGAAACATTACAGTAGCCAACTATCCCTTCTGTTTCAATCAGGATTAGATACTACTTACTTAATTTTGTGTTAGCAGAAATGGAATTTAGGAGTCAGTTATGAGCAGTTGGCTGCCATGCTAGGGTTAGGGTTAATGGGATATTAATTTGCTATCCTTCTAATAACATCGCAATATTGTAGCAAAACGGTTGGCTTACATAAATTGGAAATAGGTTTATTACAAACAAATGTTTGCTCTAACACAACTTTGGGTTCAAGATGAGATGGACCCAGTAGACGCCAGGGAGGGTCTTCAGGTTCTCTAGGTAAGATTCCAGTCCACTTTGGGAAACAACACACACTGGAGCAACGTTAGCTTTGTAGTCGTGTTGTTGAATACCTTTTGAAAATGTACTCCAAAATTCAATCTTCTTTTATATACATTGTTGTCCCTAGACATTAAAAACATTGGCTAGGTTGAAGTAATAAGAAATATACTTATAATAGCTCTAGTCTTTAAGTACACTAATGAGTCTTTTTCTTTTTTGCTAACACTAACTAGCTCGTCACGGGCTAAATCTGACTTTGAGTTCCGAAAATAAAATCCCTTTTAGAACCAGAGAATGGGGCTGGGATGCTCCACCTTTAAACCAATTCTGTGACCCATAATGTAAGTGTGCACTTCTTCAGAAATACAGTTTTACAGTCAGATATAAACACACATTTCTGCTGACTTTTTAAAGTGGGCACATTATTGTCCGGTATCCAACCTACCACACAATCGATAGACCCGAAAGTTCAGAGTGTGCAGAGTTTTAAAAGAAACGAAAACCAAGAGCTTTTCTCAAATCTATACAACAAATACTTTCACAAGAGGGACTCTGACACAGACAAATCTGTCCCACTGCAATACATTCAGAGACACGGTAATAAAACACCACAGGGGAGGTTGTCCTTTTCCTCCCTGACACAGAGTGTTTAATAAGAAACTATGCAATTCTTATGCAGTGTTGTTGTTCAGGGCTTTAAATCCAACAGCGACTGTATTATAATTAGTAAAGCTTGCGTGGGTCTGAACAATATTATTTCATGAGTTCTTTTGTTGCTCTTTATCTCCCTTTAACTTTATCCGATCTATCAGAGCTTAAGAATTAATCAATATATTTATAATGGCCTTCAAGCCCTGTGGCATCTCTTTCGGCAATGCAACCAAATAGGATGCAAAGCTGTGATCCTCAAAGAATTTCCATCACAGGAATAATGCCATCCCAGGGCACCGCTGCAAACGCTTGCCCCGAGCATTAGGCACAGATAATTTAAACACATAAGCAGGTTCTAAGCGCACCTTAATCAATGCCAACGGTGTCTTTTAGTTGGGAGGGAGGGGAAGGCAATAAAGAGATAACACTGGTATAACCTGGGGACTTGCTGCAGAAGAAATATGGAGCGCAGAAGCCCTCTGGGTAATGAGAAACAAAACTCCTGACAAAGACTTCTCCTCCTGGAGTTTTTGCACAACAGCAAAGTCACATAATGAGCGAGATCACACTGCATACATTTGATGAATTCTCACGAGAATGGGAAAAGCTTACCGGAGTGCCATTTGACTCGAGAAAATAAACAGTACAATAAAGGTAACGTTTGCCAAATCAGCGTGTGGCACATGTTAGAAAATGGCCATTCCGGAGTAGAAATGTCAGCGCAAATATTGGCAATCATCTCAAAATCCCATTGTGCTGAAATGTTTTATGATATTGTCACGAAATAAAAGACATAAAAAAGCAAACAAAGCAGACAAGTGAAATTTCATATTGCATCGTGTAATAAAATAGGCCAGCAAGCATAATTCAAAAAACCTATTGAAAAAGTGAAATTCTTCAACGCAGCACTTCCTGCTTGAACCAGGCCTGCACATCAACAGCCAGTTCCCCCATCTCCCATGAAACTGATATATGAAACCATTTCCCCAAAACCAAACATGCCGGAAAACATTATTAGTGCCATTTCCTCTTCCGTATTAGGGGGAGAAGTGCTGAAGGCAGATCGGAGAAAGCCTTTCCCGGTGATGAAGTGCCTTCCTCTTTAGGTCTCTCTCACATCACAAAGGAAATGTGTGAGATTTATCAGTGTTGGCCCTCTCAGGAGCTTTCTCCGTGGCGGAGCAGCTCTCCGAGGATGCTGTTGTGCTGCTCTTTGTCAGGGAGCAGGTGTACTTTCGCCACATAGGGGGATGTGAGGTATATCTTTGATAGCATTGTCAAAAGCACAAAATGAGAGATGGATAACTAGAAAACAGAGGACGTGTGTGTAAAAATAGCATAGAGCCTCTTCTGCGGCAAAAAAAACTAAGAAGAATCAATAGTATTCTTACAACTCTGTCTATGTAAAGCTTACTTTGAAAATGGTCTCCTTTTAAAGGCTTTTGATATGGTTCGTACATATATGTTTATATGTATCCTGACCTTTTATCTTGTGTTGTAATAGCAATGCTGCCCTGCATGTACTAGGCCAGATTGTGCTGTACTTGCTGCAATGATAGCAATTAGGTCATGGCCTTTATCCACTGCAAGTAATTAGCTTAGCAAGTAATTATATAGGATCCTTTTTATTTGCCACATAAGAGCTGTGTCTTAAGGCAGACCTTTAGTTTTAGCTATAAAAGTGTTTTGAACGGTAACCTAGATGTCATAGCAACCACTATTATCTTGAGGAGATGGTGGGTCCATTCCCTAAGGTTGGAAAGTAATAGTCAGCAGATACACCAAGTTTATTATGTGAAACATGGCAGAATGCTAGATATTTTTCTATAGTTTTTTTTTCTTTAACAAGGTTTATTTGCTGTGCGGTTTGTATTAACCTGGGTGATGTCTGATTGTGATTCTCTTTTTGTTACCCATATCATTGTGGTAATTGGCAATCTGGACTGAAAAGAAAGGGCAGGGCCCAGTAGCTTCTTCTTATGTGTGACCAGACACTGTTTGATAGTTAAGGGGGATCAAGGGCATTACATTTGTAAGAAAGAAAATTGTTTATTAATAGTTGCTTACCATTAAAAGTGGTTGTAATTCAAATGTTTTCAGTAAGGACCAGGTTGCAGTGGGAATTTCACTTGCTGGTTTACCTAAACCCCTTTTAGCGGGTTAGTCCAAGTATAGATAAACTCATGCAGTGATTTAGGCCAATTAGGGCCGGGCCAGAGTATGAACATAAAGCCAATTAGGCATTGACTGTGGGAGAACGTTTAGTGATTTTTTGTGTAATAAAACCGCCTCCATTTAGATTTTGTTTTATAAACATACTTTTCTACTAACTTCAAATGCCAGACACCTGTAGTCAAATCCTTCATTCATTTAGAATTGCCACAAGTATGCTTGTTGTAGTTTTTAATTATACAGATATTGACACCATTGGCCTTTCTATACTCCTAGGAAAATTTGTTTGGCATCTTAATCCTCGCTATCAAAAGGTTCAATCGTTCATAGCCCTAATCCTTTCTTTAATAACAATAATCCTGAAAAAAAGTCTGCTATGACATATATAATTCCCCAGGGCTCAGTTTTCGGTCCTCTGTGTTTTTAATTAAAATCTCTATATTACGTTCATTATTCAGTCATATTTTCCAATTATATGCTGATGAAACTGAGCTGTATGTGCCTGTCAAACTGAAAAACTGGACTTAACAGTCTAAGTTCTGATACAACATTTCGATAACAATTCAAAGATTACAAAGATTTTTGGCTTGACATGAACAACAGTCTGATCAAATAATAGGAAATCTAAACAACTGTGTGACTGCTTAAAGCGTATGGCAAAGAATATGAGTGTTACATTTGATAAGACCCTTCCAATTTGTCACGAGATAAAATCAATTACCAAAACTGCTTTTTGCCGCCTACACAACAAACCTAAATGGTATAATACAGTGCTAAATCAACAGCTTCAGGACTTTTTCCTATTGTAGCCCTTTCCTCTGAAATGACATCTATGCTTACATGAGACAGTCTGTTAAGACCTTTTTTATCCACATTTTAAAAATATGTTTTCCCTGTCCTAAACGTAGGGTCAGAAGGAGAGAAAGTGCTAGAGCTGACAGTGTGAGCTGGCTTACAGGTGTGGTTTCCTGCTTGCTGCGAGACAGCGAGACATCGCAAATGGACGCGGGAAGGGGAGGGGGGTGCTGAGGGGGCTGCAGCAGCCCCATCTGCGAGGCTCCACTAGCGCACCTCCCCCCCCCCCCCCATCATAAATTCAAGTACCCCTCAAAAGGTCCGGTTTATTTCATTTTAAGGATGCGCACCAAGCAACATCTTCAGGTGCTCCTTTGAGAACCAGGGCAAACAAGTTATGTCACCCCTGGTTATAATGGATTTTCAGCTCATGTTCTTGAAAGCACATTAAACATTTGCACAGGCTATATATTCAACTTTACAAATGTACTTTGTGTAAGGTGTTGTTAGCATTAATTAAAATGTACTGGACTGAATCATCAACACATCTCTAGGGCAGATATACCTTGTGGTGCTCATTAATAACGGCCGTGCCTAATGTGAATTTTGTTGACAACCTCGAGCAAACAATCACAAAATCCAACAGCTGAGCGACCGCGCACGTCTCAAGAGTGACTTAACAAAGCTCCATAATGCAGGCGAGTGAAGCCAGATGAAGCCATCCCTCAACGAGAGCTCGTCCCAGGATTACATCCCCTCTTGCTGGGAAGCATTTAATTTTTTCTTTCGGCATAGTGACACTTCAATCATTTTCCCTGTAATTACATATTATTAATGTTATGTAATTTGGCAAGACAGAACCTTGGATGCTGTGACACAGTTATCGACATTAGCCGGTGATGCTTCTTTCCTATGGCTTCAATGAGAAGGCTGGGCCCTAATTATGGTCCGATTATGGTTTTTATCTCGGAGTCTGAGTGGTACCGCTGACAGCACATGTCCATGTGCTGTCAGCGGTACCACTCAGACTCCGAGATAAAAACCATAATTCCATACTACATACAATACATATACATACAATTCCATATACATACAATTCCATACTCTGTTTCCAAATCTAGGAAGCTCAACATTTTTATCATGTTAGAAGAATTAGAGCTTTAAAGACACACATTATGCTTTTTAGGGTTTTCCCTCTTATAAAGGTTTTTGTGCATGTCAATGGTCTGCAAAATTCAAAAATCTAAATTGAAAGGCTTTATTGTCCTATGCATAAGCTACAGTGTAGAAATGGCAATGAAATTATTCTGACCTGAGCTCCTCCAACAATGCAACATATATAATAAAATACAAAAATAAAAAATAGTGCAAGAAGTCTATATATATGTAAATAGCAAAGGCAAAATTCCCAAATTTCCCCTGCCTGACACGTTTCCATTGGACTCCTTTGTTTTCTTTTGTGACATCACTATGTAACGCTTGCACTCCTATTCGTTAGTTCTCCAACACACTGTACATTATTTGCTGAGGATATTGACTTCTCTAAGTGGTTGAACATTCACAACAGAGCAGGCCAGCTAACCAATCAGAGCAGACTGGGCTCTGATTTCAGACACACTGATAAAAGTAAAACGTTGGATCAACTAAAAAAAATTAGAGTAATCGATCACACGAAATATTTTACATTGACTCAATTAAAGTCCATTTCTTCAGATCAATCTGTATATTTTAACTCCAGGCAAACTATTATCCGACGGTGAATTAAACCAATCTTTTTACGTTGTCCTAAATGAAAAAAGTGTGTTGTTGTTACTGACTGAATGTAAAAAAAACATCCAGTTGAACCTGAAATAATTAAACTAAATTCAAAACCATTTCTTAACTAAATCAAACCAATTATTTTACATCGTCTCAAATATAAAATGTAAGTTGTCAGTATCTGAAATGTATAGCAATTCTAATTTAAAAATGTTATGATTATATTGCATTTAATGACAAATAACAAATTATTTTAGAGCACATTTATTTGAATGAAAAACAAGTTGTTCACACAACCAGCTCTGGCCTCTGAGGCAGCCATTACCTGATCTCAAGCAGACATGTTAATAAGTACCAGTTAAAATGCAGTAATGTGCCGCTTCCAAACATCAAACTCTTCGAAAAAGGACTTGTCCTTATAATCAACTGCACTTTTTTAAAGCAACACTGACAACTTGTGCCTGTGAGACATGTAATCTCTGAAAATGAGCAGACATGCATAACTTCTACAGTGAAAATCGGTCATACTGTAAGTGCAACTTCTGAACACTCACAAAACTTTTTTGCACATTTTTTACAATGCATAATTATTATAAAACCTTGGTTTTAGAAACATTACCATGTAAGAACAATGGTAACTGCAAGTGAGTGAGTGCAACAAAGTGTCTACTCTGGGATGAACAGCTGGGTTCTCAGTCTATTCACTTTTGGGCTCATCTTTTTTCCCTCAAGCTCCATCAGGACTTTTTGCACAACTTCAAAAGTGGATTGCAGTTCTTTAGGATATCTTAAGTTCAGTGCGTATATGAGCCCGAAGAGCATGGCAAAAGCTGTCGCAACCGAGGGCAAGCCGTTGAGGACCTCTGTTCCGTCGATGAGAACCTTGACGTCTTTGGGTCGATGAAACTGATCCTCTTTCCCAATGACAAAGATTGCCATTGTTGCCTGCTCCAGTTCTCCAGCCTCAGCTTCCTGCATATCATGCAAACAAAAGGGAAATGGATGAGGACCACAGAGTGTAGTTCAACAGGCCTGAGGCGCAAAAGTTTCCCCAAGTTTGCAGCTACCTTTTAAAAATACAAGATTATACTGGATAGATGAAAAAAGGAAAGTTCTCAGTTTAGTCGGATGGTGGCCCAAGAGGAAAAAAATTACTAGCTTTCTAACCAAGCAGTTATTTGCATGCAGTACAAATATGTTATTTTTCTTTTATGAACAAACATCTTGTGAGTGAGTGGGAGGTCTTACCTGGAATTCTTTGATGAGATGGTCAACAGGTTCACCCAGGTAGATCATTAGAGATTTGAGGATGCATTCTCTTCTGATGGTGATGTCCACAGTCTGAGTAAGAACAGTTATATATATATTATAAATCAAATGCAAAAAAAAGGACTATTCAGCCACTGATCCCACAGATAAAAAACTCATTCATAGATACCTCATCTAAAACCTGCAAGATCCCGGTGGTCTTCTGTTTCACAACTCCTCCCCTGCTCCTGATGACCTGCAGCAGTTTGTCTTCAATGGAAATGTTGTTATGCGCATGAACTCAGCATTTACCTAGAAAATATAAGCAGCATAGAAACAAAAAAACTGAGAATTTATAATCCACATATTTTTTATAAAGAGCCAACGGTTTGATTAAAAGTGCTCCAAGTCAGCTTGTATGAATGTAACATTTAAATTAATTAATCCACATATTTATTGAAAACCACCACCAAATGAAGACACAAAGAGTTATAGATGTAAAGCTTATATTGTGATATATATTAAAAATAAAACATCAACATATTTGCCTAGGCTGTCTATAGTTGTTAGTTAGTTGGGCCCTCATTTCTTCTCCACTACAGGCTTACTTACAATCAAGGGTTTCATCAAAAATAATGACCTCTTCCATGTGAAAAAGTGCAGGCCACCGCTCCAAGAGGCCTTCAATGCTTGGCCTCTGATGCACTATTGTCTTCGGTATCCAAACGTCTTCGCCATCTTTTCTTTTATTGATTGCCGGTTGTTTCTTTTCTGTTGTTCTGCCAAAACGGAAATTCTCTCTTGCTCCATGCTTTCTGGAGTCTCACCAATCGGCAAGGATGGAAAATGGTTGGCCTCAGCTCGCCTGGCTCTCTTTAAATTCTTCGCAGGGTAGGACTCTTCTTGAGACTTGGTTCTCAGCGAGCTCTGCAGATGTTCCGTGTGTTCTGAGTAGTGTCCGGTAGTTGGCAATTTTTACCTTCATCCTTTGTTTCCATCCATAGCTCTCATTGAAAGACCCTGGTTCCTTTAGGCAGGGATGCTTGCTTGTCAATGCCTCAGCAACATCGCTAAAGTCAGCATCTGTAGGGTATGCTTTGTATGTGTAGACTTTATCAGCCAGTTTCTCGAGTATGTCTGAAAGCATTTTTGAGCTTAGTGTCAGTCTAGATTGGTTCTTTGTGTACTCTGCATTTCCTCTCTGTAATTGACATTCTGTGTCATAGGAGAAGACCGGGATTGGAAACACTTTAGGCCACTGCTGTGTTCTTAATGATTCCGAGGAAGAGCTGCTAAGTAGTACTGTGTCATCTGTATTCACAGATCCAGAGGAGGAGTCTTCACTGTACAGTCCACTTGTAGGGGTACTATTTAATGGTATCTCAACTGGGTACAAGACCACAGTTGTAGAATCGGGGTCTAATTAGACAACTTTGATCACTGTTAAATCTTTAATCGCATGTGTAGATGTAAGATTAACAAATGTGTTCCCAAAATCAGTGTCTTTGTACTGTAGCCTTATGTAACCTTCTAATCCACATGAATTATTGACCTCCTCAATGAGCTCTTCCATTGAGTTGGGAATCCCATTTCGAAGCTCCAGTCTTACACTGTTGTCGTCGTTCAAGATGATCAGCAATCGAACAGGTGGTCCAATATCAGCCATGGCGCTCTAAGAGAAAGAGAGAAATCGAGAGTATGAAGAGGGAATTAATGAAATGCAGGTGTACACTCAATACATTTTTTCTTTTCAAATTGCATTGTGTTATACTTTACAAAGTATTACATACAAAGTTCATATATATATACTCATTCTGACCTTATACATGAATGTATCTTTTAGTCCAATTTGAAGGGTGGCCTGATATAGCGAATACCCTCATGACATTTTTTTTTTTTTTTAAACTTACCACAAGCAATGACCATTCACAGGAACATCCACATGGGTAGAACAGTAATAGACGGCTGCTTCCCTGAAGTTTAAAGAGAAAACCTTTCATTAGTCTTTAATTAGCCATCAAAGTGTCTAAGCTACAAGAAGATTATTGACATATTCAAAATATATCAAACATTAAACTTAAATTCGTTACTCAAAGCCTATACTTTATTTTAGGACAGTGGTCAACATTTTGGTGATGTAAAAATATATAACACAATGTTGTAAACTAACATTACATTTACAATATCTTTATCAATTGAACTCGAAAATTCAAATATAAGTCGCTTGTCAATATGAAAGAAGCCCACTTACTCTGTCCTTAAATTGACGTTTAACACCAGAATTTCTACTCTGGTAATAAATACAAATTCATAGTCTTATCTATTTATTTACAATAGAAAACACGCAGCCCGGCTGTTCATACTGTTTACAGGCCACCAAGCCTCAGCTAAGAAAAGTTAAAGTTGATACTTAATGTTTGTCTGAGTATATCTGCCTTTGAAACTGGCCATGACTCATGCCTAACGCTAACGCTAACGCTAACATGCTTTATTCAGACATTGACTTTAGCCTTTAGTTGAATTGGAGTCATGGGTGGCTAGTGTTTTTACAGTTTGCTAGCTCAGTTAAGAACATTTAACGTTACAGTTAATGTTGTGTTGAGAAGTATATGCTCTGCTGAGTGTTCTTCACTGGATAATGCGTGGTCTGAATAAAGCATGCTAAACGTTAGCGCATGCTAAACGTTAGCGCATGCTAAACGTTAGCGCAAGCTTTTACGGCCTACTCAGTCAGAGTCACCGCCAGACACACGTAGGCTAACGTTTCCCATAAATAACGTTACTTTTTCTTAACTGAGCTACCGGACTGTAGTAACGTTAGCCACCCATAACTCCAAGCGGGCTAAAGCTAATGTCTGAATAAAGCATGCTAGTGTTAGCTTATAAGGGCTATCAACAGCCGGTCAGAGTCACGGCCAGAGTCAACGGAAGATATACTCAGACAAACGTTAACGTTTCGGTATGTGAAATTATATTATATATATATTAATATTATTTTATCCTTACCAGTATCGCATGTGCTCGTTTTCCAAGTGTCAAAGGCTGGATAGAGGAGGATGAAGTCTCCTGGTTACCTCCACCGAACTGCGAAAGACATAGAGATGGGTGAGTCCTGATTCATCCGGATCATTAATCCGGATCCTAGTAATGAGCTGGTCGTGACGAGTCTCCCCTCTCGATTAACCCGAGTCCTTTGAGTCCTACACCTGGTGACGTACAAATTAAAACTATAAATTGCGTCACTCGCTACCCTCCTTATAACATGTGAAATCACATTACAACGTACCCCAGTCCATCTGCCTAGCCTTTAGCAAGTAGGATAGCTGCCAGAAGTTATTGTTTGGCTCAGGGGAGTGGACGCGGATCAGTGAAACTTCCTGCAGACTCGTGGGGACTCAGAGCTGTAACCGTAGCAGATCCAGAGATCCAGAGATCCAGGCAGACTCATCATGGACGAGTCAACAGCAGACTCAGATTCGCAAATCCTGACTCACTGAATCATAGGAACTTCCTTCACTTCCTGCAGACTCGTGAGTCGTGGGGACTCAGAGCCGTAACCGTATAGCAGATCCAGAGATCCAGACTCGTCATGCACGAGCATAGCCGCGGGAACTGGGAAGTCATTTTACTTAGGGGGTGCGGACAAAAGTGGGGAGAGATTTCAACAACAGTAACATGAAGTTTTTCAAATGTACACCACTCGCAGCCCCGCCTCCAGCACCCCTACTTCCCGCGGCTATTGTGCACGAGTCAACAGCAGACTCAGAGATTCGCAAATCCTGACTCACTGTGCAAAACATAGCAGACTCGTGCGGACTCAGAGCCGTAACCGTATTGCAGCAGATCCAGAGATCCAGCAGACTCGTCGTCATGCATTAGTCAACAGCAGACTCAGATTCGCCAAATCGCAAAATAACCCTTTTTTTTTGTGATCAGCATTTTTTATTAAAGCAAAAGACACTGTGTAGCGGAGGTTAATGTAACGTTAGTTTAATATGCTCGTGAAATGCAAGAACTTTTCGGTTTCACCGGTAGGATTCCTACGCTCTTGGTGATGCTGACTCATATGACTCAAAGGACTCGTATGATCCGGATCTCTTCAATGACTGACTCAGAAGACTCCGAGTCTGTAAAAGGATCCGGATTTGCCATCTCTAGAAAGACAGCGAGTGTACTGCCAGAACATTCTGTGTGTGGTGTCATCAATGCGCATGCGCAAATGAAGCTTGATCTAATAAAACTACATTGAACAAATGAATGGTTTCAGTTTCAATGTCCTTCTGTCAGTTTATATGCTATCAATATAAAACAATAGGTTCAACCATAAATATAAATCAGGAATATTAGTTTAAATAATCAAACTAATAATTTAAAATTATTTGAGTGAGAATAAACACATCAAACGAACAACCACTATGTTTTACTTTTATCAGTGCAGAGGGTGAAAAGAAAATCAGAAATGATGGTCCTTATTCAATGAAAGATGACATTCTGAGACCTCATTTCTACCAGTAATGGCTTGGTGGCTCTGACGTGTAAGCTCTCTATTGTAAGGTAATTGAGGTATTCTTACATCGTGAAATTGGGTAACTTTTATACTGGAAGGAAATAGTTAAGACAGCAGGCGTTTCTTTTACAGAGATTGCCATCAAAAGCAAAAATAGTGGTTTCAAGAGATGATCGATACTCAGGATCAGAAGTGGTATGACCCTAAAAATTATTTCAAAAAGCCAATGGTTTCTATATGACCTCGATGTATTTTTAAGAATTAAGTTACATTTTGGTGCCATTAATGGAAAAAAGTGAAAGACATGCAATATTTTATATTGTTGCGAGCAGTGACTGTACGTTTCAAAACCATTAGAGGATTCTCAACCATGACACACACACAGAATATCTTTCGATTGAAAGAGATATTTGCTTTAGAAAAGGAAAAATCTCCTTTTTGTTTTTTATACAATAATTGCCCAATGTCTTACCAAATGTGGCGATGGTGAAATGTTCTGATCAAATGAAGGGTGAAGAGCTAAGGTACTAGAACATTATATGTTTACACACTAAGTAAAAATCATTAATTGTTTTTTTAAAGAAAATGCTGGATGTTATGCCAATAACGCTCCCTCCGATCAGTTATTCTTTGCAGGTGATGTGGGACAGCTGTAAAGCAAAGTGGTGCTCTAATGCATTGTTATCTCGATCAAACCGACATGTTTAGTGAAATGACAGACACCTTACTAACGCTAGGCAACTGTGTAATCAGCTGTCTGTCACTTGTGTGTGACTGTGATATTATAGGCTACAGATAACTGTCTCTTAAATGATCAACAGCAGCTACATTTAGGCCATCAAAACAGACAAGCAAACATCAATGTTCCTCTCCCCTAAATCACTGTGTACATCAGCAGTGCACCAAGAATTTCAAAAATATTAGAATAAATAAGTAAAAAGGCCATTTCTATTGCCAAAAATGTATTCAATGTGTGATCGCCCCCTTATTGGATAGATGGGTGATCAGACCGACCTTGGGCTTACCTGGCTTACGTCAAGGGTCCAAACATTGGAAGGCCCTCCTAACTTTCATTTACAAAACTGTGGTTGGTGTCTCCCTCCAAGAGACACCAACCAGGAAGATATGTAAAATAAGCACAACACATAAAACCATTTCAAAGAGACCTAAAAAGGCTACAAAGACACTCAAAACAGCTACAAGAGAATAGACAAAACGTTAACAAAGGGCACCCAAAAAACCTTCAGAAACACTAAAGAAGTTCAAAGATACTCAAAACAACTTCACAGAGTAGCAGAAAGACTATACAAGAGTGAAAACAGGCAAAACTGCTACAAAGAGACACATGACCACAAAGCAGTGGCGAGCCGTCAGGGCCCTCTAGGCCCTCTCTGAGGGCCTAATATATTCTAAAAAATCATATTTGAAAACATTAAAAAAAATAAAAAAATATTAAAAATATTTTTTTTGTTATATTTTTTTTGTTATATTTTTCATTAGTTTTACCAAAATAACTTGATTTAATTGTATTTAAAATAACATTTCCAAAGAAATAAATCCTTCGAATCTGCCTGTTCAGTTTCTGTTGGAATGTGAAGGGTTAAATGCCGTCTCTGCGAGTTACTGTGAAGACGGGAGGGCTTGTTGGTCCCTCTGTAAATTCACAGAGGGCCCGCTATAGTAACTGAACGAGAGAGTAATGTCAAATGACAGTACAATTGACCGATCATATCTTCCCTCTAAATGGGTGGGCTTTATTTTCGCGGACTTTATGACAAGTTCCGCCCGCTGTGAAGCTTATGCATGTGTATAAAGTGGTGCAGTGATGCGTCCTAAAACCCGGAAGTAAGCTGCGCATGGGTTCCCTCGACAAAGAAAGCAATGGGATTTCTCCATAGGATTTTGGAAAATAGCTCGAAATAAGGTCTGTGGAAAACGAACCTGTTAGATAAATGCACGTTTTGTTCAGCCGGATAATATCCACATGTCTACCCTACTTTTATAATTTTCGAATCATAATTCTAATCGATAGATTTCTGATCGATAGATTTATGATTAGCATAAGTTCGTTCATGATGGCTCATGTCAGTGATAGTGATGACATCGTTGTGAAATTCTTAACCGAGTCATTTTCAAGATTGAGTTACAATGATAAACTGGAGTGGCTCGCCACGCCACTGCCACAAAGTGGCAAAAACAACTATGAAGAGGCACGTCGGAACTACTAGGATGCACATTAGAACTACATAGAGACACACAATCACCATAAAGAGACATAAAACAACAGCAGAAAGAGCTAAACAACTCTAAAGTCTGAATGTCTTGCTCTTAAGAGGTGGTTGGACCATTTCAATGTCTGTGCCCAGAGACCCTTCGTCTGATTATGCACCCATTTTTGGTCATACTTGTGTTCTGTCTTATCTCTTTTGAGACATTACTACAATAAACACAAACTTAATCCCTGAAGTTTCCAGGTAACACAAGGTTTCCCATAAAAAAAAAAGTCTCAATCATGAATGGTTCTATTAATATACAGGTTATTACTCACATTTTGCTCACGCTTACTTTTGATTTCTCATCTTAAGGTCTTTATCATCTGTTCAGATAAATGTTAAATGTCCTTATCAATACAAATAATGGCTGAAAAATAAAAAATAAGAACCTAGTTGTAATAAACCTAAATTATCCATAAAATGCAGTGACCTTGCTGAATACCTTAACTTTGGCTCTGTCATGCTTCGGCATTGAGATGACCCATTGGCAATCCTTTTAAAATCCACATTTACACAGCAATTTTAGCCACATTAATATGAAGCCAAGTTTATATAAGTGTTGCCTTCAAAATTGAACTATTTATAAGTAACTGAAAATAAAGTATCAGCATTTTATGTAATATGATCATGTCAGCTTATGTAATATGATGTTCTTGTTGCTGTGGCTCTCTGGCTGTAACACTTGTTTACTGAAGACCTGGAAGCTAGATTGAAAAGCAAATGTTCCTTCCATCCAAGGATCACTCAGTTCTTGAGGTTGCACTTCCACAAAAATAAGTATGCTTATTGCTGCCAAAACATGTCTTTGAGCAGCTATTGCAAAAGAATAGTATATCAGAATAAGACATTAAGCGTTATACAATGGACTGGAATAAAAAACAGTCACTGGGATACATATGTCAAAGGTTATCCATATATTTTTAAAGCAGCTATAAACTGTCATTTCCAGGCCCTTGTGGGTGGGAAACAACACATAATCTAAACCTTGAAAGCATCTAAACATGCAGTCCTGCAGCTCCAGGGTGGCATGAAATCAGCGACTCTGTGTAAATGGACTGTGGGGTTTACAGGTGACTGGATAATGCTTCCATTTTGAGAGAGAAATGCAAAGAAACACACAGACAAGTGTTTCTGTTTTGAGACGGTTTTTTCATGTCCGTGTCCTTAAAGTTCATATAATTTACTGAGTAGAAAACCTAGCTTCAGTCCATGGAAGCATGGATATGGGTTAATGTAACCATACTACAGTGTGTTTATGTTGAGTTGCTCAAAAATAGCAAGCTAAAGTGTCAAACATGTTTGGAAACCTTTGCTTCTAAGGTAATTTAGCTTGTCTTGTGTTATATATAATATCAGAGTAGCACATGATAACAAAGGCCTAACTGTAACTGTGTACGTAACCGGATGTATGATTACATAGAAGAAGCTCATGAGACACTGTGTTGAACATACGATAGCTATGTTCCAACAATTAAACATGATGACACAGCCCCTAGGGAGATAGGCATATGACTGTCATGTTTATTGCTTACGCGGGCCTTAGCTAATCTGAACTAAGCATAGAATACTACTTTGAACCGGTATACATGTATCTTGTGACTGTAAAACACCCTGTCTTGTATATAAAGCATCTGAAGGACACTGTTCAGGGACTAGTTGTACCATATGCTCTGTATGTGAAGACTACTTCCATTCTTGCAAGGATAATAAATACATGTATCCTGATATTGAAGCTCAAGCCGGTGACGAGTGATATTTTTCTAACATCTTGTAACTTTTGCATTTTACAATACAATGTTACTTGCTGCTAACATTAAGACAGATTTATTTTATTTTTTGTGGCAGTAAATACAACAAGCGCAACCATCTGAGCTTCACTAGATATTTGATCGTACGGTTAACAGCAAGGCTATTTCTTTTTCCCAGCCACTTCTCACACACATTGTCTTTTAGAAAAGACCCTTGCCGAGCTACAACACAGTTGCCCATACAGCTACTGTCTCAAAAGAAGCATAGATGTGCTTCTAGTGAGTGTCAAAGCACTGCTGGCCTCCACTAAAGACATGCTGAGCCTGACAGCTACTCATGGTTAGCTTTGACTACCCACGCTGTCACCACATCCTAACAATCCCTTCATTGTCATATATTGTGTATCTCCTCTGCTGACTTTTAGCCATCTAAGCACTGTAGGTGGTTGGATGGCAGTGTTGGTCTCTTGGTCTACCACTTTGGTCCAGACAGGAATACCTTTACTACTACTGTAGGGATTCCGATGACATTTTGCACATTGATGATCCCTAGAAGATGAATCCTACCAACTTTGTCTCTATATAGCAACACTAGAAGGTCAAAGGTAAATATAATAATATCCATTAGAGGAATTAGTTGTTTTACTTGCTGAAGCCCTCAGTTTACTGTTGCCGCCATGCGGTTTGAAAAAGGTGGGCATGCAAATTCCCAATACCCTCTTTGTTGTCATATACTGTGTATCTCTACTGAATTGTATCCATGCAAGCATAAATGATGATTGGAATGAAGTGTGTTTCCATTCACCACTTTGGTCCAGAATGGAATTACTGTACCACTACTGGAGGCATTTCAATGACATTGTACATTGATGATCCCCAGAGGATGAATCCTGAATTAATGAATTTGCTCAAATTTTTGTGCATTTGTGGTTTCTGTATATGCTAATGCCCTGATTTTTTTTCTGCTAGCGAAAATGATGCCATTTAAAAACATAAACGGCCGTCAGCGAATCGACCGGCCGTTCTGTGATTCTCCAGATTCTACAGATGGTAGTCTGCGGAGGGTGGAAAATACATACCGGAAGTAAACAAAGACGTGCAACGGGAAGGTGTTCCCACACGAAACATAAAATAAAATATTAAATGAAACAATCTCATCTCTTAAAATTCACAACTTATTATGAATTAAACATTCACAAACTTATAATTATGTATTCACATGTTTAACTCTGTTACATGTGCACGCAACGAACAGAAGAGCGTAGGGCAGAATTAGGAGGGAATTCCGTCTCGTAGCGTGTGCACCGTTTTGAAATGCTCTAAATTACCCTTCTTCGGTAAAGCCACGCTCGCATTGCATATGAGACAGATGGACTTTGAATTGGAATAAACAAAAAAATAATCATCCTCCCACTCGGAGTGAAAATTATATATTTTGGGCTTTTTTGCTTCTGCCATAATTGTGTGTGTACGGACTGTCACTCCTGTTGACACCATGGATGGTTGACACGGACAACGTCAGCTAACTAGTGCCCACTGCCCACCAGCCACGCCCCGACACATGGGGTCACGCCAATCACAAAGCTTTGATGCGTTCAAGTGCATTATTCTGGCACAGGAAGATGATGTTATAGGACATTAACGATAAAACTGAATATTGTTGTTCTATTTTTAGACACATCTCGCGATCGATTGGGAATCTGGTTGGGCACCCCTGGTTTAGAGAAATATAAACGAGTTGTATTTTGTGTTCTTACCCCTAAAGCAGAATCATATTTTGGCAAAATTATAATCTGCTGCTTGTCTGTCTGCAGTGGATCAGAAGCTTCAGTGAACGTCATAATGTCTTCAATATTTAGTTTGAATTGCAGTTGGTTGCATTTTGCTTGCGAAACCATTTCATACAATTGGAAAAAGTTCCTTTAAAACAATGGTTGGAATGGTCTATCGTTTGTCATTTTATGCTAATAGTAACTGTGAATTCAAATGTAATTGTCCTTTCCCCTTTCAGCACTCCTGCCTACAGGCTTCTAAACTTAGTTCCTTTGTGCTGGTGTCTGTCAATCACTGCTGAAGGGTGGGCACTTTCCCTTTAGGATTTCAAAGCTCTTCTTGGTAAGCTTCAAATTAAGACTTTTGCTAAATTTGTTAGAATATGCTCTATTCAAACCTCCAATTGCAACCAAAGCAGTGTCATAAAGAGCTTAAAAATAGCTACAAAATTGATATCCGTGATGTTTTTTTTACTATAAGTGCTGTAGAAACCTAATACTTAAGCAAGGGCACGTTTGTGAACTACAAAACACATCAACTGCCGGAAATTGATACTAGCTTTAGATTGCTATTGAATTTCTCTTCTTTTTAAATGGTTGGTAAAAACAGGATAGTCCATCATTGAGGAGCTTCATGTGCGGCCTTTGATATTTGCTCTTTGATATTGACCACACAATCAATAGAGCTTTCCTATAGCAGAGCTAGTAATATTACTCAATTTTCACAGTTAAGTAATATTAGTCCCGTAAGAGCCTATCTATTGAACCGACCACACACAGACCTTTTATTTTCCGTAGAACTCCTTGGGATTCAGTTCGGGAACTACAACATTGTCCAGTTAAAATGGCAGCAGCAAGACTCACATTCAGTACATTAGTTTCTTATTATCTCTCAGTGTCTGTTGTTTGCCAAAAGTAATTAAGGTTGGACGGAAATCAAAGCAGGGAAATGTTAATCATGGAGAGACAATCAACTGTAGTCGACTGAGATAAAGTGATTAAAAATCTGTTTGAATGAGAACCAAATGTAATAAAATATGCCCGATTGTACGCCCAATTTAAATTAAGTGTGGCCATTGAAAATGTTTTGGCTGACTCAAGTCTAAACTAAACTAGAATGTATTTGTTGTCACTGTTTTAACGTAATTTTGTGTGTCATCATTATTCATTTTAAAGATACCCTCTTAGGTCTTTGAACACTATATTTGTATTTTGTGCCTATACTGAGACATGTTTCCATGTTTTAATGTTAAAAAGGTATTTATTTTTCTCATACTGCCTGTGCTGCAGCACCTCTTTTCACCCTTTGTCTGAAACCATAGCCCAGTCTGCTCTGATTGGTTAGCTGGCCAGCTGTGTTGTCATTGGTCAACCGCTTATTGATTTCCCACCCCTTAGAGTATCATGTACACTACAGTGTGTCGGAGCGCTAGCCAATAGAAGCATGAGTGTAACACAGTGGCCCTTTCTCATTTCTCTAATTCCCCTCCTCGATTCCTATCCTCGTGTCTTAGTCCCACCCACAGGAGATGCGAGCGGAGGAATCGAGGAGGGGAACCGAGGAGAGAGGAGGGGAAGCAGCAGACTGTTAGAGAAATGAAAAATCCTCTCCTCTGAGCGGTCATTTTAAAGAGACGTCCGTTAATGATGATAGGAGGCACAGAACTCTGTCTGATGGACAGAACTGTGTTCATGATGACTTATATATTTACTTTTAATTAATTGACAGTGCGGTATAATGAGACAATAACAGGCTACAGATGCGGACATATATACACACACACACACACACATATATATTTATATAAATATATACAATTTCAGATTCAAATAAGTATGAGTATGGGATTTTAGCCTTTGCAGATCATTGACATGCATACAAACCTATATAACATATACAGCATAGGGAAAACCCCAAAAAGCACAATAGGTCCCTTTAACCCTTGTGTTGTGTTCGAAAGCTGTTATCGCGGGTCAATGTTGACCCATGATTTATCTCAGTCCAAAACAATCAAAAATAAGGACTATCATCCAATATTGTTTTAACTACATCATAACTAACTTATAATGCATTCATAACCGTACAATCCTGTTGTAATTTAATGGCCCCAAAACACATTACACCACATATTGTGCATGTGTGTGTTCAAGTTCAAGTGTTAGTGTACATATTCTTTGTGAAAGGTCGAGTTCCCGTGAGGGGAGGGGGGCCAGAGGGATGGGAGACCAGGTGCATGTTGCGAAAAAATTATTGTTACAGTGGATGAAGGGGGTGGGGGTGGGGTGTCTAAAGTCAACCAAAACAATTCTGCTGGGTCTCCCCAGACCCGAACACCAAATTATCCACTTTTTTTTTAGAGACCTTCAGACTTGACTAAAATTGTTAAAGTCAGTTTTGTAGTGTTTATATAGCTTTGTGGAGGATATCATGAAGCCTTGTTCCGATAAAAAAAACTAGAGCGTAGTTATTATATAATTTGAACTTCAAACGGGTCACGGGAGACCCGAACACAACATAAGGGTTAAGTTTCTATTGCATGCCTCCTTCGAGCAACATGTGCAACAGTTGTGCTTGGAATTGTTTATGAACCCAGATGGAGTATACTGTAGTCTTCTGTACTCTGTATCGATGTTCTGTTGTGGATTTTAAGAATATTTTTCAAAGCGAAGATAATGTCTGCTTATTACCAACAAGCCAGAAGAACTGGAAAAAATTACCAACCAAAAAACACAAGGTTATATGAAGTATAGGCCCATCTAAGAAAAGGTCACTGTTCACATGAATAATCTCAGAAATTCCGCATTTTGTAAATTAATAAAGTCAACATAAGAACATGTTAGATTGAAGAAAGGAATATAATTGCATTTGTTGTAAACAGTATGTGACCTGCTCTATCGAAGCTTTGGGGTTTTGGTTGTTTTAAACAAAGTCTTAGATTTCAGAGAATGGAACTTTTATCCCCATATCCAGGCGATACCATTTTTTTTTAGGCTTGTATAGACAAAGAGACAACTTCAGCGATCACCGTCTTTCAGAGATACATTATGTTTATGGACAGATACTGTACCAATAATTATTTTCAGTTTATTTGTCTTTCTCTGTTTCTATAGTAAAAACGTTTCCTCGTGTTATTCCTTCTCTTTTCACTTTCTATTCACTTTCTTCCTAAGGTCACTTTAAGGGTTTTTGCACGTACACAGATCATCTTCATTGCAAAACACTGTATCCCTGCAGGTTGGATTGAGTGAATTTATTTTGTTTGCTTATATCTAAAAACATCAAAGCAACCTAACAGCAGTGCTTCTAAGAGAATCTCTGAACTAAATATTTACCTTCCTTTTATTTACGCCCTGCTCCATCTGTTACGTGTATGCTAAAATATCTGAGAAAGTGTTAGGCATGGATTTCAAAGACTGAGTGAGTGAGGTTTCTTTTAGGAAAATAATGCTTTATACATTCTGAAGACACTCCTTTAAACTACAAGTATTTTTTCTTTGTTTTAGCATATCTTTTTGTTTGCAGTTCTCTTTGTTTCTTTCTCAATGATCAGACTTTTGCTCTCGCTGCAGCTCTTCTCGTTTGCGCTCCCTCATTTTTTGTTTCCGATTTTGACACAAACGTCCCAGGTGGGCGGGACTTTCAGGGGTGCGTCCCCATTGGCTACTCAGTTTTTGAGTGACAGCCCACTACACCACAGATCGTACAGTGCAACTCATGCAGCAAACTCCGGAGTCCACTCGGCCACGTTTGTGTTGGTGCCTCCTGGGGAGTTTTCATGAAAATATCAGACTTATCTTATGGATTGCTGTGCAGTATACTTGTGTTGTGTAGTTTATACTTTATTCCAACTTTAAATATTGTAATACCTGAACACACTGCTGCTGTCAAATAATTTCCCAATTTGGGATTGATAAAGTGTCTGTCTGTCTATTTATTTTATAGATTAAAAAAAACTCATCTATGTATTTTCAAGCTAAAGGTGATACACAATATAAACTGTATACTGTTATTTTTTCAAAGACATGTTACATTTCAAAAGCATATATTGCTATGTTTAGGACAAACAATTAAAGACTGCTTTAATTTAACAAATTCTACAATATAAAAGTGGCAGATTTGCTTTATTACACAGACCAGACCTAGGAACATGCTCACATCTTACTGTTGGTCTGAAGAGCTGAAGCATTCATACACAATGGATAAAAACTGTGTTGTCTCATTCTATATCCTGTGAGAAAATGATATACATTTAGCATTAAAAATTAATAGCCTGAGGAAGATCTGAATAATCAACAGATTTGAATGGAATCTCTAACATTTCCATGTAGAATAAAGACAAAAGAGTGATTATACAAATTACATTTATTGAAATTTTAACCAGAAGATGAAGTCTCAAAGAATGTTTTAAATAAAAGGACATAAAACAAAAAGGTGGATAATAATAAAATCTATTAAATGTATATGTAAAGACATTTGGTCAAATGAAATGACACTGAGCAAGGGATAACAGCAACGCCCAGCGTGGATGAAGCTGGTGCAGGTCTTTCTTCATGCCCCCCCTCCGTGCTGTCCCCTCAGAGGAAGTGGGAAAACGGGATAAGACCTCTGGACACCACGCTGTCTCAATGATCCACAATGTTAATATGAGAGGAAAATAAATGTTTTAGGAAATGAAAAATATGAAGTTAACAAAACGCTCACTCACTGCTAGCTATGTAGCTAACTGTCCAGGCTGTTAGGCTACTAGCCTGCATTGTTATGGATCTAAAGGTAGCAAAAGCTAACTTTCATAGCACAGCTTTTCTTTACTTCTCACTTAACACAATAAAGAAACAGACCGTATAGTACAGCACAAACAACACAAATGATCAATACTTACATATATTTTCACTTGTAGTATTATAATAATTGAAATGCTGGTTCTTCTGGGGTTGTTCGATCCACGCTCAGCTACCGCACCGCAGCTGCACTGTACAATCGCTGGAGGACTGGGCTGTCACTCAAAAACTGAGTAGCCAATGGGGACGCAGCCCTGAAAGTCCCGCCTACCTGGGACGTTTGTGTCAGAATTGAAAACAAAAAATGAGAGAGCTGCAGCGAGAGCTAAAGTCTGATCATTGAGAAAGAAGCAAAGAGAACTGCAAACAAAAATATATGTTAAAACAAAGAAAAAAGACTTATAGTTTACATGATTACACAAATGATTTGTTTGCAACTTATAGTTTTATTTTTTAAATTAAATTAATTTAGCTTGACTCAGTTTTTTTTTCTCTTAAATTCTTAGTTTTGCTTGATTCTTAGAAAGTGTTGCTTTATCTTTATGAAACAAAACTAATCCCATACTCTACGCTTGTGTGTAGAAAAATACAGTACATCTCACACTGGCAACTGAACAAATATTGTGTAAATTGGTCACTTATAATAATAATTATCTAAATAAGAAATGCAAGAAAAGAGACAGGGCCATGGCCAGGATTTTATGAATACTGCAGCAACGGTGCAACTTCACACTGCCAGGAATAATATTCTGGTGGAAAGATATTAAAACTGTTACTATATTTCATCAATACTAGTTTCAACCAAAATGTGTCCATGGCAATACGTATCAAAGAGTGTTTGTATATAAACTTGGTCCAATTCTTCGTCTTGTTTTTCTCTCCTTTGATCAGTTGTGCCCTGATTTTTATCAAGAAACTGTTCTAACTTAAGACTGTATTATTCAAAACATATACATTTGGCAGTAAGATATATTTAGTTCAATGAAAAAAGGGTAGAAACATTTACAAGCATTTGCACATGGGTAAAGCGATAGACACAAAGCATGCATGCTCTGCAAAACCCAAAGGGAGCACTTTGGTAGCCCAATGGTTACAACCCACAGCATATACCTGCAACTTCCATGGTTTGATCCCATCTGTGGGACTTGTTTTTGGCATGTTTTATGACCCTTTCTCACTCAAATAGCGGAGAATAAAATATCTGAAAAAGACTGACGAATTTCCTGATCTTGGTTTTATTTTTGAAAGGTTTTCTCCCCCGTTTCATGTTTTTTATTTCCCGTCTTTGTGTTTTCTCGCCTGTTATGATTGTATGCCCCGCCCTGATTCTTCCAACCTGTGTATAATCACGCTGCTTCTCTAGTGTTCTTGCCTGCCCTTTCCAGCTGTGTCTTATATGATTAATCCTGCATGTATTTAATTCCGTTTTCTGGATGTCTTTTTCTGATCTTTGTTTTGCCTTGCCTATATTACCAGAAATAACAGTTTTTTCCGGATAGGTCATCCTGTATCCTGTATTTGGGTCCACCATGTTCTGCTTTCTGTGGCAATGGATGGTTGCAAATATTTTTCTCAGTATACCTTTACATCAATGGTAAACAAAACTGGCCTCTAAATGTCTATCCTGAAAACTCCACTGGCTCTAAACTGTAACTCTGCCTTTGTGTAGAAACTCGTAAACCTCTCAGTGAACCGATGCAGAGAAGGGTGTTCAGGGTAACGGAGAGGAGCTGATGCACACGCCTCCCAAATATGGACCTGCACATCAAGCAAGCTGATTGGTTGACTCCTGTCGGATTTGATCGCCCGTTATACAGACCCATACAAGTTTTATGTACAGGTATGAAAGAAGCAGCCATGCGAACGTCTCCGACCTAACCCCCATACACCTATTTGTATGGGCAACCCAGATAAGCTTGAATCAGCCCGGAGTGAAGTATTCCTTATTAAACCTTTCGCAGGCATATTAAAGTAGTGCATGGTTGCAGAAAAATCACATGCATATTTCATATTTTGATCAAGCGAATAGTTTCTAATCTTGCAGTATATATACAGATATAATCATCTCCTTGTCTTTATCAGTTAAGAGAAGAGCAGTCAATATATGTGAGGGGATGGGTGGGTGCCACTGTGTTAAATTGGAATGAAATACGAAGCAGCTGGATCCAGACTGACAGCTCCAAGTCAATGAGCAGCCAGGTATAGAAGCGTAATATCTCCTAAGAGTCTATTTTTCTGACAGACAAGTTCAACCAGGTTACTGTTTTCACAGCGTTGGGTGATTCTTCAAGCGTGCACAACCGGGATCCTCTGAGGGAAATAAGAAGAGACGAGGCTGTCGAGCTGCTTGTTGAGGAATGAACACACAAACACAAAGAGTGAGATTGAGACGTTGATGGTGCCGTTTAAAGATCCGACATGGACGCATTGACTGACAATCATCGGAAACTGTTTTGCAAGAAAACGACTGCTTTACAAGCTGCATATCCTCCATAACTGTTCATTGAATCGGTTACATTTACTTCTGATGTCCGTGTGCACTGAATGCTTAGGAAAAGAAGAATCTCAGATTCCCAACGGATAGCATTCTGTGAATCACAAGGCCTGTCATGAAAACAAATAATTAAATATGTTCACTTATATTACATTTTTCTCCATTTAGTAGGACTTTCTTTGGTTTCAAAGTGTAGAGCAGCAAAGTATTTCGGCCTTGGCTGTTGAGCTCTAAGACACAAAATAAAAAAAACTAGAGCGTAGTTATTACATAATCTTAACTTGAAACGGGTCATGGGAGACCCGAACACAACATAAGGGTTAATATCATTTAAGAAATGATTTTCTTATGGAAAAAGAGTAATATTTTGGGGACATAAAATTCTATGCAATTATAACATCAAGTGGAATGGAACTTGGATGTCACAGACCTTTGCCAAGGTTATCAAAGCATTGACTTAAGTGTGTATTTATGTGAGTTTGTCCAGACAGAATGTCCTTTACTGTGATGACTTTGACACCAGAGGAATGGGAGACAATTCTCGCAATGTTAATCATATTATGAAATATTGTATGTTTTCACCCGTGATTGAGATTCCTGCCACTGAAGACAATGCCTGTAGTTTTTCTGTTATTATGTAGACAGACAAAGAGAAAAACCCAGACGAAAACCGCCTTGGTGAAAGATAAAATGTCATGATTAAAACATTTCATTTAGGTCCACCACAGTAGCCAACATCCCCAATACACAACTTCAAAAGGACTTAAAGGTCCTGTAAGAAATAAAATCAATGTTTATATGGCGTAATTTAAATTAAATACACTGTTTTAATTTAAAACAGTTTTATTCTGAAAAAACGGAAGTTCACACGACTTCCTGCGAGTAAATATGGTTAGCTTCAATTTAAGGTTAGCATTAGCATGTGGCTGAAGACTACGTTTTGAAACAGTGAATTCAAGGTTAAATGACACATAGTGTTGCACACTAAAGACACTGTCTTTAACTCTCACTTATTGACACGGCAATACTGTTATTAGGGAATGTTTAAATAACCACAGACATTAGAATATTATAAAATCAAAGAGAAAAACGCAGGATTTGCATTGGACACGCCCCCGTCGACGCCGGCCGATAGGAGAAGACCACAGAGGACAACAGGAAGAGCAAGCCAAGAATCGCTCTCTTGCTCTCGCCCTACGCGCCAGGCAACAGCTGATGGGGAGAGAGCCTCCACTCGCAAAATCTCATTTGTATATCATCGCATTATTTTGTTTAATTAAATGCTGTTAACTTTTATAAGCTTCCTTGGACTCTTTTCAGTTTATCCTGGTCTCGGGGTTTAAGAATTCCTAACAGTCCCCTATTAGATGTCTTTCATACATAAATATGTGTCCCCGGTGTGTAAGGAGACTCAAAGTCTCCGGAAATACAACCCTCTCTCTTTTCCTCCTTACCCACATATCTAAAAACGGGGTACAACGGAGCTGATCCAGATTTGCTGCCGATATGATGTAATATTGAAAATGTGTGCTGGCTTTACACCCACGGCCCTATCAGTAAGGTCGCTATCAGAAACAATGCGCAACGTGTTTTGGTGACCTGCTCCATCTAAATCAGTCGCATTGACCCGAAGACACATTTTGAGTTGTATACACTGTTGGAAAGAGGGGATTCCTAGCTTTCTAATGATATCAGGATTGTTTTTGTACTCCAAATATTAAGCGAAATATGTCACATTATATAATGACTGTCACCGAGTCATCAGTTTGAGAAAAAGGCCTTTAAAGTTTCCTCTTCTCTGGAATCCATCGATCTGATTGATTATTAGCGGAGCAAATGATCAAAATACTACGGAGGGAAGATATTTTCGTTTGGATTACTGGTCTGGGGGAAGCTCGCGAGTGTGTGTATACGTGTGTGTGTGTGTGTTTGTGTGTATTGTGTTTGTTTCCCGGGGAAAACACTCACGAGAAACACTGGCTGTTGTTATGCCTGTTGTGACGTCAAATTACTCCGTTCTCCGCTTGTAATTATGCCGTTACAAGCTTCAAAGTTGTATTTATCATCTGAATTTGCCGAAACAAGTGTAATATTCTGAAAGCCAAGATTTTGTTTATTTGAAATCAGATGAAAACAAACTGTAACGGACCCTGCCGTGTTATCTATGATTACTATACACCTTACATTCATAATTTCAGCCGGAGGGAGGGGAAGCAGCGCTGAGGAACAGCAGAGTGGCGAGTGAGAGCTGTCATCTTCCCTTTACAAGCTTCAAAAATGTATTTATCGTGTGATTTTGGAAATAAAAGTTTCATATTGTGAAAGCCAAGACAAAACACCCGAACCCCGAAAAACAATTTTTTTACACAAATCCACGTTTATTTTTTAATGAGCCGTTGCGACTTCCGACTGATTTCGATAGAGCGGGTCACATATGGTCTTTGTTTACATTAGCAAGCATCGCTAACACTCAGAGCTAACGCTGTACTGGAGAGAGTATGTGTAAAAAAAGCAGGATATAAAAAGGTACTCACCTTGTGGTAAACCTGCAAGAGAATAAGCATTTGAGCTCCATACTGTTTCAGAAATAATCCTTGAAGTGGTTTGGAACATAATATGTTCCCCGTAGCTACTGACCCAGAATCAGCACTTTAGTAACAGGGCTGAAATAGAGGGGTATGAGGCATGGCTACAATTGGTGATCTGTTTGGTATTTTGAGCAAAACACTTGTATAGATATGGCCCAATAATAGATTGTTCAAATATAGCATAATATGTGAGCTTTAAACAGGGGAGTTGCAATAAGACAGGCAATATATGTCAATTGCAATCAAACTAAAGGAACATTTTTACACTGTGCAAGATAACAACCTATCAACATTCTAAGTAAGGGATTGTAAAACCAACGTTTGTGCTCTAGAGCCATCAAGAGATACTGTGGGTAATGACATGTGTGACTGCATTTGTTGAATAGCCTCAGGAGATCAGCAATGTAATTAAGACTCACTCTCGAAGGAGTTGTATGTATGCAAAAACATTATGTGATTCAAGCAGGAGTAGAATTATTTAAATATTCAACCAGAAATGTCAACCTCATAGTGGTGGAAGATGAAAATCAGAAGTTTGGCAACGGGAGTTGTTCCTCTGCAGACTATAACTGCAACATTTCATGACCATCCATCCAATTTCAGCAGGAAACAAGACTTACAGTTTAGATCATGCTAGCGACTCTGGGGAGGTGCGCCTCACCATTCAAGAACCTTTGCTCTAAAACCTAAAAGGTTAATCTTATGATGGCGCTACAGGAAAAGTCTAGGGATCTCCGAAGTAATTGAGTCAGCCTCTGAGGAAGTTGAATATCTGTACAAAATTGTATTACGGTCCTTCCCACAAATCATAAAGGCTTGGCATGGTTAAGATGAGAGTGTGCAGGAGATTAAAGGTCCCATGTCATGGCCATTTCTATGATCATAATTCCATTGTTGAGGTATACCAGAATAGATTTATATTGTGCAATTTTCCAAACTCACATTGGTTTCTCATACAGCATCTCTGTATAGTATGTGTATTCACAAACAGATGAGAATGCTGCGTGGGGTCTGGGTGCCATGTTGGCGGGACGTTGCGCGGCTCGCTGCTGCGAGGAGCGGACAGTATGAGCTGGGTTCATTTCCTGCTTGCTGCTGGGATCTGCGAGACATCGCGAAGGGACGCGGGAAGGGGGGGGTGCTGAGGGGGCTGCTCACGTAGCCCCCTCAGGGGTATGGTCACGTCACTGTACGTGACCATTTACAGTGATGGTAAATGGTCACGTACAGTGGGTATGGTCACGTCACTGTACCCAGGAAGAAAAAGAGAAATCTCCAACGAGGTGTTCTGGGGCAGCATAGATATTTTCTGTGTTAGAGTTTTACTCGCTACAGGGTGTACTTTGAGGGTTTGTGACTTTGCAGACCGTTTACATGCATAAAAACCTTCATAACACACAAGGGGACGGGTAATAACCGGAAAAGCATAACATGGAACCTTTAACGTAATATGCAGTCAGTGACGTTGTAGCGATTCTGCCTGTCATACCAACACACACAATCCCTCCTGTGACACAGAAACCTTCCTCGCCCACTCCTCCACAAGCCATTAAAAATGTCTCGTCAGCTGTGACAAGGCGGGTCTATAAAAGAGGCGAGCAAACCAAAATGGAGGGGATGGTTTTGAGGAAGCGGAGAAGCTGATAGACGGCACGATCATCACGGGGGAAAAAACCCTCTATTGGCTGCACGGAAGCTGGTGCTCGGCCCCGTTGGATCGCTGTTTCTCTGCTGCTGAGAGCAGCGCTTCGGAAATGTAAATAGAACGCCGGCAGGCGCTGACACTTCCGGGTTGGGAGTATAGTCAGGGAAAACGGCGTAAAACCCGGCCTGGACTTTCTACTCAGACCGGACTACACGAAGCAGGGTAATCTGTATTTATTTAAAGTGTCGTGTGGGAGGATGCGGGGAAGTTAAACGAAGATGTGTTTTCTGTGGTTGGTGAACTGAACTGAAACTAATACGCTATGTGGATTATTGTTTTGGAATAACCGTGGAATGTACAAAGAAAATCTGGAACAGAGTTTTGTGGATTATATTATTTTTGTTGGACTATTTTTCATGAACTATATGGATTATACTTTTTCATTCACATGGGACTCACTGTTCTTGAACTATTGAATATAGTATTTGTTTGCATTTAAAGAGATGTGTTGTGTGTTTTTGTTCAAAGGTATTAATTTACTATTGAAAATACAGAAATATTGAACTGGTTAAGAGGGGCATGGCTGTATGTACCCGTTGTAGGGTTTGACTTGATCTTAACTATAAATTGTCAGGCCTGACCTGACTGGCACCCCAGCAACTATAGTCGAACCGCTACAAAAAAAAGTGGTTACGGACCCATCTCTAGAAATAGTATTTTTGTAAGAGTCTATTTAGCTACAATATGTGGACCATTTTATTCCTACCTGGCAGATATCCCTAGTCTGTGCAAACCTGAGAAGGCTGTGAAGAGAGGGGGTGGAGATGAATGTGCTGGACAGTCAAGAGTCTAATATTTTAGAAAGGCGTGAAATTAAGTTTTAAAATTGCAGAACCAAAGAGAAAGTCGTTTTCTGACTAAATCTGCAGGCTACATCTCAAGTGGTTGCCATGAGACAAAATTATTCTTAATCATTCTATTGCTGAGGAAAGTGCTCAGGTGATTACTTGGAGCAGATTGCATCATTACGCACACAGGCACACGGGTCTGCGGTGAAATAGAAGCAGCATTTATTTTAACAGAGATCACTCTGTCCCTCACTAGAAAATGCTTACATATCAAATTGAGCACACTGGGTGCAATTCAGCAGTATTTTAGGTCCTATGTCTGACAAAACAGATGTTCTTCAGTATTAACCAGTGCAGGCACTGTCTTTACAATGGCCTGTTTTCGCTGTAGCTACTTATAATGGTGCCTTCACACATGTAGTTCAGTTAATTTGGACTGTACCAATACAAATGTTGACATTGTTGCATGGATTAAAAATGAAGTTATACAGACTGACAGGTGACTTGTGATTGGACAATTTTGCTGATTGTCTTGCTGCATTTTAAACAGCTTTTGACCTTTAATTTAGGGAGAATGCCTGCACTGACATGCACGACATGCATAATTAGGTTGTATATACTATTACTATAATAGAAACGATCAGCAGATAGCTTTATAGGAAATGTGTCTTTGAAAGCATTCCAAAATCTGAAATCATCTAATTCATTTGTTGGTTCATCTGCGTTCACACCACAAATGAACTGCACCATTTCCCATTACCAGGGAAACGACCAAAACCTGTGCTTTGTCTCAATTTGGACTATTCCCTTAGTACAATTAATGTCGTACTCTGTGGGAATTCTGACATGCAGTGTTATCTCCAACCCATGGGCTTAGATTTGTCTCATAAATATTTGTGTGAACATAAAAATTATTTGTGTGTAAATATGTGATTTGTAAATGTAAAACACCATCCACAAATGCATTTAACAGATTTGCAAACTCACAAATAAATTTGAAAATGTAAAACGGAGCTGCAAATAAGCAAAATATTTTCTCAAATAGAAAAAAGATCTGTGAATACTATAATTAATTTACAAATAAACAAAAGGAATTTGTGAATATCTCTTTAATATTGACAACTTTCGATCAGGCATTTGTGAATCCATTTTGTATTGTCAACCAAAAATGCGCTTGTGGATCTCAAATCTCTGCTTGTGGATCGTCTTTTTAGACACACAGAGTTTTGAGACAAACTTTCCGCCGGTCTCGACCGAAATCTGCTCGTGTCACTCGGTTATTTTCGGAAACCACGTGATGGCCTGCTGATGATGACATTTCCGGATTTCAGTTACAGTTAGTTTGTGTTAGTTTATTTGTCCAATACAGCATATATCGAACACATTCGTATGCTACTTAGGCTACGCCACTTTCGGCTCCCGGGGGGCTTGAGCTGGCAGCGAAGTAGCCCCAGAGATAACTCTTTCTTCATATTTGTTGTGTATTCATTCAAGCGGGTCTGTGAAGCTGACCGTTGAGCGGCCCGACCAAGCAAGGAGGCAGAGAGAGAGTTCAAATATAACCCGGTGTGGGCATTTATTCCTCTTGGTGGTACATGACACAAGCCTCAATATTACTGTCCATGTGAACACCGTCACCAGCAACAAGGATCTCACACACACTACCTGTTCACTGACAGGGAAAACAGAGCCTAAATACACACACACACTAATCAGGCCAATAAGACACAGGTGAGGGGGGAGGAGACAACACAGGGCACCAGGTGAAAACAATCACCAGCCACAGACAAAACGGGAGGGGGAACACTTTCAAACTAAACCACATGTGCAATATTACAAGGCCGAAGCCGTCAATCGACAGTGACGAAGTTACCTGCGTCACAGGGTCAAAGTTACAAAGCACTTCCCATCTTATTAATCGGCCTAGGTTTACCTTACCAGTGCAGTGGTAAGGTTATCTGTAGAAAAGCACCGTATTTAGGTTAGCCTTCACAGTAAGGCTACATTAAAGGTTGTAATATTCATTGTGTCCTTTCTACTGTTTATGTATATTCCTGTTTATTGCTTTTATTTGTATTTAATTGTATTATGTTAATACTTGTTTTCCACACAAATACAAATAAAAGCAATACACAGGAAGTGTATATACACAATGAATATTACAACATTTAATGTAGCCTTACGGCCCGTCCATACGGCGGCGTGCGTTGAAGCTTCAACGCTTCTGCCCATTCACTTTGAATGGGGTGACGTCACGCTTTGCCGAACTGCATTGTGGTCACTTCGCGTTGCTCGCTTCAAAAGTTGAGCAATGTTCAACTTTTGAAGCTTCGACGGAAGCGTCAGCCAATCAAATCATATGCCAGTACAAGCTCTAGCCAATCAAACCGCGTGCTTGTGTGTCCGGGACGGGAGATTCATGTGATTGGTTGTTGGTCGAGTTTCAGACACGGCAAGCTTCAACGCACGCCGCCGTGTGGACGCTGCGTTACTGTGAAGGCTGACCTAAATACGATGCTTTTCTACAGATAACCTTACCACTGCACTGGTAAGGTAATACTAGGCCGATTAATAAGATGTGAAGTGCTTTGTAACTTTGACCGGCTTGAATGAATACACAAAACATTTTGAAGAAAGAGTTATCTCTGGGGCTACTTCGCTGCCAGCTGTAGCCCCCCGGGACCCGAAAGTGGCGTAGCCTAAGTACTTCAACATCAATGCATACGAATGTATGTGCTCGATATAGGCTGTATTGAACAAATAAACTAACACAAACTAACTGTATCACTATAACATGATGGTGATAAAGAATGCTAACGTATTGCTGTTCATTATAGTAATACAAAAACGTCCCAATAACCCTCTTGAGTCTTTTTTAGAAGTCTCCTTAAATCACCTTTTAAATGTACTTGTTATACATGGCACCCCGTGTGTTACATATCAAAATGTTCAGGACAGTCTCTGTTTTTGGTATAAAGTCACTCACCTAAGAGCACTGTGTGATGAGATAATTAGCTCTAAAGCTGAACATTTGACATCCGATTTTTTTTTTAAATCTTCAAAACTCTTGTGAAAACACAGACTTACTCATGTCATCCATTTTTCTGGTGTTTTAGATTTGGTTTACCAAAGTCTTAGGTTCACACAAGTAGTGTAATATATATAACTAACACTGTATATACATTTGTAATTCATGTCTAAAATTAAAATGTTTAAATTCAAATTTTGAGTAAAATAGTTGCTTATCAATCTACTTTCCCCACAGCAGGGACTGAGATACATCAGGACTGAATTACTTCATATGACATACCAAGGTTGTGTGATGTGTACAAATAAAAATTCAGCATTAGAACTTTTTTTCAAACAACAATTTATTATAAATATGTTTTTTTCATTCCACACAAAGTGAAAGTACACTATTACTGTAATATTTACACTTACCCATGTACAAATGGATCCTTGTTGTCCCTGTATTCTTCTTCGAAGCCTGCTGGTTCTGATGCTCCATTTTCACGAGTGCTAGCGAAAATAATCTCTAGCGCGTCCATAACTGTTATGGTTTTTTTAGCCATTTTCTCAGTCTCTCTTATTTCCTCACATACGTTAACTGATGGGAGAGACGTGGTTTATGTTTTCATCTTGGTCGGTAGGTCCTTAGTGATTTCTTGAGTGTCCATTTGTCATTTCAGACCAACATATCTGCAGCTGCCCCGGCCGAGATTTACTTGACCGACATACGATACAATCGGTATTCCACATCGCGTGTGCGGGGCGGGAGCGGGTCTTGAAAATCAGACCCGTGCAGGACTCTGAGCCATCATGCTCTTACTTTGAAACCTTGAAATGCGGAAATGTCCTCATCAGCAGGCCATCACGTGGTTTCCAAAAATAACCGAGTGACACGAGCAGATTTCGATCGAGACCGGCGGAAAGTTTGTCTCAAAACTCTGTGTGTGTAAAAAGACGATCCACAAGCAGACATTTGAGATCCACAAGCAGAGATTTGAGATCCACAAGCAGAGATTTGAGATCCGCAAGCGCATTTTTGGTTGACAAATACAAAATGGATTCACAAATGCCTGATCGAAAGTTGTCAATGTTAAAGAGATATTCACAAATTCCTTTTGTTTATTTGTAAATTAATTATAGTATTCACAGATCTTTTTTCTATTTGTGAAAATATTTTTGCCTATTTGCAGATCAGTTTTACATTTGCAAATGTATTTGTGAGTTTGCAAATCTTTTAAATGCATTTGTAGATGGTGTTTTACATTTACAAATCTATATTATATTTACATACAAATTATTTTTATGTTCACACAAATATTTATGAGACAAATCTAAGCGCACTAACCGCACATGGCTGCTGTACCCTTTCAGAAAGTGAGGATCGTTGCTGTTAGCTAGCTATCTAGCAATGTTATCCTTAGCAGTAGCAAAACATTTCAGACAGCCCAATGAAACCAATCAAATAAACGGTAGCTTCTTTTTGACACCAGCATACTGGTACGTTTAGTAAATCCTGAAAAATAGCACGTTTATGACTTCAATGTATCGTTCTGTGTTCACCACAGCAACTGCATTCGCGGCTAGTCACCAACTTCTGCTACGTAGCCAAGACCGCGGCCGTTGTGTCTGAGAATTGTCCAGCATTTCACCCTCTACTTTTTGACCATGACAAGTACAACATACTAGTACTCAGTGCTCTGCATTTTGCGATATTTCTTATAGGGCGCACTAATGCAATCAAAATAGCAAATGTATTTACAGAAGAACACAAACAGAGACACAGCCCCACTGTTGAAGCAGTCTAAATGAACCTTACTAACCGGGCAAATGGACCTGTTGAAGCTGTCAGTGTAGACAGATTGTTCGATTTAAAAGTAGTACAGCAACAATCATGACCATGCTTTGGACCCTGCTGTGATATCAGTGTGTTTGTGTGATGCAAATGGGTTGTGTGTTATCGGACATCCGATTTGGCCCTCTAAACAGTGAGTAAAGGCCTAGTGTCTGTCTTCAACACAGTGAGGCTTACTTTGGTAGAATACTTTTGTATTTCTTATTTTCTTGTTCACTGCCTTTGTTTCCAGCTTTGTGCATACATCAGGCCTCTCACAAAATCCTGCATCTTGCAAGCTTAGTTTTTGCAAGCTGAGATAATTACCTGGAATGATTCAGTGTGAATCGAATGGTTTTTAGCTCAGTCCACCTTTGGTTACCAGGCTCAGAGCCTTGATTGTATCATGACGAGGACTCAAATGTTGTGAGCAAATTATTAAAGATCAAAACTAAAGGAAGGGTTTACTTGTAGATCTGCCCTCTCATTCAGATTGAAACCAATTGATTACATTTCCAAGTAAATTTTTCCAGTATGCTGAAGTAAAAACTCAACACTAGTACCAGCACTGCAGGTTTGTCAAGCCAGATGTGAGAAGGTTTCATACTTCTTCAAAGGGAGGACGGCACCTGTCAATCATTTATAGGCTGGTTTGGATCAAAGATAAAACACAGATCACTGCAGTGCTGGGATGAATTTTCCGTCGAACTGCCTTAACAATACCTTCCAGTGCATCATTATGTCCCTGCCTGCACTGTACGTATGGTTTGATTTAGTGGAAGGGGCCGTTAGTGGGTGTTCAAGCTGTGAAGTTCTCTGCATTCAAAGAATTGCAGCCTCCATCACCGAGCTGCAGCATCTGCTGCTGCTGACATCGTCAGAAGTCCCAATAATCTCCCGGTTATTGAGTCGGCTGTTTTTAGGTGTGTGGTAATTCACTGAACCTCAGAGATCAAGGATTACAAGACACTTTGGGCCACTGGCCAAGCTAAAGAGGCAGACAGGAGGGGAAGGAAAAGGAGGCTGGGTAAAGGCCAGAGCATGCAATATCCTACAAGACGGAAGGGGAAATACAAACAAATACCTTTCATGATGACTTTTATCTTGAGTGACAGTGCTGATATAAAAAATATATATTGTTACAAAGCTGTCCTCTACAGACTAATGAAATGACTCACCATAAAACTAATTCATCGGCAAATGTACCCTTTTCCATCATATTAAAGGTGACAGACTGGTTTTAAGAATGGTTTGACAATTATTTGCTTTCTTGGAGTTTCATTACAAGATTGAGACCACGCTTGTATTTGTGAAATTGTTAATCTAAATCTAGTAGCTAGTAAAAGAATACTGGCAGAAGAAGGAATCAGCTAGCCCAGCTTTGTTAAAATAAGTAATAGATTATCAAGAAAACAATCACAGTGATCCTTCTGTCAACATATTGTTTAAAACTTAACATATGAGGGGCTCCTTAAAGGTCAACTAAAATTAGTGTATGTTCTGATTTTACTAAAGTGTAGTGATATGGAAAGTAAACATCATACAGAGAAATCAATTATATTGAGATTTGTTCCTCTTGATTATTTTCCTTTCAGAAAATTGGGATAAAACTCACCATACCAGTGGTCATAAAAAGCTGTTTAAGGGGAGCCTGAAATGCTGCAGGTTAGCAGGTAGGCATATAGAAACATACATGCACCAAGGTGTACTGCCCAAGAGAAATTACTGGGTTTTAATCTATTGCCCCCAATTGTAGCACTTTGGCACCAGCTACACTGTGTTTCATGAATTTTTTTAACACACTTTGTGTCCCATTTATAAGTGTCCAGGTTAATTTGGCCTCCCTCCTTCACACATTGGTCCTTAGTAGATCATTTTTTGTGGCACAAGATGCAGTGAACCTTTGACTTCAATTTCCTGGTGCTGGCAGACGTAAATTAGAAGAATGTTTCAGAGGCCAGCAGCTCCCAGGTCTCCACTCTGAAGGCTCAGAGAGAAGCTGAGGGAGGGGGCTGTACATACTGAAGGATGACTCTGACCCCCCACATTTAGTCTGTTCCGGGTTAGAGACCATGGCAGGGGAAAACCTCATCGCACACGGGTCATTTTGGTAATGAAAACTATAATGACAAAAATGTATTGTCATTAGCCAATTGCAGTGGCGAGCCGTCAGGGCCCTCTAGGCCCTCTCTGAGGGCCTAAGATATTCTACAAAATAATATTTAAAAACATTAAAAAAATATAACAAAAAATATATTAAAAATATTTCTTTAGTTATATTTTTTTAGTTATATTTTTCATTAGTTTTACCAAAAATAACTTGATTTAATTGTATTTAAAATAACATTTCCAAATAAATAAATCCTTCGAATCTGCCTATTCAGTTTCTGTTTGAATGTGAAGGGTTAAATGAAAGAAGCTCCTTTAGCCGTCTCTGCGAGTTACTGTGAAGACAGGAGCTGATTGGTGGTCCTGCTATGAATTCACAGAGGGCCCGCTATAGTAACTGAACGAGAGAGTAATGTCAAATGACAGTACAATTGACCAATCATATCTTCCCTCTAAATGGGTGGGTTTTATTATCGCGGACTTTATGACAAGTTCCGCCCGCTGTGAAGCTTTTCTTGTTTCCATAGCAACAACAACTTCCTGTCAACAGCGTAAACTCGCCTTCAAAATAAAAGCATGCCAAATTACACTTAAGACATACAACTGCAACGAAAGTAACGAACACAATGCAATATCCTTTTCAATTTCAAAGAACACAAATTGGGTTATTTACAGGTGTTGTTTTGTGTGGTAGACGGTCGCTGTCATTGATGCGTTTTGCACCCCGGGCCGTTGTTTTGATATTCCGCTGAAGTATACGCTGTGACATAATAACTCTTTTTTTATTCTTTTTTCGAGGGAAGGGGTGGGGGTCAGAGGGCCTAGGTATAAAAGTCACGGCTCGCCACTGGCCAATTGGGAAAAAGGGAAGACTAAATGTATCATATATTTATAATATTAAAATGTATGTGTACATATACAGTATCAGCGGTTTTCAAAGTGTGAGGCGCGCCTCCCTGGGGGGCGCCAGAGAGCTTCAGGGGAGGCGCAGCGTGAGAAAAAAATAACGAGAAAAAGATGAGTAAAGTGTCACCTCGCCAAATAGGCTGTAAAAGTGCTCATTCACTTCACCTCCACCCAGGGGCGGACTGGCCATCTGTGTGTTCTGGAGAATCACAGAACGGCCGGTCGTCAGCGGGCCGTTGATGGCCGGCTCGGTTCGCTGACGGCCGGCAGCGCCCTTTATATTTTATGTTTTTACGGCATCATTTAAGTTGCGCTGACAGGCGACAGAGGTCCGTTCAGCGGGCCGTTTCCACGCAACGAGGCTGCCCCCCCCCGTTTTCAGTTCACGAGCACCAAAGGAAGAATAAATATATAATATTTCAATAATTTGAAAAATATATATGTGATAAAGCTAAAAAGCCAAATGGAAAAAAGGAAGAAAAAAGGTACACTTTAAAAAAATAAATATGATAAAGCTAAAGAGACAATTTGAAAAAACAGCCATATCCTCAGTTGATCTCCAACCCCTTCAGGCAACATTTAACCCCAAAGTGCTCCCATTGGCATGTCTACAGTATTGAAGTGCAAGTAAGTCCCTTAAGATCAAATCACCAGCTACATGACAAGTAATGTAATATAATACATATTCCAATATGTTTTACTTTTTTCCCTGATGGTGTGAATACATTGCTCCAGTTTCACTAGTATAAGAAAAAAACAATAATGATAATACATAAATGAACAAAGACAATATAATAAAAGGCAGTGATATGTAGCTAACATATGTCCTCAAAATGTCTTCCAGATGCCTACCCTTGCTTCAATTCATTCTTTATCAAGGGCAGATGGATTATTTTATAAATATACATACATACCCACCTATACCCATGTTCATAGACATAATTATACATATAATTTCTGATCATTTGTATCTACCATACTTAAACTACACTCTAAAAAACGATTCATGGGGTTAGTAGATTCCACTTAAAAGAAAATACTTTAACATAGAAAATGTCGTTTTTTACCTCAACTTATTTTAGTTACAACTCATTTTAATAAATCGGTCAAACTGAAAAAGAACAAAACATTTTTTACTTACCAATGTAATGATTTTGAAAAAAATATTTCTGCGTTCACTCAACTATAGAGATATATTAAGTTACAGTAACTCATATCTATTGAGTTTCAACGGTATAGTTTCAAAACTGAACACACGCTTGGACTTGCCCAGACTTTGCTAGACCGCATGTTGAGTTGGAACAATCTGCGTTCATCCTGGAAGCAAAACACTTGATAGCAGTGGAACAACAGGATTTTAACCTAATAATCTACCAAGTTACCTGGTAAATAGCCATTTTTGTTCAGCTTAATTTATAAAAGTTGCTTACTGCATACACAGTGTAACACAAGCTGTAAGGTAGTCATTAGCTACTTGTTTTAAGCTACGGTAGCATGCATAGCATACTGATTAGCTAGCTGTTTGTATCCTCCTGTATCCTTTGTTTCACAGATGCAGTCAAAGTTCATTATTTATAATACAGTATGTATATATACATTTTCTTGTTAGTATTAACGTTACATTTGATAAAAACTAATTTAAAATAAATATGAACAGCAACTGACAATGCTCGGCATGTTCAGTTTTTGCAAACAAGCCTTTGTTTTTCTTTCTCAACATTCAAATGTTCTCCTTTTAAGGATGATTCGGTGGAAAGAATAAAAGAGGTTGCTATCCCGTGCTTGGTGGTGTGTCTTCGTGAAAAGGAGGATCTCTTCAAGGAAAACTTAAGTAAGTAAAGAAGATGCTTAAATCATACTGTAACTTGTGTTAACCTGAAACACAATGCAATGTTTTCAAATCTGATTGCACCAAAAACACTGAAATGTATTTTCTAATCTACTTATTCCAGGATGGTGAAGTGGAAGTTAGCAATGAGGTGCTGAAGACTGTCTTGACCAGTGGTGCGGATGCAAGAATAGTGATTGAAGGAACAGAAATCCTTCAAATCTCGGATGCGACAAAAGCCTGTGCCTGTGGGGCTAATATACGAACTCAACCTAAACTACCTAAAAGAGATGTTAAAAACATTGGAAGCAGGTTCATGCCTTTAATTTAATGTTTGTATTTACTTTTATTTCATATTTGAGAACATTTGTTATAAAAAGGTCATTGTGTAATGAACATTTTAAAATAAACTGTTAACAAGTGGAACTTAAATGTGTATATTATTTTTGACTCAAAGAAATTAGTTTCTAATACTCAAACAAATTGAGGTAACAATTTGCATGGACATTTTTGAGTAATATGGACTTAAATAAATAAATTACAATAGCTTAAATTAAACAAAATGCAATTTAATATCACTCCATCTTTACGATTAAAATTAAGTTGGTTCAACTTAATTTAGTTTTTAAAGGTGAAAGAAAATTATGTTTGTAGTACTGAACTAATTGAGTTAATCAGATTATAAATGGGCACTCGGATTAACTTAATAATCGATTAAATTGGAAATACTTAAAAAGATCAACGCAAATTGTTACCTCAATTTATTTAAGTAGAGCCGGCGTATTTTTTCTTTGAGTGTACTTGTTCACATGTATACTGTAGGTGTGAGGTTAAGATCTCCAACAAGCTAACCTTTTACGTCTCATAATCTTTAATAAGGAGATTAAACTGGATTTGTTTACACCCTGTCCCTCGTTGCTCTCCCTCTGGGACTGGGGTTCTCTTCCCGGTGGACTCATCCTGCGTCTCAGCTTGCATTGTAGGTGTGACAGGAGGTTGTTTATTCCCCCAGTGCGTCAGTCATAGTTTCATTATCCATCAGGTTGTTGCTCACAACCACCCCCCTTCTGTTTGTGGTATTAAACGATTAGCGATCAATGGGGCCCTGCTGTTTGTATCGGGAGTCATCTACCCGGGGCGTCTGAAGGGCCGCCCTGACACGTGCTGTCTTATGGTCCACATTGTGTTTACAAGTCTGATTTAATTGTCAGGTAGTTTTATTCCCATTTTTTTATATGCTAGCTTTTTCATATCCTGTGATGGCTAACAAAAGTTTATTTAATTTGGTGTAACAAGGTTAGATGAGGACATGGAAGGATGTTCACACACACTGTTTTGAGCAAATCGATGCCTAATGAGTGAACACAAATCACTCCAATCATTTGTGTTTAACAATCTCATTAGGGTACAAGAAAAGCTTTCTTATGTAACAGTTACAGAAAAAAACACTCAATCAGATAAATGATGAATGGAGAAATAGGGTTTATTATTAGGGAAACAATTTTAATATACATTTTATATTACACACACATTAGCACACACATTTCAAAAATTCACATAAAAAAGTCATGATGTATACTAGGGGAAAATGTTGACATTTATTTAGTATTTAAAGTAAAGTAAAATTAAAATCATTACAGTACTGTGCAAGTTATCAAAAAGTAGCATGGTTTGATTTTCCAATTCAAAGTTGTTGTTTTTGCCTAGTCATACGAGTGTGATGAAACACTTAGGGGAAATTAACACTCCAATCTCTAAATGTTCTGATCCAGCTAATACAAAACACCACAAACCAAGATATTTGCATGTTGGCAAATTACTAAAAAATTCTATATGGGTACCGCTGCTGATTCAAGTTAAAACACTGAAACACCGTAACACTAATGTCGCTGATTTAAGTCCTTGCATGATGACAGCATTTACACATCTAGAATGCATACATCGTGCTGTAGTGTGATGTTGTTCTCCATTGGACTTCTTTGTTTACTAACGTAACATAATGAGATCATTATGTAACTCCAACAAATTGTGTGTAATATGTTAAGGGGGGTGACATTTCTGACACATCTCTAAATGGTTGACAAATCACAACAGAGCTGGTTAGCTAACCAATCAGAGCAGACTAGGCTCTGGTTTCAGACAGAGGGTGAAAAGAGGTGCTGCAGCACAGGCAGTGTGGGAAAAATAAAACACTTTTTAAGACATTAAAGCGTTACTTTATTATTCTTGGATAAGGTTTGGGAATCCATGGTATTTATATATGGTCATAACCAAGATGACACACTAACACAAATAAAAAAGGTTAACCTCCCATTCCTTCCAAAAGTCCAATAATGCCCATTCCTCATGGTAATATCCAACATGAGCACATTTTGCAATATGGTACAACAAAATGCCAAACACTTTCAAAGCCAATGTTCAGCTGCAAGCATACCTGTCACAGTCAGTGACACATAAACAACAAAAGCAGTTGTTATATTTATTAACTTGTTGCTATGGGAGGGAATATGTCGAGAAACAAATTGACAAGTGAAACATGCAGAGCATTTCAGTGCAGTTTCATATAAGGAAACAATCTCCCATGATGCCGCCTGCTCCATGCCGATGAGTCACTCATATATTAAACAGGTGACTCTCTTAACCAGGGGAACGGATCTCAGACAATTATTATTCAAAGGGAAAAAATATTATGGGTTTCCTATTGTTGTACCGCTTTTTGGGCTTTTTTAGCTATTTGTTTGCCAGAAATGGATAGAACTGCAAAACAAAGTTATTGTGGCTGATATGTAAGGCCTTTCAGTTTTATGATCCAACACTGGTGACGGTATTTCAGTGATTATAGGCAGCATAGCCCCCCAATTAATGATACATTTTGAGGAGGGTAGGGAATAATTTTCAAAGCAGATGATGAATGCATCATATTGCTCACTAAATGATTGATTCTTGATTCTACCTTTATTAGTAAAGGCATTGTAAGTTCAATAACTATATTGTTCAGCTCAAAATAAAAGGCTGAAAAAGTATAAAAACAACTGATTCATGGCTCATCTCCCAGTGCTATATTTCTATGTTCTATTCACAGTATAACATCTTTTCTGTCTACCACCTGGATTAACTACTGAGAATATGACACAAAGACAACAACTGGGTGACTACCCTCTTTACTCTCAGGCTATTCTGGTAAGGTAGTTAGAGAATTCTTTAAGTGCTGTTGCTTCTTCGAACATCCATCTCTTAGTTGTCATTGACATGACAGGTAGGAACCATGATTATATTACCATCGGGAGCGTGTAGTCAACAAGCTGGATGCAGTTGTACTGACGGTCCAGTTTCAGCGTAGAGTTTCAACATATCCATCATCCGATAGCCAGCAGATCAAACCCATCCGGGCTATTACCGTCATTCATGCTTCATTAAAACATTTCCGGTCGTTGAAAATACAACAATGTGTTTGACGTTTTATACACAACATTAAAACATCTATAAACCACCACAGGGATCCAGATTCAATTTGTGGATACACTGCACGGAACAAGCAAGGCGCTTCGTCAAACACAGAGTTCCCATGTGGGGAGTCGTGAGGGATCCTACATGTTTATGGCAAGCGGCAAATTCTGGGTCTGAAAAGTAAATCCAACAATGACTAAAGTTTCCTTAACCATTCACTCTGTCTCATGGCCAGCAGGGGGCGACTCCAATGGTTAAAAAAACAAACCAGTCCAAATTGTAAAGAAGTCTACGACAAAATGACCCTATATTTCATTTAATTTTTAATCTCAGTAAACATTCTCCTGACAAGTCTATGGTCTCAATCACTAGTTTAAATTATTCGTCAATACAGCATGTTATTAATTTTGTAAATTATGGTCGAATTTAGCGTAAAATGTATGATAAAGCGGGGACATTGGTGTTGTCCAGTTTAGGTATTTTCCTTTGTTTTCGACTTAGAACTTTCAACCCTTCACTGTGGGTTTTTTGGTTAATGACAAATATAATTGTAACATTTTGGTCACCTTAAAATGTCTTGTTCAGTGGTACTTTGCTCTACCCTCTCTATTTCCCAAAAACACATTGGCATCTGAGCATTGGAATACTAGGGGACAATGTAACCCTCCACACCCAGCATAGGTGTGCTCAGTCTTTGCAAATACATCACTAATATAACATTATTACTTTATAGCCTTAATTGGCAGCACAACATAATGCTGCTGAACTACGATACCAACTGCCAGATTTGTTATGTTCTTCATATTGATTTGATTCATAATAACCCCTTTGTTAACCAAATCAACAGAAATGCAATGTGTCAGCTGTGTTTGAAAAACTTCCTATGATTTATTTGTTATATCTTCCCATACATAGTATGACGGGCCTGCATTAGGTCTTTTACAAAATAATACATTCCCCAAAAACACATGGCAATATGAATAAAAAAATTAAATGAATCATTACATGGTACCAAAAAGCAGAACAAATTCCATGATGTGTGTGAGTGTGTGTGCCTCAGACGCTTATTGTCAAATGTGAATGTTACACCAGTGCAATAAAAACACACTTAACTTTGTTCTTCACTCCCTGAGGGGTGGTCAGCATAACAGAATGCAGAACCGTCTGTGTGCACCGAGGCTGCACTAATGTATCAAACACAGGGGTAATTCATTGCAATTAGCGGCGACTCATTTAGGTAAGTAATGTCACCACAACCCCTGATGAATGGCAATCTAATCAAAGACATGAGTCAGGTTTTCTTTGTCTGAGGGGAGTAGGCAATTGATATTCAGGGAGAAAAAGAAGTACAAAGCAAAATGACATTTTCGACACAGGGGATATTTAGAATCACCTTGTTATTTGAAAACCTTTGGATCAATGCGTGTGTGGGAGTGTAAAAGCATACTAAATAAGTTAAAGTTTGGACTTTCAGTAGGTACATCTGAACCTGCTTTTTGATGGCTGCACTTGGGAATTAGGGTAAAGTTTTTTGATTTTTTTTCCAAAATAAGTAAAATGCTATGTTTGATCTAACACCTCAAGAAAATGAGTTGCAGGATATGTTTGATTTGATACTTTAAGAAACCAAATAGTTCATAGATGACTACTCCAATTATAAAAGACAAAATGCATAATCTGGTAGGAGAAATATCTATGTCTCAAACTATTGTCAAGATTGTCTAGTCTGTTCATCTTTGGGTTATCGGCATTGTTAAACTTGTATTGTCTTTGACCTTGTGCTATAGTCCTTTCATTATTTTGTATTACATGGAACATCATTCATTGCAGTTAATCCAAGAATATTCAACTTTACATCAAGAAAAACAAAGTCCATTTACTCCGGATTGTTGACCGGAACTGGTTCATGCATGATATGGGCCATCATCACTAGATATGACTGTCATTTGTGTTTTTGATAAACTTTTGAAATGTGTGTTTTACCATCCATTGTCCGTTGATCAGCCATGACCAGTAAGTAGCCAACGAGTCTCATACCAATCAAACTTACTCTAAACTTACGGGCTGGTAAAATGTGGAATAATGAGTACAAGCTAGTATTGTCATTAAAAGTCTTGTGAAAATCCAAATTATTGTTATACAAGCGCACTAGACTAACCCTAACCCTCATTTGTTGAATTGAAACTGATTTTAAACATCCTTGAGGCTGGAGACAGTAAGCCAATGGTCCAAGCTGATGGTCGTTGATGTTACAGTTAAATAATCATACCGTACAGTGAACATCTTCAACACAGCACATATAGCGTGGTGCAGTAATGAGACCAAACCCGTGGTATTTTACCACTTTGGTCCCACGTGTCGACGACAATTTTTTTTTTTTGTTAGAAGCATGAAATAAGATCTGTGGTTAGCACAAGCTTACAAGCTTTTGACATTTTTTTTTACATCATAACATACGTCAGTAAATACCCCCCTTGTGAATGTCCAAAGCTTCTTTGTTTCATAAAAATGGCAGTTGCTAACAAGTGACTTCAAAACCTTCTAAACATCCACATGACGTCACAAGTCCGCCTTTGGATTAGCGTGAGTGATGCACAACCATGTGAACGTGATGTTGTTCGTTTTATATCATTACTTTAGCTCTTTATTCTTCCGATTGAAAAATCAGTAAATGGTGTTATGTGGAGATTATCCTGCTGAAAAAAACTAGTAAAAGATCATAGTCGTGTATTGGATACAAAGTTGATTTCTGCAATATACTGAAAACCAAAAAAGACACGTATTCAGTGGCGACTCGTCATTAGGGGCACAGCCCCACCTAGTGTCAGCAGAAAGTAATTAAAATAATAATTCCAAAAATATGAACTCACCAGTGGGGGAAAGTGCTGGCAACCCCACCAAAACGTCATCTCATAATTCAGAGCTGATTGGCTGTAAGTACGTGTGCCGCGAAAATTGTAGTTGTGAAGAGAAGACAAGAGAGAGCAGCTTATAGTGATTCAAATCAGTAAAACGGAAAGAAAATGAATGAAGTTGACCATCTACTTCCGCTTTGGTAAGTTCATTTTATGTCATATATTTTTTTGATCTTCTGTGTTTTGCTTATAGGCTATTGCTCTGCTGGATCGATTGATATTGTGACAGGGTATTGTTAACATGGCCCACCAGTGCAGAAATACCCGGATGTTGACAAGCAAGCCTCTATCACGACTTTTGGTTCACTATAACCAGGGCTGCACATAACTGGGGCGCAAGCGCACCCCCGCCAAAAAAGGAGCACCGGATCATTTGAAAAAAAGCGCATTTGCGCAACAGAGAGAGAGAGAGAGAGAGAGAGAGAGAGAGAGAGAGAGAGAGAGAGAGAGAGAGAGAGAGAGAGAGAGAGAGAGAGAGAGAGGAGAGAGAGAGAGAGGAGAGAGAGAGAGAGAGAGAGAGAGAGGAGAAGAGGAGAGAGAGAAGAGAGAGAAGAGAGAGAAGAGAGAGAGAGAGAGAGAGAGAGAGATTTGCGAGATTTGCGAGTTGCATAAGAACTGGTAAGATAGCAGGGTTTCCCACACATAGACTTTACTTGGGCGGGCCGCCCAGGTATATTAACGGCCGCCAAAGTATAATTCGCGAGCCATTTAGGTTTAATTTTTTTAATCCGTCCGCGAGCACGACGGCATCTGCGATCCCTCGCTCTACCCCTCGCTTTCGCGTGAAGGTTCTGCTTTATGCGCTCCACACAGTAACCCTGCTGCGAGGCACGGGCGAACAGTTCATGAAGCATGCTCACTAGCGCCCCCCCCCCCCCCCTTCATAAAGTCAAGTACCCCTCAAAAGGTCCGGTTTATTTAATTTTAAGGAGGCGCACCAAGCAACATCTCCAGGTGCTCCTTTGAGAACCAGGGCAAAAAAGTTATGTGCACCCGACTATAACACACATTTTTGTGGCGAATACGAAGATTTGTTCAGTTCTTCTCAAGCAAATGTACTACGTATGTTACTAAAGAGGTTTTAGATTGGTCAGTGTCCATGTGAAGTTATCGTCATCTCTCGGCGTGAAATCAGTATTTCCCGTGTCGGCGTTTTCATAGTAACGTGGTTGCTAGTGACGCAGCTCTCGCTGCCAGAAATTAGTATTCTCGTCACTGTCCAACACATTCTCACTCCCAACTCGTCCTATACCTCTAGCGTCAATTTTCAACTATCAGGGAGTCCCATTGACTTGCATAGAGCGACACCCACCCACTCTCTCCAATCGGAACCATGGATAGCCAGCTATTTGTTTACGTGTACCAGAAGCTTATATATAAACATCTAAGTTTTTCGTGCCCCACCACTTTTGTACATATAAAAACGCCACTGCACCTATTTACAGACAGCCGGGAAAGGAGACCTACTGATTTAATCAAACGCTAAAATTCCTCTCTGTCATAACAAAGGAGTAAACTGAAATGGAGGGGTGGAGCGCTCTTCCCTCAGGTAGCCACCATGAAGAGCTGGCAGATGGAAGCTGCAGCTGTTCCCAGGTAGGAGAGCAGTCTGGAGATTGGCTAGCATTCCCTCTGGACTGAGCCCATCTCAGTGGGGAATTCACAGCCAGGCCTTTTCCACATTGGCAGCCTCTGAGACTGGGCTGCAACCAAAGCTAAAGGTTCACACTTCTCTCCCGGTGCTGCTTCCTCCCTGTGCCTTTTTTCCCCTTCATTTGAACCCGAGCTGTGCTCCAGGAGAGAAAATAAACACATTTGAATTTGAATTTAATCTGAGTCTTGCTGGAGTACTTATTGTGTTCTAAGAATTTGTACTGAATTTGTATGCATTTTTAATCTCATGTTGACAAAAAGTCATTGGAACTGCAATATTTCTTTTCAATAAAACAAGAAATAGAAACTAGTTTTAGCTGTAATGTGTTACAAAAGAAGTGGTGAAAGCAAGAGCAAAAGCAGATTTTAATTATATATGTTTCGGGAGTACCAAATTAGTGGCAAATTTAGAAAAACAAAAAAAGTAGTGTTGCTACTGTGAATTAACTTGAAAATAAATGTTCTGAACAATGACTAATCCATTTGGCTTCATATAATGCGAAACAATGACTCAGTTAATGTGTTCAACTAATTAGAGTGACAAACCAGAACGGCTAAAGTAAAATGAGACAACAGAAGTCAAAGCAACTGTGTCCAACAACTTAAGCTACGGAATCACAATTGCGTTTATTCAGTTGTTATTTGTGCCAACTTGGGGTTGGTGGAAACAAGCTGTAATATTCACAGTACTATATAAAGTTGATATTGCAAACAACTTGGCAAATCATTATTTTTGTCCAGATCCATCAGACACGGCTAAACATCAGCATTCATTTGAATGTTTTTCAAATTAATGTTTTGGGGTCAAAGGGGCTGGATTTGATAGAGCAGGTCACATATTTTTTATCGTAAATTGTTGCTAACTTTGTCTGTTTGGTACTGGGTAGGTAGCATACAGCCGTTTTTGCTGAAAACAGATGCCATCCGAAAATAATTCTGATATAAGTGTTGTCAAAATGGTTTAAGTAAAAACTTTGAAATATACAGGCAGGGAAATGCCTTACTATTGCGCTCAGGGAAATCATTTAAATATTGTCTTGCTAAATCTTTATGAAAATGAGGCTTGAGGAATATTTTGTGGAATACTTTGAATATATTACAGACAATACAATTATTCCAATGCAAAGTGAATGCATGAAACAGATTTGCAAAGACAGCTGCAACTCATCTGAATCCTCAGCTGAAGACTCTTGCTCACTGCACGTCTGATTTGTCTCAGAGCTTAAAAATCCTTCAGTAACTGTCTGCTGCCTCACATCTACATCTTCTCCTTTGTGACTAAAATAGATGAAATAAGGGAAATCAGTAATGTGGCTTTTACCATGTCTCTATGGCAATAATAAGGGGGTACAGAATAATGTATCCACTTTGTTTGTGTCCAATAATGTATCACTTTATCTTATATTGGTTGAAAGTGCACAATGGTCAGCACTACTTTATATTCTTTCACCAGTAGGATGGAATTGAATACAAGGTAACAAACTCCTCGGATTGACCAAGCCCCCAGGAAGTGTGCCGGCCATAGAAGCAAATGTTCATAGTGGCCAAATGGTGGTACTAAAACTTACAGCTATTGTACAGCGCTCAGGTCCATACTTAAGGGCATACAAGAATGTGTAGTGCCCAGGAGGTGAACTGGGACTTCCTGGTTGGCAGTTGGGGTCTCGCTCAACTGGGACCTCTCCAAGTACCTGTCCCCAAAAAGACTAAATCACTACAGCCCAGTGGCATTCACCTCCATCATCATGAAGTGCTTTGAGCAGTTAGTCAAAACCTTCATCACCTCCTCCCTCCCTGACTCTCTGGACCCCCTGCAGTTTGCCTACAGAGCAAACAGGTCCACAGACGACGCCACAGCCCTCACCATCCACACTGCCCTCTCACACCTGGACCAGAGGAACTCATATGTGAGAATGCTGTTCATTGATTACAGTTCAGCTTTCAACACCATTTTGCCCTCCAAGCACCCACCAAAACAGCTCGACAGCGGCTCTTCTTCCTCCGCAGGCTGAGGAGGTTCAACATGGACTCCAGGATACTCTGCAACTTCTACAGGTGCACCATAGAGAGTATCCTGACTGGCTGCATCACGACCTGGTACGGCATATGCACCGCCTTCAACCAGTAAAACCCCACGGCCCCGTGGGCGGGGGCAAAACGCAACATCTTGCAAGAAACAGCGTCTGAGGGCTTCTTAACATTTAATAAACTATGAATGTGTCATACTCACTTAACGGGAAGAAACTCATCTTTCAGACAATATTAACCATGTTTAGCTAAACAAAACAAAAGGGTAATAACAAAGGCTCTGAATTAGCCCTGAGCAAAAAAATGCTAACGCAATTAGCACAGAACTCAAGGTCAAATACCCTTATTACTTATCGTATCTGCACAAACAAGATATTGATTAGCAAACTGAGATTCCACAGATTCCAGACATATAAGTATTATCACTGAGCGATCAGAACTCGAGACACGGGAAGCAAAACCAGACACCGCCATCACAACAAATAGCTTCACGGAGGAAACACGGGAGAAATTCTTACCTATGCTGTGGTTCTGATTCAAAAGTTCAAAAGTTGTTGTAGGAGCCATTTCCTTAGATTAGATTATTTTATCTTTTTAGAGTACATAGCTTGAGATTCTGTGGTGTATATTATTTATTATTTAATTTGAGTGAGTTACTCCTGCAGGTCGAGGTGCTGCGGCATAAAAGGAGAGGTGCTGCGGCCTACTGGCGTGGCTGACTGAAGCAAACAGTTTTTAGACTGATATAGTGACCACGATATCCATTTGTTTGTTGTCCTTTGTTTGTAATTCACTCGTGGGGCTGACCGAGGAATAGACGCTTGTGGTTTGAGAGAAAAACCGGAGGAAAAGTTTGTGAAGGAGAAGCGGCATCCAGACAAAGGAACAATGGAGACTGCGCGAACCAGGAAACGCCACAGGGGTAAATAAAGTTCAGAAGTCTCAAAAGTATACAAATTGTGGAAAAAACTGTTTGCTTCAGTCAGCCACGCCAGTAGGCCGCAGCACCTCTCCTTTTATGCCGCAGCACCTCGACCTGCAGGAGTAACGCACTCAAATTAAATAATATACACCACAGAATCTCAAGCTATGTACTCTAAAAAGATAAGATAATCTAATCTAAGGAAATGGCTCCTACAGTTGTGTTCAATGGCATTAAAATGATACAAACGCTGCTGAAGGTTAATCCATAGGTTAATCCAATGTGTCTGTGTCACTTTGAAATGATTACTGATAATATATCTTCATATTTTTTTTAATGATAAAATTGTTACTCTTAGAAACAAAATGAATGACCTCTTGCCTTTGACCAGTATAGTGTTATCAACAGCTCCCGGAAACGTAAGTTCTAATATTACACTAGATCAGGGGTCTCCAACCTTTTTTAGGATGAGAGCTACTTTCAAAAAATAAAACAAATCGTGAGCTACTTTTACTCCTCTTTTTTTGTTTTTTGCAGTGTATATATTTAGCACATTTTAACATTATTATATGCTTATCTTTAACCTTTGTGTGCTGTTTGGGTCTGTGGGACCCGTTTGCAGTGTTTACTAAAAGAACATGTATGTAATTTAATTATTTTAACCTGCTTTATTTCGGGGTGGACCTCACATCCCCTAGGGGTGTCCGGGGGCATGCATCCCCGGGAAGATGTTTTTTTAAATGTTGAAGTTAAATGCATCAATCTGGTGCACTTTGAGCACAAAATGAATTTATGGATACAGCTCTCAACACTCAGATGAAAGGGAGCTGTATACTTTTCAATAATCCAAACATCTTTAGAATATGATCACAACCAATAACAAATCATTTAAACTTGTTTATTCTTATCTTACCTAGTTAGCATTCTTTCTTGTATGCATATTTTACTAATCACTCCCCTTTTAAATACAATATAGTACACATTGGAATAATTTCATACTTTATTTGTTACAACTATATTAAATCTCTCTCTCTCTCTCTCTCTCTCTCTCTCTCTCTCTCTCTCTCTCTCTCTCTCTCTCTTGCGTTAAAAAATAATAATAAACATATTTGTAAAGTTGGGGGACACAAATGGGATTTCGAAAAGTGGGGGGGACTGTCCCCAGTGGAAATTACGCCATGCGTGTGTGTGCGTCAAGTGCAATAAATATGCAAGTTGCAACACACACAGAGTAAAACTCTGCCCCTCATGTGTTGTATAGGCTGGTATGACTAGGCTGTGTTCAATGGGGCTGATGTGTTGTGTAAATTCTGCCAGAAGGAAAATCACGGTCACACTCCTTATGAAGCGGTGAGCTGCCGCTCCACATTGCTTTTCTTCCAGACTGCAACGCTGGTCCCGCAAATCAAGCAAGAACGTGATTGGTCGATATTCATTGTGGGGGGGGGGGGAGGAGGGGTGTTAGATAGATATAGAGTTGTAGATAGAGTTCGCTATGATTGAGGTTTCGTTTATGCATAGGGTAGATTCTTTTAATTACATTTCCTTTTTTTTTTGTGTATTTTTACATTTGGATTTGCTTGGCGAGCTACTTATTGAGGGCTTGCGAGCTACCGGTAGCTCGCGATCGACGTGTTGGAGACCCCTGCACTAGATAGTAAATTAGAATGCTTTTCAGCCATAAACCTTGAACAATTGAATTAAATGATTCTTTCTTCTAAACCATCAACGTGTATCTTAGACCCAATTCCAACTAAGCTGTTAAAGGAAGTGTTTCCATTAATTAACACTTGTTTATTAAATATTATGAATATGTCTTTATTATCAGGCTATGTTCCACAATCATTCAAAGTAGCAGTGATAAAACCGCTTCTTAAAAAGCACAACCTCGATCCAGAGGTTTTAGCCAACTATAGACCTATTTCTAATCTTCCGTTCCTCTCAAAAATTCTTGAGAAAGCGGTCGCAAAACAGTTGTGTGATTACTTAAAAAACAATGATTTATTTGAAGATTTTCAGTCTGGCTTTAGAACACATCATAGCACAGAGACAGCTCTGGTTAAAGTCACAAATTACCTTCTAATAGCCTCAGACTAGTCTTGTCTTGCTCGATCTCAGTGCTGCATTTGATACTATCGACCATGATATCCATTACATTACATTTCATTTAGCTGACGCTTTTATCCAAAGCGACTTACAAATACCAATTACAGGGACATTCTCCCTGGAGTAACTAAGGACTAAGTGCCTTACTCAAGGGGTACTAGTGGTGGTGTTCCTTGCGGGATTTGAACTCACAATCTTCCAATTTTCAGCCCACCTCACTATCCATTAGACCACCACTATCCCTACATCCTATTGCAAAGACTAGAGCACTTAGTTGGCATAAAGGGAACTGCTTTAGGGTGGTTTAGGTCCTATCTATCTGAACGGTCTCAGTTTGTGTGTGTCAACGATGAATCTTCCATGCAAACCAAAGTGAGCCATGGAATGCCACAGGGCTCAGGGCTTGGACCTATTTTGTTCACATTATATATGCTTCCGTTAGGCAGTATTATAAGGAATCATTCTGTAAATTGTCATTGTTATGCGGATGATACTCAACTATATTTATCAATCAAGCCTGATGAAACTAATCATCTAAATAAAATTCAAGACTGCCTCAAGGACTTAAAAACGTGGATGACTTTAAACTTTTTGATGTTAAACACGGCCAAAACTGAAGTTATTGTACTCGGCCCAAAGAATCTACTAAACAAATTATCTAAAGATATATTAACTATGGATGGCATTAATTTGGCCTCCAGTGAGACTAAGGAATCTTGGTGTTATATTTGATCAGGATTTATCCTTTTAACGCCCACATAACATCAATTTCAAGGATCGCCTTCTTTCATCTACGTAACATTGAACAAATCAGGCATATCTTGCCTCAAAACGATGCAGAGAAACTAGTCCATGCATTTGTTACTTCAAGGCTGGATTATTGTAACTCTTTATTATCAGGGTGTACCAAGAAGTCAGTTAAGTCGCTTCAGCTGATTCAAAATACTGCAGCACGTGTACTAACCAGAGTTAGGAAAAGGGACCACATTACTCCTGTTCTGGCTGCCTTACACTGGCTCCCTATAGAACACAGGATATCATTTAAAATTCTTCTTCTCGCCTACAAAGCCCTTAATGGGCAGGTGCCATCTTACCTTAAAGAACTCATTATACCCTACTGTCCTACTAGGGCAGGGGTCTCCAACACGTCGATCGCGAGCTACCGGTAGCTCGCGGGCAGCTTTTCAGTAGCTCGCCGCTCGATTATCCATTATAGCGTTGCTTCTTGATTTTTCGGCCGCTGGACAATAACGTTTTTTTATTTTAGAATTTTTTTCTGTCACGAATATAAAATTGGTCCGTGACGCAGAGATCAAGGAAAAGACGTGACAGCGGCACAGCGACACACACATGGAGCAGTCTGCTTTATCCACCAACACCAGCAACACCAGTCCAGAACCAACAGCAGAATGACCCGCTCTGAATCAGTCCGCGTCGCTGCGGCTCAGAGACACACAGCAGGGATTTGTGTTTTTGAAAAACACTTGTTATCGTCATGTCAGGTTTTTGGTGGATTTAATCAAGTCTTGGATTGCAGAGTATGAATGTCCTCTTGCTATTTTCAGTTGATAAATACGTGTGTAAAGTTTGTGAAGGCAGGAGGAAAGCTTCCGCGATCACCGTCCTCTGTTCCTCCAAACCCCGCCCCCTCCTGAAAAATAACTACTAATAAGAGTGACAGGCTGATAGTAACCTGATAGAAACGTTAATATTCACTTAATCCCTGATTGAGATATGATGAAGCTAACTTAATCTCATACATTCATGGGATTTATGCAACAGTAAGACAGAGAATGTAAGTGTGCACCCACATGCACTATTTTTGTTTTTATAATGCTGTTATACTCCTGTTGTCTGCTGTGTTCAGACTCAAGTCATGTTTGTGATGCCACATTCAGGACATTCAGTGTCCTTTTTTTAACAGAAGACCATTGCTAGAAGCTGCAGCTAGACAGCAGAAGCATTCGTTTTTTGTTTTTGAGGATGGAACAATTTCACACACAGATATAGGGAGGCTAGACCTATACAATTGATTTATTATGGTTTATAATTGAATGTCAAGACGAAGAAGAAGAAGAAAAAGATGGCTGCACTGTTCAGTCTCAATCCTGTGGAGATGGAGGTTATAAATCTCCAAAATCATGTTCAGCTTAAGTCTCAGCAAAACTCACAACATTTCTGGAGCCTTGTAGACCCAGAAAACTATATGAACATTCACCAAGCAGCACTGAAAATGTCTTCTTTATTTGGCTCTACAGACCTTTGTGGTGCAGCTTTTTCTGACATGAATGTCATGAAATCTACATGAAATTGGACCTTGATGTGAAGTTAAGATTTTTGATAAGCTTTAGGTATTGCAATTTCACACGTGTACAAAAGTAGCTTAATTCAACTGATGAGTGCTATGTAAATAAATGTAAGCGATGCGATGCAAGTAGCTCTTGGCCACTTTCATTTTTTCAAAGTAGCTCTCAGATGGAGAAAGGTTGGAGACCCCTGTACTAGGGCATTGCGTTCCAAGAAGGCAGGGTTGTTGGTTGTTCCTAGAGTCTCTAAAAGTACAATGGGAGCCAGAGCCTTTTCTTATCAAGCTCCACATTTGTGGAATCAGCTTCCAGTTTGTGTTCGGGCGGCAGACACCCTATCTGTCAAGAGTGCGCTTAAGACCTTCCTTTTTGATAAAGCTTATAGTTAGGGCTGATTAGATTCAGCCCCTAGTTTAGCTGCTATAGGCTTAGATTGTCGGGGGACACCTTACTTCTTCCTTCTCTCTGTCTGTACCTGTGTACTCTCATATTCCGAATAACCCAGCTTCCCCAGATTTCTTTTTGGAGTCTTTCTACGCCGGGATCCTGAGTCGTGGCTTATCCTGTTGCTGTGGTCCTGAGTCCTGGATCGCGAGCCCTGGATCTTGAGTCGTGGCTGTGCCTGTTGCTGTGGTCCTGGATCATGAGTCTTGGATGGATATCCTCGTGGATTCATCTTCTTATTATAGACACACGCATTTCCAAACATTTGGATTACCTATATTGTAAATGTATTATCTTTTCAATTTACACACGGCATCTATTGCACGTCTGTCCGTCCTGTCTCTCCCTGAGGTTTCTCCCATTTTTCCATTTAAACTGTGGGTTTTCTCTGGAAGTTTTTCCTTGTACGATGTGAGGGTCTAAGGACAGAGGGTGTCGTATTGTCATACTGATATTCTGTACAAACTGTGAAGTCCACTGAGACAAATGTAACATTTGTGATATTGGACTATATAAATAAACATTGATTGATTGATTGATTGATATTTATGTGAATAACGGAGATTTCATATTAGCTGCTACGAGAGTGTATGACAGCTTCCGGTTTTGGGCATTCTGGCTACGCATCACTCATTCACCAATGGGTAATGTTTAGATGGATTTTAGGAACTTCCCCTCGATTCTATTGGCTCTAACGGTTAAAAAGAGGTGTCAATCGACCAAGGGGAGCCATAGATATGGAAAATGCACCCAAATGACCCCAGAATTTTTTTTTTTTCTTCTAAACCTCTCTAAAAAGGTAAAATGTCACTTGTTTTGCATCAATCTTGATACAGGGTACTTATTATATCTTATGGTTTTGATTCCTAAAGCTTTTAGTCTACTATCCCATCATTCAAGGGTGGTTTTCACTATAAGTAATGTATTTTTTTTGGACGGACACTATCATTTAAATGTTTTTACTATGTTCAATCTGAATTTACTTTAAAATAAAAAAATTCTATATTGATTCTGACTGTTCTACATCCAACTCACAGGTTTATCATTGCTTTGAGAAAAAATATTATTAAGGTATCCCTTTTAGAAGTGAAGATATAGTCAATTGTTCTGGGAATGTCATTTTCGAGCCTGAGGCCTGAAAAACAGGCTCGGGGCTCAACTGGTTAAGACTCTACAGAGGGTGGTGAAAACCAGGATGGAGCTGCCATCCATGGAGGATCTTTACTCCCAGCGGCTCAGAAAGAAAGCCCTCGGGATTATCAAAGACCCCCATCTCTCCAACAAGAAACCGTTCTGTCTGCTGCTGTCTGGCAGGCGATACCGCAGCATCCGGACTAAAACCACCCTTTGTTTGTTTTTGTATAAAAATGTATATCTTGTAATTTTCACTGTTGAGGAACCTGGGACCTACTTTTTTCATGCATTCCATAACTACACCGTAGCTTTGTATATGACATGACAATACATCTTTTAATCCTGAATGAATCTACCAGTCCACTCTCCCTACCATGGTGTGCTTGGGGACTTGAACCGGCCATCCTCCGGTTCCCGAGCCAAGTCTGTGCTCCTACCAAATTATGGTTGTATAGAGATTTGTTGTGGAAAAGATTGAGCCAATATGTAATACAAGGGACGTGTTACATATTCTCAGGAACAAACTTGATAAGGAAGCTGGTCACTAGGTGTGCTGAAATAACTGTAATTAAGTTTTTGTTGTGCTGAGTCTGAGCCAGCTGTGGTCAGCCCACGTAAGAATGACCAATACAGTACATACATTTTCAAATCCTGAGTGAAACAAACAACACCATTGAGATTGGGAGGAGAGGGGGTGGTGTTAACTCGCCCAATGTTGTGGTGTCCGGCTGAGCTCAGTTAAATCAACTTAGATGAGGAATGACACAGTATATCAAGAAGTAAAAACTCTATTTACCCCACAGGCGTCCAATCAAAGTACAAAGAATGTTTTCATGGGTTTTAAACGCAGCCTGATAAAGAGTTTGCCAACACTCTGAAGAGTGTTTTAGCCACTATGGCTTTAATAGCTTTAGAAGGACCTACTGAGAGAATGTTTTTACTTTGATATAAAATAACTAAAAAGATATTTCAAGTGAATAGTTCTGTAAAAGCGAAGCTGTAGATAACATCACAGTTAAATATCCGAGGCCTTGTGCAGATAGCTAACCTGTGCAAATGCGTTGCAACGGCCTAAAACACTTACATTACTAGAAACGTGCTTAACTGCATACCTGCCAGTGCCAACCCTACCGATTTGGGCGGTAGTCTACCGCTTTTGACATTTCTACCGCCTACCGATTTAGCTGGCTTTTCCTACCGAATTTCATTCTTCCCAAATTATAAAAAATAAAAATGACACTCCATAGACACTGGACTCGACTTTTAGCGGAAACCGATTGTCTACCGCTTTTGACATTTCTACCGCCTACCGATTTAGCTGGCTTTTCCTACCGAATTTCATTCTTCCCAAATTATAAAAAATAAAAATGACACTCCATAGACACTGGACTCGACTTTTAGCGGAAACCGATTTCAGCGTGTCTGTGATCCCATCATACAAACAGTCCTCTGTGTTTCTGAAAGAGAAACAACGTGCAGAGGAAGGGCAGCGTTACCCCCGGGACTGCGGTCAAGCCAGCCTCCACTTGGGAAAACACAATCAAGCCAGCCTGCCGCAGTCCCCCGGGACTGATAATAATCAGTCATCACTCCCAAATGAGTTTAGGGGAACAGAGACGAGGCATTTGAGTCCTGCAGGGTTTCCCCGTTAATATCAGTGTCTCGAAAAAACATGTTGGCGACTGAAAGACATCCAGTGTTTGGTCTTTTCCGGAAGCATCCTACAGTATCTCAACTGAAAGAGGACCACAAACACACAAAAAATATAATACAATCACTTTTTCGGACATTTTCAACACCAAACATGTCGTTAATGTTTCTGTTTAGTGAACTACAGCAATCTGAAAGCTTGTACATTATTTATATCACACAGGGCGGATCTACTGGGGTGGCAACTGCCACCCTAAACAATAGCCTTGCCACCCCAGCTGCCACCCCAGTTGGCATTTTTGTTTTGAAAGAAAAGTTGTGGCTCATCGGACATTTATGAGAGAAAGTCTCTAATGTCCGAGTGCAAGTGAATGCAGCACAAGACACAAGTCTTGTAACCCCTCCACCGGCCCTGGCGCGAGCTTGGAAATATGATTGGCGGCGATTTCATTTGAACGGGACGGCGCAAAACGAGAAGCATTCGGACCCAAGTAGAAGGAAGGAATGAGGTATTTGCGGTCTACAATGACAGAGAAGAGACTGTCAAGTTTGGCTGCACTCAGCATTGAATAAAAACGCACTAAAGCTGTTGATCTTAATAAGTTTGTGAGGCGTTTTGCTGAACAAGATGGTAATCGCCGCATTCAGCTGTAATAGGCATGCCAACTTGATGCTCTGCTCACGGATGACTCGATGAGCATAACAAACTGTTAAAATGATGACCTTGTATGTGTGTATTTTTTTTTCTCTGTGGGGGTCTGCCCCCAAAAAACTGTTTTAAGTCCTGACAAAGTCAAATAAGACAGTGTGTAAAACTACACAGCCCAGCCCAAAAAAGTAACCACTTTGATTTAACTAGGCCAGTAGGTAAGGACTTTCCACTGGATAATAACTGCAGCGATGTATATGTTTTAGCTGAATACACGTTTTTTAACCCTAACTGATGCAGTTAATCACTTCTTTAATGTTTGTTCTTTCTGATGTAAAGTCAAGGTTGTAAATGCAATGAAGTCGTGGGGCGCTGAACTGTTCCTTTGAATCTTTTGAATTTTGATACATGATATAATTACTTGTCTTTCGAATTTGAAGGAGGGTGAGCAAGCATCTTGAGGAACATTCATCATTAACTCCTCCAAAAAATATAGTTTATTCAATAATAAATGAATATGTGAATCATAACAGTGATTGACAGCTGATAGGAATAATATGATTGTTAATATTATCATATTAATTCAGACAAACATCGATGAGACGGTTAATTAATGTACTTATTGCAGCAGTCTTCATACATTTGGTACCCCTGCTGGTCTAAGAGTGAAACAAACTCATTCAGTTATTGTTCAGTTAAAATGCATTAAATTATGTCTGCCACCTTATATATTTATATGTAAGGCTTTACTGATGTGCCACAATAATGTCACCTATGTTATTGAGTTAAAATATTAATATTGTGGCTTTCCAAGTTAACATTGATTGATATGACTGCGATTAAATCAGCATATACTTCTGCCAGGGGATGCCACCCCTCAAAATCTCCTGCCACCCTCTTGCCACCCCATGAATATTTGTCTAGATCCGCCCCTGATCACACTGCAAAAACATTCAGGAAATGACTTTTTTAATGCAGTATTTTCATTATTTTTTTTATTTTATGGCGCAACACAAAGATATATCGCTCTGTGCAAACCTTTGACTAATATGTCAACAACATGAAACAAGAATATGAACCTGGCTTTATCCAATGTTCACACAAGAGTTCTACGTCCTGATACATCCTTCATCTACACTGTCTCACAACCCAGTCTCACAGCATTTCGTGTTATAGTCACGACATTTAATCTATTGATTCGTGTTCACCAACACGATCTTCCCCTTTTTTTCGTGTCACACAGAACGATTTTAAAAGCAATGTATTTCTATTGGTAGTGTGTTTCGTGCCTGCAACACGTCTTTTTGTCCGGTCGGGTCTTGGTAGACCGGAAGCTGTGGGGTTCATGAAAACATCTCCTTACTCAATATCAAGCCACGATTATTGTTTTTATTTTAAATCGTATAATGTCGGACTTTTTTTGCCATCAGTGAGGAAAAGAAATGGGGCTCAGAGCCTCAAAATACTGAAATCTGTATTATTTTAAATCTTTTTTTCCTTCTAATTTGTTATTCTTTTCTAAATAACACACTATTATTTACTCAACAATAACACACAATTATCCTTGTTTTTATTTATTTGTTTAATTCCATAATCTCGGGCTTTTTAGCCGTTCCTCAGGAACTGAATTTCTGGTTAAAATAACCGGAAACAGACGTAGGCCTATAAGGAACATTTCGCCAAGATTACGCCGAGCGTCAAACAGCACTTGAACGGGACCCCCCCCCCCCCCCACATCCCCCAGAACTACACATGCTGGCTATTGTGTTTAGCAAAATGTTCTATGGGACGTCTCTACTGGGAAACTTTTCGTTTTTCCCACAATTAGAAGTTGCCAGTATTAAACACATTGGTGTGTACAAATTTAAAACATGTAATTAATAAATGGGTGAAAATTGCTTGTGTCCATAATGGGCAGCATTAATATATACCCACATGACAGCTCATTGTTACTTTGTAATTCTACTCCACTACAATTCAGAGGTTAACCTGGTATTTTTACTCCACTACATTTATTTGAGTTACTTTGCAGATTCTGATTAATGATGTGAAATATAAACAACCCTTAAATCAGACTTTAGTTACACCTGAGTAAAATTCAGGGAAGGTGATTGTCAAGTGCCAGCAATCAGGCGAGATATTTGATAGTTGGTGCTTGAGAAGACTAAACATTTATCTGCAGATCCTTATAAAGTATATTCATTACTCGTTAGTCTCTACTAATAGTTCATTAAAGACTGTATATAATGGCTATTTTGCACATTCCTTTCAAGATTTCAAGATTTTCTAAGGTTTATTGACATATCATATACACAACTACGGTGTAGTTATGCAATGAATGAAAAACTTGGGTCACAGGTTCCTCAACAGTGCATTACAAGACATCTATCAATATGTGTGTATACCTCCACCATTAAACTGTCATATTCTGCACATTTCTTATACTATCTACATACATAAGAGTATAATTCATATGTATAATATCAGTTAAAATAAGTGCTTCAACATAGTTAACATTGCAGGAAAGCAATATATTAGACGTTAAGTACTTTGTCAGGCTTAATATTTATCTGTAGATACCCCCAAAGCTTTTTTCTTATTTAAAAGAAGACCGTAACCTAAAGTATTCTTTAATGTTTAAATAAAGGTTAATTAGTTTGTCTGTTTTGCACATAGGGTTAGGGTTAACCCTAACCCTAACCCCTAACCCTAACCCTCCTATTAATATCTTTGTACATCCGGCACTAAACTGTTTTATTGTAGAGATCACTTACAGTATCTTCTTGATTTTTTATATTCTATATTTCTATCATTGACCTTCTACTTTCCCCCTATTTTATATGTATATTTTTTTCATCAAATATAACATATTAAAAAAATAATTCAATAACGTGCTTTAACCACTAGGCGATGCAAACAAGGTACACACAGCATACAAATCCATAATAACTTTTTATTATTAGTGTAGGACACTTATGTATGTATAACATCTGAAGATGTGTAGTTGTATTCATGTTTTCACATAATTTTACAGGATATTGCTATATTATTTCACATGTTTTACTTCTACACATTAATATCTGATTTGTAAAACATCACAGACAGAAAGGTATATCTGTCATTTAATGGTAAGCTATTGAAATTCTGAATCCATAGATGTGTCTCCCATCACCCAAAACCCCTGACTATTCTTTCAACTCAGTATTTACATTCTTTAATTCAAAGAAAATCAGTAATATCTCTAAAAACTACAAGTCCTTTTCTATCAGCTGTGCACCGTTATGGTGTAAATATAACCTATCTACAAATCAACCCGGTATCACGGCAAGACGTGAACATGTGACGATTTCCCATGATAGGACGTGAAGATTCCACGATTTCGTCCCTTCAAACGTGACAGTTACACGGTATTGTTAACATGGCCCAATACCCGGAAATGCCAAGCAAATGTTACCCCGACGGTCGGTTGTTATTGTCATTATTAATATGATAATGATTTATTTTTTAATAGTCACACTCGATTTGGCTGATTTTCTTGTTGCCCCAGCTGGTCGACACCTCTTTTAGCAGAAACAAAGGCTACATTAATGTATTAAATGGATGTTAATCAGGCAACAGCTTCGGTTCATGTTAATTTACAAACTCTTCAACTAGAACCATAGTTATATTTAAAAACATTTTAGAAGGCCTCACGAAATACTTTAATGTAAATTAAAATTTAAATGTGAAGGAATGTGCGTAGGACAAAATACATCCGTCATAAACAATACCGGAAACAGACGTAGGCAAGATCCTCAGCTCGATGATTGGATGGTTTAGCCGCAATGCACGTTGGGACATGGTGTTTATGCGATGTGAAATCCGAAAACATTTTTTTAAAATAAAATACTTTATTCCGAGTGTGCTTGCTTTTCTCTTTGAAAGTCATCACATAACGGCATTGTAATACACGGTTCGGCTGCATTAAATATTACATATCTGCCGTAGTTCTCTATTTATAGAGCCCTGATGAAAACATCAGGGCTTTGTTCTAGACAAACAGGAAGAACTGCCGCCAAAACTGAAAACGTGACGTGGATCATAAATATATCAGCAATTAAACAACATCTTACATTTCTTTTCACACAATACGTCTCCTTGCAGTATCAACACTAATTCGGCTGACTTTTATATTTGATCCAATTGGTAGATAGGCTGTATTTACACCATAACGGTGCACAGCTGATAGAAAGGGACACCTAGTGGTTAAAGTACGTTATTGAATTCTATTATTTTTATTATTATTATTGTTTTCGTGAGGCCTTCTAAAATGTTTTTAAATATAACTACGGTTCTAGTTGAAGAGTTTGTAAATTAACATGCACCGAAGCTGTTGCCTGGCAACGCAATCGCACAACGTCACGTCCGTTAATTCCACATCCACACACATGGATTAACATCCATTTAATACATTAATGTAGCCTTTGTTTCTGCTAAAAGAGGGGTCGACCAGCTGGGGCAACAAGAAAATCGGCGAAATCGAGTGACTATTAAAAAATAAATCATTATTATATTAATATTGACAATAACAACTGACCGTCGGGGTAACATTTGCTTGGCATTTCCGGGTATTGGGCCATGTTAACATTACCGTTTAACTGTCACGTTTGAAGGGACGAAATCGTGACATCTTCACGTCTTCCAGCATGGTAAATCGTCACATGTTCACGTTTTGCCGTGATACCGGGTTGCTACCAATTGGATCAAATATAAAAGTCAGCCGAATTAGTGTTGATACTGCAAGGAGATGTATTGTGTGAAGATAAATTGAAGATGTTGTTTAATTGCTGATATATTTATGATCCACGTCACGTATTCAGTTTCGGCGGCATTTCTTCCAGTTGTCTAGAATTTTTCTAATCAGGGCTCTATAAATAAAGTACTACGGCAGATGTGTAATATTTAATGCAGCCGAACCGTTTATTACAATGCCGTTATGTGATGACTTTCAAAGAGAAAAGCAACACACTCGGAATAAAGTATTATTTTCTTTTTTTTTTAAATGTTTTTCGGATTTCATATCGCATAAACACCATATCCCAACGTGCATTGCGGCTAAACAATCGAGCTTAAACCATAGCTGAGGATCTTGGGTAATCAGTTCAGTGGGTGGGTATCGCAATGATGCTTGAAATGTCCCTTATAGGCCTACGTCTGTTTCCGGTTATTTTATTTTGAAATTCAGTTCCTGACGGATGCCAAAAAAGCCAGAGATTATAGAATTAAACAAATAAATAAAAACAAGGATAATTGTGTGTTATTGTTGAGTAAATAACAGTGTGTTATTTAGAAAAGAATAACAATTTAGAAGGAAAAAAAGATTTAAAAAATACAGATGTTGTACAAATGTTTAGTCTTCAGGGGAGTGGTGAATACCTACATGCTGGCTACTGTTCTCTTTAGGTGTTTTTGGAATAAAGTCACCATGGTTTGCAATTCTACCTCCTCTCGTGGTCGATTATTTCTCTGAAAATCCAACCGCTAAAGGGTCGCTGTCTCACAGGTTTCAACAACAAAGGATACTGTGATTCTTCCTTGGTTGCATGCATGTTGCATTATGCTTTACACTCACTGTGTATCATTTTGAATACACTTCTTTGACAAAATAATTATGCTGTCATCATGCAACATGCTTGGAACGATTCTGGTTAAATATAATGTGATTATTACTGTTATTTTCCCTCACAGTGATTTAAGTGTCCACTCAAAACAATATCATAATCTTATAGAGAAAATTATAAGCTTTCTTTTTATTTGTTGCTGTCTTTCAGGGCACTGGAGCATAAAATGAAACTATCATTCAGAGATAGCACCAGCAGAAAACCATATTGATAGCTGCAAATTGTATATTTTGTAATTACTATAAAAGGTACTGGGGAAGAACCAAATAGTTTAAGGTGGATGGATTTTCGATTTTCTAATTGAATGGCTTGTTCTTTGCCGTCAGTCTTTGTCTGTGGCAGCAAGTCTGCATGCATTTAATAGCCACATCCATACTCAGAGAGAGTTTATTTTTATGTAAATGAATGTACTCAAGGGTGCCAATTAACATTTCAACCGAACACTCTGAGAGGTCAGGGAGAGCATTTTCATCTATTGCCCTCTTCAAAATACCAAAGAAGAGTTTGAAAGAAAGAGCTCAAAAGGGAAAGTGTTTCTTGTGTTGGTGCAACAAGACCGAGGTTACTTTAAGAAAAACAAGATCGGCTCGTTTCAACTGAGAAAATATCAAGAGCATTTTTGTACTCATCGAGTGAGCTTCAATAGCGCTTTTAAATTTGATAAGCAGGTCAGCTCCACAGTCAAAACCTGCTTTTTTAAAATAAGACTATTGGCCAACACCAAGTTGTTTTTATCTTTTAAAGACCTAGAAAGGGTTATCAATGCTTTTGTTACCTCAAGACTGGATTACTGCAATGCCCTGTACGTGGGTATGGACCAGGCCTCAATTAAACGCCTGCAGCTAGTCCAGAATGCAGCTGTGCCTCTTCTGACTGGACACAAAACACGTGACCACATCACCCCAATAATGGCCTCATTACACTGGCTTCCAATTTGGTGCCAAATTGATTTTAAACTCCTTTTATTTGTTTTCAAAGCCCTAAATGGGCTGGCTCCGGCTTATATAGCCGAACTCCTCCATCAACACATCCCTGCCAGAGCTTTAACCTGTTAAGCACTGAGCCTGTTTTTCAGGTCTCAGACTCGAAAATGACATTCCCAGCACAAATGACTGAAGTTACCTCCTGTAACTCCAGCTTCTATGAGTATAGGCGTAGCCCTCTAAGGCTATCGCTATTGGGTAATCCCCATGCGCACCCGCGCAGCACTGAAACACTTGTAGTCCACGCCCACCTGCAAGGTGGGCCCCACCCTCGGACTCACTTCCGGTATAAATAGGAAGGAGGCCCGACAATCTGCTCCCACACAAACAGCTTTTCTTCAGCTATTCGTGGAGCCAGTGGGGCCCAGAACTTAGGGCTCATTTCCACCGCAGGCCTCACTCGACTTAGTACGGTTTTGTTAGGCCTTGTTAGGCCTTGTTAGGCCCGGCTAACTTTAATGCTGCGCTTCCATTACAGTTTAGGAACTGGGGTACTATCTATAGTAACGCAGTGTAGGCGGAGCCGTGACGTCATCTTCAGAAAAAAAACATCAGCTGTTAGCTGTTAGCACTCAAGCTCACAGCTGAGCTCCTCATATCTGTTCAGAAACTAGACAAAAGTTAAACAAGTACAAACCACAGACTGTCTGTGTCATGGTGAATACAGTCGCTGGTTTATTTATGTCTGTATAGGCTGTTGTTGTGAGTGTGGACGGTCGGAGCATATAGTGCGTTAGCTTAGCCGATCTCCATTTAGACAACACGCATTTCAAAAGGTTTTTCGCCTGCCGTCTGTCTGCAGACTTGTCAAAGCATTAATTCATGGTTTTTACTAACCGGTATGTTGTTACTTCGGCATCATTTTGAAACGTGTATTACAATTAAATCACGGTCAAATATGTTCATCTTGTTGTAGTTGTAGCCCCCTTGCCAGCGATTCTCTCACTAGTTTAGCATATTCAGCCCGGTTGTTGGCCCGCTTGTTGGCCCCAATAGAACCACGATTTTGTCGGGCCAGAAAAAAGGTGAAAAAGTAGCCCCGGGCCGGAACTAGGCCTAGTGGAAACGCAACCAAAAACGGGCCCGGCACGACACGGCACGCTTAAACCGCGCTCCGCGCCATGGTGGAAATGCGCCATTAGAGGGCTACGCCTATACTCATAGAAGCTGGAGTTACAGTAGGTAACTTCAGTTCTATTTCGTATAGGCTTCGCCCTCTAAGGCTATCGCTATTGGGTTAAGGGCGAAGCATGATGTAGTCTGTGCCCCACTGGGTCTGCCCGGTACCAGAAGCACAGGCACACCTACTCAGATAATAACCCATGCCTATTGCGCCATGCGAGTGGCGCATCACAGTCCCTAGAATATAGCATAACATAAATATTCTCCATGAGGGGACGAAGGCTTGGAACAATACAAACCTGCCGCTGTGAAAAAGTATAGACGAAGGTCACACTTTGTCCAGCGATAAAAGAGGGGGAACAAGGGCAGCTCTCTGCATGCAGACAGGCAGGAGAGAGCGCACAGCTGGATTCCTGACATCACTCACTCTGATAAAACACTTCGTACAAAGTGTGTCAGAGAGGGAAAAAACTTAACATCCCTCTCATAAGAGGGAAAAAGGGCCGCTCTCTGCGTGCCGAGAGGCAGGCGAGAGGCGCACAGCTGGATCCCTGACGTCACTCACTCTGACAGGACACTCAGTACAGGGTGTGTCAGAGAGGAATGGGAGACATCCCTCAAATACAATTGAATAAACGAACAGGGGGAAGACCAAGATGCAGCAGTGCAAATGTCTTCCTGACAAAACAGCTGAGCTGCCATCTCCTTGGATCCGGAGACATGATGGAGCCACAGAGAGGGCAGACAAATCACTCACCCTTTTTGCTGATGTCAGGGCTAAAAGTAATGCTACTTTGGCTGACAAAACCTTAAGGGGAACCTGATCTAAAGGTTCAAATGGGGCTTTACTCAGTGCACGTAACACCAAAGCCAAGTCCCACTGAGGCGCCAGTGTGCGTGACACAGGTCTGAGTCTCCGTACTCCTCGCAGAAAACGGCTGGGTGGCTGCTGATCGCTCCCTCGGCCTGGGAGAGAGCGTCCCCGTGCCACAGAATTTCCCACGGTCTTCCTGATAGCGTACGCTGTAGGCATGGAAACCAGGACGCTCCCGTGCGCTCCGGGGCTATCAGGACCGCTGATAGCCGCTTCTCCCGCACTCGGTCCGGGAACCGAGGGGTCAGCGGAACTGGTGGGGAAAACGTATAACAGCACCCTGGGCCACGGCCGATGTGCGAATGCGTCTACTCCCAGAGGGGGGTGATCCTGCTCTCTGCGAGCCCCTCTGTTCAATTCGCCGGGAATATACATTGCTCTAATGGAGAGCAACATGTGTGCGCGCCCAGAACAGCAGCCGCCTGGCTGCGTTCAGAAGCTGCGCAGATCGTACTCCTCCCTGGCGATTGAGGTAGGCTGCCGTGGCCTGTTGTCTGTGCGAATCAACACATGTTGATTGTACAGCAACGGGGCGAAGTACTGGAATACTTTCCAAAACGGAGAGCAGCTCCAGCACATTTACCTCTGACGCACGGGGTCGATGCGCAGGCGAATGAACCACCTCTGGAGTCTCCTCCTGTGGATGAGACCCAGGGGGATCACCACGTGACCAGCTGACGTCATGCTGAGCAGCTGCATCATGTAGAGGGCTGTCACCACGCTGCGGGGTGTGACACGCCGGAGGAGAGCTGTCAGTTTCTCCACTCTCTGCCGCGAGAGCCGCGCTCTCATGCTGGCTGAGTTTAATTCCACTCCCAGATAAATGATTGTCTGGGAGGGAAGAGGACAGATCTTCTTCCAATTTATGAAAACCCAGGCTTGACAGATGCGATACGAGTACCGTCTGTAAAGCGACTTCCTCCCTGGAGCGAGCCCGCAATAGCAGGTCGTCCAGATAAAACCACACTCTCATCCCTCCTCTGTGGCTCCAGCCTTCTCTACACACTTTGAAAAAGTGCGAGGAGCCAGGGAATATCTGAACGGCAGACGATTGTCTGGTCTGATATTCCCTGAAATGAGAAACGCAGGAATTTCCTGTCTTTCGGGATGATGGGTACGTGGAAGTATGCATCCTTCAGGTCTATGGAAGTGAACCAGTTGTCCTGGTGAACACATTCCAGCACCTGTTTGATCGTCAGCATGTGGAATACTGACAGATCGAGGATGGGTCTCATTCCCCCGGTCTTTTTCGGGATTTAGAAAATAACGGGAGTAAAACACCCTTGATTTTCCTCCCTTTGAGGAACCCTGGAAATGCCTTTTTCAACAGGAGTTCCTGCAGCGCTGAATGGAGCGCAAGACGCTGTTCCTGGGATGACAGGATTGTTTCCTGTATCCCATCGAACTGCGGGGGGGGGAGAGGCTTCTCTGTGATGTGCTGTAATGGTCGTCATGGTGACGAGCCATGCCATCGCCCTCGCCGCCGCTGCCCGTGAGGCGAAAGGGCTGCGAGGGAGCCTCCACACGCTGCATTTCACTCCAGCTCTCATCATGAGGCACGTACACGCTCAGGGGATGAGTGATGGTGTGTGCAGTGCTGTCCACACGAGGCGTTATAACGGTGCTCGTGGGTTTATTATGACCGTGTGTAGTAGGCATATCTGGGACAGAGGAATGTCGCGAGCTCTGCAGTTTATTAACCAATAGGTTAAAAACAGCAGGCTTCTGCAGCGAGCACTGCTGTCTAACCGACAGGTTAGTGGCAGCCGGCTTAGTTAGCGAGCTCTGCAGTTTATAAACCGATAGATTAAAAACAGCAGGCTTCTGCAGCGAATGAACCACTTCTGGAGTCTCCCCCTGTTGGAAGAGACCCAGGGGGATCACCACGGGACCAGCTGACGCCAATGCCGAGCAACTGCATTATGGGAAGCCCAAAGTGCCATAATACGCTCGTATATTTCGCCCGTTTCTTTGTAAAAAATATACGAATATACGGACCTTCGCGAAAATACGGGCGAACATACGCGCAAAAATATGTGTGTGCCCTCTATGGTAGAGGCAGAGCTGGAGTATGACGGGGGATCAACACCAATCTCCCGGGGGGAGGTCACTGAGGTTGTCAAACAACTCCACAGTGGCAAAGCCCCGGGGGTGGATGAGATCCGCCCAGAAATGCTGAAGGCTCTGGGTGTTGAGGGACTGTCATGGTTGACCCGTCTCATCGACGTTGCGTGGAAGTCGGAAACAGTACCGAAGGACTGGCAGACCGGGGTGGTGGTTCCCCTTTTCAAAAAGGGGGATCAGAGGGTGTGTGCCAATTACAGAGGCATCACACTACTCAGCCTCCCCGGGAAAGTTTACTGTAAGGTACTCGAAAGGAGGGTCAGGCCAATTGTCGAACCTCAGATTGAGGAGGAACAATGAGGATTCCATCCTGGTCGTGGAACGACGGATCAGCTTTTTACTCTCGCAAGGATCCTGGAGGGGGCCTGGGAGTACGCTTATCCGGTCTACATGTGTTTTGTAGACTTGGAGAAGCCGTATGACCGGGTTCCGAGGGAGTTACTGTGGGAGGTGCTGCAGGAGTATGGGGTGAGGGGGTCTCTACTCAGGGCCATCCAATCTCTGTACTCCCAAAGCGAGAGCTGTGTCCGGGTCCTCGGCAGTAAGTCGGACCCATTTCCGGTGAGGGTTGGCCTCCGCCAGGGCTGCGCTTTATGTGGCCAGGGAAAGGAAAGTTTGGGGCTCTCTGCTGGAACTGCTACCCCTGCGACCCGACCACGGATAAGCGGGAGAAGATGGATGGATGGATGGATGGATGGTCGTTAGGGGTGTAACGGTTCACATAATTCACGGTTCGGTACGTACCTCGGTTTGGGGGTCACGGTTTGGTACGGGTTCGGTACAACAAGAAAAAGTTAAAAAAAAGTCCCAAATGCATAATTCCAGGTTTGTTGTTATTTATTTTTGAACAGTAGTGCAAGTTTCAGTTTAAAAATAAGGAACTCTAACATTTTGAATAATTAACTGTATTACACAGTGAAAAACAAACCACAAACAGTACCACACACACTCAGATGGCCATATTATCTATAATGGCTGATCTCAAACAAAAAGGTTTCATCAAGCTGTAAAACTAAAAAGAATGTCTTGAAAATATTACAAAATAAATTAAGGGCGCATAGCCGTTGAAATATATATGCCAATAGCTTCCGTTATTTATTTTGATCTCTCGGCTTGCATGTCTATTGGCTTCTTAAAAACAGCGGGGATAAGCTGTTGAACTGCTGTTTTCTTTCGCCGGGCTCCGGTGATTGGCAAATCTGGGTGATGCCTTCTGATATGATTTAGCATGTTTGGCGTGTGTTACCATTAGCATACCGCACCGCTGTCGAACAACGCCAACACACCGTCCTCCCGATCCACCACTCGCACTCCATCATTGTTGTAGTCCACAGGGAACCCGAAATGTTCCCACACAGCTGATTTAAAAGAAGCAGGTGGGTCTTCTTGCTCCTGCGTGTTATCTGAAATCGCCATACTAACTTCTCTTCTTCTTGTATTTTGTTCGTTTTGTTGTGTTTTCTTCTTGTTCTTCATTTGTTGTTTAAGGGCGGCAGGTAAAACAGCTTTTAGGCGCAATACCGCCCCCTGGATTATATATAGTGTAATGGATACTGCCCTGAGTGACAGACTTTTTTCCCTTCATTAAAAAAAGGCGTATTCGTCGTGTGACTGCATGTGCCGAACCGTGACGTTCGAACCGTGACGTTCGAACCGTGACGGTTCGGGACGAATACGGATACCGTTACACCCCTAATGGTCGTCATGGATATTTTATGCAGTAAAAAGAAATTTTAAGGCCAAGTTTTTGCAGGCTTTGCAGCGTCTTGTAGTCATTTATATTAATGAATTGACACTCAAAAACAGTCTAATCAAATCTTCTATAATTGTATTGGGACGAGTTAAGCCCCGTGCCCCTAGTACCGGGGGCAAAACGCAACATCTTGCAAGAAACAGCATCTGAGGGCTTCTTAAAGGTCCCATGACATGGCCATTTCTACTGATCATAATTCCATTGTTGAGGTCTACTAGAATATATTTACATTGTGCGAATTTTCTGACATTGGTTTCTCATATAGCATCTCTGTATAGTATGTGTACTCACTCTCTGTCCTAAGCGGCTTGTTGGAGCTCCTACCCCCCCCTCCCTATGAGCCCACTGTGCTCTGATTGGTCAGCTCGCCCATTCTGTTCTGATGAGTCCACACCACCGTTACACTGCACTGGCTTCCAATTCGGTTCCGAATTGATTTTAAAATCCTTTTATTTGTTTTCAAAGCACTAAATGGGCTGGCTCCGGCCTATATAGCAGAACTCCTCCATCGCTATTCCCCAGCCAGAGCATTAAGGTCGGCTGACCAGCTGTTGCTGATGGTGCCCAAGACCAGGCTCAAAACCCGAGGGCACCGAGCCTTCGCAGCAGCTGGCCCCAGGCTCTGGAACAGTCTGCCCCTCCATGTGAGGTCGGCCCAGACCCTAGGGGTTTTTAAATCAACACTAAAAACTCACTTCTTCTCCCTGGCCTTCTAGTCAGAGCGGAGCACGACTCCTGACATTTCCCTGTGTTTGATTTTATATTTGCTGTTGTAATTTATTGTCTTCTGTTTTGCGATTGTAGTAACGTGTTATTTATTATTTGCATGTACAGCACTTTGGCTCGACCAAAAATCGCTTTTAAATGTGCTTTATAAATAAACCTTGATTTGATTTGATTTGATTTGAGTTACAGCGGAACATCAGTGATTATGTGTTGGCGTTAGCAACCAGAAAATGACACCAGTAATGACAAACAGATGAGAATGCTGCGTGGGGTCTGGGTGCCGTGTTGGCGCGACGTTGCGCGGCTCGCTGCTGTGAGGAGCGGACAGTGTGAGCTGGTTGCAACGAGACATCGCGAATGGAAGCGGGAAGGGGGGGGGTGCTGAGGGGGCTGCAGCACCCCCATCTGCGAGGCTCCACTAGCACATTGATTGATTGCTTCCACAGATTCCAGAAATATAAGTATCATCACTGAGCAATCAGAACTCGCGACATTGGCAGCAAACCCAGACATCACACAACGTAGCTTTACGGAGCAAACACGGGACATTGGATTCCTAAAGCTTTCAGTCTACTATCTCATCATTCAAGGGTGGTTTTCACTACAAGTAATGTCTTTTTTTGGACGGACACTATCATTTAAAAATGTTTACTATGTTCAATCTGAATTTACTTTAAAATAAAAACAACTTGTTATTATAATTACTATGATTATTTTGGTCGGACTGTCATGATCTTGTTTGTATTTTGTTTTATTTTAACAAATATTCTCTCCTTGTGTCTTCTTAGGTTTCATTATTGTCTTTGTGTTTTCCCACCTTTTTTGACTTTCTGCCCCGCCCTGATTCTATCCACCTGTGTGTAATCCCCCTGCTGCCCTCTACAGCTCCAGAAGTCAATGTGATTACTTTCTCTATGTATACATGTCTGTCTTTCGCAGTGATCTCAGTGAGCCTATGGTACATGTTTCTGTCAATGTTTCCATAGTGTGATTCTCGTTGTCATAGCTTCCATCCATGTTTCCAGTCTGTGTTTTATCCCGGTAAATTTCCTGCACATGTTATCGTAGTTGGTCCCTCATTTTGCTACTTCCCTATTTATTACCTTTGCCTGCTTCCTTGGTTTTGTTGCCTTTTATACCTGCGTCCCTCTTTGTGTTTTGCATTTGGGACCCTACTGCCTTTTCTCACCCTGAGACTAAAAAAAATGATCACCGTATGCTTTTACCATATGAAGACAGCAGTCCATTAGAGTAGACAGAATTTTTGTCAAAATTACATTATCCTTGCATAATAATGCAGTTTAAAGTGCGTATTGATTTGTAAAGCTTTCCGATACGATTCGGAAAAGGTAGGACCCAAATGCAGAATACAAAAAAGGTAAAAAGGTCTAGGAACAAAAAGTGAGCTTTATTTTAAAAGCTGATGAACAAAAACAGGGCATGAAACACACAGGTAGCACAAGGTAGCAACCACACAAAAACTGACTGTGACCAACATGGAGGGAGACAGGAAAGACAATGAACCGACAAGGCACACAGGGGAAGACAAGACTAAATACAAAGAGGGGTAATCACAGGACATGACACAGCTGGGTAAGGGAGGCAGAAACACAAGGGCAACAGGTGAACACAATCAGACAATCAGACAGGAGTAAAAACACAGGAAGGAAGACAAGAGACGGGGAGAACAGAACAGCAAAATAAAACCCAAAACTTAACACACAAAACTCAAATCATGACATAACCCCCCCCCTCAAGGGACGGATTCCAGACGTCCCTACACAAAGTCCAACATTTCCAAAAGGGTGGGTGGAGGGGGTCCGGAGGACGGGTTTGGGCTGACAGCCCGGAGGCACGGCAGAGGACGAGGAAGGGGTCTCGGGCGGACGACCCGGGGGCAAGGCAGAGGAACAGGAGGTGGTCTCGGGCGGACGGCCCGGGGGCAAGGCAGAGGACCAGGAATGAGTCTCGGGCGGACGGCCCGGTGGCAAGGCAGAGGCAGAGAAGCGGCTTAGGCCGCGGTGGGCATAGACAGGGAGCTGGGCACAAGGAAGGACCGGGTTCGTGGCCGACTGGACCACTGGCGGAATAGGAACCAGTGTTGTCCGGGCAGGACCCCTGGACGGGACATGGGCTGGTGTCAGTGGGACCCCGGACGGAGCAAGAGCTGGTGTCGACGGGACCTCCAACATGACATGGTGTTGGCAGGAAAGCCGGCAGAGCAGGTGTCGGCGGGACCCCCAACAGGACAGGATCAGGTGTTGGCAGGACCCTCAGCGGAACCCCCTACGACACAGGACATGGAGTTGGCAGGACCCTCAGCGGAACCCCCAACGACACAGGACAAGGAGTTGGCAGGACCCCCAACGATACTGGACGTGGAATCGGCAGGACCCTCAGCGGAACCCCCAACGCCACAGGACATGGAGTTGGCAGGTCCCCCGGCAGAACAGTAGTCGGCGGGACCTCCAACGGCACAGGACATAGGGTTGGCAGGACCCCCGGCAGAAGGGTAGTCGGCGGGGCCTCCCACGGCACAGGCCATAGGGTTGGCAGGACCCCCGGCAGAAGAGTATTCGGCAGGACTTCCAACGGCACAGGACATAGGGTTGGCAGGACCCCCGGCAGAAGAGTAGTCGGCGGGACCCCCAACGGGACAGGACATGGAGTTGGCAGGACCCCCGGCAGAACAGTAGTCAGCGGGACCCCCAACAGAACAGGACATGGGGTTGGCAGGACCCCCGGCAGAACAGTAGTCGGCGGGACCCCCAACAGCACAGGACATGGAGTTGGCAGGACCCCCGGCAGAACACTAGTCAGCGGGACCCCCAACAGAACAGGACATGGGGTTGGCAGGACCCCCGGCAGAACAGTAGTCGGCGGGACCCCCAACAGAACAGGACATGGGGTTGGCAGGACCCCCGGCAGAACAGTAGTCGGCGGGACCCCCAACGGCACAGGACATAGAGTAGGGACTAGAGTAGGAACTCGAGAGGGGACTTGAGAGGGAACTTGAGAGGAGACTCGAGAGAGGGCTTGAGAGGGGACTTGAGAGGGAACTCGAGAGGTGACTCGAGAGGGGACTCGAGAGGGAACTCGAGAGGGAACTCGAGAAGGGACTTGGAAAGGGACTCGAGAGGGGACTTGAGAGGAGATTTGAGAAGGGACTTGGAAAGGGACTCGAGAGGGGACTTGAGAGAGGGCTCGAGAGGGGACTTGAGAGGGAACTCGAGAGGGGACTCGAGAGGGAACTCGAGAGGGAACTCGAGAGGGGACTCGAGAGGGAACTCGAGAAGGGACTTGAGAGGAGACTTGAGAAGGGACTTGGAAAGGGACTCGAAAGGGGACTTGAGAAGGGACTTGGAAAGGAACTTGAGTCTTGAGTCGGCGGGGCCCCCGATGAAGAAGGGACTTGAGTCGGCGGGACCCCCGACTGTGAAGGAGCTTGAGTCGGCAGGACCCCTGATGAAGAAGGGACTTGAGTCGGCCGGTATGCCGACAGGACACGAGGGGTTGGAGTCGGCTGGAGAGCCAACAGGAGACGAGGAGCTGGAGTCGGCCGATACGCCGACAGGAGACGAGGTGCTGGAGTCGGCCGGTACGCCGACAGGACACTGGGAGCTGGCGTCGGCCGGAGAGCCAACAGGTGACGAGGAGCCGGAGTCGGGACCATGGCTGCTGGGTCCGGTACTTGAGCCGGATCCATGGATGGTGGGGCCGGAACTGGGGCCGGAACCATGGCTGCTGGGGCCAGGACTGAGGCTGGAACCATGGCTGGGTGGGCCGGTTCTGGAGCCGGAACCATGGCTGCTGGGGCCGAAACTGGGGCCGGAACCATGGCTGCTGGGGCCGGAACAGAGGCCTGGATCATGGCTGTGTGGACCGGTTCTGGAGCCGGAAACATGGCTGTAAGGTCCGGTTCTGAAGCAGGGACCATGGCTGCTGGGTTCGGCACTGGAGTCGGAACCATGGCTGCTTGGCACGGAACCATGGCTGTGTGGGATGGTACTGGAGCACGGTACCATGACTGTGTTCGGGCCGGCACTGGAGCACGGAACCATGGCTGTGTGGGCCGGTACTGGAGCACGGGCTGGCCTCCTGGCTTTGCGTCTCTTAGAGGTCTTTTGGAGGCTCCGTGGACCTCCAAACGCCAGGCGGGATCCCGAGAAAGGGTCCGAGAATGGAGACTGGCCCTCAGGGCTGCGCGAAAAAACTCTGAGCACTTCAGGCAACGAGTTCCTCAACCATGGCACGTTGTTCACCTCCATTTGTGCCTTTTTGAGGACAGCCTCTTTGTCCCTTCTAGCCAAGGTTCTACTCCACTCAGCATAATGACACTGAAGAGTGTACTCTAGGGAGATCAAATCCAAATAAAAATAAAAATACGCTGGGTCCATAGTTGGTCGGTTCATTCTGATACGATTCGGAAAAGGTAGGACCCAATGCAGAATACAAAAAAGGTAAAAAGGTCTAGGAACAAAAAGCGAGCTTTATTTTAAAAGCTGATGAACAAAAACAGGGCATGAAACACACAGGTAGCACAAGGTAGCAACCACACAAAAACTGACCGTGACCAACATGGAGGGAGACAGGAAAGACAATGAACCGACAAGGCACACAGGGGAAGACAAGACTAAATACAAAGAGGGGTAATCACAGGACAAGACACAGCTGGGTAAGGGAGGCAGAAACACAAGGGCAACAGGTGAACACAATCAGACAATCAGACACAGGAGGAAAAACACAGGAAGGAAGACAAGAGACAGGGAGAACAGAACAGCAAAATAAAACCCAAAACTTAACACACAAAACTCAAATCATGACACTTTCTTTGCTATTGCATTTGCTGGTTCTCTTGGGAGTCCCCCACAGTACATTTCAAACTTAAGAGCAGTTTTAAAGAATTATTCAGTGATCTTTCTAAAATTAGTTCAGAAATATTTTATGCACCATGAAATATAGTGTCAGTCACAACTCCTTTTTTAAGCTAGTTTGAAAGTCTGGAGAAAGTGTAATTTTTTTTCTAAATGAGCACTTACTTTTAGGCCATATGTGTCATTTGTATTGCCCACGATAAACTGTTAGTGAAGCAGTGTTCCTAGGACCATGGGCGTAATTTCCACTGGGGACAGGGGGGAAATGTCACTTTTCAAAATCCCGTTTGTGTCCCCCCCACTTTTCAAATGTGTTTATTATTTTTTTTTAGGCAAGCGCAGACCCGGCGCCGTGGGAGGGCCCGGGAAAATCTTCCCGGAGGAGCATGCCCCGGACCCCCCTAGAGGAGGTTAGGTCCCCCCCCCCAAATAGCACTTTACCTCTGCTTACACCTATATGCCGTGAGCTGATTATCGAGCCTTCATTGTAACAGTCGTGGCTGAATTGTGTGTGTGCGTGTGGGGAGTGTTGCAGTAGAAAATTCCACTGTAGCGCCCGGTACATTAATGGGAAACCCTACATGTTTGAGCACTGTAAGAAATTAAAATCAATATTGAATGACATAATTTAGCTTAAACACACAGTAAGCATAAAACTGTTTTATTCTGAAAACATTTCCGGTTAAGTTTACTTTGAAAAGCTGTATTGAAAGGCGTTGCCGTTGTCAACAGTGACCACTTCCGGTTTTACGTTAACAACGATTACAGCCGTTAAAATGCATTAAATAAAAAGGCGTGTGGAGTTATACAATGAACACACAACGTCTAAATCCTCTGTTATGCGCGATGTCGGACATCGGAGAAAGAGGAGGACGGACCCCCTACGTCACAGCCGCCATTGAGAGGAGGAGCCAAGAAATAGATACAGGCTGAGGGAGAATGTGATCTCTGCCTCTTTTCACCGCCGCAACTTCCAGACAACAGCTGTTGTCCCAATATCGCTCTGTTTGTTTCAGAACCACGTTACTTAATTAAAGTACCAATTTGAACCTTTGCCGAGACTACATTGTCTCTTATTTTAACTTCCTCCTGGACGCGAGAACAACTAACACAAACCAACAGCACTCTCTATGAAACGTCAAGCTACCCCACAGCACCCCAAAAGAAAATCTCTGGCGCTGCCACTGGCTGCGGCACATGACTTTTTTGGAGGGGGGGGAAGAGAGAGAGAGAGAGAGAGAGAGAGAGAGAGAGAGAGAGAGAGAGAGAGAGAGAGGAGAGAGAGAGAGAGAGAGAGAGAGAGAGAGAGAGAGAGAGAAGAGAGAGAGAGAGAGAGAGAGAGAGAGAGAGAGAGAGAGAGAGAGAGGAGAGAGAGAGAGAGAGAGAGAGAGAGAGAGAGAGAGAGAGAGCAGTTACGGGAGTTGTTGTTAGCATCTGGTGCTAGCTCGGAGCTAACGGAGATTATAAGCTGTTTCAACAATAAAGAGAGGGAGAGCTCTCTCCTGTCGGACTGAGAGGCTGAGATAACGTCAGCTCAGTGAGGTAAAGGACTCTGAGCGATTAGATTGTAATCTTTAGTCGAAGTTATCTCAGTGGGTCTCCAATGGTTTGGTCATCTATGTAAACAAATATTTCCATCTATTTAATATAGTTGTACAAAATAAGTTAAGAAATCATTCCAATATAGGGTCAGTAAAAAATAAAAAACTGTTTAAAAGGGGAGTGAATAGTAAAATATGCATAAATAAAAAGAAAACATGCAGACTAGGTAAGATAAAGATAGGAGAGAGGAGTTTATCAAATATTTGTTATTGGTTGTGAGCATATTCTAATGGTTTTTTGATTATTTAAATATATACAGTTCGGTTTCATATGAGTGTTGAGAGCTGTATCCATAAATCTCTTCATTTTGCCCTCAAAGTGCACCAGATTGATGCATTTAACTTCAATTTAAAGAAAAAAATCTTCCCGGGGGTGTGAGGTCCACCAAAACATAAAACAGGTTCACATGGATAGGATACTAGATCGGTTAAAAGCAGAGAACAAATTTCACTCTGTGTGCTGTGTGCTCTGCATGTCTGACCATTAAAGAGGGTTTCATTCCTTCTTTAATTATATTCTATAAATCTGCACACTCATCTTCTTAACACCATAGTCCCTAATATATTTGTAGAAAGGCGGGAAATTGAATTAAATCGAGAAAATGTTTCATTGTGGAGGACCCCCTGTTTTGTGTCCCCCCCACTTCTCAAACCAAAGTTACACCCTTGCCTAGGACCATGTTGTTTAACACCTTGAGCTGCAGATTTCGTGTTTGTTCATGAACTACTATAGTATCAGAGTAATCACTTCTAGAGACTGCCAAGCCTGCTGGTTAAAAACACTGAATGTACTGTAATCACTTACACCCCATTGTTGAAATGCACACGAGGCATACTGTGAACTACAGGCAATAATGCATGACAAATTGTCCTTGTATAGACCGTCTGACATTGCAGTGAGCCCCTCTGTAAAATGAGTAATTTGTTTCCTTATACATTTCCCCGTTACTGTGACTTAATACATCATTATGAGCATATGCTATTATTGACTTGGTTTTCACAACTTCTAACTACATCCAGCTATGCAGAAAAGGTATTAAGGCAGTGGAGAAAAAAGAAATAATAGGCGCAAGCAGATTAAGCTGCAGGCGACAACGTTCGTTTACAATCTAATGTGAAGTAGAAACATTAAGCTTCTGTCTTATGTTTCAGACTCAGGTGCCCAAAATGCATGAGCACCATTGTGTCTGGCAGAGTATGGCTGACTGCCCACACACATAATGACATGAGCTTTATACATGGTGGTTCGGATTAGTGTAACTGGAAAGTTTCAAGTGTTTGTGTTGCAGTTTGTGTTTCGTGATAGTTTTAGAGCCATTTTTGTTTAATCTATTAAGGATGCTAAATTGTCTCATGGACTACAGTTCGAACGTTGGCCACTATACAAAAATAACTATCATGGGAGAGCTGTTTTTGGAACCAGATTTGTCGAAGTTTTTCTACTATAGATAGAGTAATGCATCAGATAATCAACTAAAGCAACAATGCCTTAATAATCTGTTCCAAACGTTGTGCCTCTTGTTGAGCCAAATATGGGTACCACTTTACAATAAGACTACCCTTATAAATGATTCATAAAGGGTTTATAATTAGGTTATTAATTAGGTTGTAAACACTTTATTAATCATTAAGAACCATTTATAAACCAGTTCTAACATAGTTTTCATACATCAACAAAGGCTCACTATTTGGCAAGATGACTAAGCCTTATATTGGCTACCTAGAATACTTCGTCTTCTTCATCAGCCAGCATCCTTGGTATCTGTTGTTCACTGAGTTGATTGCCCCCCTTCCATCTTGATGTTTCTTGGCATCTCTTTATGACCATTTATTTACGAGTTACTAAGATTTATAACTGCCAAAAGGGAGCCTTGTAAAATGTAAAACACATTCCCATTTATTAATGAGTTACTACCATTTATAATTTGTGACCTGCTCCATCGAAATCAGTCGCATTGACCCGAAGATACATTTTGAGTTGTATACACTTTTGGAAAGAGGAGATTCCTAGCTTTCTAATGATATCAGGATTGTTTTTGTACTCCAAATATTAAGCAAAATATGTCACATTATATAATGACTGTCACCGAGTCATCATTTGGAGAAAAAGGCCTTCAAAGTTTCCTCTTCTCTGGAATCCATCGATCTGATTGATTATTAGCGGAACAAATTATCAAAATACAATGAAGATATTTTCGTTTGGATTACTGGTCTGGGGGAGGCTCGCGAGTGTGTGTGTGTTTATACGTGTGTGTGTGTTTGTGTAATTTTGCGTTTGTGTGTATTGTGTTTGTTTCCCGGGGAAAACACTCACGAGAAACACCGGCTGTTGTTATGCCTGCTGTGACGTCAAGTTACTCCGTTCTCCGCTTGTAATTATGCAGTTACGAGCTTCAAAGTTGTATTTACCATCTGAATTTGCCGAAACAAGTTTAATATTCTGAAAGCCAAGACTTTGTTTATTTGAAATCAGATGAAAACAAACTGTAACGGACCCTGCCGTGTTATCTATGATTACTATCCGCCTTACATTAATAATTTCAGCCGGAGGGAGGGGAAGCGGCGCTGCGGATAAGCAGAGTGGCGAGTGAGAGCTGTCATCTTCCCTTTACAAGCTTCAAAAATGTATTTATCGTGTGATTTTGTAAATAAAAGTTTCATATTCTGAAAGCCAAGACTTCGTTTATTTAAAATCAAACAAAACACCCGAACTCCGAAAAACTACGCAAATCCACGTTTATTTTGAAATGAGCCGTTGCGACTTCCGACTGATTTCGATAGAGCGGGTCACATTTGTTTAAGTTATATTAAGCCTTAAAGTTATGCATAATTTAGGGCGTGGTCACATTGAGTGACAGGTCATTCCAGTGACTGCTGCTGTTAGCTTTCTGCTCTGCTAGCAGCTCCGTGATGCTACAGGGACTCTGCCCGGCTCATCCGGGGAACATAACTTGAACTCGGCCTTGTTTGTTGTGCTGGTGCCTTGTAGACTATTCTTCATGCTTATATCGCACTATTGTGACTTGCTCCGTGTTTAAAACAGACGCTGCATGAATGCAGTTTTACGGTAAGTGAAATTTGAGTACTTTATTTATGTGTTGCTTATGTTTTTAGTCAGCTAACGTTAATGAATGTTAAGGCTTGGGTTAGCACGTAGTAAGCAAGTGGTAGCTACATCTGTGCTAACGATGCTAATTGTAGCCTCCAAGTTCAAACGTAATAGAGAAGTGTTAAGCATTAAGTGGGATAATACTGTAGAACAAACGGCTTCTGTTTGAGGTTGGTATAATAAGGTCATCCTTATAAGTTAGAGAGATATTTTATTAGGTAGGTAACCTTATGCATTGATAAGGTTAATTCAAATGTGCTATGATCGATTATGTACTCAAGCTAACGTCAAAGTAGTGTTGAAGAGCGGCCTAGTGTATGTGAAATTAACCTCACAATAAGATGTGTGTATATTACAAATATTAATGACATATTTCAAGATGATTACTTAGATATTACAATATGGTTGGTTGAGCTGGAGTTCATTATTGAGCTTACATGTTAACGTCACAGTCATATCTGAAGAACGAACCCACACCTTGTTCTTTTTATTAATTGTATTACCAAATAAATAGTAAGCATTGGTAACACCAATGCTGATAAATTAAACTATTTTATTTGAGTATTTGTGTCTGGGAGAAGGTACTGTACCCAGTTCCTATGTTCGGCAGTTATAGACTGGGCTTTCTTTTACAAGAGAATACAAACAATCATTAATATGGACCATTACTGTATAATTATCCTTAAATTATGTTATACAATGCACCTAATAAACAAGTATGGCATTTTGAAACATGATGTTGTTAGGATATCTTAAGCCCCGAGACTAGGATAAACTGAAAAGAGTACAAGGAAGCTTATACAAGTTAACAGCATTTAATTAAACAAATGATGCGGCGATATACAATGACATTTGCGAGTTGGTGGCTCCCCCCCTCCCAGCGGAGGGTGAAAAAGAGATTGATTCTCCCTGTCCATCACGGGTTATCAAATGTAGTCTTCTCCTATTGGCCGATGGGGTCGGGTCCGAGGCAATTCCCGTCGTTTTTCTGGTGTTAATTACAGCATTCTAATGTCTGTGGTTATTTAAACATTCCCTAATAACAGTATTGCAGTGTCAATAAATGAGTGTTAAAGACAATGTGTTTAGTGTACAACACCACATATAATTTCACCTTCAATTCACGGTTTCAAAACGTATGGTTTGCCACATGCTAATGCTAACTGGAAATGGAGAATTTTCAGAATAAAAGTTACAAGTTAAAAGTGTGTGTGAACTTCCGGTTTTTCAGAATAAAACAGCTTTAATTATAAGAATATATTTAATCTAAATTATGCCATATAAACATTGATTTAAATTTCTTACAATATGCAACATTTTTTACTGTAATTTGTGTGCATTTTGTTGTTAACTAAGACGATGTTATGATTTTCTTTTTTTTTAGTATGCACATACCTGGAGAAGGAAGAAATGGGTCTTCGGAATGATGGGGGTTAAAGACAAAAGGCGGAGACTAGTGTTGAAACTAGTGGAGAAACGATCAAGATGCCACCTTGTCCCTGATTAGACGGCATGTTAAGCCAGGAACTAGGGAGGCGTGTGGCGCAGTGGATAGAGCCTTGGTGTTGGGATCAGGGGGTCACAGGTTCCTAACCCTAACCCTAAACCCCACTGCAGTCAGCATGTTGTTGTGTCCCTGGGCAAGGCAAAGCCTTTCCAGTCTGAGTACCATTATGTCTTACCAACTCTTTCATTTATGTCTGAGAAAAGCTTTTATGTTTAAATATGTGTATCAGTCATACTAAACATTCATTACTTTGAGTCCTAATTTTCTTCATGTGTGAATAAAATGTTTTGCTTGGTTCTGTTGCATCTTACTCTGCATTTCAGGTGAACAATGTGTATTAGGTCAGCGTGAATGTTATAACTCAGTCATAAATGTGTATTCAACTTTTAAAAAACGCACCCTTTCAGTAGTTATAAATGTTAGTGACTCATCAATGGATGGTGATGTGTTTCACACTTTACAATAAGGCTCCCTTTTACCAATTATAAATGGCTGTAACTCATTAATAAATGGGAATGTGTTTTAGACTTTACAAGGCTCCCTTTTGGCAGTTATAAATGTTAGTAACTCATTTATAAATGGTCATAAGAGATGCCAAGAAACATCAAGATGCAAGGGGGGAGAATCAACTCAGTCAACAACAGATACCAAGGAAGCTGGCTGATGAAGAAGACAAAGTAAGCTAAGTAGCCAATATAAGGCTTAGCAGTACAGATAAATGTGGGCTCACTATTTGGCAAGCAACCGGTCACAGTTGCCCTGTTTATCTCATGTCTTATAAAAGCATATTAATGATTTATAAAGTGTTCACAACCTAATTAATAAATGAATTACAAACTATTTGTAAACCCTTTATAAGGGTAGTCTTATTGTAAAGTGGTGCCCAAATATGACATGATCAAATGTAAGATAGTACAAACCAATGTTATCTGGATATCCATTATTCAGTCAATCTGCAACATTTAGCAATTAGAGAGGTGTCTGTAGAGTCACAGTGTTGTGTAACTCAGTATTACGCTATATTTTAAGCCCGCCCACTTTTAAGCGGTCCAATGAAATGCAAATAGTTTGATACAAATCCCTGGCTCAACTGCACATCACTCAAGCATATATTTTAAATTTGGGGTACAGAAGCTCAACATTGTCTTATTTACCCCAAGCTAAAACCCACTTTCCTTAAACCAGGCAATTTCCAACATATATAGCAAACAGTGTAACAAAAAAGTGGTCTTATTTTTATTGGACTGAAACGCTTATATTTTTCTGTTTTCATAGGGTAAGCGTTAGATTAGAAGAAAATACACTTTTCTCTGTATCCTTTCAGCTCTTGTATTGCAGTATATATTGACAAACTGCAATCAAGCCACACATTTGTGTGTTTTATGGCACAAAGCAATAGTTACATTTCGGAAATATTGACCCATTTGACTTTCAGAAGGATAAAGATGTTCTAGTTGAACTGACCTTTCCTCGTCTTGTTTGAAGAAAGTTAACATTGCTCTCTCATTGGTAGCCGCCTCAATCAAGCACATTTTGAAACAAGCTTCCCCAACATCACTGAGACAACATAAAAGGGCTTAACAGTTTCCTTCTTTCTTACCACTTCTGACAAAGATAAATGGGCGAAAAAGGGTTTTGACCCTGCAGTGTGTTTAATAAATTAGATGAGACATTGATTAATTTGTTAGGTCAAATCACCAATAGCTTCATTAAATGACAGTGTCTTTGGGCTATAAATTATTCATATTCATCACAAATGTTCAGGATTTAAAATCACATCCGAGGATGGAAGTTGATGACGGTGTCAACTTCCTCGTAAAACTGCATGTTTAGCAAAACATTACTTTTCAAACAGCCACATAACCACAAACAGGCCATAATTCAGTCAACATTGAGCCCGTGGAAGGCCCGTCATTAAGCCTGTAGTCCAGTGTCGGGAGGCTGGTGAAGGGAAGCGGAGCCAACAGAATCCTGGACGGCTTTTCGGTTTAGCTGCTTTAGCATCTGTCCCCGGGTGGCACGCTGCAGTTGTTCCTTTTGAATATGTATGTGAGTTATTGGTCCCGGGGGAGCCACTATATATCCGTGGAGCGGTGGACGGGTGACAATAGGGGTCCCAGTCGTCTTTTTTCCTTTATCTGGGCCTGTCTGGCTGCTGATGTATCTCTCAGTGCAACTTGTTCAGATTGCCTCATCTATCATTGGCCTCAGATATGAAAATGTGGATCCCTGCATTGGCGCCCAGTCACATTGTTACAAGTGCAATCTTGAGGCATCATGGGGAAGGCCCTCCTCCCAAGTTAAGGAGGGGAGAAATTGAGCTGGGGTGGGGGGTATTGAAGGGAGAAGGCAGTCACAAGGAAAAAATGAGCTACTGTGCATATCTTTATATTTTATGGCACTAGTCCGCAGTTTTATCTTTTTTAAAGGTACTCACATTTCCTGAATTAAATTAAGTAATGAAAACTACAGACTGATCAGTAGAATATAACTGTTTCTTACTTTTTTTTGTATTGGTGAAACCACTCTGTCTTACTTTATGCATGGCATTTAAAATTAATAAGTACACAATTATAAAGTTATTTTCTATTTTCAAGGACATATGGCCAGCAGCATGGCGGCAATCAACACTGTGGAGCTGCAAAATTAAAGACGTGTTTACGACTAGGCTCCCATGCCAAATCTCTTATACCCTGCATTTGTTTATTGGCTTCCCTTAATAATGTGTGAAGGGGGATCTTAATTAGATTAGGCTTAATAAAGGAGTTACCACTTTGTATTACACAAGGTCATTTATCATCTGTTCACACACTTGTAAGGCCAGGTTATCTGTTGGTAAAAGTTAGCTGTAGTAAGTATGCAAAGCTCCAGAATTGGCTCAAAGAGTCTTTGTTTACAAGAACGGCAGTAGAGGAAATACTGGTTTGCTTTATTGTGCCAAAGACAGTTTTAAGTAAATAAATGTGTCCTCCAGGTCTCAATAAGACCTTGCTACAGAGGCAAAGAGCAGCAATCAAAGGATGAGTGCTGTTGAGAAGTGAAAGGGTTTTAAAGTGTTCAGTATGGCTGGCAAATGTTATACAGATACAGTAGAAAGGTTGTTATGCCTATATTGTATACTTCACTAAATCACAAACAATTCACCTTATGCTTCGCCTGCTGTAGGGCGCTTCCACATTGTCTTATTTTATGATGGTACTTCTGGTAAGAGCGAAAGTGCTATTACTTTGCATAGCATCGCCAGCTATACCAATATGTTTTTAGTTTATCAAAATAATGCATATTTGGGAATTTATTTCAATGCTTCGAGCTGTGAAGAGCTGCTGGATGGGAGCGGCGGTCGACTTAAGAAAAGTCAACAATGTTTTTATGATTACTCTCACTGCCAGAATGGTAGACAGAGGTCTGCACGGCAAGTCTAAGAATGGGGTATTGAAAAAAACAACTTAAAATATAAGCTCCATCAATTTGCAATAGCTAGCAAAATAGCTAACATTTGCTAGCTAGCTTATTAGATAAGTAGTTATTGTATCGGTAGCTACTGTTCGCTAGTTCCCTAGCTAACTGGCAGGTAAAATGCTGCTATTGCCAAACAAGAAGAACTAATACCAACACAGTCTCACTCACTGATAGTCCAGGAGCGACGCTTGGTCAGGGTCTTTTGGCGTACAGTTGTGACGCACCGAGTCTCCTTCAGCTTCATAAATGGACGCAAAGAGCTTTCAACTGATTGCAATGTATTCCCATCGGCAGCGGTATTTGACGCTCGGAGGAGCGCTCCAGCTGTCCATGACTGCCCCCGTTAAGGCGCTGAGCGACCCTTCCCATTGGATAAGGTAGAATGTTACACCCGGAAGTAAGTACTCTCCTTACTGTCCATTGATTTTTAAGTGATATCTCCACTACACATCAACTCAAAAACACCAGATTATCCTTATTAATTAAACGACATTGATAGGTTTAAATTGTGTACAATAATTTTGTGTTTTTCCCCTTCGATTCTAAGAAGAAAAAAAAACTGAAATGTGGAGCGCCAAAGACACTACACTACCCACAATCCTCAGCTATTGTTGTGACGACGGCAGTCCGCTAAACCTTCTGATAAGTCAACAAGCTCTGTGATTGAATGAAAAAATTATTCATACAAAATAAAATCATACTTTATTCCGCGTATTCTTGCTTTTTCTCTTTGAAAGTCATCACATAAATGCATTGTAATAAATGGTTCGGCTGCATTATATTACACATCTACCATAGTTCTTTATTTATAGAGCCCTGATTAGAAGATTTGGACGAACCAGAACTCCTACAAGGAAACTGGATGCATGACGTGGATCATAAATATAACCGCAACTAAACAACATCTTTAATTTCTCTTCACACAATACGTTTCCTTGCAGTATCAATACTAGTTCGGCTGACTTTCATATTTGATCAAATCGGCTATATTTTTTTGAAACAGTCTCACTCCCTATAAGCTTCAATAACCGACGCTTGGTCAGGGTCCTTTGGGGTACAGTTGTGACGCACCGAGTGTCCTTCAGCTTCATAAACGGACGCATAGAGCTTTCAACTGATTGCAATGTATTCCCATCGGCGGCGATATTTGAAGCTCGGGGGAGTGCTCCAGCTGTCCATGACTGCATGGCGCTGAGCGACCCTTCCCATTGGACAAGGGAGAATGTTACACCCGGAAGTAAGTAACTCAAAAACACCAGATTGTCCTTGTTAATTAATTTAAATATGCTTTTGTATTTCTCCCCTTCAATTCTGAGAAACAAGTAGTTTTCTCTGAGTTTTGGATGGCCAAAGACACTACACTACCCACAATCCTCAACTATCGTCATAAAGACGGTACCTTTGCACTTTGCGTGACAAAACCTGGCTGACGCAGTCGCAGTTCTTCAGAATCAAGGTAACCGCATGGGTAACATAGTTATAGGAAATACGATAAACTTAACCACGAATAATAATAATAATGTAATCGGTGCAAATGTTGTTTCTGGCACCTTTCTGAGGGGTATAGTAACTAAATAATATAGGGTATTATCCAAATATAACAAATTATCTTACTTAAACTAGTATTCGCCGTGAGCTAGCTAGCTAGCTATAGCTACCAAAATTAAGTTGAACAGCAGAAGTTCAACTTTATTTTGGTGGTATTTTATTTGAAGGGGATATGCATAAAACTGTTTGACACAAACAGTTGCCACGAAGATGAACTGGTGTTACTAAATGTTGTTAACCATGTCAAGATGACATAATGTGGTTTGTGAAAACTGACCAAATTATACCTGAGGAACAGGCCTTTTCACAAGGGCTTAACAGCAAAGATTGGTTTCTGTCATAAAAATAATTACTTTAGAAAATTATTTAAGCTTCAATCCTTGCTTGCACAATTTAATGTTCATGTATATATATGTGTATTAACAATGACTAATATTAACAAATACTGGTGGTTATACATTATTAATAATATTCATAATACTTTGTTTACATATTTTTTTATTATTAATAGTAATAATACTTTTATAATTGTTGTACACATTACTTATTTAAACGACTGGTGGCAGTGATTTTGCTGTGCGATGGTGTGAAAATACCTTTAATGACAACAGTGTTAGTAGTAAGCATTAATGAAGATTCTTTCATGGCAGCCATCATGCTAAAATGTAGGTTTACTAATCTCCCTTCAAATACAATTTGATTAAATGGATTCTTGGTTATTAGCCAAGTAGGGAAGTTTTAAACAACAACAATTACACTGGTGTTGTTTGTTTAGTTTTGAGTTTCTAAATGATGTTGTTTTGTCTCAACAGATCCTGCAATTTGTTCTCCAAAAAACAACCCTTGGTTTTTCCAAACACAAAACAACCCAAAGGCACTTTTAAGAGCTAAGTCTGTCTTGTTAAACTGTCCTTGCTGTGTTGTACTTGATAGTCTCTTCCTATCTCTCTCTCTTTCTTTCTCTGTCTAACTCTGTTGTCAGTCTTTCTTCTGTGTCTCTGTCTGTGTCTCTTCACTATAATGAGTGATTCTGATCTCCAGGATCTCCTGAGAAGCGCAGATGAGCTGGTTGAGCAGAAAGAGTTCAGGGATGACCTAAGGAGTGCTGATGATTTGCTTTGTAAGTTTCAGGAAGTGAAAGCAACAACAGCAGCAACAGCAACAGCAACAGCAGCAGCAACAGCAGCAACAGCTGTGCCAATGATGTGCTGGAAGAAGAGAGACAGTGAGGGAAACTTGATCTTTGCAAGACCACGGTCAACCCGGAATGACTCCAATAAGGGTCAGTGTAAGATATATATATTTCTAGGCACTTGAGTCTATTAAATCAATGAAAACATAACTCTTGGTAAGGGACAAGTAGTACAATTTAATGGTATAAATGAAAAAAGTGTTTATTCTGATACAGCTGGCTGCAGTCGTAACACTGATCCCTCCGTTGATGCTCCTGACCCAGACTGTGATCTGGTCTTTGCTCCAGCTATCGCTCCAGAGACTGTTGGTATGTACTTTATTTGGTCTGGTTAGCCCGAAACACATATTCATATTCATACTTGTACTGTATCTTTATGTGATATGTGCTCAGTGGCGACTGGTCATTTCAGCCCCACCTAGTGTCAGCAGAAAGTATTAAAATAATAATTCCCAAAAAATAAAAAATAAAAAAATAAATACATCTTAAAATATATTTTAAGATCATGTTTAATCATCTGATTCGTCTGTACATTGCTGTTTTAGTCTGTGTTCTTCTAATTAGTGTCTACAGTGTGCCTATTGAGCCGTTTTGAGCGACGTGGGACAATCCCCGATCTTGCCCCTCCCTCTCACTCTCTAAGTGAATGGATACTGTAAAAACTACACTGCGCATGTTCAGAGTATTTTTCTATTCAATGTGTGCGGCAAAAAAATAATCACCATAGGGGCACTGTGCTGGCATCCCCTACACGTCATCTCATCATAATTCAGAGCTGATTGGCTGTAAGTACGTCACGTGTGCTGCGAAAAGTGTAGCGTGAAGAGGAGACGAGAGAGCAGCATATAGCTAACATCACCAGCGATTAAAAGAAGTAAAAAACTGAAAGAAAATTAATGAAGTTGACCATTTACTGGAGTACACATTTGAGACACTTAGTCTCGGAGAGAAACTGGAGGTAAAGTGCCTCGGTGCCCACCATCCACCGGGTTTCCGAATGGTCCAGTCTGCGGGCAAAGTTAACCGCAGGTTTAATGCTGAGTGGTTTGCTAAAAGAAATGGCTAACGGCGAGCATCCAGAAGAATTCCCTCTTTTGCTTTCCTTGCCTGCTTTTTGGTGAAGATGGTACTTGGTCGAGGACAGGTTACAAGGACTTAAAGCATCTTTCGGAGAGGGTAATAAAGCATGAGAGCGGCAACATTCACTTGGAAAATGCCGTAAAGTTGGGATTACTCGGAAGGGTGAATGTTGCAGCTCAGATTGACAGCGCCTACAGACGTGGCATTGATGATCATAATAGGAAGGTGGAAGAAAACAGGTACGTGCTGGGTCAGATCATCACCTGTATTAAACTGTGTGGGAAATGTGAGACAGCACTACGTGGCCACGACAAGTCGGCGGACTCTCTGAATCCAGGGATATTCAGATTAATTTTCGAGACAATGTGTGAGGGCGATTCCACTACGAAGCTCAGCCCGTTTTCAAAGGGACATCAGGCACCATACAGAATGCACTCTTAGACTGCATGTATGAAGTGTACAGGGAGGAAATAGCCAAGCAAGTGGACAACACATAATTTGTTGCCGTTCAGGCCGACGAGACAACCGATGTCTCCTGTTAATCGCAAATGGTGATTGTGCTGCGATTATGCCTGACCTCACAGTTACAGAGCGTTTTTGGAGTTTGTGGAAGTAAAGGACAAAACTGGTGTAGGTCTCTCTAACAGCATCAAGGCTGTTCTGGAACCCCTGAAGCTGAAAGAATAGCTAATAGCTCAGACCTATGACGGTGAGGCCGTAATGAGAGGTAACGTGCGCGGGGTACAGACGGTGATGAGAGAGACATACCCAAATGCTCAGTTTGTTCACTGCTACGCCCACCAACTGAACCTGACCCTGCAGCAACTGTGTTCAGCAAGGATGAGCATCCTGAAGGTGTTTTTTTGCAGATCTAACCGCTTTTTCCACTTTTTTCTCCGGTGCTCCAAAACGTGTTGCAGCTCTTGCAGAGGCAACACAGAGACGCATACCACGGCCACCGGCTGTGCGATGGAACTTTAAAAGTAGAACTGTGAACGCGGTTTGGGAGACCCGAGAAGCACTGCTTCAGTGTATGGAGCATATAAGTGTAAGTGGATGTTTTATACAACACTCTGCAAAAACGAAGCATCAATGCACCTGGGATCAACAGCGCGCTCTGCCGTTTCAAGGAAAATGTCCAGAAAATGAGGCAGCAAACTGATGCATTGGCCGCCACCACTCATGATGGAACAGACGAGCCAGGCCGACGAGTCAGCAGCACAGCGCCGGTGATGAAGGAGGCATGTGAAACAGTCATCTCACAGGTGGAACAGAGGTTCTCACAGAGTGACCATTTGATCGCTGCAAAGCTCGTTGACAGCTCATTCTTCCCACAGCATGTCCTGTCATTTTCTACACCTGAGCTTGACTGCGCCGTGAAACTGTGGCCTGCGTTGGGAAACAAGGAAAAGTTGAAGTCTGAGCTGACCACACTCTACCACCACAGTGAGCTTCACACTGGAACCACTGCCCTGTCTCTGTTAAAATCCATCCATGAGGACAACATTACATTACATTACATTACATTGCATTTAGCTGACGCTTTTATCCAAAGCGACTTACAATAAGTGCATTCGACCAAGAAGATACAAACTAGAAGAAAACAGAATCATATAAGTACATCAGGTTTCATAGAGACAAAACATTGCAAGTGCTACTCAACTAGCTTTAGATAAGCCAGTCCTTTATTAGTATATAAGTGCTTTGTTAGTAATTGTATTGCTCGAAGTGAAGTCGAAAGAGATGAATTTTTAGTCTGCGCCGGAAGATGTGTAAGCTTTCTGCTGTCCTGATGTCAATGGGGAGCTCATTCGACCATTTTGGAGCCAGGATAGCAAACCAACGTGTTTTTGCTGATGGGAACTTGGGTCCCCCTCGTAGTGCGGGTGCAGCGAGCCATTTGGACAATGCAGAGCGGAGTGCACATGCTGGGGTGTATGGTTTAACCATGTCCTGGATGTAGGAAGGGCCAGATCCATTCACAGCATGGTACGCTAGTACCAGTGTCTTGAAGTGGATTCTAGCAGTTACTGGAAGCCAGTGAAGGGAGCGGAGGAGCGGTGTGGGAGAATTTAGGAAGGTTGAAGACCAGACGAGCCGCTGCATTCTGGATGAGCTGCAGAGGTCGGATGGCACATGCAGGTAGACCAGCCAGGAGGGAGTTGCAGTAGTCTAGGCGTGAGATGACGAGAGCCTGGACCAGAAGTTGCGTCGCTTTCTGGGTCAGGAGGGGACGTATCCTCCTGATGTTGTAAAGAGTGTATCTGCAGCAGCGGGTCGTGGCAGCGATGTTTGCAGTGAAGGACAGGTTGTTATCTAGGGTCACACCCAAATTCCTTGCAGTCTGAGTCGGGGAAACAACAGAGGGGCCGATGTTGATTGTTAGGTCAAGAGTGGGACACTCTTTTCCCGGAAGAAAAAGCAGCTCAGTCTTGTCAAGGTTGAGCTTGAGGTGGTGAGCAGACATCCACCGAGAGATGTCTGCTAGACAAGCAGAGATGCGTGCGACGACCTGGGTTTCAGAACGGGGAAAAGACAGAATTAATTGGGTGTCGTCAGCGTAGCAATGGTATGAAAAACCATGCGGGCTAATGACCGATCCGAGCGAGTTTGTGTACAGAGAGAAGAGGAGGGGACCAAGGACAGAGCCCTGAGGGACCCCTGTAGTTAATTGACAAGGGTCGGACTCGGATCCTCTCCAAGTTACCCTGTAGGTGCGGTCTTCGAGGTATGGGAGTTTTAGGAGAGGGTTTACTCTTGCCTCCTTGAGACTGTTTGGAAAGTGACCAGAAGTAAGGGAAAAGTGCATCAGATAAATGGGTGAGAAACGCTAGAATATCAGGAGCGATAGTTTGAAGGAGGTTTGAGGGGATAGGGTCCAGAGGACAGGTGGTAGGACGGGCAGAGGTAATGAGGTTAAGAACCTCACTTGGAGAGAGAGGGGAAAAGGAGGTTAGTGTGTGGGTGAACGGTGGGTCTGGTGACCCAGTGGTGAGTAATGGTGAGTCGGAAAAAGAAGAGCGAATATCATCAACCTTTTTTTCAAAGTAGTTAACAAAGTCGCTTGGAAGAAGGGAGGAGGGGGAAGGGGCTCTGGGGGGTCCAGGAGGGTGGAGAAGATAGAAAATAGTTTTTTGGGATTGGAATAGGAAGAATGGATCTTATCTTGAAAGAAAGTGCTTTTTGCCTGAGAGATTGAAGAGAAAAGAGGAGAGGAGAGCTGATAGGTTAGGAGGTCGTCAGGGTGTTTGGATTTCCACCATTTCCGCTCAGCTGCCCGAAGGATGGTTCTATTAGCACGCAGTGCGTCATTTAGCCAGGGAGCAGGAGGGGACTGACGAGCCTGCCGAGATGTGAGAGGACAGAGAGAGTCCAGTGCGGATGAAAGAGTAGAGAGGAGAGTTTCTGCAGCAGAGTTTGGAGGCAGAGTTGGAACGAGTCAGACGAAGGGAGGGCTGAGAGCACCGATGAGGTAAGAGTAGAGGGGGAGAGGGAACGAAGGTTACGGCGGACAGGTGCAGAGTTAGAAGAGATTAGTTTGTTATGTTTGGAAAGGGGTAGAGAGAATGATATGAAAAAGTGATCCGAGGTGTGAAGCGGGTTTACAGAGAGGTTAGAAGTAGTGCAGTTCCTTGAGAATATGAGATCAAGGACATTGCCAGCTTTATGAGTTGGTGGGGATGGAGACAGTGAGAAAGCAAAGGCGGTTAAAAGAGATGTTAGTTCAGCTATCTTCCCTGTCTGGAGGTTGAAGTCTCCGAGAAGTACAGTGGGAGGGCCAGTTTCAGGGATGTGTGAGAGGAGATTATCTAATTCCTCCAAGAAGTCCCCCAAGGCGCCTGGTGGACGGTAGAGAACAACAATGGTTAATTGTATAGGATGGGTTACAGTAACGGCATGGAATTCAAAGGTGGAAGGAGTGAAGTTAGGTAGTTTGAAGAGGGAAAAGCTCCATTTGGGAGAGAGCAGGAGACCAGTGCCACCTCCTCTGCCAGTGGGTCTGGGTGTATGGGTGAAGGAATATGCTGTGGAGATAGCTGCCGGGGTGGATGTGTTGGATGGAGTAATCCAGGTCTCAGTGAGAGCAAGGAAATCCAGAGACTGCAGGGAAGCATAGCCATAAATGAAGTCAGCCTTAGGAACAGCTGACTGGCAGTTCCACAGGCCACCTGTAACTAGATGTTGGATCTCAGTGGAGCATGTGGGATAGACGAGAGCAGGCTGGTTATAGCGATTAGGAGATGCACGGGGCCAGTAATATAATTGCGAGAAGACACATGAACAGGAATGGAGAATATACACATGTTTTTAGCAAGAGTGGATAAAAACACCAACGATACTTAACTCATTTAAAGTAGGATTTACCTCCTCTTTGCAACTTAGAGGATACGTTTGCTGAGACTGTTATTCTGGTCAAATAATAGTAACAACTCCGATGACGACATCCGAGTCAGAGAGGAACTTTTCCACCCTCAAAAGGATAAAGATTTTCACTCTCAACACCATGGGATAGCCGCGACTTAACGCATTGGCCATGCTGTCAGAGGAAGAATCGCCATGCTGCTTTTCTTTTCAAGTGAACCTTCAGCTTTGGTCAACACAGTCTCACTCCCTGAATGTCCAGGAGCGATGCTTCGTCAGGGTCCTATGGCGTGCAGTTGTGACGCGCCAAGCCTCCTTCAGCTTCATAAACGGACGCAAAGAGCTTTCAACTGATTGCAATGTATTCCCATCGGCGGCGGTATTTGACGCTCAGGGAAGCACCGCATCGGTCCATGTCGGCGGCATTTAAAGGCAATGTGAGCGTCCATTCCCATTGGATAACGGAGGATTTTACACCCGGAAGTAAGTATTCTCTTTACTGTCGATTGATTTTACAGTGATATCTGCACTACTCATCAACTCAAAAACACCAGATTATCCTTGTTAATTACACAACATTGATTGGTTTAAATTGTGCAATGCTTTTGTATTTTTCCCCTTCGATTCGGAGAAACAAATATTTTTTCGGAGTTTAGGATGGCAGAAGACACTACACTACCCAGAATCCTCAGCTTTCGTTTGGGACTACAACATGTGCTTTGCTTCACAAACCCCGTGATTAGTCCTCAAGCTCTGTGATTGGTTGACCTCCAACTGCATTCCATATGAAAAAAAACGTTTCGTAAAAGATAAAATCATACTTTATTCAGCAGTGCTTGCTTTACTCTTTGAAAGTCATCACATGAATGCATTGTAATAAATGGTTCGGCTGCATTAAATATTACACATCTGTCGTAGTTCTTTATTTATCTACAGAGATCGGGCCTCAGAATAGACCGGAAACTATTCTTTTACAGTTCTGTTTTAATTTCACAATAAAGTTAGTAGTAATATTTTGTTTTGATATTATTGTTTTTTATTAACTACTAGACCGCTGGGTCATGTTAAGACCATCTTTTCTGTGTTGCTGTGGGTTTTTTCCATCGCTTTTGTGTTACAAATATCAAAACAATAACAAAATATATCCGTCGTAAACTAAACCGGAAACAGCAGTATATTTTATTTTGTTAACACTGTAAACTTGACAGCTTTTTAACCCAAACCACCTACTGGTTAAAGCACGTTATTACACGTTTAGAGTAATTGCAATGCAGGTAGATTGTGTTGCTTTTTAATGACTGTTTAAAATGCCTTTTTCTTAATGTCTTTCATTTTTGTAAAGCACTTTTGAATGTGTTATATTTTATGAAAACATTTAAATATTAAGAGTACATACAAAATAGGAGGAAAGTAGAAGGTCAATGATAGAAATATAGAATAGAAAATATCAAGAAGATACTGTAAATGATATCTAGAATAAAACAGTTTAGTGCCGGATGTACAAAGATATTAATAGGAGGATGTGCAAAACACACAAACTAATTAGGCTTTATTTAAACATTAAATAATACTTTAGGTTAAGGTCTTCTTTTAAATACATGTAAGCAAAAAGCTTTGGGGGTATCTGATAAATATTAAGCCTCACAAAGTACTTAACATTTAATATATTGCATGGTTTGTTTTGGGACTTGACAATGAACTTTCCTGCAATGTTAACTATGTTGAAGTACTTATTTTAACCGATATTATACATATTTATTATACTCTTATAAGATGTATGTAGATAGAATAAGAAATGTGCAGAATATGACAGTTTAATGGTGGAGGTACACACATATTGATAGATGTCTTGTAATGCACTGTTGAGGAACCTGCGACCCAAGTTTTTCATTCATTGCATAACTACACCGTAGTTGTATATATGATATGTCAATAAACCTTAGAAAATCTTGAAAGGGATGTGCAAAATAGCCATTATATACAGTTTTGAACGATTAGAGAATAACGAGTAATGAATATGCTTTATCGGGATCTGCAGATACATTTTTAGTCTTCTCAAGCACCCACTATCAAATATCTCTCCTGATTGTTGGCACTTGACAATCACCTTCACTGAATTTGACTCAGGTGTAACTAAAGTCTGATTTAAGGGTTGTTTATATTTCACATCATTAATCAGAATCTGCAAAGTAACTAAAATAAATGCAGCGGAGTAAAAATACCAGGTTAACCTCTGAATTGTAGTGGAGTAGAATTACAAAGTAACAATAAATTGCATGTTTTACATGCTGCTGTGTATTACTTGGGATCAATAAAGTATATCTTATCTTATCTTAAGATGATCGATGGCTACTGCCATATTTGCAAAAGTTGCCTCTGAAACTTGACAAGTGCATGTTTCAAGGTTTATCAATTAACAACAGGAGGCTGTCACAGACATAAGACCAGTTATTAAATAAAGCTCTTCTGACCTGAGCTGTCATGTGGGTATATGAATGCTGTCCATTATGGACACAAGCAATGTTCACCCATTTATTAATTATATGTTTTAAATTTGGTGGTGGACTCGTTCGAATCATGTTTTGGATAGTGTGCTATCGATGGGCTTCGTTCCATTTCAAAGAGCTGTGTGATGCTCGGCGTAACCTTGGCGCACTGCCACTCCAACATCCAATCACAGAGCTTGAGGACTAATCACGCGGTTTGTCGAGCAAAGCAGATGGTGTAGTCCCAAACGATAGTTGAGGATTATGGGTCTTCGGCCATTGTACACAATTTAAACCAATCAATATTGTGTAATCTGGTGTTTTTGAGTTGAGTAATGCAAATATCACTGTAAAATCAATCGACATTAGAGAGAATACTTATTCACAGTTAATGTATCAACATCCCCATAACTGTTTCAAAAACTAAACCTTTCTTATTTACACTATTGTCTTTGATTTATTTCCCAAATTATGTTTGTGGATTTAATGATTGTCAAATACAGTTCAACTGGGGAGTAAAACTGTTATCATTTTGCATAGCAAACCAGATAAGTCACATATTTACCTGACAAATCTACATTTTCAAATAGTGCTTTTAACAGGAGCCAAATTGTGTTACATTTCAGGTGAATACTTTGATAGTAGGTTTAGAATAAGTTTCTAGGTTTTAATGCTACAAAACATAATGTGTCTCATATGGTCCGTTGCTGCAGGACTGTCACATATCGTCTTTTAGAGATGCTCCTGATGTTCCGGTCCCTGGCATAGGAAAATCTCGTCTGCTCTCATTTCCACGATTTTGGGCAAATTCAAATTGTACCAGGATTATTCATATGACATACAGAAGACCATAACAAAAATTGATATCTATCTTGTGTTTTAAGACTGAGGCTGCCCACAAATAATGCTTGTCACATTTGCATTAACATACCAAACATTTTAAAAGGCTTTACCCTATTGAGAAATAATTGTACAAAAAATACACAACAGAAACAACAATGTATTGAAACATTGTGTGTGTGTGTGTGTGTGTGTGTGTGTGTGTGTCTGTGTCTGTGCATGCATGTTGGAAAAAAACAACTCCTTCTGGGCTCAATGACTATCGCCCAGTAGCACTCACATCTCATGTCATCTCAGACCGCAGGTGAGATCATTCCTAGACCCTCTGCAATTTGCCTACCAGCCTCACCTGGGGGTGGACGATGCCATTATTTACCTGCTGCAGCGTGCTCACTCATACCTGGATGGATCGGGTTGCACTGTGAGAATCACCTTTTTTGATTTCTCCAGCGCATTCAACACGATCCAGCCACGGCTACTGAGTGACAAGCTGCAGGCTATGAGGGTAAACTCGTCCACCATCTCCTGGATTACCAACTACCTCACGGACAGACAGCAGTACGTCCGGCTGGGCAGTGTGCTGTTTGATGTGGTGGTTGGTAGTATTGGAGCCCCACAGGGGACTGTGCTGTCTCCTTTCCTGTTCACCTTATACACCTCTGACTTTCAATACAACTCAGAGTCATGCCACCTGCAGAAGTTTTCGGATGACTCTGCAGTGGTAGGGTGTATAAGGGATGGACGGGAGGAGGAGTACAGAGCGCTGGTGGGTGATTTTGTAGAGTGGACTGGAGGAAATCATCTGCTTCTGAATGTGGCCAAGACCAGAGAGATGGTCATTGATTTCAGGAGGAAGAGGACGTCACCTCCTCAGCCCCTGTGCATTCTAGGAGAGGATGTGGCTGTTGTGGAGGACTACAAGTACCTGGGAGTGAACTTAGACAAAGGATCAACACTGACGCTGTGTACAAGAAGGGGATGAGCAGACTATTTTCTGAGGAAGCTGAGATCCTTCCACGTGTGCAGCAAGATGCTGGAGATCTTCTACCAGTCTGTTGTGGCCAGTGCACTCTTCTTTGCTGCGGTCTGCTGGGGGGGCAGCATCAGAGCCGGTGACACCAGCAGGATCAATAAACTGATCAGGAAAGCTGGGTCTGTCATCGGTATCAAGCTGGACCCCTTTGAAGCTGTGGTGGAGAGGAGGACACTGAACAGGCTGTTGTCCATCATGGATAACCCCACCCATCCTCTCCACCTGCAGCTGGACAGTCAACGGAGCTCCTTCTCCAACAGACTGCTGCAGCTCCGCTGTCACAAGGACCGATACTGGAAAACATTCCTGCCCACTGCAATAACACTGTACAATAAATCACCACTGGCTGGAAGAGAACTCTCTGCTCCATAGTTTCTCTTGTAATAAAACCACGTTGTACATTTTACACATATATAATCTGTTCAATATTTAATATTAATATTCCATATGTCATATATTTATGTATATATATATTTGTATATATAATATCTTGTCAAATTCAACATGTATATTTATTTTCTTGTTTATTTCTAGTTTTGTTTTATTGTAAAATGCCTTTTCTTTCATGCTGCTGCAACAAAAACAATTTCACAAATTGGGATCAATAAAGTAGCATCTTATCTTATCTTATTTGAGCATGTACAAAAACTTGTGGCTGGTTTAAACTGAGAAAATACAAAAACGAAATAAACAAATAAAATACAATTCTCATTTAGAAATAAATAACTTAACAGACATGAACTGAACATTACAACTGTTGAAAAACATTGGAAACAGCAGTTATTTTCATTTTCATTTTGAGCTGCTATAGAGTTGGGCAGGCTCCCATGTGTCCTCCCAGTTCTTGCCACTGCAAAACACACATAAAGAACAGTTGAATAGATATTAATATGTCATGCTATACTGTAGTAGTAGTATTTGTGATGCTTAATCAGCCAAGTAAGTCAATTTAAAATAGGATTTGAAACACTGTATCAGTGTATAAACCCTTTGCTTCCAGTACAACACAGACATGTATGGTCATTAAGGAAGAACTTACCACTCGGAGCATGGTGTCCACCTAATTTTTACTTCTTCTCTTTGCTGAAAGGCATGACATGAAAAGGACACAAATAGTAATGAGAGATACTTTCCAAAGTTAGGTGATACAACTTTACAGAACATTATTGGTACCATTTATAGACCATCAATAAGGTTAGATTTCTACACATAAACGATACTAACCGACAACAGCATCTGAAAACAGAGATACAGAAGAATCCACTATCGTACCAGTATGGAGCAGCTTCTTTAAGACTGGGAGTTTCCTACAACACAAGGTTATAAGGTAATGCAAAATGTAGTCCGGTAATGCTTACAATGACAAAAAAAGGTGCAGTGTCGAGCATGGATTGAGGAACCTCACTGCTCCATATTGGTACGATAGTGGATACTTGTGTATCTCTGGATTCAGAGGTGGTTATATGTTAGTATCGTTTGGGCTCTGTGCAGATATCTCACTGATGGTCTGTAGACGGTACCAATAATGTTATGTACGTTTTTATGTTATTTAACAATAAAAAAAAAAAAAAGAAGAAATTAGAACATACTTACATTTAAAACTCTTCTGTCCACAATGCTTTCATACAAGAAAACCTTCTGGGTCCTGTGTTTCCTGCATTCTAAAAATAAAAAACACAATTTTAATGATTAGGTAATGAGTCTTCCAAACAATCATTTAAAATAATCTATTGTATAGTATACAGTATAGTGCAAATCAAACCTCTTCGATTTTTCTTGGAAGGTGGAGGCTGGGAGGAGAGGGAGGATGGAGGAGGTGGAGGAGAAGAGAAGGGGGAGGGAGGAGGCTGGGAGGAGAGGGAGGATGGAGGAGGTGGATGAGAAGAGAAGGGGGAGGGAGGAGTGGATGAGAGAGAAGGGGGAGGGAGGAGGCTGGGAGGAGAGGGAGGATGGAGGAGGTGGAAGAGAAGGGGGAGGGAGGAGGCTGGGAGGAGAAGGAGCATGGAGGAGAAGAGAAGGGGGAGGGAGGAGGCTGGGAGGAGAGGGTGGATGGAGGAGGTGGATGAGAAGAGAAGGGGGAGGGAGGAGGTGGATGAGAAGAGAAGGGGGAGGGAGGAGGCTGGGAGGAGAGGGAGCATGGAGGAGAAGAGAAGGGGGAGGGAGGAGGCTGGGAGGAGAGGGAGGATGGAGGAGGTGGATGAGAAGAGAAGAGAAGGGGGAGGGAGGAGGCTGGGAGGAGAGGGAGCATGGAGGAGGTGGAGGAGAAGAGAAGGGGGAGGAGGAGGCTGGGAGGAGAGGGAGCATGGAGGAGGTGGAGGAGAAGAGAAGGGGGAGGGAGGAGGCTGGGAGGAGAGGGAGCATGGAGGAGGTGGAGGAAAAGAGAAGGGGGAGGGAGGAGGCTGGGAGGAGAGGGAGCATGGAGGAGGTGGAGGAGAAGAGAAGGGGGAGGGAGGAGGCTGGGAGGAGAGGGAGCATGGAGGAGGTGGAGGAGAAGAGAAGGGGGAGGGAGGAGGCTGGGAGGAGAGGGAGCATGGAGGAGAGGGAGCATGGAGGAGGTGGAGGAGAAGAGAAGGGGGAGAAGGGGGAGGGAGGAAGCTGGGAGGAGAGGGAGGATGGAGGAGGTGGAGGAGGAGAATGGGGAGGGAGGAAGCTGGGAGGAGGAGAAGGAGAGTGGAGGAAGAGGCTGAGACGGGAAAGATGATGAAGCAAGAGGAAAAAGTTCAAGAATAAATTCCGGCCCAGCAGAAGTTGTCCCAGCTTGTTGTGCAGCAAACCACACTGCAAATGTTGAAAATAATACAAAGGAAAATTAACAGAACTAATTTTAAGGAAGACTTATTTTTGGCCTTACTTGCAAGAAATTAATACAATTCATTGAATGTCCCTCTTATTATAATTCAACAGGTAGTTCTTAAGTGAATGAAATTCAGGTAGTGTGAAAATAATTTTTTTTTTAGCTACCACAGCTGACTGTAGATATATTGCTATGTTTCTCATATCAGTGTTTAACGAAACAACTTATCGTATAAATCTGGTACCACTTTACAATAAGACCTTATAAAGGATTCATAAAGGGTTTATAATTAGGTTATGAATTAGGTTGTAAACACTTTATTAATCATTAAGAACCATTTATAAACCTGTTCTAACATAGTTTTCATACATCAACACAGGCTCACTATTTGGCAAGATGACTAAGCCTTATATTGGCTACTTAGCAAGAATCAACTTAGTGAGCAACAGATACCAAGGATGCTGGCTGATGAAGAAGACAAAGTAAGCTAAGTAGCCAATATAAGGCTTAGTAGTACAGATAAATGTGGGCTCACTATTTGGCAAGCCACCGGTCACAGTTGCCCTGTTTATCTCATGTATTATAAAAGCTTATTGATGATTTGTAAAGTGTTCACAACCTAATTAATAAATGAATTACAAACTATTCGTAAACCCTTTATAAGGGTAGTCTTATTGTAAAGTGGTACCAGAAATGTATTCTCATAAATGATGCGGTAAACAGAAGGACAGAATTACTTTAAACTGACGCCGTTTTGCATTTCTATAGGTTGTATAGATACGAGCATGGTTTTATATACTATCATGTATAATCATGTTTTATGCCGTTCGCCAATAGCCTACTTGATAAGTCGCTCGTAAAACACAGGAGGTATGGAAACTAAGAACACCATATGTGGTAAATTGTACAGCTAATATAACACAACACATTAGTTGTATTTCCTTTAACTGGTGGATTATGGATATGTAGTTGCTGATTGACAGCTGGAACACAAACCACCAACTACAAAAAAATACTTCAGATCCAGTCGTTATGACTCCACTCCGGAGGGATTCCCCGATCATTTCTTACAGTTTCTCATCAAGGGGGTGTCTCCTGTCCCCGGTACAAACACACTGCCTGAGGAAGGTTAGGCTATGTGTATTTTTTTTGTCATTAACCTTTTTCGGACCACTTATTTATTTATTTTGGTGACGATCCGACCTCCATGCTGCTACTCTGGTTCAAACTGCATCCACCAAACAATATGATTTATCTCGACCTCCGCAAAATAACCAAAATCTGACACGGTGTGAGATGTCTTTTTTAGCTGTTCTGTCGTCATTTCCTGCGATCTTCTTCATGCAGTCAGTCAAAATGAATGAATGAATGGGCGTTTCTTTGACTATTTATTGGCAAATATGGGCGTTTAGCTAGAGTCCTTCAGTTGTGCTTCTTTTTTTTAAATTTTGTATTTATTTGAAGGGGGCAGACACACGAGACACATGTTTCCGCCCAAGGGAATTTGGGGCCTGGCAGGAGGGGCACAGTTTTTTGGGGGGCTTTGTCATTCTGCAAATGAAAGTTAAACATAGAGGGATTATCTCAAAAATGTTTGCTGTCTGTTGATCAATTTCTCTGCAAATACACAAATATGTTATTAAGTTCATGCTCAATATTAAATGCAATTGGAGAGATAGAAGATACAGTCTAATATGCTGTGAATACTTGACATAGTGCGTAAACTTCCAATGGTTTGAATCTAATTAATATATTCATATGTATGTGAATATTCAATATATTCAAACACAAATGACAAGTGGGGTTTTTGTATAATAGAATGTAATACTTAAACGCCAATGCTAAGTGAATCCATTTTGAACAAAATTGAACAACATTCTGTTAATAATTAGGTTAATGTGTACTGAGTTGTAATGTACTGTGTAATTTGTTCACATATAAACATCATGACATTAAATGATGGCATTCCTTCTTGATGACAGCTTATGGTAAAAATAACAAATGACCAGCGACATAAAATATCTAATAAATATCATGAATATTATTATCCAAGTGTCGAATAAATTATAATAATTACAGATACTTTCGCTCCAGAGAGTCCTCTTTGTTTTGATGAGTGATACAACTAACAGTGCTAGCTCCTTTGATGACTACTACATTGTACTAACATTGGTCAGCTAGCTAGCCAAACAAGTGGCTAATGCCAGCTTCTAAATGAGCCCTTATTCCAAAAAAGAAAAAACTGTTACAGACTACATTTTCTTGAAGTTTCTCTTACTGTCTTACGAATCCTGTTGCCTGGAGATATTTTATTTGTGTTATGCTTGAATGTTGTCGAAAATTAAGTGAGCAGTCGAGTTTATTACAACTTACCTTGGTCTGGTGTTTCAAGGTTCCCGGCTGGGCGATGTATCACGTGAACTACGTGACGTCGAGACCTGGCGTCGAGACCTGGCGGAGAGAAACACAAAAGCATTGTACAATATTTAAACCTATCAATGTCGTTGAATTAACAATGATAATCTGGTGTTTTTGAGTTAATGAGTAGTGCAGATATCATTGTAAAATCCATAAACAATAAGGAGAATACTCACTTCCGGGTGTAACATTCTCCCTTATCCAATGGGAAGTAGTGATGGGAATTCCGGCTCTTTTTAGTGAGCCGGATCATTTGGCTCGGCTCACCAAGAAGAGCCAGCTCTTTCAGCTCCCAAACGGCTCTTCATTTTACCACATACATTTTATAATTCAATCAAATGTAGCCCTGTTTTGACTAATGATTTATATGTGTACACATATATCACTTAAATTATTCAATACATCCTTTGTACTGAAGTATTCAAAAGAAAAATTACATTTTTAATATAAATGATTAACTATTAACTAAAGAAAAAAAGACAGCAACAGCTGACATCAAATCTTTGCTGAGTGTTACATGCTCCCCTCCTTGTTGTTTTTTTCTGTCTCCCTGCTGCGCAGGTGCACCTGGTCTGCCCTGGCTCCGCCTCTGCGCAGGTGTTTCTAGCTTCCACTCAGCCGGGCTATAAGGGGAGACTGGAGGAGAAGGATCATTGCCTATCCTGATGCCGGAAGACGCTGTCTGGGAACAACCTCTCTGCTGTTTCGGAGCTGTAGCTTTTCATTGTTATTGTAACAAACATGTGAATTCTGGAGGACCTGGGAGTATAGTTTTTTCGTGGCTTTATTTGTCCCGTAGTTTTTTGTTAGATCTCTGGGTAGGGAAGGGAAGTCTGGGTCCTACGGCCCGTGGTGTGGCTGGCTCAGGCTCCGTTCTGCATTTTGTTTGTTTTTGCCAGTCCTCCAGACTTCGTTCATTTGCCGGTTGGCCCATGTGAGTAACCCTAGAACTTATCAATAAATGGTCACCGTTAAATGCTGGACGTTTTTGTGTGATTTATTTTATGTTGCGGATCTCCCCACGAGCCACTACCACAGAGTAGGGGGCGGGCCGTAACACTGAGCCTAAAGATAATCATAAATAAATAACATAGTGAAAATAAATATATTGCAATGCTCAAAACAGCGGCATCCAACTGTCTCTAATCATAAAAAAAAACATAATACAAATAAATGTATTGCAATGTGCAAAACAGCAGCATCCAAGAGTCTCTAATCCTTGGATATTACATGTCAGTGCATGCATGCACGGAGCACCCGTAGCGCGGAGATCATCATATCATTCTGTCTTGTATTACTTAACAAAAATAAATAAAAATAATGGCTCGTTCGCGGGCGCCAGCCGGCTCCCGTCGTTTCCGACCGACACATCACTAATGGGAAGGGTCGCTCAGCGCCTTAACTGCAGCAGCTGGAACGCTCCCCTGAGCGTCAAATATCTCCGCCGATGGGAATACATTGCAATCAGTTGAAAGCTCTTTGCGTCCGTTTATGAAGCTGAAGGAGACTCGGTGCCTCACAACTACACGCCAAAGGACCCTGTCAAAGCGTCGGTTATTGAAGTGCAAGGAGTGAGACTGTTTCAAAAAAAATAGCCTTTCGATTTGATCAAAGATGAAAGTCAGCCAAACTAGTATTGATACTGCAAGGACACGTATTGTGTGAAGAGAAATTAAAGATGTTGTTTAGTTGCAGTTATATTTATGATCCACGTCATATATCCAGTTTCCTTGTAGGAGTTCTGGTTCGTCCAAGTCTTCTAATCAGGGCTCTATAAATAAAGAACTATGGTAGATGCAGGGCCGGCCCGTAGCACTGGCGACATAGGCGGTCGCCTAGGGCGCCAGATCTGGGGGGGCGCTGCGCTGGTAGTTCTGGGAGGGAAAAAAACATTTTTGACTGTTTGGCTCATCCTAATTTTCAGCCTTGATGTAACAACATTCATAATTAAGTCAAGGTAACACTCTTTTCACCCCGGTTACACTTTTCATTTGCCCTGTACGATGGGCGCTGTGGGGGATGTTGACTTATCAGGCGCCCGCAGCTCACAGCCAAAGTGCGAGCGAGCCTCCGAGCGAGCGAGAGAGAGAGAGAGGGCACGCATCGGTACCGCGGATTGTTGTTGGATTGAGGCTGATAACTACAGCTCAGTGAGGTAAAGGACATGTTCATACAATAATGAATACATTTGAAACCTTCTTTATGTATATAACCAACGTGTCAATACGTTTCAGTTTTTGTAGTGTATTGGTCTTTTGTAGAGATTTTTCATTTATTCTTTATATATTCTATTGTGTATTGCTTGGAGGGGGGGGGGCACCAAATCATAATCTCGCCTAGGGCACCAAAATGTCTAGGACCGGCCCTGGGTATGTGTAATATAATGCAGCCGAACCATTTATTACAATGCATTTATGTGATGACTTTCAAAGAGAAAAAGCAAGAATACGCGGAATAAAGTATGATTTTATTTTGCATGAATTTATGTTTCATCCAATCACAGAGCTTGTTGACTTATCACAAGGTTTGTCGCAAAGCGGACAGGCGTTGTCACAACAATAGCTGGGGATTGTGGGTAGTGTAGTGTCTTTGGCGCTCCACATTTCAGAGAAAACTATTTGTTTCTCAGAATTGAAGGGGAAAAACACAAAAGCATTGTACACAATTTAAACCTATCAATGTCGTTTCATTAACAAATATAATATGGTGTTTTTGAGTTGATGAGTAGTGGAGATATCACTGTAAAATCAATCGACAGTAAGGAGAATACTTACTTCCGGGTGTAAAATTCTCCGTTATCCAATGGGAATGGACGCTCACATTGCCTTTTAAATGCCGCCGACATGGACCGATGCGTTGCTTCCCTGAGCGTCAAATACCGCCGCCGTTGGGAATACATTGCAATCGGTTGAAAGCTCTTTGCGTCCGTTTATGAAGCTGAAGGAGACTCGGTGCGTCACAACTGTACGCCAAAAGACCCTGACCAAGCGTCGCTCTTGGACTATCAGGGAGTGAGACTGTGTTGCAAATACATTTGCTTTTGAACTGGAAGTAGGAAAAGGGGCGGGGCTACATAAAGTGAATACAATACCTCAGAATTGGATAATCTGCAGGGAATACAAAGGGAAAAAGTGTAGTCTACTGCTTTCCCATTTTTATATCTGTTAGAGGCAATAGACCCGACTTTGAGGACCGATTACTTTCATATACCTGCAAGCAAATTAATTTACACTAGTGGCAAATTATCTGAGATGAGATGTGGAGCAGAACATGATGAGCTGACTGGAAGGACCAACTGGAAAGACTGGTTGTGATGAAAACATCCCCTAAATGTGCCATAATTATATAAGGGAACATACCCTTCGGACATGGAACTGACCCCTCTATGTCAACCCACAGCTCTTATAGTTTCATATTTAGCCGCAGCAGGTGGTTGTGTTCAGAGAAAAATGCTCTGGATAATCATACCTGCTTCAAACAGCAGACAACACAGTTAGAGACTACCTGGTGAACACAGTGGTACGATAAAGAGACAGATATTTCCTTCAGGACTACACCAACAACAGAGTTAAAATACTGTGGATATTGGACTTACCTTCAGGTAGACACAAAGATGACTCAAAATTAATGATAATGTTGCTCAGTGAGTGCTGGAGGTTGCTTTGGCTGTTAAATTGGCTGTCTCTCAGTGACAGAGTGCAATAGGTGCGATACTGGCCAACATATTGTGGAGCAAGAGCACAGAGACTGCAGCCTTGAAAAAATAAATAAAGGGGCAACCTCCGGGACTGTAAGGTAAAGCCAACGTGAAGCCAACGTTAAGTGCCTTAAACTTGCATTTTGACTTGAATTGGGCGAGTCCACTGGTTACAAAAAGATGTCGGATTTCATAGATGTCTATGAGAAAATGACACTACTTCTAACTTGATTTATAACCTCAGTAAACATTCTCCTGACAAGTTTATGGTCTCTATTGCTTGTTTGAAGTATTCTTCAATAAAATATGATATTCATTCAGTAAATTATAGTAAACATGTAAGGTAAACAGAGGATAAAGCAGGGTATGCTTTAGGGCCACACGGTGTTGTCTGGTTTGAGTGCTTTATGAGTTTTTGTGTTGAACTTTTACCCTTCTGATAACGTATCTTCACGCAAGTTAATTGTAACATTTGTGCCCCTTTAACTGTCTTGTTCGTTTTTCTGTTGTACTTATCTCAACCCTTTCGTGTCCCATCGGCTTAATTTAAACAGTCTATGGCAACAATATAAAGCTCCTATGTAAAACTTCAGTCAGACTGAAATTACATTCTGACATGCTTTTGATGTTTTAATATTTGCTGTATTTTGCAAAAAGAAAAGTCCACAGCCCCTTCATCCTTGAGTGCACACATTCCTAGCTATTAGGTCTTTGTATTGACTATTCCCTAATGCTGGCTAAAGGAGAGATCTGAGGTCCGGAGCTGTCTAGATTGTCATGAAACACGGCTGAGGTGAAAGCTATGAACAGGGGAGGAGACCTGTGTGCTAATCCCACAATCAACGGCGTCTCCACGGAGGGGTTTAGCATAAAAGCAACAGCTGCGGTGCTGCGCCGGTCACCCAGAAGAAACCCCGGGTCATCTGGCAGCGGTTTAATCAACATCCAAATCACAGCGGCTCAATTGAGCAGATTAAAGCCAATTTTTCCTTTCTTTTGCTTTTCTCCTGTGTTCGCTGGAAGTCTTTTACACACTCACACATTTAAGGCTGACAATACATAGGAAGAAGAAGTGTCTAATGTGTTGTCATGAAGGCAGAGACAGAGTACATGTTATCCACATTGATTTGTCATTGGAGACCCTCTTAAAACAAATCCTGAGGCCTTGAATCTGCACTGATGGGGAAATGACTGTTTTTTGCAGCAAACATTACATTTAATTCACTTACATCTCTGATTTAACAATTATGGATGACATTTGCCAACATTTGCCAACATTTGCCAACTGTCTTCATGGCTCTAGGGAATTATGGGGAGAGGGTGTATTTCTGCCTAAACAATATGAGTCTAACGTACAATTTCCCCTCCTCAAAACGGTTCAAAAGCCAACCAGGATGCCAATTATGGCATGACTTGTCACTTGGTGTGGAACACTGTCAAGGCCTGTATGACTTAGGAAAAGGGGAATTAATGTATAATTCATGTGTAAATAAACCTTTCAATACAAATACAAATTTGTTCTGGCGTAACCATGGTAAAAGATTGACACAATGGGTACGAGTACCTCCCTCGTGAGTGCGCTTTCTGACAAACTTACTCCTGACTTTCCAATTATAATGACTTTGGATCCAGCACTGCAGTGGATGTCAAATGATATCTCTGTGGCTCTTTTCCTCTCCTGAGACTTGTAGCTGGTGTAAATAAGGCTTGTTGTGGGACGTTCCTCCATACTCGTCGCGTTGTTGGTGTTGCGGCTGCAATTACGGCCCAAAAGTATGTTGGCTTTTTTCAATAACCACATTATTTTCCCTTAAAATACGTTTCCGGACTCTATATTTTGGTCTCTCTAAGAAAAAAAACATTTCTTCACAGGAATGTATGTGAGTGTGTGTTCTGTTCCACTATTAGATCTGTTACCTTTCTGTGCCAGTCCTCATCTCCTTAACTCTCTCTGTCGAATTCCACTATTTTCCTCTACTGCAACTAGAATTTTTATTTATTATTTTACTTCCATGGAGAAGTATAATTCCATGCTTAACAAAGCTTGAGACAAATTTACATTTTATAAAACAAATTTACATTTTATAAAACAAAATTACATTAGCAAAACACTTTTACCAAAGAAAAAACGATTTAACGTTAACAAAAACAAATTAACAAGATGCGAAACACTTTAACATTTCCCGAAACACTTTAACATTTGCCGAAACACTTTAGCATTAATTTGACGTGCAAGTGATTGACACAAACTTAAGTTTGTTTTGGCGGATAGACCGCCGGTACCTATGGAGTGTGTTTATGGGCGTTAAACATGTTTTGTTCGTTCTATGGAAACCACCTGGGCCAAGTGACATGGTTTTGCTCATCACGATATACTTTCTCTTGCGCAAGAGATACGTTCTTGTGCACACAAGAAAGTTACAGGTTCGCCAAGTAGGAAGTGGAGCTGTGCCTTTTACACACAGCCTTCGCTGTGTTTACCTTCATTAGACAGCTAAAGAGCGACTGCAGGCTGCTTCATTAGAGCCACACACACCTCTACACACATCGAACTGCCCGATTATTCCCCCTATTACTCGTTTTATGAAGGAGATGCCCGGTCACTAATGGCGCGTTTCCACTACAGCGCGGAGCCCGGTTTAAGAGGGCTGTGACGTCAGCGGCCCGACTTTGGTTGCGTTTCCACTTGGCCTAGTACCGGCCTGCGGGTCCTAATTCACAGTTTTTCTGGCCTCATAAAATCGTGGTTCTAGGGCCAGGAACAACCAGGCTGAGTTGTGACGTCAACACTCTCGACTGCTGATTGTTCAGAGAGAATCGTCACAATCGGCGCGTGAGATAATCCCTAGCGTCGCATATATATATAGCGAAGCTTGCAGCATTTTTATAAACAGCATTTTTGTCAACAGAGGAGCTAAAATGGCAAAGAAAAGCACGCCGTGGTTGGTCGAGGAAGTGACGACGTTCCTACATTACATTGCAGATGATAAGATCCAGCGGGAGCTCGACGGGACAACTCGCAATATTAAAGTATTTCAGGAGGTCTCTACACAGATGTCCACAAGCGGCTACTCGAGGACTGTCGTGCAGTGTAGGGAAAAACTCAAAAAGATGAAGAGTGAATATCGCTTGGTCAAAGATAATAACAACACGAGTGGTGCCAGTAGGAAAAACTGGAAGTGGTTTGAGCTAATGGACACCATTTACGGCCATAGACCGGCTAGCGTTGGGAGGGATGGAGGCCTGGACTCTGCAACGGCGTTACTGGAGTCTCTGCATGGTACGTTTTTTCTAACGCTCTGTTATTTGCTTGAAAGCGTTGTGTCCCTATCTGTTCTAAAGCTCACTTCTAACAAATAAGTCGTCACGGCAGTTTTAAGCAGCGTGACTCCACCCACCAAAAAGCCGATCGCTCCGCCTACACTGCGTTACTATAGTTACTGCCCCAGTTCCTAAACTGTAATGGAAACGCGCCATCAAGTGAGCTGGTCCTAACAAGGCCTAACGAGGCCGAGCGAGGCCGAGCAAGGCCGGGCTCCGCGCTGTAGTGGAAACGCGCCATAAGGCGCATGATGTGTGTGTTTGTGCTATGCTCAGCTCCGCTCTGTGTGTGTGTTCGGTGTGTTTGTGTATGTCCGACACCGGCATTTGTTTTCAAATGACCATGAACAGTAATTTACACACATCTGGCCAACTCCATAGGTATATGTGTGTGTTCCCAAATGAAATAAATGTGTTTAATCTTAATCTCGATGTAGTGCTCAGTGCTGTCGGAGTGCAGTGGAACACTGCAGTCAACTCAGCCGTCTCTTGCTTGGTCAAATCAGCAGCTCTTCATTTGTGAGTGCGCGATTAATCCTGCCTTTACGGTAATCGACCGAGAAGCGGCACTGACGCTAGTAAAAGAGTAAAATAATGCATGTTTTTGTGCAATATTTGCGATAAAAATGTTTTACCATAAGTTCTTAATAAAACTGACACTGTTGGACTCAGTACTAGTTTGACTGCTACCAACAATAAAACAATAATAACACAACTAATTCCCCTCCTGAGAACAAATTCAAGCCACTTCTGCTATATTTGACGAGGGATAAAATGATTTTTAGCCATAAGTTCTTAATAAAATTGGTACTGTTGGACTCAGTACTTGTTAGACTACAACCACAAATACAATGAAGTACTTTTACTGTGTACTTTTTGAGTAATACTCTGTCAAACTCCCCTCCTGAGTACAATCATTCATGTATTCTGCTATATTTGTTGAGGGATAAAAAGATTTGTTACCATAAGTTCTACATGAAATTATACTGTTGGACTCAGTACTACTTGGACTACTACCACAAGTACAATCAAGTATTTTTACTCTGTTCTTTTTGAGTAATACTTGGTTAAACTCCTGTCCTGAGTAAAATAATTCATAGTTCATATACAATACAGGAATGATTGTACTCAGGACGGGAGTTTGACCGAGTATTAATCAAAAAGTACACAGTAAAAGTAGTTGATTGTACTTGTGCTAGTAGTCCAAGTAGTACTTAGTACTGACTGAGTCCAACAGTATCAATTTCATGTAGAACTTTTTGCAAAAAATCATTTTATCCCTCATCAAATATAGCAGAATACATTAATTATTGTACTCAGGACGGGAGTTTGACAGAGTATTACTCAAAAAGTTGTTCAAGACGAGTTAAAAAAAAAAAATTAGATAAACAAATACAATTATTCAATAAAAAGACAAACGTAAAATAATTCAACATCCCAACAATTTTAAAGTATGTACTTTTGCATTCAAGGAATTCCACACTTTTTCAAATCGTCTTTCCAGTACTACACAAGATGCCATTTATTTCCTCTTTAAATGTATCAAAGGAACATCCTATTTCTTTTAAGCTAAAAATATAATCCTTCCAATACTAACAATATGTCTTTGCCTGAGATGTGCTAATTGTTAGCATACTAACAAGCTAATGGTGAAAACGGTAAACATTATGCCTCCTTACCTTCAGGATGTTCACATTATCACTTTGATAATCGTTGTAATGAAGCTGAGCATGTTAGCATTTAGCTTCAAAGCACAGCTGTGCCAAAGTGCGGCCCGCACAGGCAGTAGCAAAGCTGTAGAATAGCATGTGTTCTTTTCCTGCTTATCTCAGTTGTTTTACCATTAGAGTCCCTTTTCGAGGTGAGAGCCACAGCCTTTTTTTAGTTAGCACAGATGAAGAGCAGCCCTGATACATGAATAGAAGTTGAAATGTAAAAACGTTCTGGGTGATTACAGTGCTTCTTAGGACAAAAGGGGATTTGCATCCGGCATTGTAATGAGTCTCATCAACAGAAAAGGCGCAGCATGGGGCACGAGACAAAGTAGAAATCACAGTTTAGAGCCAGAGACAGATCCAATTCCCTTACCCTGTGTAATTACTGCGGATCAGGCTTTATCAGTGGCAGACATCAACCCTCGGATCTCAGCGAAAATTAGCAAATAAATGTTCAAGGGAAGCGAGAAGAGGGCGGAGAGTGCACATCTTAAAAAAACACCGGCTAATGTTGAATGAAGGATTATCAGGTGTACGTCAAATATCATGCTTCAAACAGAACTGATAGGTAAGCCCTGAAAATTAAAGGCAGGCTGGCTAGTATGCAGGCCCTTATCTTGTGTCACATGGGTTTTCTCAAAGGAATGCTTTGATTGTAAGCTAAAGGTTGTCCAAATTTGTGTATATGTTTTTGTTGTTGATGAGATACAGTAGATCAAAGGATCACATGAAGGAGATATTCAAATTCACCAACTTCTGACAGTTTCTTGATATCCTTTTTGCACACACATTTAAAATGCCCTATTTATACCCACCAAAAGGGATAAAATACGCTACATACAGAAGCACAATATAATACCGAAACCTGTCATTTGTTGTGCTGTGTGGTTGGCTTCCATCAACCATTTCCATTTGAGCTAATTGGCTGCTGTGTAAGGCCACTGGCAGCAGGGGTACAGTGAAGAGTAGGGGAGTGGCCATGGTTTTCATGAAGACTAAATGAAAAGCCTTCACAAAGCACAGAATCAACATATGGTTGCTCAGTCTCGCTAATCACTATTCTCTCCTAAGCATACAAAACCACAGGGCATGAGAGCATTTCACAGCAGTCAAACGAATGCATTAATGAATATTACATTCTCTGTGCTTCCAGGGGTTGTTCTGGATGCTACAGGAAGACACATATCTGATGATGAATGGAAAGTTGTCCTTGGCTAACGTGGAATGAATCTTTTGAAACGTCAAAGTAACATACTGAGCATGTTCTGTAAACGCAGGTGATCTACGATTTCCTACATCTTGGGTGGTTTTCTGGTAGAACTTTGTGACCGTTCAAAGGCTACATGTTGTAAAGGGAATGTAACATGGCTACAATAGCCTCCTTACATATCATTGTACTTATTACTATTGGTCTTCCATTCATGAAGTAGGTTTCTAGCTTTTATTTTGCATGATTGACAATCAAGTATTACATCTCAGACGTGTTTATTTGCCATACATCTGAATGAGAGCTTTGAACTTACACCTTCAGACAGAACACACACCACTTCATAAAAATCTATAACTTCCAAAAGCAATATCATTTTAATATCATGCTCACCTCACCTTTTCGTTTCTGCCAATTCCCTTCACGGGCATATTTGCTTTGATGGAGAGCAAAATGCATAAGATCGGGGACAGCGGGGCTCCAAATATACAGGCTGGAAGTGGGGATGTGAAAGGAGGAGAATAAAAAGTAGGCTAAACTGCAGTGTTTTAGAGGGCAGTAGTACCTGCAGTGTTTGGAAAGATACTTTTAACCTGTTAACCCCTGAGTCTGTTTTTCAGGTCTCAGGCTCGAAAATGACATTCCCAGAACAAATGACTATAACTTAACTTCTAAAAGGGGTCAATTCATAATATTTTTTCTCAAAGCAATGATAAACCTGTGAGTTGGATGTAAAAAAGTCAGAATCAATATAGAATTTTTTTATTTTAAATTAAATTCAGATTGAACATAGTAAAAAAATATAAATTATAGTGTTCGTCCAAAAATAAAACATTACTTGTAGTGAAAACCACCCTTGAATGATGGGATAGTAGACTAAAAGTTTTAGGAATCCAAACTATAACATATAATAAGTACCCTGTATCAAGATTGATGCAAAACAAGTGACATTTTACCTTTTTAGAGAGATTTAGAAAAACAAACCCACCTCTGGGGTCATTTGGGTGCGTTTTCCATATCTCTGGCCCCCCTCGGTCGACTTTGATGATTGACAACTCTTTTGAACCATTAGAGCCAATAGAATCGAGAGGGAAGTTCCTAAAATCCATCGAAACATTACCCATTGGTGAATGAGTGATGCGTAGCCAGAATGCACAAAACCGGAAGCTGGGTTGTAGGTCTAATAGCATTTACTATGAAATCTCAGTTTTTGACAAAAATGGAAGGATGGATTATCAGTAATAATTTCAAAGTGACACAGACACATTGGATTAACCTATGGATTAACCTTCAGCAGCGTTTTTATCGTTTTAATGCCATTGAACACAACTTTTGATCAGAACATCAGCAAAGGTAAGACGATTTTCCGTGTTTGCGCCGTAAAGCTACATCGTGTGATGTCTGGGTTTGCTTCCCCTGCTGTGAGTTTTGATCGCTCAGTGATGATACTTATATTTCTAGAATCTGTGGAATCTCAGCTTGCTAGCTGATATCTTGTTTGTGCAGATCCGATAAGTAATAAAGTATTTCTACCGTGTTAAGTGCGTTAGCATTTTTTCGCTCAGGGCTCGTTTAGAAGCTTCTCGTTTAGACGCTTCTCGTTTAGACGCTTCTGAGACTTGGTTCAATGGTTCGTATCGTCAGTTAGCTGAGTTTCTTCCCGTTAAGTGGGTATGACAAATTAATAGGTTTTTAAATGTTAAGAAGCCCTGAGACACAGTTTTGTGAAAAAAAAGCTAAAAACTATTCAGGATCTAAATGTCACTGTGTGCTGTGCTTTTACATGTGTGCTAAACTAACCCGCTTAATGTAGAGATTTGCATGAGAGCGATTACGTGACAATGATTGCAGTTTAACTACAGCAAAGATACCCTGGGGAGAAATGTGCAAAAAGTGCTTGCTTGTTCACAACTTATAGATTAACAAAAAAAGGTATATTCATAGGAAGGGGCAAGACAATCAGTTTTAAGTTGTTATAATTTTTGTGTGGTGGCTGCTTTACTAAATGCATTTTCTGGCTGGGCATGCCTTGGGTCGGATGTTAAAGCAGATTTTTGTAGTGTCCTAACGCTGGTTCTATTTCGTCTCTACTACTGTTCTATGTGTGCTGTTTTTAGAAGCTAATTATCTGGTCTTAACATTTGTATTTTGACTTGGTCTCGCTTGATTGTTAGCAGCAGCCGCTTGGCTAACACCTTGCATGTACTGTTAAGCTTCATTATTTAACTCAGCTGGTGAAGGCAGTGCTCTCGCTCCCGCTCCCGGTAGAGTATTGTTTTGATTGTTAGCAGCAGCCGCTTGGCTAACATCTTGCATGTTCTGTTAAGCTTCTTTATTTTAACTCAACCAGTGAAGGAATTGCCCTTGCTCCCGCTCCTGGTAGACGTGTTGCTTGATTCTTATTAGCAGCCGCCCGGCTAAGCTGCCCTGTTAAGCTGCCCTGTTAAGCTTCTTTATTTAATCAAGCTAGGTGAAGGCAGTGCTCTCGCTCCCGCTCCCTCTGCTGGTAACGTGGGTATAGGACATTTACATCCCTCTCTGTGTTCGGCGAGTAAGAGCTTTGCTCTACTCTTTCCGTTCAGCAGAAGGTCCTGCTGTATTTAGACGACTGGCTGGTCTGTGCGCCATCCCGGTCTCAAGTGGCCCAGGATAGGGCGCGCCTCTTATCTCACGTAGTCCGGTTGGGCCTAACAGTGAGCACCGGGAAGAGTTGCCTGGACCCTTCCCAACACGTCACTTACCTGGGGATGGTCCTAGACTCGGTCGCCATGAGGGCCTACCTGACACCTCGTCGCGTGGACGACATTTCCCACCTTCTTCCCATCTTCAGGCCGGGCAAGATGGTGCCTTATATTCAGTTCCTCCGGCCCTTGGGCAGACTGACGGCTGCCTCAGCCGTTGTGCCCTTAGGCCTGCTGTCGTTGCGCCCCAGGCAGATGTGGCTGAACAGCCTTCACTTGGACGCCAAGTGGCACAGGCACAGGAAAGTCAGGGTGTCCCAGTTGCCTCCACTCTCTGTCACGCTGGAGGGACAGGGCCTATCTTCTGATGGGCGTTCCCATGGGCGCCATCCCATCCCGCCGGGAGACTGTCACCGTAGGTGCATGTCTCTCAGGGTGGGGTGCAGTGCGGCAGGGCAGGTCTGTTCAGGGTCAGTGGTCTGCCCAGGAGGGTGCACGCCATATCAACGTGCTAGAGCTTCGGGCTGTGCAGCTTGCACTCACGCACTTTCTACCCCAACTGGGGGACAAGCATGTGCTTGTTCCTTGGGCAGCATGTACACTGTTGCCCAGACAGCAGTCCCTTCTAGATAGTGGACGTTCTCACTCCACTCAAGAGTTTATGTGGCTGCTATTTCTGTCCGACATGTTCGGGTCGACGGCGCCACGGTGGGGTGCCACAGGTCGGTGTCCCTCTTCCTGAGAGGGGCTTTACGGCAGCATCCCCCTAGCACCCCGGGGGCTCCGGCTTGGGACCCGCCCCTACTGCCGGATGCCCTATCATCTCCTCCCTTCGAGCCCCTGGCCCAGGTGGGGCTTAAGTGGCTGTCCACGAAGGCAGCATTTCTGCTTGCCATAGCCTCAGGGAAGCGAGTTGGGGAGTTGCATGCCCTCTCCGTAAGCGATACATGCCCGAGGTGGGACTCTCAGGTGTTGCCCTTTGGGCAAATGTAGCATTCCTGCCCAAGGTGCCACGGTACCAGGCAGCAGCTCCTGGGTCTTCATAGGCCTGTGCCCGCTCCCAGCAGGCCCAGGGGCCCCTCTAGCAGCCGCACTCAGCCACCAGCTTAGAGTGGTGGTCTGCGCAGGTCCTAGCTGCCCACTCATCCGCCTCCCGGGGGCTTTCGTGCCCCCTGTCGCTGGCCTTCTAGGCGGCCTCGTGCCTCAGAGCCTTACCAGCGCCCTCCAGGGGGCTCCGGAGGCCGGGGGGCTAGGCCCCGAAGTCTCGGGGCCGGTCGTCGGCTGCTTTCCCAGCAGCAGCTCAGTTACTGGGCTGTCTGTCTGAAGTCTGTCTGTCTTCTGTCACATTTTCCAGGTTTTATCGGGTTAATGTCGCCACTCCCCATCCTTTGGGCATGGTCCTTTTGCCGAGCTCCGCTGCTCCCAGTAGTGAGCAAGGGCTTGGATTCTTCATGACATGGTTGGAATAAGTCTTCCAGTGCCTCTGGCGGTCAGTAGGGACAAAATAGAACGATAGTTACGTCTGTAACTACGGTTCTATGAGTCCCGGATGACCGCCAGAGTATCCTGTCACTCAGATTTCTTGTGTGCTCGCAAGAAGATTCTGGGAACAGATCCTCTGACGACACCGGCAGATATAGCCGGTGTCACGTGGGTCACAGGTGACTTTGTTGTTATTTGTACTCGAGCTGCGCATGCGCGCGATGGACATATCCAGTGCTAAAGCACCGTCTCTGGCGGTCATCCGGGACTCATAGAACCGTAGTTACAGACGTAACTATCGTTCTATAACTTCCGTGTAAGTGCTTGATGTTATTGGGCCTAAAATTACGTTTTCCCCCGTGACTTACATTGGGAAAGAGTCTATTAATCAGCTGAAAGCTTTTTTTAACTGAATCAACTAACCACCATTAGCGTATAAAAAAGTTGAGAAATGCGCCCAAAGCCGAATCCAGAGTTATTTTATACGCTGCGGATTGAAAGTGGGGCTAAAGCAAAGCTCAAGTGTGAATGCTTTGAGGGCCCAGATACGGGTATTTTTTACTCGATTTCCTCGATTGACTCAATTTTGGCTTTATGCGCCACTTAGCAACTTTCATAGGAATGAACGGGGTCCTGCCTCCAACGCTGTATCCAGTTCTCTTTATATATCCATGACCCTAACACTGCTGCCCGGGCGCTGTATACTATAATAGCTGCCAACTGCTCCTGATGGTTAAAATCAGGATCTAAATGTCACTGTGTGCTGTGCTTTTACATGTGTGCTAAAAGATGATTACAAATCCTCCATTTCCATTTGTTTTTCGCCCATCTTTAAACCCATCAGCTATCGTATTGACGAAATGTATATATAAATGATTATTTCTTTGTTTCTGTTGAAGCTAGCGGATATCCAGGCCAAGAGTAATTGTTTTTGAGTGACTGTCGACTCTCAACATTTGGAGTAGCAACTTTATACAAATGCAGATAAATGGAGTAAGAGCTTGGCAACACGTTTGCCCAGATTTATTCACAAGTAGCCAGTTTAAAAAGGAAATTTGAGTTATATCATCATTAAACGATAGCCATGGGGTTGCAAGATTGTATATCGGCCATATGCCTCTTCTGCTCTCAAAGATTGTTATCATTCACGCAACTGCCTACTCGAACATGAATGGTCCATACTGCTTTGACTACAAACAGAACCAAAAAGCGTCCAATACCAAAACCGTTGCTTGTTGAGCAAAGACTCTGCATATGAAAGCAGGATCTCTTTATACAGATTACCAGTGCCTGTTATGTGTGTGCACATATATGGTCCAAACATTCTTTCTCCTTGTATTCCTTGATCATTTAAGCCTTTCATACATTCCCCACCCTCTTGCCTAACACTGGAGAGTCTGCTGTGCCAGCAAATATGAAAATCTAACACGACTGAATGTAATGCCTCCTGGAAAGCATGGGAACATGAAACCTGACGCTCTCTTTCTCTGTGCATGTTGGATCTGTGCGTAATGCTGTACCACACCACCCAGCTTCCTCTCTGTGTTACCAATTGTCTTCTAACCATTCATTTCCGCTCCATAATGGAAAGCCATGCTAATGAATATGAATTGAAACATCTGCAAATTCATTCCTGCCTCATATTGTCCTTTTTTCTTTCTCCTGGCAGCACAGTAATTTCCTCCAGCTCTTGGTTTACTGCCATGAGGCTCGGTCTGGCGCGCTGGGGCTTCATATGCTGAGAAGGTCACGTCTCCTGATGATGGCTTTCATTGTCCTTCAGCGGCTCCTCTGACACTAATCTAGATGCATCAGTTTTAACTGCGTTCCCTCCATTGCAACATGCATCCGCTGAGATCAATCAATCCATCCTGTAATTTCATCAGGATCTCCCTCCTGCTCCTCCACACTTAGCTTCCCCCGTCCTCCACCACCTTCCCCCCCCTCCTTTCTGTCACCTTCCCAAAGCATGAGACAGGCCATTCATCAACGTTCCCATTGAGCATGGGTATTTAGAAATTGTTTTTAGAATGCATTGGCTAGGATTCCACTTGGGGTGTGTGACACAACGGTGGTCAATGGATTTATAATGACTCTGTGTAACGCTGTGTCATAAATATCACCTCTCCCCGCAATATGATTTTTACCATCTGAATGCAATAAATCAAACAGAAAGAAACTGTTGAATACAGTCAAAGGTGTAAAGGTACTCAGATATTTTACCTACAAAAAAGTATAATACAGTGTTAAAATACTTGCAATTAAAGTCCTGCATTAAAAATGTCTTAACATCAATGTATGCAAAGTAAAAATACTTATCATGCAGAATGGGCCATTTCAGAATCATATGTATTATAATTATTGATGCATTAATGTGGGCAACACTTCAATGTTGCACTTAGTAAAGATGGGGTTCATTTATTTATATGCTGCTCGATAGCTATTCCTAAATTAATAAATCATGATTTCTTCATTTATTTTGGAATCGTTTTAAGCTAATACCTTAAGCTGTAAACAAAATGTAGTGGAGGAAAAAGTACAATATGCCCTTCGAAATTGTAGTTGAATAAAAGTATAAAGCAGCTTAAAACTGAAATACTCCAAACACTGGGGTTTACCCTTTCCTGTAGTGTGTTATACAGGTTTTTGTGCATGAAATCAGTCATCCGGGAGGGACTCGAATGTTCTGCAAAGGCTTAAATCCCAAAGTTCCCTCCAGGGGGGAGTTTCTCTCCCACACACTCCCCCCCTTACCTGAAACGCCTCCATTGGACTCCTTTGTTCACTACTGCAACATAGTGGTGCCCTTGAGCAAGGCACCGGACATCCCCCTTCCCCCCTCACTCCCATTGCTCCCCGGGCGCTGTACAATAGCTGCCCACTGCTCCTAGTACTAGACTCCTGGTACTAGGATGGGTTAAAAGCAGAGAACACATTTCACTGTGTGTGCTGTGTGCTCTGCATGTGTGAACATTAAAGAGGGTTTCAGACAGAGGGTGAAAAGAGGTGCTGCAGCACAAGCAGTATGAGAAAAATAAAGAGCTTTTTGAACATTAAAGCATTTAAACATGTCTCAGTAGAAGCAGTACTTAAAAGTACTTTATTTCCACTAAATATAGTGTGACCTACAGTACAATATAATATACAACATTCTTTGCTTTTGCACACTTCCTATAACAGGAAGTACAGTTAGAACCCATATTTTGCTTGGCAGAGGTGAATACTTTCTGTATCATCTCTGTAAGATATGCTGATATTTTTTGTCCTCTTTGTTTCTACCCTCAGTCCACCCTCCCTCCCCGTTTGTCATGTGAAGCACACCAGCTCTTTTGCATTTTTACCAATGACAAATGGAGGACTACGGTCTTCAGGGGCAAAATGAGGAATCAGGTGCAGAAAGGCCTATAGGCTCCAGCAGCTTTAAGCCCAGGGGCCACCGGCAGAGGAGAGCTGTGATAAGTCTGGGCGGAAGAATGAATACGTTCACATGGGACGGGCGATACGGAGACAATCGGCTATATTGTTTTTTCCAGCCTGCTGTTGCATCACAATACACGTCCCAGTGCATACTTGGTGAAAATGGATTAGCCGTGGAAGAGGACATTTCGAGTCTTAGTGGAAAAAAAGTGCACCCAAAAGGCTGATTTCAATTAAAATGTAAATGTGTGTTGGTAAAAATAATAAAAGCACAAAGGGAAATAAATGAAATGATGGAACAATTTGAAAAAACATACCATTACAGAATCTAATTTTAGTAGGATTTGTTTTATGTTTTCCCATATTGCAATACTATATGGCAGTGTAAGTAAACACTACACATAATAACAATTTTTTTACACTGGTTACAACAATTTCAATGCTTTTATACAAAATACATGTAGTTTGCAGAGTTGTGTTATCAGTAATCTCACCAAAACATTTGATCACAGACAATCAATATTGCTTTTATTCCATTTGCATAGTTTCAATTAGATTAGATTGGATTTACTTTATTGATCCTATTGTGGTAAATTATTCTAGGAAACTTATAAGAACAAAAAAACATTGTATAATCTGAAAATAAAATGAGGTTAATGTTTTGGTACAAATTATGTATAACCACAAGTAACCTTCAATAATGTATCTGAATATCATATTTAAGATTTTCCAGGGAGATATTTCAGTTCACAACCCTTCTAATGCCATATAGTTATTATGGTGTTATCAGTGTCTTTCCCTCCTAATTACCTTTTCATTTGATTGTGTATAAACACTTAATTATAAGGCGTAGACACAATATTATTAACACCTCACAAAATAGGACTTTAAAGATTTAATAGCCACCACAGCTACAAAAACGGAACATGGCAATTAGCAACCTTTCCAGCTATAAAAGAGGTTTAGCAATCACTGCTTTGATATTGGTCTTTTCAAATCACCTTGAGGCAATGCACAAAGCTGTAAAGAGGGCAAATGATCAGTGTTTACATTATACTTACATCAGTTAAGAATAGCTTCCCCAGTAATGACGGATAATCTCAGGGGAGAGGGGTCTGACTTTCCAGCAGCAGTTTACATTCGCATCTGTCTTCCAACTGCCACAAATTGGACAGCGGGCATCATTTGTGAAATAAATTATTGGTTTACACGTATATTCCAGGAAGGAAGCAAATACAAACCACCTACATGTTCTTCTTGCACTGTCCTCAGCAGCATTTATGAGAATAATTGCACCCTTTAATTAAATGTTTTTCATTTCCCTTGTAGAGCATTACTGTGAATACTTTCATACTTGGCAATAGAAACCACCAGCCTTTAAATGAGAGTTTTGCCCTTGAATAGTTCTTTCATACAAATTGATCAGAAGTTGTACACAAGCATTCAAGCTTTGTTATTAATGTTCTTGCACTTTCTGTGTTTATTTCCTCCTTTATCTTTCTTGTCTTAAGAGCACTCTAAGAAAACATTAGTGTGTGCTATTAGTCAGGTAATGATTGTGTGTGTGTGAGAGAAATAGTTGTATGACTTATAAGGATTCATCATACTTGTGTAAAGTAAATTATTGATAGATGCATACAAATGTGTAAATTGCATTACTGTACTTATTTAATGTATTAAATAGTCATAGAAAATGACTCTTTTCAAGCCCCTGAAGGTTGTTTATCAATGAAAAACCTTTACATCCCATTGTAAATTCTAAATTGTATTATTCTCTCATTTATTTGAGTAAATAAAGAATGAAAATGTCCGGATATATATTTTTCTTCTTTATGCACTGGCCAGCTTTCTTCCTACCAAATAATTGTTCATTGATGATGTAGTCCTGCAGGAGTCTTTCCCTACAGCTTGATAAAAGAAGCTGTTCTCCAGTCTGGTAGTGTGTGGGTTTGTTCGTCTTGAACAGGAAGTGGCCGGAGTGTGTGATCGAGATTGATCGACCTTTACCACCCGTTGCAGATATTTACGCTCGGTAGCTTGGCTCTCCACATAATAACACCACTTTTTGAAGTGTAAATGCAAACAACAGAAAATAAAAGCTAACATTATAAACCAACTACATCACGGTCGCATGACTTCACGTCACCACCGCTAAGCCAAAGGTGGACTTGTGTTGCCGTGATGACGTTTAGTTTATTTAGTCAAGTCTCAGACAAAGAGTTGAGTATTTACTGATGTATTTCATGTTGTTGAACAAAACTTGAACATCTTGTAAGCTTGTTTTAACCAAAGAACTTACTTCAGGCTTCTAACCACAAACACATTCTTTTTGGTCTTTTAGGACTCATTACACCTCTCTATACAACTTTGATTCTTCAATGCTTGTTAAAACTTTTCGAACACACTGGTTACTTGTGGTTTTCCACCCCCTTTACTCCTTAACTCCAACAGTATTATTCAGTGCTGTCATGTCTCAAATTCCTAAGCTTAATTGCTTGTCTGCACAGATAGTTACATGATAATTTAGAGAAAGTGGCTCCATGTTGATTTACACAATAGTAAGAGATGGGTAGGTTGGGTTAGAGAGAATTTTAATCTAAGAATCACATTTTCTTGCACACCTGTGAACACATTACTGAAACTAAAAGAAAAAAAGCATGTATAAAGTGGATTTTCATCACAGGACAAGAATACTTAAACCCTGTCATCTCTCTTTTAGAACCACACAATGCTGTATGTGGATGTTTTTGGCAAGGTGTACATATGTTATGCCAACATAGACATGGCACTGCACCTATCTGCATGAACACAGAATAAAGTGTTACTCTGCAGCATAGTGTAAAGATGGCTTCATTACCAGAGAAAGAGGTGCAATATAACTCACTCGCATGCATTCAAACAGGGCATTGACTCCGGATTTGTTCCTCCACAAAATGTGCACTAAAATAGCCCTTTGTATTATTCCAGCTAATTCTCATTTGAGCTCATTGCCAATGACACATTGCTAATTAAAAAAAACAAGAGTAAGAGTCTACGGCGGCTCTGTGAGACAGTACCAGGGCATAGTGGTTGTCGCTATTGAAAACCACAAATGTCAAGGATTCATAAGGATCAGTTGTTGTCATTATGCAACACACTAACAGGATACAAATGTTGCTTAATTAATTACGCTACACACGACGAAAAATGACTGAACAAAATTTAAATGTATTCCTGAAGTCCACTTTTGAAAGGGGGGCCCTATTATGCTCATTTTCAGGTTCATATTTGTATTTTGTGCTACTACTATGACCTGTCTACAGCACCTTTTTTCAGTTTGTCTGAAACCAGAGCCCAGTCTGCCTTTGATTGGTTAGCTGGCCAGCTCTTTGATGACTGGGTTCTTCCCAGTGGCGTTTTTATATGTACAACAGTGGTGGGGCACGAACAACTTTTTCTGATTTGAATTGCTATACGCTGCTCTCTCTCGTCTCCTCTTCACAAACAACTACTATTTTCGCGGCACACGTACTTACAGCCAATCAGCTCTATGAATTATGAGATGACGTTTGGTAGGTATGTCAGCACAGTGCCCCTATGATGATTATTTTTTTGCCGCACACATTGAATAGAAAAATACTCTGAGCATGCGCAGTGTAGTTTTTACAGCAACCATTCACTTTGACAGTGAGAGAGAGGGGCTAGATCGAGGCTTGACCCACGTCGCTCAAAACGGCTCAATAGGCACACACTGTAGACACTAATTAGAAGAACACAGACTAAAACAGCAATGTACAGACGAATCAGATGATTAAACATGATCTTAAAATATATTTTAAGATGTATTTTATTTGCATTTATTTGAATTACTTTCTGCTGACACTAGGTGGGTACCTGCCCCTAATGACCAGTCACCACTGGTTCTTCCTCTGGACACCATGGCTGCTCGTGAATAGTCTGTTTTTGCTTAGGAAGGTTCTTAATGGGTGAAAGGACTAAGACACATCAAATTGCAGCCATTATATGAGCTGGTTGAACTCCCAAAATGCTAAAGAAAAGGTGCTTCAATGCTTTATTTTTTGTCTCCTTGAGCATAGTGCACACTAATACATTTTATACTAAAGTAAGGGAGATAATTCAACCCACAATTCCGACTGCCAATAACATCCTGTTTTGTAAAATTGTATTTATATGAGAAGCTCTCCATTTACGCAATCATCCAACAGCTTAAGCCCACAATTGCTTTCATGGCAGAGGCACACTCAAGAGACAGTGGTGTGGTGAAAAAAAAGACATATATTGAAAAATAATTGAGGACAGAGGGTTAGGGCAAAGGATAGCAGGGATCTTCCTGGACCAAAGTATTGGAAGTGTGAGGCAGAAGCAGAGGTCAACTTGGCTTCCGTTTTCTCTCTTTCTGAAGGGGTACTGCAGTGTTACAAAAGAGCAAGATGGCTAATTACTGTATGTCCACAGTTTTTCTCTAATAAACTGTATTCTTTCTCCTTCATGGAACATATTACAGTAAAAAGGTAAAGGAGAAAATAGTCAGACTTAGGAAACAACACCAACAGGCATTTGCAATAAAGTGTACCTGTATTACTAGGGTAAAAGAGATTACAAAAGCCTAATTTTTAGAATTCAGTTAATTCTAGAGCTCTTATAAGGGCTGCCAATGATTTTCCAGGTGAGTTATTTCAGTTAGACACCTTCCTAATCTAAGAACACTTTTCTGCACAGCCTGGTTCTTTCAGCCAGTAGCTTGATTAGCTAATGTCCAACAGCGGGGTTCCCTCCAGGTCTGCAGCATTTAACAAGGGAAAACCAGTACTCCAACACTCCCATTTCCCTCATTCCCGCTGAGCTGCACTTATTGGGCCATATAAATAGTACATTATTGAATATTAATATGCCAGTATTCTCACAATCTGTCTGTGTTTCCTGTTTTATTTTGAAAAGGGTTCTCCCCCTGTGTTATGTCTCTTTTTACTTCCTGTCTCTGTGTTTTACCACTTGTAGATTACCTGATTCTGTTCACATAGTGCCTTTTGTGTTTTGCCTTCCCTACCCAGATGTGTCTTGTCCTTGAAATTAGTCTTGCAGGTATTTCAGTTCTGGTTTTCTGTTCGTAGTTGTCCGATCCGTGTTCTGTTTTGTGTGCATTGGAGATATTTGTTACTTTTGTTTTGCCTTGCTCTGCCTGATTACCTGCAATTAAAGGTATTTTTCTGTTCAAACCTTGTACATCATTAAATTGGGTCCACCCTGCTCTTCCTCCATTCATGACAAATATGACCTGATTGTATACTTAAACTTCTACTATATAAGGCACTTATAATAGCAAAGCTAATATGTGCAATAATCATTGATAGGAATTGTCATGTATAGTTTGGAAAATGTGGCTGTAGACCCAATAACCTGACCTGTTTAACAGCAGTATACATATGTGTGTGCATGTGTACATTGCCTATAGCAACAGTTGGTGGGATCCTAATGGACCAACTAAGTCAGGTGGCCGATGGTTCACCTAGCAAATTATGGTTGCAATGCATGGATGATACACATTGCAAGAGAGGACATCAGGGTTATCAAAGATGTTCAATTCGTCTGAGAACAGAAGTCAAAGAGTAAAGTAGACCACTGCAACTGCACTGAAGTCAATTGAGAATCATTTACCTTGCACAATGAACTAAAATAACTTTTGGAAAGCTGCATTTTAAGAACTCAAACCTTTTTGAGACATGCCTTTGGCTTGATGCCGGTATGAGCTCACAAGAAAATGTGTTGGAAATCAGAATACAGTGGTGATCATCACAGATGGACGGGCTGTCAATATGTGTTTACACCCTTCTCAATCACAAGAAAATGGATCCAGTGGGCTGGCAATTCCCTTGACATGGCAGCTCAGAGACTGTTCTCAACAGAGAACCAACCATCGTTTTTTGGATCAGAAACGTTTTTTAAAAATAAATGCTTTCCATGCAACCCCTTGCAGGCGTGAGAGTTATTTCTATATTTAAAAAAAAAGGCTACTCCTCATTTTCTTTCTTTCATCCTGCCAAGTTGGACGTGTTCTTATGAGGCAGCTGTCACTTTGGTTTTAGTAGTTTCTACAGACTCTAGTACACCAGTAGATAAACACAGAATAATTTCAAAAGAAGTTACACCTTTCACACTCTGTCCTCTTTTTCTATTCTTTGATTGTTGTTGAGATGTTTAAAAGTCAGTATCATGTCATCAATTTCAATTATATTTGAAACACCGTTCACCAAAGCCAGAGAGCCTCCAAACGGTGTCCAACCTTGTTTAAGAGGTGTTTAATGAAGGTGGGTTGGCCTAATCACGCTGACCCATTCAGATGTGATCCCCATAGCTGGCCAGCTCTTTGATGACTGGTCAATCGCTCAGAGATGGGTTAAAAATGCCTCCCCCTCCCTTAGCATATCACTTACAATGTGCTGGAGCACTAGCCAATAGAAGCACAAGTGTTATAGGGATGTCACTATGTTACAGAATTAAACAAAGGAGTCCAATGGATGTAATTCAGGCAAGAGAAAATCCACCTAAGATCTACATTGGGATTTTAGCCTTTGCAGACCATTTACATGCTCAAAAACCTATATAACATATGCTGAACTCCAAGGGCAGATAATATGGCTTGTATCACCTCCATTATAAAAATCATTCCATTTAAATCAGGGGAACATCATCTATCAACTTTGCGGTTTGATCACAAAGCTTCAATTAAGTAAACGTCCTAAACGAGTCCTACTGTAGCAGGCTTAGCTCCTTCCTTGACTCTCCTCATTGGCGATCATTCTTCCCTCTGTGGTGTTTGGTTTGGTCTGGCTCACAGGCCGGGTGGTCAGAACATGCCATTGGTGGTCATTGTCTCAAGTTCCACTGCATTGAATCCAATCAGACTTCCTTTTGCGACTTGGATAAATGTATCTTTATCACTACGCCATAGGTGCTTCAGTAAAAACATGTGGCGAAAAGAGAATAAAAATCAAATGTTGCAAGAGTTCATGGAACATAGAGGCAACCACATTCTTCCTCGTCATAGAATCTCTACTAGTGGTGCTAAATGAAACGTCCCCCAAAAAATAAATGCTTTCCATGCAACCCCTTTGCAGGCGTGAGAGTTATTTCTATATTTAAAAAAACGGCTAATCCCTAATTTTCTTTCTTTTATCATGCCAAGTTGGACGCGTTCTTATGAGGCAGCTGTCACATTGGTTTTAATAGTTTCTGAATACTCTAGTACACCAGCAGATAAACACAGAATAATTTTAAAAGAAGTTACACCTTTCACACTTTGTCCAACAATCTTCCCTCAAAATTTAAATTGTCAGACAATAAGTTTGCCAGTTCATCCAAGGGCCAAAGCAATAATCATACCGTCTTAACTGTTATAAAACACCCAGTGGTTAGTGCATACAATTTACATTGAGAACATCCTGTCACCCTGTTCAACCTTTCTGTCTGATGTTTTTAGCAATGATTGTGCTGTTCTCTCCAATGTGGCATCATCGGCTGTGGTGGTCACTTAGTGCATGTGTCTTTACTCACATGTATCAGTCTTTTTTAGAGTGTAATTATTCAAAAGCAAAATAACCATTACGTTTTGATGAATGGTACCATTTTTGGGATTAAGTGATGATCAAATTGCCCAAGGGCTCGGCGGCACACTCTGAGCAGGTAATCGCTTCTTTTCAGACAGCTCAAGGTACACCCAGGTGGCAAGGATGGCTTCCATTTTTTAAACTTCCATATGGGGAAAATGAAGACATTCACGCTGTCAGGCCTCCCCATTACCATCCTTCACTCTGCCGACCTTAACCCTCTCTTAATTAGCGCTCCGGTTCTCTTGTGTGGCCTGCTCATGAATCCTTGGGTTGTGCTAGAAAACAGCACTTTGTTATGGTGAGTGCTCACACAGTCAGTGTAAGGACTCATCAATCCATGCTGAAACAAGACTTGTAGTCAATCCAGTGCCTGCACAGTGCAATTGTAAGGACACACTCACTCTGAAAGACTTGCTATGTTTAAACCAGCTATTAGTTGTTATTGGCCAAACGTGTCCTGTTGTTACCAGAAAATATGGAAGTCATTACAGATGGATGGAAGGATTTACATCTTCAATGGCCTCAAAGGTCAGATTTAAATCATAAGCCAAACAAAAACTATTTTGAGCAGTGCATTTAGAAAAAGCTATATTCAGAGTATTTTAAAGCATATCAGTTTGGACTTGATAAAACGTACAGACAGTACTAAAGAGGTTATCAAAGAGAGGGCAAATCATGAATCATTTATAATATACATAACACAGTATAAATAACACATAACACATTTTGTGTTGCCATCATTAGACCAAACTTTAAACAAACTTTATCTTTGCCCTATTGTAAACAGACTGCATTTATATAACGCCACAAGGAGCACCTCGGGCTGGGAATCAAACCACTGACCTTCTGATTGGTGAACGACCAATTTACCTCCTGAGCCACATCTCCTTCCGTTAATTTTACGACTGCAACATTTTAAACATTGGGCGATCACGCCAAATAACGAAAAGGAAATAGAAAGACGGCGGATGGCGCAGACGTATTTCCCCTTTTTGAATGACGAAGCAAGTGTATCATCTAAAGTCCGTTCAGACTGAAAGTCGAGCAAGCTTCTTGCTTTGTCTTATCCTTAAAATCAATAAAATGATTGTGTTTATTGATCCCCAAACAGCTAGCCCCCAGTGCAGTTAGTTCACGGCTATCAACAGATACAGCGACCATGTGACAGTAGGGTCCACTTTTGTGTTCGCACAGAGCGTTCCAACTGTCAATCTAGGTAGAAACTCTGACTGTTTCTGTTATTTCCCTCCAGTCTTTCTTTTTCCCCTCTTGTTTATGAAGCAGGCCCTGGGGTAGCCTCTCAACATTTACTCTGTATGCAATCACGGCGCCTCTTAAATTTGCTTTGCGTTGTCTCTGAACACAGTTGCTGTCATGAGTTGCAGGTAAATAGTTTGTCTGGAGGCTGATTGATCTCAGTGGTGAACCGACATTTTAGAGCAGTATTTCTATACTGTAATAGTTCTGTATCAAAAGGTGATATGACTGGCAAGGGGCACAACCCACGCAGCTCATTATTTTCAGTTGGCCCCACCTGGCTATACTGCTGGGGGGTATACCGCCAGCCCATGATGCCTTAAAAGCAGAGGCCATAGTGAGAAATTGTCTGTTGCATTTTGAGTGTACGTATGCTGCCATCACACAACATTAAACATTATTATGCTCATTTTAAGGTTTATTTGAATGTTGTGCTTCTACTGTGACATGTTTCCATGCTTTAATGTTCAACAAGCTCTTTATTTTTCTCATACTGCCTGTGTTGCAGCACCTCTTTTCACCCTCTGTCTGAAGGCCGCTACACACCAACCCAATTTTGGGAGTCAGAAGCCGTCAGAGGCAGTCGGGCATTCGCGGCGCCCTACTCAGGTTGGTGTGTTCCGCACCGTCGTCCCTTTATGGCACATTTTCACACCTCCCGCGGCCGATTCTGTCACAAACGAGCTGAGAACCAAAATGCAACACAAGGGAATCCAAGGATAGTCGGTAACCAGCTTTATTATAAACAAAGGGCTGGTCGGGAACAAACCGGTAGACAGTAGGCAAAGGGCTGGTCGGGGACAGGCGAGGGTTCCAGGAGTAAGCAAGACGGGAGACGCAGGTACAGGCAGGGTCAGGAAGCAGGCGAGGCAGGCTGGTCAGGGGCTGACAAGGTCGAAGCCGGGAGAGCAATCTGGAAGGTAATGCGGGAAAGACTGGCATGCTGCGAAGTACGATCTGGCACTGAGGTGAGAGTGAAGTGGGCCTATATACTAATGGAGCTGATGGGTGTAACAGAGTGTGAGAGAGAAACAGGGCGTGACTACCAGGTGACTAAGGAATGCTAATGCAGAAAATAGGTGAATGAGGAAGCAGACTGTGACAGAACCCCCCCCTTAAATGGACGGCTCCTGACGTCTAAGAAAAGTCTAAGAAAAATGACAACTAATCCCAAAACTGAAACAAAAAAAAAAATAAACAAAAACCTACAGACTAAAGTAACCTGTATAACCTGTTTTAATAATTATAACTTTGTCTGTGTAAAATGTATACTTATGAAACTAGACCAAGTGTTCTTATTTTTTCCTTTGTTTGCTGTGGTCAATTGTGTGTGCGTTGACTTAGGAATGTAGAGGATCCAGTCGCCCCCCCGGGTTTTTAATGGGCCGGATAGGAGCATGGGGGGGTTGCAGGAGAAAGGTAATAAAACTGACACCATTGAGTCTATGCAGAGATTGTACTGAGAGAAAGATTGGGATGCGGAGTGGTACGGCCAGGTGCTGAGGATAAACGAAGATAAGGATTGGTACCTCACCCCCGTTCAACCCAGAATTGTTTATTTTATGGCTGCCATAAAAGATGACCTGGGACTGATCGGCGGCGCAGGAGATCCAAACTTCCCACACCTATGGCTGACTCACTCTGATTCGCTGTTTAGACCTCGTCAATGGCTGACTCACTCTGATTCGCTGCCTAGGGCTCGCCCAGGAGTGAGTCCACCAATGGATGAACACCTAGGGAGGAGCAACCGACACAACTCCTCCCACACAACACCTCTCCGTTTGTGGGAATAAATATTGTAAATTCTGTACACTCGCGGCCTCTGTTCGGTCTGACTGTCTGATACGTACATCGCACGGTGGAAGAGCTGAGGCCCGAAGTACTTCGTTATATAAGTACTTCGTTATATTGTACTGTTGTTTCTACCATTAAATCAGCTTATTGTTTAATCTCATATCTCTGTCTGAGTCCTTCCTTTTTATAGCAGACCACTCATCAAACGAACAGCGCGGAGCGGGCTCGAACCTTCAACAACTGAAGGGTGCTTAAATCCAACAAGACACAGGGTGGGAGGTAGGGGTATGGGGAGGGTTAATACTCATCTGAAGATGCTCTCTCGGCCTCCCTCTCCTGGAAGTCCTCGTCCTCCTCGACCGATGACGCCTCAGCCTCCTCCTCGACGAAGCCCCCGGTCTGTAGCGGACGAGTACCCCCTGGCTTAACGCCTGGTTGGGCGTGGGTCCTAGAAGGCTGCTCCGGGTATCGCAGGTGGAAGTCTCGGATGAGTTGTGGGTTTAGGATGTGACGAGCAGGAATCCACTGCCTCTCCTCAGGACCATCGCCCTCCCAGTCCACCAAATATTGTACCCCTCTTCCTCTGCGACGGGAACGGAGCAGGCGACGAAGGGTGTAAGTAGGACCCCCATCGATCATCCTAGGGGGTGGTGGTGGAGGGGCGGCAGGGATCATAGGACTCTCCCGGACAGGTTTAATCCTAGAGACGTGGAAGGTGGGATGGATCTTCATGTTCCGGGGCAAACTCAGTCGGACCGCTGCAGGGTTAATAACCTTGACAATCTCGAAGGGTCCAATAAACCTGGGCGCTAACTTCTTAGACTCCACCCGAAGGGGAATGTTCTGAGTGGAAAGCCACACCTTCTGGCCTACCTGGTACACAGGTGCCTTGGTGCGTCGGCGGTTCGCTGATGTGGCGTACCGGTTAGCAGACTGAAGCAGGGTTGTTCGGGCCTGCCTCCAAGTCCTCCGACAACGTCTGATGAAAGCCTGGACAGACGACAGGTAACCTCCCTCTCTAATGCAGAGAACAATGGGGGTTGAAAACCGTAGGCACACTGGAAAGGGGAAAGACCAGTGGCGGAACTGATGAGGGTGTTGTGGGCATACTCCACCCACAGGAGTTGTTTTGACCAGGCCGTTGGATGATCGGACACCATGCAGCGGAGAGTGGTCTCCATCTCCTGATTCTTCCGTTCCGTCTGGCCATTGGCCTGTGGGTGGAAACCGGAGGTGAGACTCACCGTCGCCCCGATCAGTTCACAAAATTCCCTCCAAAACACAGAGGTGAACTGGGGCCCCCGGTCGGAAACCACATCAGTCGCCAGTCCGTGGAGGCGAAAAACGTGGAGAAGAATAAGTTCCGCCGTCTCCTTAGCTGACGGGATCTTAGGCAGGGGTATGAAATGAGCAATTTCAATAAACCGACCTACCACCGTCAAGATGGCAGAATGTCCGTGGGACGGTGGTAGACCAGTCACAAAGTCCAAAGAAATATGTGACCAAGGGCGACGTGGGACTGGTAATGGATGAAGGAGGCCAGCAGCGCTTGGTGAGAGGGTTTGTGCCGATTGCACACAGGACAGGCGTTCACAAACTCCCGGGTGTCAGCCTCCAGCGTGGCCCACCAGAACCGTTGCAGGACCATCCCTCCGGTACGTTGTATCCCAGGGTGGCAGGAAAGTTTGGAGCTGTGAGCCCACTGAAGCACCTCAGCCCTCAAAACTTGAGGTACAAACAACCGGTTGAGAGGACAAGAACTAGGACCGGGTTGGTCCACCAAAGCGGTCTTAACCCTCTCCTCAATCTCCCAAGCGAGGACGCCGATCACTCGAGGAGCAGGGAGAATAGTGTCCGGGATACCGCAGGTGTCCCCCCCTCCCGAACTGCCGGGACAGAGCGCCGGCCTTCACGTTGCGGGAGCCCGGGCGGTAGGAGAGGAAAAAATGGGGTGAAAAATAACGACCACCTGGCTTGCCGGGAAGTAAGTCTTTGTGCCGACCTGATATATTCCAGGTTCTTATGGTCAGTCCAAACCTGAAATGTTGTTCTGTCCCTCAAGCCAGTGTCGCCACTCCTCCAACGCCAACTTGACTGCTAGAAGCTCCCGGTTCCCCACGTCATAGTTTCTCTCCACCGGACTCAATCTTCTCGAAAAGAAAGCACAGGGGTGGAGCTTCTGGTTCTTAACATAACGTTGCGACAGGATGGCCCCCACCTCAGAAGCATCCACCTCCACCACCAACTGAACAGCGGGGTCTGGTACTTGTAGGATAGGAGCTGACGTAAACCGGCCCTTGAGGTCCTGAAAAGCCTCCTCGGCTGCAGGGGACCATCGGAACGTCACCTTGGACGAGGTCAGGGCGGTGAGCGGGGCGGCCACGGTGCTGTAGCCACGGATGGACCGTCTGTAAAAGTTAGCGAATCCCAGGAAACGCTGCAGCTCCTTCCGGGAATCAGGAACCCGCCACGAGGTAACCGCTGAAACTTTGGAGGGGTCCATCTCCACACTTCCTTGACCCACGATGTAGCCTAGAAAGGCGACCGAAGAAGTGTGAAACTCGCACTTCTCCGTCTTGACGAACAGCGAGTTCTCCAGAAGTCTCTGAAGACTGTCTGGACGTGGTGGATGTGTTCCTTGAGATTCTTTGAAAAAATCTAAATATCGTCCTGATAAACAAAAACATAACGATCCAACATGTCCCGGAGTACGTCGTTCACCAACGCTTGGAAAACCGCAGGGGCGTTGGTAAGTCCAAATGGCATCACCAGGTACTCATAATGTCCCGAAGAGGTGTTGAAGGTGGTCATCCATTCGTCCCCCTCTCGGATTCGTACCAGGTGATAAGCGTTCTGTAAATCCAGCTTAGTGAAGATTGTAGCCCCTTGTAGTAACTCGAACGCTGACGAGATGAGTGGCAGGGGATATCGATTCTTCACAGTGATGTCGTTCAGACCCCGATAGTCAATGCAGGGCCTCAGGGTCTTGTCCTTCTTCGCCACAAAAAAAAACCCTGCTCCTGCGGGTGAAGTGGAAGGATGAATAATTCCCGCAGCCAGAGAGTCATTGACGTAAGTCTCCATGGATTTCCTCTCCGGTGCCGAAAGCGAGTACAACCGGGCTTTAGGTGGGACTGCGCCTGGATGTAGCTCAATGGCGCAGTCATAGGGCCGATGAGGTGGCAGAGATGTCGCCTTAGTCTTGCTAAAAACCTCCTTAAAGTCCATATATTCTGCCGGAACCCCTGTGACATCCGGAACCAGGTTCATATCCACAGATAGTTGAAGTGCGGCGGCCTGCCTGAGGCAAACCTGATGACAGGAAGAACTCCAACCTAAGATGGATCCCGTCGCCCAGTCAATGTTCGGGTTGTGGCGGCGGAGCCACGGATAACCCAAAATCAGAGGAACTTGGCGGGACCGTAGCACATGAAATTGGATTGTCTCATGGTGGTTCCCCGACATGAGCATATGGACCGGTGTCGTTTGGTGTGTCACCGTTCCCAGCAAGTGACCATCCAAAGCATTAGCCGGTACCGGCTGGGGCAGCCAAACCTGTTGGATGCCCAGCTGTTGTGCGAGCTCCTCGTCAATGATACTGACATCTGATCCGGAGTCGATAAAGACAGCCAGGGCCTGAGATTTGCCTGTCAGAAGAAGTCGAGCATGGAACAAGGGTCTTAGATTGGGGATCAGCTCAGAGGTTTGGCCCACCAGTATACTCCCCATTACTGATGAGCCAGAGTAGGGATGGGAATTCTCTGCCGATCCGGAAGTCGAAATCTCCCGGAAACCGGAAGTTGTTGTCGCGAGCTGCGGCCCGCCGCTGATGGGTGTAACAGAGTGTGAGAGAGAAACAGGGCGTGACTACCAGGTGACTAAGGAATGCTAATGCAGAAAATGGGTGAGTGAGGAAGCAGACTGTGACAGATTCAACTTGTTGAATCGGTACAGTTTGCCAAAGAAAGTCGGCCAAAGAAATCACTCTGATTGGCTGTTCAGCTTAGCGAATCAGTGCATGAGAAGCGAAGCGGAAGTGAGGGACCAAAACAAACGATTAAGAAGGCACACACAGACGGCTAATCTTTTTCATTTTCATCTCACCCGGACGCAAGAGTTTTTTTTTTATGTTTACATGTTTTCGATCGACGAGAGAGTGAAAATGGAACCCAGACGCTATTTGTTGTTTGTTTATATCACGCAGTCTGTTCTTCTTCTCTTGGTGTATAGTCTGTCTTCCGGTTGTTGCCTCTTTTGAATGACGAATACACACTACCGCTGCCTGCTGGTAAGGACAGTTATTGTCACTCGTCAACTGAAGTCTTTGCGGTTTGGTCTCAGGTTGGTGTGTAGCGGCCTTAAAACCAGAGCCCAGTCTGCTCTGATTGGTTAGCTGTCCGGCTCTGTTTTGATTGGTCAACCACCAAAAGAAGCACGAGTGTTACATAGTGATATCATTGTGTTATGGAAGTAAACAAAGGAGTCCAATGGAGGCGTTTCAGGCAGCGGGGGAGTGTGTGAGAGAAACCTTCACAGATCATTTACATGCACAAAAATCTTATATATAACAAACTACAGGAAAGGGGAAACCACAAAATGCATAATAGGGCCCCTTTAATATGTATCCATCTGGATCTGAATTAAAATAATAATAATAAATGTTGGACATCTACTATTTTTTTAAACCGTGATAGAACATAGCCAAAAGTCAAAACACACCAAATACGAAGCATTTGTTCCTTCATTGCCCCGTGGTCTAACTTCCCACTAAATAGAATTAAAATGTGTAAAGTAGTGTTGACTAACTACCAAACAGTCAAAAACAAATTGAATCGATGACAAAACCTCCCTTGCAAAGGTAATTATACAAATAAGCAGAGTCCTGATGCTTTCAAAGGGACCCTCACAATTACGCAATTCAGACATCATAGTAAATGTGTTTGCTTTTTTCATTATTTGTAGCATTAAAACACAAATCCCTCCTCTGGTTTGCCTTTATTCGTTATCTCTGCCACTCTTCTTTCATTTTTCTCAGCGGAGACAATTACTGCGTGGCAGGTCTTCATTTAACAAGTGCTGTTTAGGATGTAAGGATGAACACATGGCATTCTAATTACTGGCGGACAACAACGCAGCTTCCTCGCTGTTTTACTGGTTCTCCGATGCAGCCCTAATGTACCTGACAGAGAAGGCACACCAGACCTGAAATTACAGGGATTAATGTTCCCAAGACTAAACACTTCAAATGGGTTCTCTGATGTGAGTGCCATGCAGGGGAGCAGGCAGAAAATCCACTTACGGCGTCATTGCTTTGGCATTATTCACTCTTGAAAGCGCAGCATGTTTCAGCAAGCTTCGTTTGATGAATGTGCGCTCCTTGCCAGGCAAACTTTAATTTGGAGTGTTTAGTGTTAGCTACACAATAATTGTCAGGAAAGAGGAAGGCAGAGGGGTGTTCCAAAGGACATAGCCTTTCAGTTGAAGCTATGAGAAAATATTAAATGGTTTCTTTGATCTACCTACACTGCTTCTTGTTGAATAAACTGAATTATAGTAGTGTAGTAAAAACATTTGAAAGAAGAATATGAGGTATGATGGGATGTTTCGATGAGTGAACTGGCCATTTAAAACACAATACCTAAGGGCCAAGGTTTAGCCTATTTTAGCGACACTTGAATACAAAACACATAATAAGGAATGTAAAGTCTTTCACAGAAGCAACTGGTCTAGGTACTCTATGAAAGAAAATGTTCCGGATACATTTTATACCACGATAATATGATGCTGGAAATTGAGGCAGGAAAAGAATGCAAGCTGAGTTCATGTCTAACCCACTACAAATGCGCCAAATTATGAATGAAAGGGTTCAAACAAAGAGCTAGCAGCAGGAAGAGACTTGTATAGAAAATGTTATGTTGGCATTTGCTAAATCTTTTTCAGCACATTTAAAGCTGCCATCATCTTCATTTATATTGGGTTAGGGCAGTGGTTCTCAAACTTTTTCTGCCATTCCCCACTTTGAACAGGTGGGCCTTTTCAAGCCCCACCTGTCCCTCATCGCTCCAATAAAATGGCAGGCCAAGCTTAAAATTGTCAAATGTATCGTTCTATAACAGGGGTCTCCAACCTTTTTTAGGATGAGAGCTACTTTCAAAAAATTAAACAAGTCGTTTTTTGCAGTGTATATATTTAGCATATTTTAACATTATGATATGCTTACCTTTAACCTTTGTGTGCTGTTTGGGTCTGTGGGACCCGTTTTCAGTGTTTACTTAACATAAAATGTATGCAATTTAATTATTTTTAACCTGCTTTACTTGGGGGTGGACCTCACATACTCTCGGGGGGTCCGGGGGCATGCACCCCGGGAAGATATTTTTTTAAATGTTGAAGTTAAATGCATCAGTCTGGTGAACTTTGAGCACAAAATGAATTTATGGATACAGCTCTCAACACTCATATGAAAGGGAGCTGTATACTTTTCAATAATCCAAACATCTTTAGAATATGATCACAACCAATAACAAACAATTTAAACTTCTTTATTCTTATCTTATGTTACCTAGTTAGCATTCTTTCTTTTTATTTATGCATATTTTACTAATCACTCCCCTTTTAAACTTTTTAACTGTCCTATAGTACACATTGGAAAGATTTCTTACTTTATTTGTTACAACTAGGCTATATTAAATAGATAAAGGTGTGCTCTCTCTCGCTCTCTCTCTCTCTCTGTCTCGCTCGCGATGACGGCTTGCGTTAAAAATAATAATAAACATATTTGTAAAGTGGGGGGACACAAACGGGATTTCGAAAAGTGTCACGGTTAAACTCCTTATGAAGTGGTGAGGTGCCGCTCCACATTGCTTTTGTTCCCGACTGCAACGCTGTTGTGTGTGTGTGTGTGAGAGCGTTTCAGTGCATTTCACATGTGTTTATGAGAGATTTTTACATATGTCTGTAAATGATTTTGGTTTCAGTTGTGTTTGTGTGAGCAGGCTCGGATTGGCCATCGGGAGATTCGGGACTTTTCCCGGTGGACCGCTGCCGTTGGTGGGCTGCTGCCTTCGGTGGGCTGCTGGCTCTGGCATAGGTGGGCCGTGGACTTTCACAGCGCCGCTGCGCCGGTACTGCATCCGCCGCCGCAAACACCTGCCGTTGCGAGTCTCCGGCTGTAACAGTCCACTACGGCCCGCGAGGACCCAGGTTCGATTCTTTTTTCGATTCCAAAAAAATAATAATAATAATCTCCCGTTCATCGCGTCCATTCGCGACCCACCTATCACATCTCTTCACACTTTGAGAAACGCTAGGTTAGGGTAAGGTTGTATTAACAATGGGTCACATTAAAAAGTATATCATATCTAAAGGTGTAATTCGTATCGCACTATATGACTAGAATCACCTTTAAAGTTAATTTAACATCAAAGTAATTTAACTCATTGTTCTAGCAAATGTACGGTTTAAGGGGAACATTTAACAGCTTAATGGCCAGATATTTCCCTCAGGAGTTGGTGAAGACCAAAAACAGAGCTAAAAGGGGAGTGACTTTCATTTGCTAATTGACTATAACATGGCTTCAAATTAATGTTGGTGATTCTTACAAGGAAATGTCGTGATTAGCTTATTTTTTACGGTGGCCGACAAGTGCCCAAAACATTTTCATTAGGAGAGACACGCTGCAGCATTAGAAAACACACAAGTCAAAACACATGTAAATGAAGAAACATCCTCACCAACTCGACAACACATGCACATAATTTAGAAAACATTCAATAACTTAATGAAACACGTGCAGCGTTAACTTAAAGCGTATTTAGGGTCCAAGTGTACATCTTACGGTGGTCGACAGGGGAAAACGCGCAACAACGGCCCAAAACCTCTGTTAGGTGAAACAACCAGCAGTTTTACGAAGCAAATAAAAAATATATGCAAATGTGGAATCATCTTCACCATCTTGACAAAACATGCGCAGCATTTAGAATTTTTTTTCCAATTTAAGAAATATGCGCAGCGTTTACTGAAAGCGTAAACAAAATGCTATCCCAAACGTTGCAAATAAAAAAATTATACAAGAAGCCCAAAACACAACGGAAACCAGGGGACACTAAAAGGTGATCAACAGCTAGGACCGTAGTGCTGGATAGCTAACGTGCTAATGTGTGAATGTTAGCTTCCTTGAGCAAATGGCACTTTAGCATGAATAATGTAAATGTAGAGCACTTTAAGGGTTTGTAAAGATTGGATAAATTGCTTTATAAATACAGTCCATTACCATAGTGAAATTAATTTCAATGGGACAGAGAACTTGAAAGTAATTTAGAGTTATTACCGTGATATTACATTAGGCACATACCTTCTACATTGAAAGAACATATGAATTACATGCAATTGTAGTGAAGAGCTCCTGTAGAAAGGTTGTATGTGGTGTCAGATTAAATGAATAAAAGGTTACAACATATGGACCTTATCCATCAAATCCACTGCTCATCCAACCTATCTACTGTCAATGCAATTGTGTACATTTCCCTCCATCTTGGTGCTGTAACTGTCTTTACACTTCAGCATCCTCCTTGTCACTTACCTCTGCAAATGGCTATATTTTCATCCCCAGAGGCTTATTTATGTTGATTTAATAGTACTTGTTTGTAGGAGTAAACCAAAAATGTATGCAGTCTGTCATGCAGGTTAAACAAGCTATCAGTGTCCTTATGCACACGATGGAGAATTTCCTCGTTTTCTTTCTCTGAAGTATATTTTTGACACCCCTTAATTCCCTTATTTTGTTTATTCAGTCCCACAGGTGACCAACTGGTCATTCGTTTTGCATGTGAAATCTATGTAAACCGAGATATGTTTATTCATATAGGAAGGTGCTGTTTATATAAATATTTGATGATAGGAAAATTCAGATATTTTCTTTGACAATTTTAAGCCTTTTAAAAGTGTGCTTTATTTATAAATGTTTACATGGACTGCCCCCCCCCCCCCCCTTAGGGGAATTCATCCACAAAAAAGACACTGGACGCTGCACTAGGTCAGAAACCAGACAATGGAGAGGACAAAATGTCCTCTCCATTAAAGGCAGCTCATTGTGGAATAGCCTCCCAACTGAGATACGGGATTGTCCCACTCTCAATAGTTTTAAAGGTCAACTCAAAGAATGGTTGAGAAACAAACAGACGTGCAATCACCGCTAAATGCACTTTAATACAGGGGTATCTCCTGTTGCACTTTATGTGTCGTTGCTGCTATATTGTATTACCATGTCATAAATACTTGTGTATGCTGCTCTTGCTCTTTTGCACTTTTTGTAAATCGTGTATTTTGTTTTTGCTATGTTTGTAAAATGTAATTTTCTTAAATGTTTTATGTGAGGGACTGCGGATGGAAATTAGTTCAAAGCTAAATCTGGCACTGTTACGCTTGACACATTTTAATGTTTTAAGTGTTCATTACTGTACGATTAAATAAAATAAAAATAAATAAAGTAGAACATCAGAAATGTATGGTGTGCGTGATCAAGAAAATGTTTGTGTTATTTATATTTAATTTAACCATAGTTTCTCTCGACTTTTACTTTTTCTTAAAGACAGACTGTCACTGTCAGACAGACAAGAAATCTAAACATATTGAATCAAAACCGTTAATTAACAGTATTGTGGAGAATGCAGAAAGCAATACCTACAACACCTGTTGTGACAAGAATAACTGCAAGAGATTCTGTCAAAGGAAAGAGATGTGCCTCCTATAAACACCACCTATTGTTGCTGAATTTATTGTGAAATCATTGTCAGTGAGGAACTTGTCTGCTTCCAATACAATAGATAGGTCTCTGTTTGAAAGTTAAATTAAAAGTTTGAACTTTTTCTACATACATTTCACTTTCTTACTGAGATTAAGATGAAAAGATTGATACCTCACTTCACATATCTTTTTGCCAATTAAAAAGAGCGCATCAGCATGTGGCTAGCTTAGCTTAGCATGACTGGTAGCACAGGAAAACAGCTAGCTGGCTGTGTCTGAAAACAGCTGATGGGTTAATTTGACTGTTACATTCCATTGAAGTTGATAAACAGTAAGAAGGGAATGAAAGAAAGGCTTCAGTGGTTGAAACAAAACGATCATAAAAATACCATAACAGAATTTGTTTGACAAATAGTGTAGGCGGGTGAGTTACACTTCTCGTTGTAAATGTATGAAGTATAGCACTGAAAGAAGCAACACTTATTATGCTAACATTGTTCAATTATATTATTTTCTCAAAGTGTATGTTTGTGTGCTTGTGTTTGTCAAATAAACCCTGAAGAAACAGCAGAGCCAGAAATAACATTTTTGAATGTTTTGCTCTTTGAACTGACAGAAGTTACAAGTAAAACACGAAACAGAGCTTGTATGAAAACAAATACATCTGTGATGAGGCTCTGAAATGTAAGCAGTTGTCTTGATATCTGTGAGACAGTGACCCTTTAGCGGCTGGATTTCCAGTGAAAGAATCAACCACGAGAGGAGGTAGAGTTTCAAACCATGGTGACTTTATTTATCAAAACACCACAAGAGAACAGACAGCCAGCATGTAGGTGTTCACCACTCTCTGTACATGTTCACCCCTTCCTCTCAGACTGAAGACTGGCTCATTTATAGAGGATCTTCCAAGGATGTAATTAGGAGAAACCATTCACAGGTAATGATCATAAAACCACATGTCATCATAATTGTCATACAGAATATTCACAATATCATGTTCATAGCATTACCAGTTGTTTATAGCCATCTGTTAATTTAACCCAGAACAAACATTATAACTGACCAGAATAAATATACATTCCCAACTAAAACAGAAACCCCTGTGCCTATCTCGCCACTTGGTTCGTCCCAGAACCTTCTTTGTCAGTGTTTGTTTTCCCTGAGGACCTTTTGGCCGAACACACTGGAGCGGACACAGGACGAGTGATGAATGTAAACTTTAGACAGTGTTCACTTATATAATTAATGCAACTTAACGTCATGACATATACACACGCTCAAACATATTACTGCACACAATGATTATTCTCAACCGCTGTCATCCTTACACAATCATAAACACTTTCGGCGCTCCCGCTAACACCCCTCTCTTTTCAGGTGGAGCCGAGTACCCGACCAGCATCTTGCCAGACGACATTCCAATTAATACGGTTTAATCATTTAATAAATACTACATCAATAAATAGTATAAATTATATAAAAATGTGCAAATACGCAATGCCAAACTGTACTGTGCAAATCACGCTAATAAAGTGCAAACTGTTCACTACTAAAGTGCTGAGTGACATTATTTCTGTGCAAAGGGATGTTGTTTCATAAAGTGCAAACCCACATGTGCAATATTACAAGGCCCAAAAGCCGTCAGTCCATAGTAACAAAGTTACCTTCGTTACAATATTTAAACATATATTTTTTTCTTGGGTTGATTTTTTTCCCCATGCATTTTTGTGCCTCAGTTTTAGATGGAAGATCAGTAGAGGTACATAAGTAGGAGTAGAAGTTGAAGATCAGTAGGGTTACACATCATTATCAGATGTTCTTTTTTCAAGATGGTCAGTTGCCAACACCAGTTTGTCTACTGTCACTATTAAGACTGAGCTGAGAATGAGAAACAAAAGTATTTGTGATCATGTTTGCAGTTGGTTAAAAAATAAAAACAAGCTGCGAACAGAGTAAGATTTTCTGACTATGTAGTCAGGAAAACTAATTTGTAAGACAGCAAATGTCGGAACAAAAAACATAGAGTATGGCAGCTTTTTACAATATTGTACAAAAGACAAATGTGACCCAGAATCCATTCATCCATTGCAGCACAATGACCTCAAACCTTTTATCATAGCATACAAATGCACAATGTATAAATAGCATTTTTCTCAATGAGAAAATAAAATAATACACATGGCATGGAACATTTCTCATTTTGCAGAAACGTGAAGAGCTTAAAAGGCTGTAAAGAAGTCTGTTTCTGCTTCATTACAAAAGGGATCATGTACAGGTTTGTGACTGCAGATTGGATGTAATTTGCATTTGCAGTTTCATCACTCCACTGCCACAGGACTTTAATGCCTTGATAATGATGCCTGGAGACGTGAGTGATGAAAGAAAGCTTGGAGGAAAAATCCAGAATTTGGGGAAATGTGGTTGTGAGTTAGATCAGCGGTTCCCAACCTGTGGGGATTGCAAGTGGGCCGCCAAATATATATATATATATATATATATTATTATTTATTTTTATTTTGTACAGGCTAAAGACACAAACATGGAAATAACAATAACATATAGGGATGACATTCCCACCTCAGACAAAACCAAAACAAAAACAGAAGAAATAAAGATAAAACTACCCTTGGATGATGGGTTAGTAGACTAAAAGCTTTAGGAATCCAAAGTACAACATATAATAAGTACCCTGTATCAAGATTGATGCAAAACAAGTGACATTTGACCTTTTTAGAGAGGTTTAGCAAAAAAAACTCACTTCTGGGGTCTTTGGGTGGATTTTCCATATCCCTGGCCCCCCTTGGTCGATGTTGATGATTGACATCTCTTTCTAACCGTCAGAGCCAATGGAATCGAGGGAAAGTTCCACATACACACACAGGTTACCAAATAAGGAGTGATAGTGACGCGTAGAAAAACCGGAAGCTGCGCTAGCGTTCGGTGGCTACCATTAGTAGCTCATTTTGATTCTCCGTTTTTTGCATAAAAATGGTTTTATGGATTATCAATAATTTTTTCAAAGTGACAGACACATTGGATTAACCTATGGATTAACCTTCAGCCGCGTTTTTTCTCGTTTTAATGCCACTGAACACGACTTTTGATGAGAATAACAGCTAAAGTGAGCATATCTCCGTTTTTTGCTACCTAAAGCTACGTTGTGTATTGTCTGTATTTGCTTCCCCTGTCACGAGTTCTGATCGCTCAGTGATGATCCTTATATTTCTATAATCTGTGGAATCTCAGGATGTTATCTAAGCTTGTTTGTGCAGATCCAATAAGTATATCGATCGGTATACCTAGAGTTCTGTGCTAACGGCCTTAAGATTTTTTGCCCGTGGCTAATTCAGAGGCTCAGCGTTAGTTTTGAGGTTTTAAAAAAAAAAAAAAAAAAAAAGATCAGTTAGCTGAGTTTCTTCCCGTTACATAGATATGAAACATTCATAGTTTATTAAATCTTAAGAAGCCCTCAGACACTTTTGCTTGCAGATGTTGTGATTTCGGCCCCTTCGGCGGGTTCGTGAGGCTAAAGAGGTTTTTTAATGGAAAATCCAATCTGAATCCAAGCAAACACATAACGAATATGGCAGATTAAGTTATAAACAGCCTTGGGGAGTAACAGATATACAAATATGAAAGGTAACTATATTTCCTTACAGTTACATCAAAAAGATTTTATCAGATCACATGATTGGGAGAATTTAATTAAGCACTAGTGCACACAAAGGAAATCAACACCCAGTTAATCGAGTCTCGAGTGAAACCATAGATAGATAATCTCCCAGATTATCATCGTGTAATTATTGTAATTAACATTAATCTTTTTAATGTGTCATATATAGGTTATCCAAAAGTAACAAAGATAATCAGGTAACAATACTTTTAGTTATAAGTAACTACTAATTGTAACAAAAATACAATGTGTTTAAGTAACCCTCTCAACCCTTGTTATAAGGTATCCCTCCCAGTACAGTACTATCTGTATTAACTTTGGACCCATAGTAGGCGCACATTTTAGGAAACACTTATTTCCTGTTGCAATAAATACTGGTTTATTCGACACTGTGCACATTGTATTGGGAATGATTCAGCTCTCAATTATGTTTATTTCCACTTAACATTTGGTCATATGTCCATGAAAATGAGCTGAAATGACAGTAAGCCAGCATGCACAAGACAACACTCTTGAATCCAAATTCGCCCACTGTTTATGTTATTGTTTACACATGTTCTTTTCATGCTGTGACATGTCAAAATGTTTTCTGTTGAAAAAGGCCTATGGTGAACCACCCCTGATTTACTATAGGAGTTTACTCCTTCAGTCCGCTGCTATCTCGGGCTAACCATTACATCATGGTGCTTTTTCAGCATTTCTGGCTTTAGGGCATATGTTTAATCTTCTCCGAAAATGTTATATTGTTTTTGACAATCATAAATACAAGCCAAATCATCACGGCTCAGCCCTCCCCTCCTTTTCTTTCACATTCTCCTCCCATCTTTCAGACTCTGCACCTCAGCCAAGGTTATCTCTTCCATCGATTCTTATCATCAGCTTTTCAATTGATCTATTACCCCTGCACCCCACCTACTTAATGCTAGCTTGATTAATTATTGTCCCCCAAAGGGCTGGGAGTGGGGAGGCTGCCAGTAAGAATTCTCCAGATTAAGATGAATTTTCATTGTCTTTGTTCCCCGGAGTGTCGGAGCACAGCAACTCGTGTTGAAACGCGTTGAATTTAGAGAAGCTGAACTGGGTTGGTACCACCTTTATTGATACCAGGTGTTATGGTGGCCAACAGGGGCAAATGTGGTACAACAGCCAAAACACTTACATTAAGAGAAACCAAGACATGCTGCACTTTTAAAAGCGATGCAAAAATATAACAGCAATATGCCAAATCAGATGCAAATGAACAACACATGCACAGCATTTACAAAAAAAATTCCGACTTGACGAAACATGCGTAGCGTTTACAAAAAAAACTGCATAAACAAAGCCCTGCAAATACAAAATGTAGTGCAGAAAAGTGATGCACACCGCTGGATCCTGATCCTGGATTGCATAATTCGTAAGTGTTTTGTTAGTATATTTCAAATCACTAGGTTTGCTCCATTAGCTAGCTAGCTAGCTAACAGCAGATCTGCAATAAAATCGGAAGGATTCATGCGATCACATTGTTAAAATAAGACAATAAAACATGTGTTTTTGGTTTTCAGTGACAGTTTGCCAACTTTATAATCCCTGAACGTCAGCTTGCAGCGTGTTTGCCCCTGTCAGCCACCTTAAGATGTACGCTCAGACCCTAAATTCTGTGGTATTGGATTCAGAGATGGCCTGTTTTTCTCCTTCGACGTAATTCTCAAAAGCATTTGGTGTTATTCAGAAGCATCAGATAATTTGCAAAATGGAAATCAAATTCCCAAATCCAATTTACATTTTCACGACAAGCTTCATTGACACCCTGATACCGTGGAGAAAACAAGCACTGAGGTGAAGACAGGAGCATAGAGACAGACGGAGGTTTTAACGGCACTCTGGTTTTATCCCATTCTTAGCTTTTTTTCTCCATTAAACCCTATCATTTATATTTTCTTTGAGAATAAATGGCTACAGCTTAAAATGTAGTCAGTGGTTTGGTCATTTGAGGGTTCTATCAGTCTCGGTATTTGATGCCCATTTGTTCTGGCAGGGAAATGCCTTGTGGATATGAGCAGATCAACATATTAACAGGCCATTAATGCTCCTGAAAATCTCTGCGGCGGCCAACAGCTTGCAAAAGACACTGCTTTGCCTTGAGCAACAGTTACTGTATATTTGCAGTGGCAGGTAATTCAAACATAATGTACACATCGTTTCAGAAGATATTACCGAGCTGGATTATGGATTCAGAAATTCTTAGGCATTTTGTGTTTGTTTAGACCCCATTGTGACCAATCCATTTAGTATGTTGCCTGCTGGTATAACAACAATGTAATGCAACATGATTGTTCTTTATGTTAGTAGTTATGTATGCATTTATTTAGTTGTTTAGTCTTATTAATTCATATTCTAATGTCAATGAATAAAATTAATTTTAAGGCTATAGTTTGATGCTACTTCTCTTCTATTTCACTGAATTTGAGGAAAAGGAATTGTAGATTTCCCTTTTTTTTGTTTAAGTTAATTTATTAATGCATTCTCCAGATCACAGTTTGACATACAAAACTATTAATAAAATATTATTTATTAAATAAAATTAGTTCAAAGAAGATCCAGTAGAAATATTCTACTTGCGCAAAGTTCATGCAATAGTATTATTTATAATGATAGAAATATAAATCGTTTTCTTTTTGATTACTTATACTTCTCATATTTTTTACTTGAACTTGTATTGCACCACAATTTTAGCTGCAATCTAAAAAAAATTCATGGAAAACCATATTTTTTAATTAAACATTTTCTTTTTGCCTTTGAGAATAATAGCAATACTAGTGGAACAACATTTATTCACAAAAATACACAAACATAAGAGGCCTGTGTTTTTGCAGTTTTATATTTTTCTTCAGTTTTACATACAAAGCATGTGATATTCCTATAAAAAATAGTAATTCCAAGAAACATCAGGAGAAAACGTCTACTTGCACAGTCAACTCAACAATATGATGTATAATGATATAACATGAGTACTTTTACTTTCTAGAAGTTTTAGATGGGAAAAGGTTGAGTGGAAAACCATTATTAAAATAATTTTTTAATAATGGTTTTCCACTCAACCTGTGGGTTGAATAGTGATTATACAGCATTACTAATAATACTATTATTTTTTGCATACTTGACAAGGAAGAATAAGTACACGGACATTAGGCCTGTGTCCTTGTTAGAATGGCAGCCTCTGGACAGCTAATAAAGTAGCCTTCTTCTCTCTCCACTATGTGCCGTCACTCAGTCAGATAGAGAGCTCTTACTAGAAGAAATCTCCAAGGCTGACATACAAGCAACTCCAACAAGAAAAAAAAAGAAAGTCATGAAGCTGCATCAATCTCGGGCGGCATCAGACACATTGCCACTATGAATAATGCAACAGTTGAACCACACACAAATAAACAGAGACTATTCTTCTTGTTAAGTAATGATATGAACTTGACAAATGATACAAATGATCCAGGCGTTGGTAAGATACCCACCCTGTTGTCCTTGTTGGTCAGTAAGCCATGTAGGCCTTCACAGGTGCTTCGCTGCATACACTTGAAAGAGATTAATTTGCCTCTAGATGTGACAAAATGTGTGTGTGTGTGTGTGTGTGTGTGTGTGTGTGTGTGTGTGTGTGTGTGTGTGTGTGTGTGTGTGTGTGTGTGTGTGTGTGTGTGTGTGTGTGTGAAGAGCTCCTTCTCTCAAAGCGTACAATATTCATCTTTGCTCTCACATGCCCAACGCCTACTGAACCACGTAAAGTCCTCCTGAATGAAGATTAACTGCAGTAATTACTGTATTGTTTACGGTGTAAAAGGTGCGCAGATTTATTTAATTATTCCCTGCTTACTCTTAATCGTTGCAGCAAAGGAAGAAAATACAGTTTTGTCATCTGGGTGCTTTTATTATCCGTCACGAGCTATCCATCAGGTCACTCGGCTTAAATCAATTATTGACGTCTAGGATTCTGAGAGTCAGTGAACTGAAACTGCAGATTTTAATCTTGGGCACTGCCAGTCACAAAGACATGTGAGCTCAGCTGAACGGTTGCTAAAAGCACAGTACCTTTGTACCACACCAGATTCAAGATTTGAAGCTCTAAATTGCTAGCCAGTGCCCTTTAATCTTAGCTAAACGGTATTAGCATCTTTTAACAGCTGTAGCAAGTTAGCTCAAGAAGCTAATGTTAGCTAGCTGTATTAGATGGTAGAAAATGCCTCCAGCTAACTTTTCAATTTTTAAGATGACTCCTTTTAAAAGCAGACTCCTGTCAAGTGGTATGTATTATGCACTTGATGGCTGCATTCAACTATGTTTTATATATGTTTTAACATCGCACTTCAGCAGTTTGTGCAGCATAATGTGTATTTACACTGTTTCTTTTGAACACATTTCTATCTCTTTTTCAATTGCCTTTTTGTTCAATTTCTTTTGTTTTTAATTGTTATGTGTTATGGCCTATGTAAAGCACTTTGAGTTGCCTTTGTCATGAAATGTGCTATATGAATAAAGTGACCTTAACCTTATCCTTAAATTCAAGCTATCATGCTAAAAGAGGGATGCTAAAGCTGTACATCCCTGGAGAAAGTCAGCTTCCATATAAGTAAAAGGAACTAAAGAAACATTGTTCTTTTATTGCAGTGAATTTATATTTTAATATTATGAGGAAAATAATCATAGAAAACCTGCCACATATTCTATTATACTGTAACCATGTTTGGATGGTAGATTACACTCGGACAAATAGAATTATGATTTATGATTGAATATGTATTAGTTACTGTGACTTGAAGTTTTCATTCACCCCTCCCATGGGATTTGGTTGACACTCTTATGTAAACCTAATGCTATTTTTCTTTTCCTCTCTTTTTTAACTGTTTGAATCAATCCTAGGACTTACTAAACTGTCAGAGAAAAAGGCTGTGGGAAACCACAACAAACTTTACACACTGCACAGTTAATATTTTAAAAACATGAAAAGAAAAAGCATTAAAATAAAGATAAATAAAATGCAATAAACAAAGCTTACTTTTGGCTACCCGCGGGCGGGGTCTATGGGGCTTAACAGGTTAATGTTAACCTAACCTATAACCCCACAAAGTATTAAATGCTAATATCGCAAGGTTCATTAAGTTAGGGTACTACTATTGGAAGTAAGCTACTTAGCTGGGCATGGGTTAGGGTTTCAATTGCAGCTTACATTAAAGCAGAGAAAAACACTGTCATCCATTCCCGTGTATCACTTTTACCTGTGACCATTGCTCACTGCTTCAACATGTAGAGAAATTCAAAGCTTGACAGGCCTGCTGTGCCTAGATACGGTTGCTATGAGTGGACAGCTGTGGTTCAAAGGGAGGGCCTCAGTGATCAGTCAATTGCAGCGAGAGATGCTGTAGTTAATTTGACATAAACAACAATGACTGTTCTCTAATCCACTGAAAGAGGTTTATGGACAAAGAAAGCAGCAAATAGCCTGAGACAGTCAACATGATACAGCGCTTAGACTGCACCTCAGACAAATCACATCAACTGAACATCAGCAGCCAATAATAACCCTATCAGGTGGGTTATAAGCCTTTCTCTGATATGGATTTTGATGCTGATTTTGTTCCGTCGATTGAAAGAACCATGAAGTGTCCTCTCTTTTTTAGTGCTACAAACTCATTAGAAGCAAACTATCCAAGGACATCGCCTGGGTGCGGAAACCAGCACAAAAGCAAGATAAGCTGACAGTCAAAGAGCCAGAGAAAAAGCCAGACGGAGACAGTAAGAGAGTGACAATTTACTTGTTTTTTCGTTCCACCTGCCTTTCCTCACTAGCGCTCCAACAAACACCCCCTTACCCTGGCAGGCTCCCTCTTTTGCCCCCTTCCCCTGCTTGTCATATGCGGTTTCAGAGCGCCGGCCTAGCTCCGTGCCTCCGAGGGAGCTTCAGGCAAGTGTCATTTTAAGTTACACGCCGCACGTAAAGACCAGGCACCCAGCTAACGGTAATAGATCTGTGCGAAATCAGGTCAAATGTCGCCGTCTCCATCGCACCCTTCTGGTGATTGTTGCGAGAGGAGGGGCTGGCGATTTGAAAGGGAAGAAAAAAAAGAATAATCAGTGCGCTAACATCAAGCCCACCACCCCCACTGTCTCATTGCCAGAGAGTGAATAATGCAGACAGAACATGGGACGGAAAGGGAGCCATGGGGAAAGAAAAGGAAATCATGTTGGAAAAAATACACATTGCCTAAAGTTATTTGGCATATAGGAACCTTGTCTATCAGTGAAAGCGTGTGACATGCAGCATCATTACAATATACCTGAGAGGCTCAACAAAATGTATCCTTGGCACTTATTTGAGTGCATATACAAGACAAAACAGTAAAATTGTGTTTGAGAGGTGCTAAGCAAAGAAAAAACTGCGAAATAAACAAAAGCAAGCATTTTTCTTAAAGACTTTGACCGTGTTTGCAGTGTTACTGTGATGTCATCAGGCAGGCTTTGAGGACAGCATGTTTCCTGAGCGCTGTTTGTGGTGCCTGAGTACTTCAGCTACATCTAGTGGCAAAGTTCCTCCCCATGCAATTCATGAGGACCTGTGATTTCTATTAAATGTAATGAGAACACATCACCGTTGTTGCAGGCTGCAGGAAAAGAGGAGAGCTTTGCAGAGACAGACAATACATTCTGTTTCTACATCTATAATGAGAGCAGAGCAAATATACATCTGTATATAAAAAGCAATGTCACAAGTATAAAGCAAATACTGCTTCTGTTTTTTTGCCGCAACAATTAAATAAGAAGACTAAGGGACTGTTGGAAAAATATTTGGCAAAAGGGCAGTGTAGAGAGGGTATGGGGAGTTGTATTTGATTTATTTGTTCTGCTTAAAGGGGACCTATCATGCAAAATGCACTTTGTGATGTCTTTTATACATACATATGTGTCCCCGGTGTTCCAGGGAACTCACAAAGTGTCAGAAAACACAACCCTCTCTCTTTTCGTCCATACCCAAATCTCTAAAAACGGGGCTGCAACGGATTTGATACAGGTGGATTTTTTATTTGCACCTTTTTGACGTAATGTAGGTGCACTCCGCCTGATTGGTCAACTCTCCACCAATCAGGGGAATGAGAGGTTGGGCCACGGCTACGGCCATTGCCCAACCTGTAATTCGCATATAGGCTGTCGGCAGGCTACATTTCCCCAGTCACATCTGTGGTTTTGCCTGCTCTTGATGACAACGGAGGTGTTTAACCATCTGGAGTTATACTTTTTATGACCCTAAGTTATTGAACTTTCCAACGGTAACAGTTGTTGCACGATGTTGGAAGAAAAGGTTAATAGGTAAACTATTAATAAACGCAATGAGGCCATTGTATATATGCTGAAAAGATGAATGTCTCCCTTTATAAATATATATATATGTACCGCTGTTTTTGCGTTACAAACTCTGTTACAAACTGTACACATAACATTCTTGCTAATTAGCCAAAACGGAATAAGTAGCAAGCATCGTAACAAAGAGTTACGTAAAATAAATAGGGACAACAGCTTGTCAACTAACCATTCAGAAACGTCCTGCTGCAACCGAGATGTTTGCACCTCCACCAAAACCTCCGCTTCTTCAGGTCAGATTCTGGATCAAATTGGTAATATGCTTGAACACATGCATTGCTCTGCTCATTATATATATATATATATACCTTATATATTATTTAAATATGCATGATAGGTCCCCTTTAAGGTAGGGTATGTTTTACTCTAACAGAAATCCGTATGACCGTGAAGTGAAATGTGTCAGGGATAATAGGGCTGGAATATTTAGTAAAACACTATGTTTTGTAATATTCACAATATTTTTTTAAAACTGCTACTTTCAATCCTATTATGCAATGTTGTGGCTGTGTGTGTGAATATTTTATTAAATTAATATATATAAAATGTTTGAAAAAAAACATCTTAAATTATCTGTCTTAATACACTATTGTATTTGATATTTATATATCATAAAGATTGTTCTCTTACCTAATTGGAGGGTCCAAAGTATTTATAAAAAAGTATTGAGAACATCAACACCCACATAATTTCCACACAATCACAATTGACATGATTAAGATATTATACTGGCCATGTAAATGTTATATTTATGTCTTTGCGTAAATAAAGAATTTTAATGTCATGAATGGTACTTATGTGAGGTGAAAAAAAGTGGGTTTTATTAGAACCTAACGCTGAGAGTCAGCAAACATCCCTTCTATCTTATATAAAAGATTATAACGGCACGGCGATCTAATGTTCTAATCTAGGGGTCTCCAACACGTCGATCGCGAGCTACCGGTAGCTCGCAAGCCCTCAATAAGTAGCTCGCCAAGCAAATCCCAAATGTAAAAAATACACCGAAAAAAAAGGAAATGTAATTAAAATAATCTACCCAACGAAACCTCAATCATAGCAAACTTTATCTACTTACTACAACTCTATATCTATCTAACACCCCTCCTCCCCCCACCCCCACAATGAATATTGACCAATCACGTTCTTGCTTGATTTGCTGGACCAGCGTTGCAGTCAGGAAGAAAAGCGATGTGGCACCACCCCGCTTCATAAGGAGTGTGACCGTGATTTTCCTTCTGGCAGAATTTACACAACACATCAGCCCCATTGAACACAGCCTAGTCATACCAGCCTATACAACACATGAGGGGCAGAGTTTTACTCTGTGTGTGTTGCAACTTGCATATTTATTGCACTTGACGCACACACACGCATGGCGTAATTTCCACTGGGGACAGTCCCCCCCACTTTTCGAAATCCCGTTTGTGTCCCCCCATTTTACAAATATGTTTATTATTATTTTTTAACGCAAGCCGTCATCGCCACGGAGGAGCACACAGCCTCTGTGAGCGAGACAGAGAGAGAGAGAGAGAGAGAGAGAGAGAGAGAGAGAGAGAGAGAGAGAGAGAGAGAGCACACCTTTATCTATTTAATATAGTTGTAACAAATAAAGTATGAAATGTATGAAGTGTACTATATTGTATTTAAAAGGGGAGTGATTAGTAAAATATGCATAAATAAAAAGAAAGAATGCTAAATAGGTAACATAAGATAAGAATAAACAAGTTTAAATGATTTGTTATTGGTTGTGATCATATTCTAAAGATGTTTGGATTATTGAAAAGTATACAGCTCCCTTTCATATGAGTGTTGAGAGAGCTGTATCCATAAATTCATTTTGTGCTCAAAGTGCACCAGATTGATGCTTATAACTTCAACATTAAAAAAAACATCTTCCCGGGGTTTCATGCCCCCGGACCCCCTTGGGGATGTGAGATCCACCCCGAAATAAAGCAGGATAAAATAATTAAATTGCATACATGTTCTTTTAGTAAACACTGCAAACGGGTCCCACAGACCCAAACAGCACACAAAGGTTAAAGGTAAACATATAATAATGTATATATATATGTATATATATACAGATTGCAGTGTATATATAAATATATACACTCCAAAAAACAAAAAAAGAGGAGTAAAAGTAGCTCACGACTTGTTTTATTTTTTGAAAGTAGCTCTCATCCTAAAAAAGGTTGGAGACCCCTCGTCTAATCTAATGGAAATCATGGTAATCTAATGGAATACATTTTGCTCTGCAGCGAAGATGAAAGGGAAACACATGAAAAGCTCCTATGATTCACAACTGTTGTTAAAGGCACTCTGTTCGCATGCCCTCAACAAGAGTGTAAATCAGCGACACAACATCAGGGTAGGTGTCAGAATATGTCCTGGCCAATAGCATATGGGGGAGGGGGGTTCAGTTGGTGTGTGAAACCGTGATTAAAACTGAAATAATTCCCAAAAAGAACAGGTTGGATTTGGATAAATAGCAATCACTTTACGTATTATAACATGCATCCCATTGTTGAGATTAGGGCTAGGATTAAGGTTAGGGTTATCTTCAATGTATGGAACTAATTAAGTGAGCACAACCATGTGTGTGTGAGAGTGATCAAATTCCATTAAATTAAGTCAACTTTATTTATTATGTACCAGATCAGAACAGAATTAATCTCAATACTTTTTTGGGAAAAAAGACCATTGTTCTTACATTTTCTCATTTCCTTTTTTTTTTTGTAACCCTAGAGCAAATATTGTAGAGTACAACATTAAGGTGTCCAATGCTTGCTTTAATAGAGACTTGGAGTACAATGCAGTGTATGATCAAGGTGTAAATTGACAACATAAATTGCCATGGCAGCTCTGAGCGATAAAGCATGTGTGAACAGTGGACCTCGGCACCAGAGGTCAACAGTGGCTCTGGTGCTTACCTTCACATAAAAAGTAATGACAGGTGAGTTTGGATGTTAAGGAAGCATGAATCAAATTGTCACATAGGGCAATGTTGATCTCAGATTTCATTTCCTGATACTAAGTTGATCTAATACTTCTGTTTCTTCCTCAATTAAATCGCCACATATTCTTCCTAGAAATCATAACTGATTTACCATCACAGCAGCATCATAAATCAATACAAATGTGGGATACAATTATGAAGAAAAAAATCGCTTTATGTCCTTAGCACGTACCAATCTGACATCTGATAGATTTTGTGATATTGTATCTTCCGGTGTCAAATGTATATTTTGGATTGAAGGAGGTTATAAAGGAAGCTCTTAAATTGGGGACCATGAATTGGCACCTATCCAACCATGTGCCTATTAGATTTAATGTTTCTTGCCCACAACTGAAACATTGGCCTGACCCAGACAGGGCTTCAGCAGTTTCTTTTTTCCATTTTTGATTCAACAATTGTCAGACAATTCAGTATGTTCGCACCAAACAAGAAAACACACCGATATGGAAAAGACCATCCTCTGGGGACCATGAATTGGCTCTTAAATTGAATGACCATCAGCATTTTAGATTTTAATGTTTCATGTGCCAAGGCAACATTTGGCTTGACAAACAGACGGCTGACTCAACAATGTCAGTACGTCAGTTTCGTCAGAAGTTTCAAAAAACGCATATTTGCTTATGCATATCACTTTTCATGGTACCAGGGGCTGGGCCGTGGTGGGGAGTTAGACCATACACATTTTTTTTTCATCATGAAGTCAATTCAAACATGCGATTAGACTTGAGTCTCCTTGTTCAAACTCTGTGAAATTGCATCTTTGCATCTATGCAATCACTCCCCTGGGACCATGAACAATTACGTGTATAAGTGAATAAAGATCCAGCCTTTAGATTTCTATATGCCTTACATGGACTAAAGTTCTGTTGAAAGGGCAGTTTTTACAAGACTGTTTCTCAAAAATTCTTAACCTTTACCACATGATAGTTAATTATAATGTTTCTTAAATGAGAACAAACATATATACCCATCTGCTTACTGCACCACTTTCTTTCCCTGCTTACCTTTATGGTAAATCCATATTAAAACCCTTTCAAACATCCCCCTAGAGATCCTCTCCATAGAAAGGCCCATACGGATGAATGCAAATAATACATGATCATTCAAATGCATGCAAGATAATTAGCTAAAAAAGAAGTGTAGATTGGTACAATGTAAGTTAGAAACATGCGTAGATCTCTTTTTCCCCTCCAATCTCTCCGGGCAGATATGCATTATTCTTTCAGAAGGACCATGTGAAGCCCACCTTGCTGTGACAGGAGGTCTCTTATCTCTACAGTGGATTTCATCAGGCTTTATTAATCTTTGCCAAGAATACTGAGCAACCTTTACTGCATTTGTGTGGTGGCTTGGCACACGATGAGAGCAACCATCTATGGAGGAGCTTCATTGCACTTTTCACTGGGTTCAAGTAACGGCCTGCCTCTGCTTTACGTTTATTACCCTTTTTACACCTATGATCTGTGAACATAACTGTCACCTGATGTGAATATGAGAACCGCCCAACTATCACCTCACATTGGAGGAACACAGTCACTGTAAAACCTTGTAACTTAACATATGAGCCTTGAAATATTCAAGAAATACATTTTAAATCCTTATTTTAGTTTTTTTTTATAGAGGTAGCATTGCAAAATAAGGCTTATTTAGATTATTTAGAACTTCTGTTTAATTAAATGTCACTACTACTAAAAGGGCAGACAACTAATTTGAGACATATAAAGAATATACATTACTGGTGTCTAACTAAATAGCATCATATAACACAGTGGTTCTCAATGCTTTCGGCTTGGTGGTTTTAGCATCTGATAGATGTCCATCTGACGTAATAGATACCTGAAAATCTAAATGTGAAAAATGTGCGCCAAATATGTTCCAAAATGTAATGACACCCAATAATGTGATATCTTGACCAATTATCTAATACAATATTTACTGATGCTGTCGTGAAATGTGCTTGAACAGGTGGGTTATTTTATTCTAAATTGATGATGTCATAATTTTACATAATAAGAAATATTATTTTTTTCTCTTTATCTTTTGATTTTCTTGTATTTGTACCTTTGTACCTCTGATGTCAACATTTTGTGTATATAAAGTGTAGCATGTACATTTTTTCGTACCATCTTTTTCCAATGTATATTACAGTACGTATACTAAATGTATAATACTGTTAGTATCATGTCAGCCTACATTACAACAGATGGCAAGTGGTACGTTGTTATCAGGCAAATATGCATTAAACTAATATTCCTATTATTGGGAAATGAACACTCCCACACCTATATTGATCGTTGTGCAAAACCAACAGACAAGAGTTGATCTTAAATGATATACTGTATCAAAATAGCCAAAGCTGCATGAGATAGATGGTACAAGTGAGCGGTGAATGCAAACAGTTTGATTCAATCTCCGTTTAATGTTCTTTTTTATCCAAGTGTTTAGTGCTGTACATTTTTTCTGTGTTGTAGCCTCTCCCGAAGGTCAACCCAGGTGTGCTACGTCAGTGTAAGGAATTTCACAACGAGGTGCATCTGGAAGGAAGCTCTTAAAAGCCAGCAGCCAAAGGAAGAAGAGGCCTCTTATTTGGATACTGCTGGTATTGCTGTTGCTCAGCCTCAGAATTATATTTTTTAGTTAGCATTACTTGAAAAAGAATGAATCCTTTACATGTGATTGTTTTAAATATTTATTATGTGGTTGATTTGGGTTAGTAGTGGATTTTTTAATGAAGATTCTCCTTTCCCTCGCCTGAAAAAATTACATTCCTGTATCAAAAAATGGTTGTCAAACCAAAATCGAGAAGAAAACTCTTTCACCCAAGACCAACATGAAGTTTCTTATCTTATGCATTTCTGCAACAGCGTCTATGGTGGAAGTCTTTCATCATTTCAAATCCAACACTTTTAGAACACAATATGTGCAACTCTTGAGACGTGTGACTTAAAATAAATGGGAAAGATTTGAGGAAACTCTGAAAAATAAACACTTTGTGAAGCAGAAATGCTGCTGCTCATTTGTTGACTTGGAGACTTCTAGAGGCAGAGCAGAAAAAAGAAGCCCAGTGTATTATAAAAAACTAAAAAAACAAGTAGCAACAGACTATTTATACACATCCGTAGTACAAACTGCAAACTGAAACCCCTTTTAATAGCCATGTAGCCCCCTATGTCTTTCTGGATATGGATCAGTGTCTTTCCTTTAGTTCTAGATCAGAGGTAGCTTGTGTGTGTGTATGTGGTTCTAAAACATTAAGTGGGTCATGGGCTGCTCCCCTTCCCAATGGCAGATTGTGTTAGCAGGCAGAGGACCAATTGGCCAGGAAGGTCCTGTTTAATTTTTCACCATACTGCAATATTGTACAGTATTAAAATGCATAGAGAGCAAAGTCATTAATAAAGTATAGCACAGTAAGTCTCTCTCACACACACACTTTATTTGACCAAAGTTTATAGCAAATGTATGGTAATATATTTGAAATCTAACTGATGCATAATTTTAGTACTGTGCTTCAGTTTTCATTTATTGTAATACCATTTTAAAGTCAAATATTTGAATTACTTAATGCACATTATAGTAGTAGTCAATTAAAACTCATTATTTTTTCTCATTTAAAACTGGGGCCCATTTATTTTGTTGGTTTAAACTCAGATAGCATAGATAATGAAAATGAATGGGGTTAATTGTAGAACGAGCTTGTGTTCCTCTTCCCTTTTTTTCAAGAAGTTCTACATGGTTATTTTGGAAGACTTTAATTTATGCTAAGCCCGTATTTGCCCCTCTGTGGGGTTCGGTGACATAATGCTATACGTCACACTAGACACTAACAATAGCCACAGGCCACTGGTCAGCTCTGTTTTTAGATGACTGTTGAATCATTTGAAAAAAGATCTCACTTGTTTGCTATTAAGTGCTTTGCCGTTTCCAGCCCGGGGCAGTGGCTGGCCAAGATAAATAACCTTCTTGTGATGTTAGCCGAATGCTTTCCCTGGCTAAAAAAGACCGAGCATGACAAGGGCTGCTGCACCGTGTTGTTTTAGCGTTGCTCCCGATGTTGGTGTCAAAAGAAAAATGCTTGACAAAGACATTAATGTTTTATTACTGCCCATAAACAAACTGTCAACACAGCCCACTGAACTCTGTTTGTCAAATTATATGGCTCAGGCATTGTAGGCGTCAGCAAATATATGGTTTCTATCAATACTACGGAGTCTCCCATGAGAGTATTTCCCAGTCATTACTCAACTCCGGTGATCCTGCTAACTCAGGAGTGAAAAGGTTAAAAAAAAAATAGATGACACTCAGGAGAGCACATACAAATACATATTGTGTGCAGTTGTTGTTGTTGAAAAACACTACTTTATGATATGATAGAGATTTAAGTACATCAGGAAATGTAGTTTTATAAATCAAGCTGGTATAGCACAGCTTAAGGGATGATCATGATGAAAAAAAATTACAAATAATATATTTAAGTAGAAGTCATGTTCCTAAAAATACATTTAAATCAAACAAAAAAGATAAAGGTGTTGCAGTATACACGTAATTTGCTTTTCAAGTAATTGTCAAGGAAGGAACCACAGAGGGCCACACTTCAAGCTGTCCTAACGCACCACAGACACAATAATTACTTTTACAGTGATGTCAAAATGCCATCTGAGATCCGGCACCGGGGCCAGGATCAGATTAACTTAAACCCAAACTTTTACGATTTTTTAAGTGTAAATGCAACTTGTGAGTAAAAAGCTAATGTACAAACTACATAGCTGCGCATCACAACTGCTAAGCTAAAGGCAGCTAATGTTTGGCGTGAGGACATTTTGTCCGCAGCGTCCACTATTTTAGGAAATTCAAGAGTTGGATATTTACTGACCTAATTTATGTTGCAGAACAAAATGTGAAGATCTCTTAAACTGTGTTATATACATATCTTATTTTAGGCATAAAACCCATAACATGTTCAAAAGAATATTTACTTATCAAGGGAACTAGAATTGGTAAAATGCTAAATAATTTTCGCGTTTAAGTAATTCCTGCACAACTCATTTGGGACTAATTCCTGCACAACTCTACATAACGTGAAGGTCGACTCCATTGTTAGGGCTTACAATATTGCGATTAGCATTCCTTTCTACGCTGTAGCGACAACAATAAAATGTACTTGCACAAGGATGGCATCAATCATACCTAATATAAACAAATAGCTTAGCTCTCAATATATAGATTACTTCCAAACATAATTACTTCCATGATCCAATAGCAATCTGTATCAAATCAGGATATTTAGTTTGACTTACAAGTGTATTGTGGTGTATTAGTTTATTATACTGTAAAAGCTTTGATTTGAAGACTTTGTGACTTCTCTCCGAACTTTGTACCCTTCATTTGGTTAATAAGAATATGTGAGTAAAGCACGCCTACCAACAACTTTTGAACTCATGAACAGAGATTAACAGCAATGGAAAAACACCAGTCCAAAAACTATTAGTAGACTTAAATAAACAGAAAGAAAAGCGTGTGGGTATTCACTCAGAAACACTTGAGGCCTGGGTTTGTTCTTGCCTCCATCCTTGACCAGCAAAGTGTTTATATCTACTGTAAAGCATCGTCATTGAAACCACATTGAAAGCTCTCATTGTGTTGAATACTCCATGCCATACTCCATTTTCTAACCATGCCTCAACAGACTATCAGAAACTTCAATTGATACATTTTCACAACAAACTAATGTTCCCATCGTGCAAAGTTCAATACAAACGTTCTACTTCATTGAAAATGAAACGTATTGATAGATATTAATGCAATCACCTCATGTAATTTCACACATGCAGAAAACATTTCCATTTGAAGTTGTTCCTTTCTCCCTTTTGTCCTTTTTCATAGCTTCTCTCTGTGCTAAACTTCTCTGAACCACTGAACGTCAGATGTGATATCTTCCTGTGTTACAGTGTAGTCTTATGTTAACAATAAAAAACACAGATAAGGAATAAAAAACAGATTTTTAGGTAAGTCAATGAGACATAACAATTCTGAATCTTAAATTATCCTATAACACTGTATAGGATAATATCCTGTAAAAAACACTTTGAGATTATGAAAATACCCTGTCAGACATCGCCATGCCTTTATGAGTAGGAAAAAAGGTGTTTAGAATAGCTTTGAAGTTGTATGAGTCATTTACTTTGCCGATAAAATGTCTGTTCACGCATTCATAATGTAACCACAGGCAGCCTCTTTCCATCAAACTTCTTGAGTCAGTAGATTCCCCGTGCAGGGATACCTACCAGGCCCGGCGCCGTGGGAGGGCCAGGGAGGGCCAGGCCCTCCCATTTGACATTCCTGCCCTCCCCCAATAAACACGTTTTTTATTATTTATACAAATTTTAAAAATATATTTTTTAATTATAAATAAACTGTGAACTTTAATGCTACGATGTATGTGATGTCAGATAGTAACTAAAAAAAAAAATCGCAGGCTACGTCAAATAAATTCATGTGTCTGTTGTGATTTGTGATTCGTCCACATTTAGACCAATCACAGCGTCACACTCTGCCGCCTATTCTGGATTTGTTTATTGTGCATTCTGTAGACTCCCATTTCTGTTTGAATTACAAAATGGACATCAGAAATTGGCTTAAAAGGTCTAAGGATTTATTAAAACGAAATAGCGATGAAAGAACTGCAGACGATGGTGCTGCTGGCAACCCTGCATCTGCCGTTGCAGCAGCACGCCTTAATGTCACAAGCTTGACCTCGGCAAACCCCGGGGCTGAGTTCGCGAGCCCAATCCTTGACTCATCAAGGCGGCCGCGTCCAACGCTGTCCTCCGAGGCACAGCTCCTTGTGCCCCTACCATCACCACCTGCTTTGCCACACCCTGTACCACACCCGCCAGCATCCTCCTCCTCCTCCGTGCCGGTGCCTCCACTACAGACGCTACCTTGCAGCACATCAACAGGTACTATTGGGCCAGCAACCGCTCAAAGACCAACAGCCCCAGATGATCTTGGGGTTAATAAACCCAACCAGGTGAAACTGGATCGTTATCCAGGGAGATTGTTTTCAGGAAAGAAGCGCACTTTTGCCACTGCATGGTACAACAACAGACCATGGCTTGAATATTCGTTAAAAGCAGACGCAGCCTTTTGTTTCCCCTGTAGACAGTTTAAAGTAAATACGTTTTCATCTGATACAGCTTTTACTGTCAAAGGTTTTTGCGACTGGAAACATGCATTACAGACTGATAAATACGGAGCGCCCAAGGGGACATGGAGAAGAAAAAAAAATTAAATGTTTTGCGAGATATCGCAAAACCTTTGCGAGATCTCGCAAAACCCCTTTGCGAGATCTCGCAATACTTTTGCGAGATCTCGCAAAACTTTTCATTTAGCTCAATGTCCTTCCTGGTCAGTTCGGCAACACAGAAACCACAACAATGGAGCGGTTCATCGATTTTACTTTGAGCTTGGCCTTAAATATAAAGATATAACATCAGTGCTTGGCAATAGGCACGGATTTCACATAAGTGAAAGACACCTGAGGAGAACACTCAGAGCGAGGGGACATGCACATCGCAAAGCATACTCTGAGCTGAGTTATTGACAGATTCGAATTTCGCGGATCAATAACTCATGAACATAATGTTGTAAAAATACAAACAACATGACTTTACAATCATAGCAAGGTAGACAACGAGCTACAGAGTCATTTTTATCAGAGCAGTTCGATACGCACACGCATAGCTAAACTTCAAGAATTGGTCACAATCTGCAGCTGGAGGGGGAGAGGAGTGCTTAGGGACCGTCTACAAACTGCAACGGGGTTTTGCGAGATCTCGCAAAAGTATTGCAAGATCTCGCAAAGAGGTTTTGTTCAAATAATTTTTTTTTTCTTCTCCATGTCCCCTAGGGGGCTCCGTAGATAAAGGACTGCTAAGACATGCCGCATCAAAAGAACACATTTCATGTGAGAGTTTGTGGAGAGAGAGACAGATACGCGAGGAAACAAATAAGGAAATTAGTACTTTGGTGCACACAGATCAGCTGGCACGGAACCGTTATTACGTGTCAGCTGTCGTTGATATTATAGCTTTTTTAGCTGTCAACCAACTCCCTCTCAGAGGTGACCACGATTCACTCCACAGCATGTCGGAGTCAGGCAGTGGGCTCTTCCTATCGCTGTTTGAGTATACGCTGCACAAAGATGCAGAGTTGGCCAAAATAATGGAAAGCATTCCCCACATGACGGTGTTGTGTGCCCTCCCATGAAAATCATATGCCCTCCCTTTAGATTTGTTCTGGCGCCGGGTCTGATACCTACACAGCCCCTAATATGCTGGTTTTAAATGTAGACAAATATATCTTCCCAGACACAATGGAATTCATTATTGTATGCATACTGTTTGTTGAGCAGACGTGAAAAATGATTCATACTGCACAAAAAAGGGCACCTGACAGATGGTCCTGCACCAGCTGGACCTCAGTCTGTATACATCTGACCTATTACAGCTCTGCATTATATCCCTTTGTAGCGGAGACCTCATTTGTATCCGTTTAAACAATAAAGGAGCCATGATACTTTGAAAGGAAAAGTAGGGATGATATTTTGTCAGTACAATTACAAAATGATGAGACGGAAAGGGCATCTGTTTGAACAAGCAGACAGGGAGTGACCACGCTTTTTCACATCAAACATTGTTTATGCAATTTGGATAGCAGAGGCCAATTGGGGGATGGGTCGGTACGGAGCAAATTGTCACTATGATTGATGGGTTACACCAGAGATAAGGCTTTTATCTTTTACTGCTTTCCCTCTCATTTGCAATGTATCTCTTGTAGCTTCATTTTTGTAAAACACCAGGCACAATCTCAAGGGTACAACATGTTAGCCAACTCATTTTTAGACGCCAGATGCGCAAGTGCAATCCTGGACACACTTTAAAAAAAAAAAAAAAAACTGAAGCAGAATGAAAATTGTTAATAGGAGGCAAATAAACTCTTCCGGGGAGCTGAAGTGGTCTGACCAATGTCAAAGGTGAAGTGGGTCCAACTATTTAGCATAGTCGCTAAATACTTGCTAGCCGAATTTGTTGCAACAGTACTTGCTAGCTAGTGTAGCAGCTAGCTGAATGTGAGTCCTGGTACACACATGCCTTGACACATTTTGCCGAAGCTTAAGTCTTCATCAAATGACGTATCATCACATAGCTACAGCTCTAAGTCCATGTGAGCGGCCTGTTGAGGTTGTGCTTAGGCACAGTGCTTCACTGCTAACATGCTCACTATAGAGTTGTGCAGTAATGAGTTCTAAAAATACCCGGAAAAAATGAAGCATTTTACCACTTCCGGTTCCCTCGTCTTGAAGCCCCCAATTACCCCCCTCGTGAATACCTAAACTTATGTGTCATAAAAACGGCAGTTGCTAACTAGAAAATGCATTTCCTGCTGAAAATGTGTGCGAATACTGTAAACTGTGTACATTTGTTGCTGAATTTAGCTGAAAATGCAGAAAAAGCTGAATATTGTATTAGTTGAATGGTCTCTGTAGCTGCTTTTTGCTACAAAAACCAAGTAAGTGTGTTACTGAACTTAGCGGAGAAATGCAGAAAAGTGAAATGACCTGAATCAAAATTGTTACAGCTCAAATGCATTGCAATGACTTTGTTGAAAACTTGAAAGTGAAATGTTAAACTGGAAGAGTAGGAAAAATTGTGAAAAAGCTTAATATTTAAAAGAAAAGGTTTAAAAAAGGTAGGGTAGGTAAGAATGGAGAAACCAGCTTCGAGTGTGCTAGAATTTGAAAGTAAGCAGGCGAAAAAAAAGACTTCCTTACAGAGCCCCTCCTCCAACACACACGAACGCGCACATGACCAATGAGGGCACGAGATAAGTTTGTGCACGAGATGGAAGGCTGACAGGCAAGTAGGCCATCCAATTATCTGACCCGGGCCGGGTTACAAATGTTGCATACTTCATGGTGGTATCAGCGGATCTATTCTTTGTGATTTTTGCAGTCCGTTTTATGAGGGGCTGTGAAAAGGAAAAGAAAAAGTAAGCAAAATGTCCTTGAGGGAGGTGCTGAGATTCTATAACTCTAACAAAACGCCTTGCCCAAAATGTAACTATTAACTTAAAGTTCAACAGTTTAACACTTTCCCATTTTTCTATCTAATTCATGTAATCTTGGATTAATTTGGAGAAAATATGGAGCAGTGTTTAATCCTAGATGGAAGTGAATAGGTGTTGCATTAATGTAACTGTAATGTACTCTGAAATCCACACTTATTTGTGAGAGGTCTACCTTATGATCGCTATTCTGCCACATTTATTCAGAATTAATGCACCTATTTGAATTGTAGGAAAATACTGAGTCTAACAAATGGAATATTGTATTGTTGGTATGTTACCCAATTACTATTGTCCCCAAACAATGGTTGCAAATGACAAAGTATATTGGACTATTATTCTTCATGAACATTTTTTTGTCTTGCATTAAAAAGGCACAATGATAAACACACTAGTGTGCATCCACCTCTATCGACAACTGTTCCTCTCTGTGGCTCCTATGGAAAATCCAATTTTACACACCACGGCCTTTGTAGATTACTTTCTATTTCTTTCACCCAATTTTTATGAAGACATTGTGATTTTATTAACCAGTAAATACAGTTATGTGTCATATAGTATGCATAGACATCCATAAAGATCCATCAAACAGATGCTGAGAGATTGAGACACAGATATTAAATCAGAGCAGTTAGCTGTGCTGCACTGTATACTTTCCATATGCATAACTATGGGATTATTTTTGTGTCATAAAGATAAAGGAACACTTTCTCAGAATCAAGCAAAACTAAGAGTTTAAGAGAAAAGAAAACTGAGTCAAGCAAAATACATTTAATTAAAAAAATAAAACTATAAGTTGCAAACAAATCATTTGTCTAATCATGTAAAAGTATTTTTTCTTTGTTTTAACAAAGGTTTTTGTTTGCAGTTCTCTTTGCTTCTTTCTCAATGATCAGACTTTTGCTCTCGCTGCAGCTCTCTCGTTTGCGCTCCTTCATATTTTGTTTTCGAATCTGACACAAACGTCCCAGGTGGGCGGGACTTGCAGGGGTGCGTCCCCATTGGCTACTCAGTTTTTGAGAGACAGCCCAGTCCTCCGGCGATTGTACATTGCAGCTGCGTAGCTTAGCACGGACAGAAGACCCCCAAAAGAACCAGCATTTCAATTATTATAATACTACAAGTGAAAATATATGTAAGTATTGATCATTTGTGCTGTACTATACGGTCTGTTTCTTTATTGTGTTAAGCAGACCTGGGCATTGTACGGCCCCCGGGCCACATACGGCCCTTTGGTTGACTCTGACCGGCCCGTGTAAGGTTAATTGGAAAATACAAAATAAACATATTTTCTAATTTTACCTCATGCATGGACTAAAGCTGCAATGCTTTTATTTTGAAGTTGTTTTTTATTCAAGTACATAATGACGCAATACGTCAAATCAAGACGTGCGCGTTATTGGATCATTGTCACAAGACGACTTTAGCGCTCAAAAATGTCAGCTCATGCTAAAAAAAGAAAGGTAGATGCCGAATGTAGGGTTTTCAACAAAAATTGGACTGCTAAGTATTTATTTACTGAAGTCGGAGGTAAAGCCGTGTGTTTAGTTTGCGGGGAGCAGATCGCCGTGTTCAAGGACTACAATTTGAGTCGGCACAAAAACTTGACTGATGCTGAAAGGGCGCGCACATCGAACGCTTTGCTAGCTAAGCTGCAAATGCAGCAAGGCTTTTTTACCAAGCTTCACACATCCAAGGATGCAGCAACCAAGACCAGCTTTGTGATATCCCACAAAATAGCTAAACACAGTAAGCCATTCTCAGAGGGGGAGTTTGTCAAAGAGTGCTTAGTGGACTCTGCAGCACTAATATGCCCTGAAAAAAAAGAAGCCTTTGAGCAAGTCCCGCTGTCCAGGCGAACCGTGACGAGAAGGATCGAGGACATTGTTGGGAATCTGGAGCTTCAGCTGCAACATGAAGTGGCAAGTTTTGACTTTATCTCCTTGGCTTTGGACGAGAGCTGTGATGTCCGCGACACAGCGCAGTTACTCGTATTTGTCCGTGGGATAACGCCGGACTTCAAGATTACGGAGGAGCTGGCAGCAATGCGGCCGATGAAAGGGACGACGACAGGGAGCGATCTGTTCACGGAGGTAAATGCGTGCATGGACACGCTGGGACTGAAATGGGACAGACTGGCAGGTGTCACAACAGACGGTTGTCCAAATCTTACAGGTAAAAATGTTGGACTTTCGAAACGTATGCAAGATAAAGTGACTGAAATCGACGCAGATCAGAAATTGGTATTTTTGCATTGTATTATACACCAACATGTGTTGTGCAAGTCAGTGCTAAAAATTCACCATGTTATTGATGTTGTTACTAAAATAGTAAACTTCATCAGGGCACGGGCATTGAATCACAGACAGTTTGTTGCACTTTTGGAGGAGCATGAGACTGAGCATAGTGACATCGGCTACCACACAGCTGTCAGATGGCTCAGCCTGGGCAAAGTGCTAAAAAGAGTTTGGGACCTGAAAGCAGAGATTCAAGAGTTTTGTGAGAAGAAAGGCAAAGACATCCCAGAGCTCTCAGATGAGGACTTGATGGCAGATTTTGCATTTGCTGTTGATGTGACTGCACTGATGAATGAACTGAACACCAAACTGCAAGGCAAGGGCCTTTTTGTTCATGAAATGCACAGCCTGGTGAAGGCTTTCATGAGAAAGATGCAGTTTCTTTCAAGCCAACTGGAGAGCAACACTCTCACTCACATGCAAACCCTGAAAGAAGTCACACCATCAGCTGATCACCTCCGCAGGTACTCATCCATGTTAGGAGCATTGCATGGTGAGTATTCAAGGCGATTTGAAGATCTCCGAACAATCGAGGATGAAATGCTCATGATTTCCTCTCCCTTTACCTGCAGTATGGATAATGCACCCAGTGATGTTCAGCTGGAACTCATTGACCTGCAGTCTGATGCAGTACTGGCAGAGCGCTTTAAGTCAGGATCTCTACTGGATTTCTACTCTTCTCTCGAGGAGGAGAACTTTCCAAATATGAGGAGACATGCTCAGAAGATGTTGGTTCTCTTTGGCTCTACCCTACATATGTGAACAAACATTTTCAAAGATGAAGTTTATGAAATCCAGGTATAGATCCTCTCTCACTGATGATCATCTGTCAGCTGTGCTTCGCATCTCCACCTCAGACATTCAACCTGACTTCGATGCACTCGTTAAAGCCCAGCAGAGACTAGATTTCTCTCACTGAACAAGAAAAAAGAACTTAAAAACACCAAATGAGGTGGTTAGACTACAAATGTAGGCATGTAAAGGTACCAACTAGCAGTGAACTGGGACACTTTCTTTGGAAGCCTTTTTCTCAAAATCACAGTTCAGTGATGTTCAGTGACAGTTCAATATGATGTATCTTGTTGAATGTCTGGAGCACAAAGACAATGTTGTGATGTCTTAAGAATGCTAAGAACCTTTACACAACTTTCCAACAGTATATGAAACTCAAAATGTATTTTGTAGTGAATGTGACTGAAAATGTTCACTAATATGAGTCACAAATGGTAAAAAAACGTTCACATTTTGTTTACCATTGTTTTGGGAAATTTGATTGAATAAATTACATTTTTTGTAAGGCAACCTCACTTTTTCATTGTTTAATCATAATATGATGTATCTTGCTTAATATTTGGAGCACAAAGACAATATTGTGATGTCTTAAGAATGCTAAGAACCTTTACACAATTGTCCAACAGTATATCAAACTCAAAATGTGTTTTGTAGTGAATGCGACTGAAAATGTTCACTAATATCAGTCAGAAATGGTGAAAAACGTTCACATTTTTTTTCACATTGTTTTGGGAAATTTGATTGAATAAATTACATTTTTTGTAAGGCAACCTCACTTTTTCATTGCTCAACTATAACATATACTCTTACCAGCTTGTCAAAACAATGCTATTTACTGCTTTTTATAAAGAAATACAATTAATATTATGCAGAATTGAGTTCAGTCTTTTGGCCCGGCCCTCCACAATATTTTTCGTTTCTCATGTGGCCCCATGGAAAAAATAATTGCCCACCCCTGGTGTTAAGTAAAGAAAAGCTGTGCTATGAAAGTTAGCTTTTGTACCTTTAGATCCATAACAATGCAAGCTAAGTAGCCTAACAGCAGGGACAGTTAGCTACATAGCTAGCAGTGAGTGAGCGTTCAGAGACCGGCTCACACACTCAAACGGACTCGTGTGACTGTCTGACTCTACCAACAGGCTTTCATGATTCTGTTTAGATATGCAAGTATAAGCCATGATAGCTTATTTATTAACACGCTAATTTGATATGAAAATCAATGGAGGCTGAGTTAACTACTTCTCTTTGTAGGAAAACCTACCGTCCATGACTGCCCCTGAGCTGAGTTTTAATTGTTAACTTCATATTTTTCATTTCCTAAAACATTTATTTTCCTCTCATATTAACATTGTGGATCATTGAGACAGCGTGGTGTCCAGAGGTCTTATCCCGTTTTCCCACTTCCTCTGAGGGGACAGCACGGAGGGGGGGCATGAAGAAAGACCTGCACCAGCTTCATCCACGCTGGGCGTAGCTGTTATCACTGGCTCAGTGTCATTTCATTTGACCAAATGTCTTTACATATACATTTAATAGATTTTATTACTTCCTCTTCTGGTTCAAATTTCAATAAGTGTAATTTGTATAATCACTCGTTTGTCTTTATTCTACATGAAAATGTTACACTGCAAAAACAGCCCCTCCAAAAAGAAGCAAAATATTCTTGAATCAAGTCAGATTTCCCTGTATCAAGCAAAAAAATCTGCCAATGGGGTAAGCCAAATTTGCTTGGCTAGAATTCTTAAAACTAGAATTAAAATCTAGCTACTGAAAGACCGTAATGGGCCTTGAAACTAGACAAAAATGCTTATTACAAGCAATGATTCCTGCATTATTTAAGAAAGAATAACTTAAAATGAGTATTTTGGTCTTTTGGTTGAGGTGACTGTAAGAATGTATTTCTTAAATTAAGATTTATAATTAGCAAAGAAAGCTTACAATAAGAATCATTGGCTTTAATTGACACACTATATTAGTGACTTTGTCTTAAACTAAGAATGTTTATCTTAAATTAACATTTATAATTAGCAAAAAAAGCTTACAATAAGAATTACATTCTTGTATTGGCATAAGTGAATTTGTCTTAAATTAAGACAGCAGAAGTATTATTATACAAAACTTTTTTTATTTAAACAATTACATATTTAACAACATTGAGTCCAGGACCACTTAACATCGAACAGATAAAAAGGATTCTATCAAAGAAAGAGAAAAACAGAGAGGTGGAGAGAGAGAGAGAGGTGGACAGAGAAGAGAGAGAGATGATAGAGGTGGAGAGATATAAAAAGAGAGAGAGAGAAACAGAGAGAGAGAGAGAGAAAAGCAGGCAGGGCATTTTATGCGATTAAAAGACAAATTCTAATTTAAGTTACTCCAATCAATAATAGAACCCATTCTACTCTATGGAAGTGAAGTGTGGGGCCCACAAACAAACCTAAACCTCAATGAATGGGAAAACCATCCAATTGAAATGCTCACAATGAATTTAGCAGCATCCTACAGTTACATAGGAAAACAACTAACAACGCCTGCCGAGCAGAATTAGGCACATTTCACTCACTCAATAAAGGCCTTCCACTCGCCTATTGCTTTTTTGTAGCTTTGGGTTGTGTCGCGTTCATGGATGACATCTTTGAGGATTTCTGTTTGGAGAACAGACAGCAGTGTGGATATGCACTTTGGGTAGGTAAGGTGCATGGCATAATAATAAGCCATTAGGTAGAGAAGTCCTTCATCAAACTGCTCTTTTTGGAAGGTGGTCAGAGGCGTGCTTCCTACGGCGATCATGCAGTTCTCCTCAGAGACCAGCACAACTGGACACGACAGGGACCGCTGGCGCAGGAACGTTTCTGGGTCTTCTGAAGTCTGGGTGAAAAAAAGTCAAGGTAGAAGATTAGAAGCGTCACAAGAAACAAACACCTTTACCTGAACAAGGATACAAGCATGAATAACTGCAACATATTATACAACAAAAAAAAAATACTTCAGTACAGTTAGTCTCACCGTCAGGATATGGAAGAGAGCCTCCCTGCTGGTGCCCAGCTTCCTTGGTGGCACAGTGTTCGATGGGAAGAGAAGTGGCAGGGCTGTGAACACAGCTGTGGCATGCTCCACTGGTTTGACAGAAAAGGCACAATAAGGCAGTATGAATATCAGTTAATCATGATACGTCAAAATGAAACTTGGAAAAATCTAAGTATTGACACCTTACCTCCATTCAAGGTTTTTGGAGGCTTCATGGCTTTCTTCATCACACCATAAAACTGGACCTTTGAGTAGAAAGTTTCCCATCTGTCCTTCACCTCCAAGATGTAACGGGAGTTTTTGGGTTGAATGATTCTTTGCAGCTCATCCATGACCTGGAAGAAGCATTCAAATACAAATGGAAATGAAAATCATTTCATATAAATCATCTTCAAATGTGCACTTGTAAATGCTGAAAATCTTTACTTACATGATCCAATTCCCTGAAACATGGGTAAGCCTCCAGAATCTTTGTCGGTTTGTCTTGCTCCTTTAGAACCTCAGAGGTAATGAATCGTCTTCTAGACTCAAACTCCAGGTTCATCAAATGAGCCACCGCAGCTTTATTTGGCCTCTTGGACTTGTACATTTCCTGGAGAGTCCTGTAGTGTCTTGCCTGGGTTTTCTGGCTGTCGAAAAAGTCAACGGAACCAGCTGAAGGCATAAAGAGTGGGGGGTGGGGAATTATTAGCTTTCCAAATTACAGTGGAGGAACATCTGAATTCACAGAATGTGTTAATTGATGCCTGTACTTCTGCTAAACACCTGCCCAAACTTACTTCACCAAGGGGAATAACAGACACAATTCTGATTTAAACAGACCAGAAAAATGCAGGTTTGTACTAAATGCATACTGATTGTATTTAATGAAATACATACATGCTTTGTCACTGCTATCCTGGTCTGGCACTGGGGGGGCAGGGATGCTTGCTCTAGCAGGGGGGCTGGCTGAAGAAGAGGTGCTCGCTCTAGCAGGGGGGCTTGCTGCAGGGGACCGCTCCAGAATAATTTTTGATGCGCTGGAATCTCCATCGTAGTCACTTGTTGTAATATCTGCATCCATTTCTTGATCTCTACGTGGTTTCTTTGAAGGAGGAACTTTGGACTTCCTTGGGCTTCTGACATTTGAGAGTCTCTTCTGGAGCTTTTTAGCAACATGCTCCTGGTGGAAACAAATTGTACACTTTCAAATGACAAAACAGACCCACACTTTTGCCATAAACTTTAAAATCAAGCCATTGTGATTAAAAACCCACTTACCCAGTCATTTGTTGATGATCTGTTTTTTATCATTGGATAATACTCCACCAATCTCTTTGCCATGGTATTGACCTCATGTTTGCTTGGGTATCTACAGTCCTCGGAGGCTCTTGCGATTGAAATCATGTTTGTCATTGTGTTTCTTATGAGTCTGCAGAAGAGCTCCTTGGATAAGGGTACATGCTCATTACCGAGCCGTTTCTGCTCGAAGTATGAGCGCCGTGCCAGTTCGAGCTCACTGTCTGTGAAGACTATGTATGTTGGGTTGGACATAGTCACAAACATCGAAGTGTTGGGCTCCTCATTTGAAAGGTCACTGTCTCTAGGGGGTGATGGATGTAGAATTTCGGCAGTAGTCTCCACCTAAAATACATAAACAATTTCACATTTAATAGGATAACTATTTTTATTATAGTGTGTGCCTTTACTTGTCAGTTATATGAACATGCACTTTAAGAGGATGCAACATTTGACAACACTGTTTTTTTTTTAACAATCATATTTAAATTGTTCTCAAAGCACATACAACTGCTGTTGTATATGGCTCAGCTGTTGCACCTGGTTTGTAAATATTGCCCCTTCATTGTTGCTAAATGGGTAGTTTTTTTCAAATTAAATAGCTTTAATCCCCTGGGGCTTTGGCTAAAAATAAATTAAATATTATTTAAGTGTGCAGGATTTGTTTCCTTAACATGTTACTGATATACACAGCGTTGTACTCAGTTTAAATACACTTTCATAGACATAGAACTGACCTTTACGGCATTCACAACAAGCCAGATAGCCCGGCGCCTCAAGAAATTAGCAGGACCAGGAAACAGGTCTTTGATGTCATCCCTGGAGAGTGAATGTAGCAAGTCCTCTCCAATATTAGCAGCTGAAATTGATAATTTAGGGTTATTGCCAAGACACTCAGCTTTATTTGACCATGTGAACATTAGAAAGTTAACATTTAAATATAGCTCTTTTCAAAAACAGGTTGCAAAGTACTTATAGTTTGATGATAAAGATGTACAGCATTAAACAAGTAAAGATTACATTTTTATATAATATATATTATATATATATATATATATATAAACTATTAGTTTTTATCAACAATTAGTTTATTTTACTCAACATATTGTTCCATAATTTAGGCCCCGCCCACTCGATAGCGAAATGATGCACGAAGTGCGTCATTCCGCGCGCATTTTTCAGGGCAAACTCTATTGGGCTCAGGGCCATCTGTAAATTAGCTTAGATGGCCCACAGGGCCATCTCCCAAAATCCCTAATGTCATGCACTGCAAATAGATTACCACTAGTGATTTGCTTTAAATTATTTAATTAAAAAATAAACTAATTTATTTTTATTTGAAATAAGGTAATTTGTTTGCTGCAACAAAAGGTTATAAATACAGTAAATTGTAACACAAATGTGTAAAGGTTTGCTTGTCTGAGGTTTCGTTAGCTAGAAAGACCCTGAGTCATCTATATTAAAATGGCACTTTTTTTCCCCATAAAACATGTCCGCGCACCTGAAGACAAAGCAAGGCCTTATCCTAATGCTAGAACGTTAATATCTTCTTGCACCAACATAAGAGAAGTATAAAAAAGTATATATTTTATTTTAAAATGACAGCACAGTAAGCTAACGTTAGCCCTTAAGAAAACACAATTTGCTAAGCTAGGTTAGTTACGTAAAACACAACAGCATTGAAAAATGACCTAATACACGAATATTTAGCTTACCTTTGAGTGTTGTAACTGTTTCCTCGTCCAGTTTATCCATCACTGTAAGTTAAATTCACTAATATCCACAAGTTTAGTTCTCCACATCAGCAGGTGCAGCAAATGAGACGTAACCGTTGTCTTCTGCTTCTTTGCGCCTTTTTTCAAACACATTGGATTATACCATCTTCTACACTGGGGGAGGGGGGCAGGAGGATGTTGGCGGCTACAACAACTTTGCATTTGCCCAAAATACATTTCTCTAAATAAGCGAATTGAACTATAAAAAATAAATAAAATACAGGCAAGTATAATTATATGTGAAGACGTGGCTGATTGTTGTTATCAAGGCACATAACTATGAGAACTGCCCCATGATATTACCTTGTGTGTTAAAAATAGTTGGATCCGGGTCATTACCGTGGGTCAGTCAGCAAGGCAGTTTGGCTAGAAAAAAAACATCGACTTTCGCGATGATTTGGCGCTGTGTTATCTGCTTTGTGTTTGTGGGTCTGACCCTCAAGTCTTTATTGAGTCACATAAACTCTGCCCATAGTCGTAGTCCAGATTTTCGAGTTGTATGTGGAATCGATGGTTGTGTCAAGGAATATCGAGTCTACAACTCACTTTGGTATCATATTCGAAGAACCCATTCTGAACACCTTGACAGCAGCAGCACTCGATCACGGAGAGAGAGGACAACAGCAGGATTCTCAAGAGGAGAGCTCATATCAGCAGCGGACAGAAACGCCAACAACTTGTGGGCATACAGGTAGGCTCACCTGCTCTTTGGCCTCTCAGAAAGAAAATGCCGTTTCGAGGGTATTTCTTTTTTTTTAAATGAATAAATTCTTGTTAGTCAGCAGGGATGGTATCATTGTATTTATGTTGTTAATGTCAAACATTAAAGTATCATGTGTAAAATTAGGCAACAGCAGTTAACAAAAGTCCTTTCTTTATATGTATTTTTTGAGTCAACTCAAGATGTGAATATGCGTATTAGACATTGAATGCAGCGGCATTTACATGAATATTTACTGTTAACGCAATTTCATTATATATCTATCTGGCGTACAAATTTGAAAGTAACACAGGACTCCCGTGCTACACATTTAATTTTTTAACTTTTCTGGTCAATGTAAAAGTAACATTCATGTTCACATTTGCCTAACGGCGCGAACTCGTGGATGTATAATAAAAAAGCGCGAACATCTACCATTTCCGTACACACAGATTCTCATTTGCTTACGTGCTCTCGCGAGATTTCATGTCACGTCAATTTTAGCACCAAACTTGTTTATTTTTTTAAACAAACCCACAACATATTTGTTTTAAAAATAATAATAATAGCCCTTTCACAATTTAGTCATTCTGACATGTTTTTATTTATTTATTTGCAAAGATATATTATGAATTTGGGCCCTGCACCTCTAACATCCTCTGTATGCCCTTTTATACAGACCAGCTGATGAAACGGTTGAGAACATGGTGCAACAAGAGGATTCAACGCTGGAGAACAGAGTGCCACCAGAGAATGACACCATTTTGGAGAACATCACATTGCCCTCCAGTCCAGATTTTGTCGCTCCAGATCATTTTGGTGATTTTGACATCAATGAGTCATTGTACTCTGGCTTTGACAATAGCACCCTTACCTCTTCACGGCAACCTGCTCTGTCTCGGACTGCTGATGATTCTTCAAATACCACTTTGAATATCCCAAGTATGCCTGCAGGTGGTTCTTCACCAACCCATCAATCTGAGGTAAAAATATTGATAGTATTCTTTAGCACACAATCAAATGCAATTAGTTAATTCTTAATTGTGCTAATCTGAACAGCGATGCATAACAAATGCTTTCTCTATTAATTTTTCTTTTCATAAAGGAGGACTCCGGCTATGACGTTCTGACCAGACAAGCTACTGCTATTGTGTTGACTGCAAGAGAAAAACACCATCTTTCACAGGTTTGTCTTCATTCACGATTATAAACGTAATTTGACCAGTGGCTCTGTTGATAATTTTTTACTGTAAATTGCAAAAATGCTAATTAGCCCTTTACTTACATTTTGTCAACTATCGCAGCTATGCATGCTCTTGGAGCGTGTTAACATATAGGAGTTTGCTACCTCTCACTCTGAATCGTAGCCTATCTCTAATTATAATGTAATTTGTTGTCCTTTCTGGTCTGGGTTTCAGAGTGGTGTGAATGACGTCTTGGCGGCAATGCAGCAGTACCAAGCCCTGTTGGTGACTAATCTGAGGAGTCAGCTACAAACAGCATTCCAGCGACATAAAGGATGTGAACTTGAAAAGGAGGCTATGGCAGTATTTGATCGGATTGAGGATCCATTTGCCTCTGTTTCAACAACGTACAGGCAGGACAGTGTGATTAAGAAGAATTTCAATTTTGTGGAGTCAGAGGAGGTTACTGTTGGGTATACTGCTTGCTTGCTGAAAAAAGGGACAAAAAGAGTCCTCTCTACCAAACCCAGATGTTTTCATTATATACCTCTGATCAAAAGTTTGGAACAGTTATTGTCCCATCCAAAAGTCTTGGCAATGATAGACAAGCAGCAGAAATCCAGAAGTGGGTATTTGTATGACATCATAGATGGAGAATTAATGAAATCACACCCTTTTTTTACTTCCCGGCCTTCTGCTTTACAGATAATCCTTTACTCTGATGAAATTGAAATTTGTAACCCTCTAGGGTCTGTTGCTTCAAAAAACAAGTTGCTAATGTTCTATTATACATTGGGAAACATTAATCCTAAATATAGATCAAAACTAGCTGCTATTCGCCTACTCGCCATTGCACAGAAGAGTGAGCTCTCTGATTGTGGAGTTGATAGTATATTGGAAAGGTTGCAAGAGGATTTATTAATGCTTTACGACGGTGTTAAAATTCAAACTGGGAATGGTGAACGTGAAATATTTGGAGCATTAGTTTCAATATGTGGAGACACCCCAGCTCAGCATGAGCTGTGTGGATTTAAAGAGGGTGTTGGTTTTGCTTATAGTAAATGCCGGCAGTGTGAATGTTCATTTGAGCACATGCAATCCCATTTTGATGAGGTTAACTTTGAGGAAAGGACAATAGAGAGACATGTCCGGCAGTGCAGTGACATTGAGAAGGCCAACACTGAGTTTCTCAGGAGCAGCTTAAAAACTACATACGGCATCAACAGAAGGAGCAAACTGGTAGATTTCCCAGCCTTTAACTTGATCCAACAAACACCCCAAGATATAATGCATATCATTCTTGAAGGCATTGCTCCACAAGAAATTAAGTGTGTGATAAAACATTTAGTTCTTTTAGGACAGCTAGACTTGGATGTTCTCAATACTGCATTAATTGGATTTCCCTACTCTCCACTTGATGTCAGGGATAAACCAAGCCCTATATCCTACAACACATTAGCTTCAAATGATAATAAGTTGAAGCAGTCTTCTGGTCAAATGATTGTTCTACTAAAAATACTGCCATTTCTAATTGATACAGTTAAAGGTAATGAATATTACACAATCATTCTTCAACTCATAGAGATTGTTCAAATTTTGTTTGCTCCTGTTATTGGTCTACAGACTATTAACAACTTGAAAACACTAATTGAACAGCATTTAAAGCATATGAAGAACATGTTCCCAGATAACAACATAACACCAAAACAACATTACTTGATTCATATTCCATCCCAGATTAAACTACTTGGACCAATGGTCCGTCATATGTGCATGAGATTTGAATCAAAGCATTGCTTTTTCAAACAATGGGCCTCAAAACTAAATTTTAAAAATGCTAAAAAGTCTTTAATAAGGCATAACCAAATGTATGAATGTTGTCAAAATGTAAGTCTGTCTGAGCACCCAATTTTTTCAAGTGAGTGTTCACTGGGGCCCACATCTGAAATAGACGACATGTCATACTTAAAAGAAAAAATGAGGGCCTTTCTTGGACATGACCAAGTAAACCATGCTGTTTCTGTTAAATGGATCAATCTAAATGGCAACAAATATATACGGGATAAGTCATTACTTGTGAATACTGTTAATTCTAATAATTTACCAGTATTTGGACTTCTGAGAAAGATCTATGTTATAAATTCATCATTATATTGTTTTGAGTTCCAACAACACAACACCATTTGTTATGATAAAGATTACATGGCATATAATATAGAGATACCAATCATGGCCGAAGCCACTGAACTGTTATCTGCTGAAAACTTAGTAGATTACACTGCATATTACAGTTTCAATCACAAAGATAAAGTCTATGTCCCTATAAAATATTATCTGGGAGATGTGGTTGGACTGCATAAAGAGTCATCTGATGTTTCATAAAAGGTATTCCTAGACACTTTAGTATTGCAATGACTTCTACTTGTCAGACAAGAGTGGAAACATGTGTTGATTTGGCTGGAAAATGTATGAAGCCGTGAAAAGAACCTAATTCTAAATGAAAATACAATCTGCTGTGTTTTCAAATGGGTAATTGGTCATTTGAAACAGTTTTCAATTTTGGTTATGTTAATTCTTCTACTTGTATTTTAGGTGTGTGTGTGTGTTGTGTATTCCACACCACAGTTGTCTCAATGGCAATGTGAAAAGTGCAGATGCAGCTCTCGACAATGAATAAAAATATATACTGTATGTAAAATTGGTGTCATTTCATGAGATTCTTAAATTGAGAAGTTGTGTGATGATTTATTTCTTAAAATAAGAAAAAAAAATCTTCCATGCCCGGAATTTATGAAAACCAATGCTGCAGCTTGTTACTGGTTAAATATATCTCAATATAAGATATAATTTTTTAATAAGAAAAAGTAAGATACATTGTCTTAAAGTAAGAATACTTTTCTTAACCAAAACATTCTTAACAAGATTATTTATCTTTTTAGACGAAAAATAAGACTTTTTTTCCCAGAAACAAGTTTTTTTTACTTTCTTAAAATTCCTTTTTTGCAGTGTAGAGATTCCATTCAAATCTGTTGATTATTCATATCTTCCTCAGGCTAGGAATTTCTTATGCTAAATGTATATCATTTTCTCACATGATATAGAATGAGACAACACAGTTCTTATCCATTGTGTATGAATAAATGCTTCAGCTCTTCAGACCAACATAGTAAGATGTGAGCATGTTCCTAGGTCTGGTCTGTTTAATAAAGCAAATCTACCACTTTTATATTGTGGAATTTGTTAAATTAAAGCAGTCTTTAATTGTTTGTCCTAAACATAGCAATATGTGACCTGCCCTATCAGTCGCATTGACCCGAAGACAGTGGCGGCAGGATGAAATTATTTTAGGTGGGGCTATTGTGGTATAATGGTGAATAAACCACACGGGGGGGGGGGTCAGGGGAAGAAAATGTTGAGAAATGACCCCTTAAATTATGACTTCTGGTGATGTTAGAGGTATGAGAAGACTGATCAATACCTCCATAATCTTCAGTGTGGTTAGCTATGAATCTTCCAAAACTTCCAAATACCTTGTCCTGGACATAGTTTCTACAGTAAACTGTGCAACAGTACAGTAGGCCCACACAAACTGCAGAACACCGGTGCTTTGGGAACACTCAAATGATTTAATTCCCATTTAAAATCAGGAGACTAAATACGAACATTATATGCAGACACAGACGTGGTTCAGAAACACAGAAATATTAGAGAACTACAACATCTAGAGGAAAATAAGGAAATAAATTGTGGCACCGAAGGACTGTTTAAATACATGTTAAATGCCCAGCGTTCTGCGCCACTCTATGACGTAGTATACTTGAAATAGTGGCTCTGTAGCAGGTATACTCGACATTGAGAAACGGCCCCTGTCTGCCGCGGCGTCTAATCCCTTCTCTTCGTGTGGCCGGTCTTTTTTCTTCTTCGTGTGTGATTATTTGACAGATAACAACCACACAACTACATTAGCCTGCCGCTGTCGCCCTCTGTCGGCCGTCAGCGCAACTTAAAAGATGGCCAGTCCGCCCCTGGCGTCACCTTGGATACGAGTCCAAACAACTCACAGACTGCATCGGGGGCGCTGAAATTAGCGCCCTATGACCATCAGATCTGACGACGCTGATTGGCTGAAATGATGTTTCGGCGGCATTGTTTACAGATAGCAACAGTCAGCAATGTGTTGGCTGCTGCTGCACTGGCTGAGGGCTCCTTTCTTAGCGCCCAGACGAGAGAGGGTAATGATACACGCTGTGGCCAGGCAGGAGACATGTGACTTATCAGTAACTTTAGACATCGTAACACAATTTTAAATGAGATTTTATTTTAGATTATACATTTGACTGATACCAACTATATAATATTTACCTAGTTCATTAAAAATAAAAAATAAAAAAATATATTTTTTATTTTATTTTAAATGACAATCAAACATGTCGGAAGAGGCCGGGGGCGGCGCCCCTAGCGCCCCTATGGGCCGGCCGCCACTGCCCGAAGACACATTTGGAGTTGTATACACTGTTGGAAAGAGGAGATTCCTAGCTTTCTAATGATATCAGGATTGTTTTTGTACTCCAAATATTAAGCAAATGATGTCACATTATATATGACTGTCACCGAGTCATCATTTTGAGAAAAAGGCCTTTAAAGTTTCCTCTTCTCTGGAATCCATCGATCTGATTGATTATTAGCGGAGCAAATTATCAAAATAGTCCGGAGGGAAAATATTTTCGTTTGGATTACTGGTCTGGGGGAAGCTCGCGAGTGTGTGTGTGTATGAATGTGTGTGTGTTTGTGTATTTTTGCGTTTGTGTGTATTGTTTGTTTCCCGGGGAAAACACTCACGAGAAACACCGGCTGTTGTTATGCCTGCTGTGACGTTAAGTTACACCGTTCTCCGCTTGTAACTATGCCGTACAAGCTTCAAAGTTGTATTTATCATCTGAATTTGCCGAAACAAGTTAATATTCTGAAAGCCAAGACTTTGTTTATTTGAAATCAGATGAAAACAAACTGTAACGGACCCTGCCGTGTTATCTATGATTACTATACGCCTTACATTCATAATTTCAGCCGGAGGGAGGGGGGGCGGCGCTACAGAAGAGCAGATTGCGAGTGAGAGGTGCCTGTCATCTTCCTTTTACAAGCTTCAAAAATGTATTTATTGTGTGATTTTGGAAATAAAAGTTTCATATTCTGAAAGCACCGAACACCGAACATTTTTTTTTACGCAAATCCACGTTTATTTTGAAATGAGCCGTTGCGACTTCTGACTGATTTCGATAGAGCAGGTCACATATATGCTTTTGAAATGTAACATGTCTTTGAAAAAATAACAGTATACAGTTTATATTGTGTATCACCTTTAGCTTGAAAATACATAGATGTGTTTTTTTTATCTATAAAATAAATAGACAGACAGACACTTTATCGATCCCAAATTGGGAAATGATTTTACAGCAGCAGTGTGTTCAGGTATTAAAATATTTAAAGTTGGAATAAAGTATAAACTACACAACACAAGTATACTGCACAGCAATCCATAAGATAAGTCCGATATTTTCATGAAAACTCCCCAGGAGGCACCAACACAAACGTGGCCGAGTGGACTCCGGAGTTTGCTGCATGAGTTGCACTGTACGATCTGTGGTGTAGTGGGCTGTCACTCAAAAACTGAGTAGCCAATGGGGACGCACCCCTGAAAGTCCCGCCCACCTGAGACGTTAGGGTCATAATACGAAAAATGAAGGAGCTCAAACGAGAGAGCTGCAGCGAGAGCAAAAGTCTGATCGTTGAGAAAGAAGCAAAGAGAACTGCAAACATAAAGACATGTTAAAACAAAGAAAAAAGACTTATAGTTTACCAGGGGCGTTGCCTGGACCTGAAAACATTCGGGGCTTAGCCCACAGTGGCGGCGGCCGCGGCGCTATAGTGGAATTTTCTATTGCAACACTCCCCACACGCACACACACAGTACACCCGCGACTGTTACAATGAAGGCTCGATTATCAGCTCACGGCATATAGGCAGGGGTAAAGTGCTATTTTTTACGAGTGGGGGGAGGACCTCACCTCCTCTAGGGGGGTCCGGGGGGATGCTCCTCCGGGAAGATTTCTTTTTTAAATATTGAAGTTAAAAGCATCAATCTGGTGTACTTTGAGAGCTATGGATACATCTCTCAACACCCATATCAAACAGAACTGTAAACAGATTTTATTTTTCTTATTTTACAAATCACTCCCCTTTTAAACTGTAATCTTGTTTTACTGCCATATAGTATTTCCATGCAACTCTCTGATTGGTCTGGTGTCTTGCCTCTTGTGTCTTCACTGAACACGGGAAATTACAGTGCTGCCGTCCTCTCTTGTGTCATGATGAGGTTCACGTAAAGCACGGTTAATGTATTATATTATTGAGGGAGAATTGTCCGGGGCTACAGAAAAAACATTCGGGGCTAAAGCCCCGAATGCCCAGGCCAGGCGACGCCACTGTAGTTTACATCAGGGGTCGGCAACCTTTTTGATATGAAGTGCCATTTAAAAAAATTCTGAGAAAGTGTTCCTTTATCTTTATGACACAAAACTAATCCCATACATAACCCCCCCACCAGCAGCAGCACTATCACAAGACTCCCAGAAGTGTTGCTGATAAAATTATGTCTTATCATCACATGTACATAAGATTCAGACACATAATGCCCATTATGTATGTAATGAAAACGCAGCAAGAACACTTTATTGACAGATTTATTTTAGATGTCACACACACAGGTATTGCCTGAATATACATGTTTTTCTTCTGTGGCTCTGATGGAGTTAAAGATGCTGTGCAAACAAATGAGTAAAAAAAAAGAAATCAACTGTGCCAGCAAGAGTGAAGCTCAAACTAAAAAATAAAGCACATTTTAAATGCAGAACCATTATTAACCAATTAAGCAGGGCATGACGCAACATCTTGCAGGAAACAGCGTCGGAGGGCTTCTTAATTTGTCATACCCACTTAACGGGAAGAAACTCAGCTATCAGACAATATTAACCATTTTTAGCTAAACGAAACACAAGGGTAATAACAAAGGCTCTGAATTAGCCCTGAGCGAAAAAATGCTAACACACTTAGCACAGAACTTAAAATACCCTTATTAATTATCGGATCTGCACAAACAAGATATCGATTAGCAAGCTGAGATTCCACAAATTCCAGAAATATAAGTATCATCACTGAGCGATCAGAACTCGCGACAGGGGAAGCAAACACAGACATCACACAACGTAGCTTTATGGAGCAAACACGGCCAATTTGTCTTACCTTTTGCTGTTTCTGATCAAAAGTTGTGTTCAATGACATTAAAACGATAAAAAGGCTGCTGAAGGTTAATCCATAGGTTAATCCAATGTGTCTAAAATGATTACTGATAATCAATCTTCATATTTATGTCAATAACGGAGTTTTCATAAATATAGCTGCTATGATAGCTACCAGAGTGTATGACAGCTTCCGGTTTTGGGCATTCTGGCTATGCATCACTCATTCACCAATGGGTAATGTTTAGATGGATTTTAGGAACTTCCCCTCGATTCTATTGGCTCTAACGGTTAAAAAGAGGTTAGGTTTGTGCTAAACCTCTCTAAAAAGGTCAAATGTCACTTGTTTTGCATCAATCTTGATACAGGGTACTTATTATATGTTATAGTTTGGATTCCTAAAGCTTTTAGTCTACTATCCCATCATTCAAGGGTGGTTTTCACTATAAGTAATGTTTTTTTTTTGGACGGACACTATAATTTACATTTTTTTACTATGTTCAATCTGAATTTACTTTAAAATAAAAAAAATCTATATTTATTCTGACTTTTCTACATCCAACTCACAGGTTTATCATTGCTTTGAGAAAAAAGATTATTAATTTACCCCTTTTAGAAGTTAAGTTATAGTAATTTGTTCTGGGAATGTCATTTTCGAGCCTGAGGCCTGAAAAACAGGCCCGGGGCTTGACTGGTTAATGCATCTATTTTCTATCAAATAACAAGAGCAAATTGGAGGTATGATGGGTATGGAAGTAACGTGAATCGTAATCAATGTTATCAGATTTTATCCCAGTTGAACAACTATGGTAGATTTGACAGTGATACGCATTAGCGCTTTACCACTACCATCAACACACCAAAGGATGGGAAAAAGCACTTGTGTTTATTTTCCTAGTAGAGTTTCAAGTTAACCAAAGAGTATTATTGGAATTACCCCTTACGAAGACACTAAGACATTAGTATGTCTTTTGATTTTTACACCCATTACATTTCCCATTCATTGAAAATTGTAATCGGCCCCAATCCTTTTGTTTTGTGAACCCCCCCCCCCCCCCCCCAATACATTGGAATGCATACATGTATTCACCATCCTTGGGGACTTAACTTACATCAGTTTTGAGTGGTTCACCTGAAGAAAATCGTAAAAAATATTTTATTTTATAGATTTTAAGCATCTCAGTAACGGGCACATTATCAAGTAATAGAGTGGTGCAGGAATGAGTACTAAAACCAGGAAATTGTATTACCACTTTCAATCATCTCGTCTTGAAGTCAATAGTTTTTTTTTACCGTGTGATTGTCGAAGAACCACTTGTGATGCTAACTTCCGTGTCGGGCTAGAATAGTATGTTGTTACTAAACCACTATATATGAATAAGAAAAAAAGAAACATTGGAACAAAACCTCAGAAGGATTTTGTGTTGCACCTTTGAAACTTGAATCCGAACCATCGTGCCTTTGTGACTGATCTCCTTCCTTCCCATGCTATTCCCCAACACTGGGTGTGTGTGTGTGTGTGCGTGTGTGTGTGTGTGTGTGTGTGTGCGTGCGTGTGTGTGTGTGTGTGTGTGTGTGTGTGTGTCAAGTGATGAACCATTCTCCATTAGCCTGGCTCACCTTCTCGAACAGCCTGGCGCTGTGAACAGTGATTAAGCACACTTTCCACTGTGTAACATACTAATTTAGTAAAAGGCCCAAAGCATAGCAGCTCCCTTCATATTTTTTCGCAGTAATTAGTGTGGAGTTTTTGTCTCCAATGAGGGCAATCCATTTTAGCTATTATAAAGGGGTTCTTTGTTTAAAAGTGCTTTGTTCCATAGGCATATTGTTGGGATCACAAAGACGAAGATTTGCAAGATTCTAGTTGGATAGGTTCACTTTCTTAACACTTTGTCAAGGCCTCTTTCCTTTGATAACCATCACTTAACTGTAGATCAGCTACTGAGTAGATACAGTTTGCTTTTAGCATCATTCAGCAAATTATTTAGATTTTGTGGCCCACAGCTTTACTGTTTATGGTAATCCTCACAGCTCTGATCAGCATTGTTTCCAGATGCAGCAGTTTGCACTATTAAAACCCTTGGTGTAGCAGATTGTTAAAATTAGCAACTGGCTAGCCAACATAATTGATCAGATAAAGAGTCAGATTAATTTAGGTATAAAGTCCAAAACATAGCTAAAAAGGGGGAACACTGGACTTTGTCGAGATAAAATACAAAAAAATGTGTTCTATAAATAGCTGTTGTTGTTATAAATATGAAACAAGCATGGTATAATTTGGCTTTACATGTAAGTTAGTCTTGTTCCATTGACCTGCAAGTCCATTAAAAATGTTAAACATTTGTATACTGTATACTTGAATTGTGTATATTTTATTCTTGTGTTTATTAAAAACCTCGGACCATAGCCTTGACAATATGTAATTGCAAAAATAATATGTATGTCCATTATTAAGAAATTGTATAATTATTTTAACACTGTTGCTTTAAAACAATAAAGCAATTGGAAGTTATGTTACAGTATGAGAGTCATTTGGATAACAAATGTAATTTTTTCTAATACCAAAATGAACTTCTCTTTTGTAATTCAATGTCACAGCCACAGATGTAGTGCACTGCTCCCTCTGTACTGACTTAATGGGACCAGTGCAGACAAAAAAAGAAACCCAAGCTTAGCAATAAATATGTTGTTGGTGAAAATGAAACACAGCTATGTTTACAGTTATAAATGCTGTAGCAGACGAAGCCAGTACACATTGGCCAGGGGCAGTGGTGTAGTGGTCGTTGGACGCGGGGGATCGCCGTCCCCGCACTTATTTGGAGCCCCCACTTTTTTGAAGCATGATTTTTTTTGAATAGTCTAATAAATATAAAATCATTGCCAGTGTTATCAGTTGCAAGTGTGTATTTGTTGTAATAATGACGAAAACATAATACATTTCACAGTAATTATAATAAAAATGTAGCTCAAGTATTTATGCAACTTGATTTGAAGTGTGTGTGTGTGTGTGAGGGGGGCAGCACCGTGTGTGTGTGTAGATTGACCAGGTGTCCCGCTTTGTGCGGGACTGCACACACAGCATTTTTATCATTTGTCCCGCGTCCCACAAATTGAGACTATGTCCCGCATTTCAGTGACAGTCGCGCAGAAAGGCTGGCTCGGTTCGCTGACAGCCGGCACCGAGCCAGTGTACCCCCCGTTGATAGTTCACGAGCGCGTCCATAGTGTCTCTCCCCCGTCCCGTCCCGTCCACCCAGTAAAAAAATCCCCACTACACCACTGGCCAGGGGGCAAAATACCTGCTTGTTGTTACTGTGGCAGGACCAAAGAAACATTTATTATCTACTGACAACGTCTAACGTATTTCCAACCCAGTTTTTAACCACGCCCACTTCTCCAAGGTGTTCTCTAGCTAGGGAAAAAACAATATATGGCGACACATTTTATGAATTCAGTTTTTATCTGACCATAACAAAGTAGCTAACTACACCTACTACTATGTAATTTACTTTCCATTTAAAGCTGATTCTGATAGTATTACATTACATTTTTGCTAAATGTTACATGTTGTTTGTGCTGATGTAGTTCAGCACATCAGACTTGTATGGTTGAAAACCAATATGATTTTTTTTTAACTGGCTCTTCCCATTGGTATCAAGACTGCAAAAAGTCTACCCATATTTTGTCATAGTCTGAAAGCCCACATGTTTTGATTGCGCCTTGGCCAATAAAATCCAACAAAAAATAATTTATTGCAGGTTTCAAGTTGCCACTACAACTGGCGCAGATCTAATAACACTCAGATTGTGTGTTGTACTGATGTGAGTCACACATGCACATGCAGAGCTCTCTACAGACTAGAGAGTAGACGCGTCAAAGAACCCTTGAGTTCTGACTCACTAGCAGAATGGGGAGGCTTACGCTAGCTCACGAGTGCCAACTTAAGGAGCCAAAGCAAGATTAGACTGCATCCCACTAATGGAAACAAATCCATCCTAGTATCCCAGGATGTTCCTACAGGGATGTTGGATTAGTGCAGTGTCTCTGCTGTAGGCCTAGTATTTATCATGTGCATAATATTCCTGCATCAGTACACATTTCTGATGAGTTTATTCTCAATTGCTTCGTGGTATTTTTTCTCATGAAGCAAAAACGGATTCATTGTCATTCGTCTCATTTGGTCTGTGATCAGGCCTCCTTAGTTTTGTAGAACAGCTGCTCAAATCCGAATGCTTTTCTTACGCAATCACAAAATCAACACATTTCCGGAGTCCCCAACAGCAGTGTGTTCGGAGGTAGAGTATCACTATGCACATCAAGCTTCTTCTCAGAGCATCTTACCCGTTAGTTTTCCTCAGACTACAAAACAATTTCTAAATGAATAACTATTCATTTATTCTACAATGAAACACCACGAGAGTGTAATGAGATAATATATGCTGCATTTCTTTCTCGATAATTATTTTTTTACCAAATGGCGAAAATGTGTCCGTCCAGGATTATAATTATCATCACAAAGCCTGAACAATGCGTTACTGATTTATCATGAATGTGAAGGCATATTCATAATCTCTTGCTCATTGTTAAATATGGTATTATTCAGTTTTACGTTGTTCACTTGAGGCAGGGTTGGATAACAAGAGAGGACGGTAAAGAAGAGTGAGGACAGGATGAGCGTACTCTAGACTCCCAACCTCTAAGTACAAGTTCTCCTCCTCCGTACAAATCCCAACAGGGCTTAGGAATCGACACCACACTGTGCAACATTCAGGGTATTTAGGAACTAATCCGCCATACATTGTTGGTGACTGCCATTTAAGGAGCAGATTGTACATATTGGCTGTGTCTTTGACTGAAACTTTGTGCAGACATTCATGTTGATATCACAGGAAAGAGGTCCCTTAACTTTTGATGTAGTGTTGCTAAATCTGAGCATGCTAACACTTTAAGCTAATATAGTGAACATGTCAACATTGTACTTTCTTTACACTTAACCCCTTATGCATGGGTGATGCAGCACTTCTTACTGTATATACCTGTAGTTTTGAGTGACGTGGTACTTCTTGTACTGTATAACAGTGGTCTCTAGTGACAAAGCACTTTGTATACCAGTAGTCTTTAATGATGCGGTACTTGTTATATACCAGTGGTCTTTAATAAGGCGGCACTTCTCATATATCTGAGGTCTTTATTAACGTAGCACTTATTTTACAGTATACCTGTGGTCTTTAATGATGTGGCACTTGTTATATACCTGTGGTCTTTAATGATGCAGCTTTTGTGATGTACCTGTGGTCTTTAATTTCTCACAAATTAGTGGTCAATGATGTGGCACTTCTTATACTATATACCAGGGATCGTTAAAGATCAGGCACTTCTTAATATACCTGTGGTCATTAATGACGCTGTCCTCACTTTTATTACACATATTTGGCATATATTTAAGTGACTTTGCTTGTTTCAAATTATAAACAAGAAACACTTTTTGCCATATTAACATGATTGGTTGGATTTTGTCTTAGTGAAGTCACATAGACAAAGTTAAACATAGACAAAAAAACTAAAGCCACTCATTAAAGAGTAAAAACAGGTCATATCCATACCCATAAAACAATCATAGGCATACAAAACATGGGGAAAAAATAAAATTCAACACTTGAATGCAGCATAGATAAAACACTGGGCAAATTAATTATCATTTCTATACAACATTTTTACAATCATTCCCTTTATCAACTTATTTCATGTGCATTCGCCTATGGATATTCAGGAACACAAGTGATTGGTTTGCTTTTTCCATCCCCCTACAAAAAAAACTGTTTAGGCAACAAAACTTCATGGTAAGGTTTAGGAAAATATTAGATGCAACTGTATGGAAACTACATCATTCATCTGATTGATAAATGGCACAAACAACAACTGATCATCATCAGGAACCTCAGATGTCATCAAAACCCTAAATTTTCAGAGAAACTGCTGCTGATTTCTACACATTAATGTAACTTTTACCTGTGTATAATTAACATAATTCTAACTTGAGTACATGTTTAAAGAATTGTACCTATTGAGTATAGTAGTCTTTCACTCTTTACTTCCCTGCAGGTTTCCTTTCTGACTTGTGATAATAATGACTGAGATTTCACGACGGATGAAGGTTTGTGGGTATATGTGTGATAAAATAATTACATGTTCGCTTACGCTTACGTTTGACAGTTCTGGTGTTGAACCTTGACAATGCAACAGACAATTGAACATTCTTTTCTTTGCCATTTGTCGATGTCCAATTGGGACCCTTATTGTACAATTTAGTTGATTGGAGATGAGAAATGAATTTGCTCGTGTATGCAATTTCACGGATTTACAAAACACATGTTACAAAATGAAATTGAGCCCTGCTGTTAGGAAATGTAAGCGCTTTAATGAAATGGATATACTGTACGTTAAACAAATTCGATATCAATCTGTGAAGCAGGGGAGCAAAGCGGACATTTATTTATATGAAAATATTGGAAGTTGTTATGCTAACCAAATATTACATGGAGTTAATTCAATAAAAGTCTGCACAAAACGCATAGTGGAGAAAGTGTGTCGTAGACGAACAACCGGAGTGTGAGGGAGAAAGTAAAACAATCCGACTGTGAGATAATGAGACGGATTGCTGACTAGATATGGAAGAAGAGATGAATAGATAACAAAATTACCTGAAATATTTATAACCTCTGTCTCTTTCATCACTGCTTTCCTCATAAGCCATTAAAGGGCCCTTTTGGGACCTCTTAATTGAGTTTCTTTTCGGGAAGAGAATATGAAAGGCTTCTTTTATTCCCCCCCACCCCATTTCATCTGGAGGATGGGCTGATTAAAACGCGGAGAATGGAAGTTCTAGTGGGAAGTTTATTGCAATCAGGGGTGCAACTTAAGTGATTGACTCAAGTGTTCTAAAGACATTAAGTGGACATGGTTATTGAGCCTGGACACACTGCAGCCTTGCACATATCCTCATGTATTTACCAGGCCTGTAGCTACCATTGCAGATTCATATTGAGGTCAAGTTCTTTCTGGGAATTTGGGGAGGATCTACAATGAAAAATGTACACATTCTGGGAAGTTTATGCTATTTTAAGGCTCAATATCTTTTAAAGTGACAATTTTTTACTTCAATTTTGTATTTGTTGCCTCTACTGTGACATGTCTCCATGCTTTAATGTTCAAAAAGCTCTTTATTTTTCTCATACTGCGCCACCTCTTTTCACCCTCCGTCTGAAACCAGAGAACAGTCTGCTCTGATTGGATACCTGGCTAGCTTTGTAGTGATTGGTCCACCGCTTAGAGATGTCCCGCCCCCTAGCCTATCACGTACAATGTGTTAGAGTGCTAGCCAATAGAAGCGCAAGTGTTACATAGTGATGTCATGTTACGGAAGGAGAAAAGGGGTCCAATGGAGGCGTTTCAGGCAGGGGGGAGTGTGTGAGAGTCAAACTCCCTCTGGAGGGACTTTAGCCTTTGCCGACCATTTACAGACTTTGTCCATGTGTAATATGGGTGTTATTACGCAGTAGTATTGGTGACATGTAATATTGGTGCAAAATGGGTTTAATAGTATATTAAATGTTAACCGTATTTGGGCAATTTTAAATCAGGAAATGTATCATTTTAGCCGAGAAACATTCGAAAATAGCAATTAAATAATTGTCCAAAACATTTGTATTTGCTTGCTTATTTAAGAGCCAAGTAATACCATCACTGACATAAAAGTTTAGAAAATATGTGCCCAAGACTTTAGAGGTGCTACACTATATATTAAGCTTATAGTAATTAAAGTAATTATTATTTGCCTTTTTTCTGCAAAATAAATTCAGTTAAAGTGCAATTTCTTGTCAAAAATATGTCAATATATCTAAATCCAAACTTAGAATTACTACTTTTATTACATATTTTTTCCACTAAGAGATAACAAAATCCTCCAGTTGGATTTTTCATTTCCATACCAGACCTCCAAATGATTCATTTAGCTGTGACTGATGAGGGAGCGGCACATTCATTTGCCTTTTTTAAAAGTGGAAATGAAGAGCTGGAGCACTGGAAGCAATACTTTGACTGATTAATCACTTCTCACTCTGCCATCCACAAAATGCCGAGCAGATGGTCTGGCACCGCTAAAATTAAACCGCCAACAAATATGCAGGTAGCGTTGTGGATGTGACCTCGGTGGCAGCCGCTGGTTGTTGTGGAGCTCCTCTATTGTTCTGCCGCCTCTGAGTTAGGAGAGATGGCCACTGCATTGTAGTGAAGTGCAGAAGCATTGTGTGAAGTGTGCACCTGCATGTAGCAGAGGGGGGGGGGGGGGGGAGATGGTGGATTGTTTCATCCCTACTTTGATGAGAAAAAACACTGATGTATATTCAAAGGCTTTACGCACAATAGCTACAGGGTAGTTCTGGCATTGAACATCTTAAGTGCCAGGCTCCTCCAACAATGCAACATAAATATACACAAGACATAAAACAATACAAATTGTGCAAGGAGACATAGAAATTAAATAGTGAGTATGTGTGTATGCAAATACTGTATGTCCACGTACATAAATTAATATGGGTATAAGTGGGTATATACTATATATATATTGAAAATAATTCCTTTTGTTTTTGCCCCTTGATGGAATATGAATTAAAGCAAGGGATACATTTATTTAAAACTATTATTATTAATATTATATAATTGTTTTCTCCTTTTTTGTTTTTGATTTATGACATATGATAAGTCCTCCTTTGTTTTGTTTTTACTTTTACATTATGTTAAAAATATGGGCTTTGCATTATGTACAAAGTGCATCTGTGGCCAAACCTGGTCAATAAAAAAAAATAATGGTATGTTGCAAGTGACCAAAGCAAAGAAAAAGTAAAGTATATTCATGTTAAATAGAATAAGATAAAATATAAATGTAAAATATAATACTGTACAGTGGAATAAAATACTGCTTGTTGTAACAATAAGCAGTGAATACACTTTTTTTAAAACAAATATTTCTCTTTGTCTGCAACATATGGGAATAGCATCATGGTAGAACTCCAGTGTGTTTATATGTTAACCATGAAAAAAAGGCACTGAATGATGCTATGTTGTCTGGAACATCAGCAAATGCATCCATCCATCCGAGTGGATGTGTCTGAGGACAATTCCACAGTGGGTTTCCTGTGCAGGAGAGTGGATGGGTGATACAACGAAATGAGAGGCCCAACTCTCCATAGATCTCATTAGGCCGGTCATAACATTGCAACAACAGTGGAAGGCATACACACCTGACTCGAGTTCCCCGCTCCTGCACATCTCCCAAAGCCTTAACATCAGCTCTTTTGCACCATCACAGACTCCGGGGTAAAGCTACAGACAGTACATGGCCGACTGTGGTCTGCTGACATGTTGGCAAATTGTGTTAAACAACAGGCCACCATCATTAGTCTACTGTACTGCTTGAGGTTCATGCAGAACTTTGGAAAAACATTTTACACATGGAAAAATTATTTTTGCTGTGAAGCATTACAAATGTTACGTTCATCTCAATAATAATCTGTGATTTAAAATACTCCTTGTATTTCGGGGGAGATACTGTATATCATATGTGATATATGCATGACAAACTGGCAAGAGAAATGTTTATTATAACATGATTTTGGAATAATTGGCATAAAGTCCCACAATTTTCCCAAAATTAGCTAAAGCATCAACAAACTTGCTGTCACAAAGAGCCATTGTGATCACCCTCTGTTTAATGGGCGCGACACAGGGCATATCCTCTCTGCTCCTATCATACTGCCATCACTATCTGTTACTACAGTATAGGCCATTTCCCAGTCCTGTGCAACTTCAAGAGACTTTGGTCATGGGTTCGGCAAAATGCCTTTTTCTCCATTTTCACCACACTTAAAACGAACAATTGCAGAACATTTGTCATGTGATTGGCTGTTACATTGAGGTAGTGATGGTTCTAACTGACGTCCAGTGGTCTCCAGTCAGTGCAATACACTTTCTTTGACTATTACGGGAGTAACTTTGGGTCAAAGTTGATTTTGAGTGTAACGCGTAACGTTAACAGCCCTGATAAAAATATAAAGGATTGCAAAGCTGTTAAGTCATTGTATGCCTGTTTTGGACAGGAAATAACTTGTTGGAGGGCTTAGATTTTGTCTTTAGCTATTACATTTTTTTGAAATAAAACATTAAAGGTTACATTTTGATAATGAACACTTGGATAATTGTTTTAAACTAGGGGATAACCTTGATCAGAGCTATCACAACCAATGGTGAGCCTTTTCTTAAAGAAAACCGAATATCCACTAAAGCAAGTTAATTCTTGTTATTGCAGGGGAATATGATATTTGTGATTGTGTTTGCCGGCAGTGATATCACACCGCTGTGTATTCTCTATTAATGAACCTTTCTATCACACCAAAACAGATTATCTCAGCTCTGCATTTATTACAAACACCAGTGTAAAGGCAGCATAATGGCAGAGTAATTATGAGCTGTGAATTGAAATATAGATTTACATCATCACTATGTGAAATTGTCAACAACTATGTGCTGTCTGTGGGGAACAGATATGAGTTTCTTTGGCTGCAAATCTTTTGTATGACTCAATTACTTCCGTTTTTCCAATTAAACTTCTTGTGGAAATGAAGAAACAGCAAAGTGAAACCATTTTTTAATCCATTATGTTCCTTTGACCGAGTTAGGTGTCTTGATGAAAAATCACAACATTAGAATCAGATCATTGGCTGACGGTGTCATAGTTCAACAAAGGAGTAGAAACGTTTGACAGAAATACCGACACAATATATGTTCTTACTGCCAAAAAGGTTATATACCTTTACACAGGCCCATATTACCTAATTACAGAGTCATGTATGTCACTAAATTGAAAAAGGCTGGAGCCATTAATTAAATGATTTATTTTTAAGTTAGTCAATAAGATATAAATCATTCCAATAACTTGTATATGAGGCATTCTACCGAATTGATGCAAAGTGCGGTCCCACAACAAGAAAAACTATTTAACAAAACAATTAAGTATTCAGACATAGATATTTACTAAGAATATGTTATGGCCTATTTGAACATAAGGCATTCAATTATATAGTGATAAGCTTAATATATACAAAAACATAATTTATAGGGTACTTTCTATTGGGAAGCAGCTGTCCCCAACCCTGACATCTAAATTTCATGTTCTGTAAATAACACTTAAAACATTTTTTTACATTTTGTTCAATGGTGTATTTAGAAGATCTTTATGATTACATTCAAACAGAAGTTGTAATATTTATATTTATTGTGGGTTTAATTTTTTAATAAAAAAACTATACTCAAAAAAGCATGTCCCCAGTTTTCATGTCACTACCGAAACACAAGGGGTTTTAGTCCAATGGCTGAGCCTGGTTTTTAGCCACACCCCTGCACTTTTGACTAGGCCAGGGGTCTGCAACCTTTTTGACCAAAAGAGCCATTTTGCCCCCTTTTCCACCAATTTTTTTTGTCTGGAGCCGCAAAACTTATTTGATAGCTTGATTGCTTATAAAGTTATATTGTTACATCATAGACAAAAAATACAGTTTTTTTGCATTCATTATTTATTACATTATAGAAAACTGTTTACCTCTAATAATAAACAAATAACTCTTATAAGGAGAATACATAAAAATACACAGGCCTACTTTAAAATAAATCAGCACAGCACTTGGGGAGTCCTCTGCACATTTGAAGAAAATGAATATAATTCAAATGGGCCCACTTTGACTATTCGGGTTTCAATTTCGTTATTCGGATATTTTTTTATTTTTTTATTTGAATTGATTGAAAACTCCAATATCAACGTAAGAGCTTGTGCCTCTTCGGGGGGTGCTAACACTTAACCGTAAACGTTGTCGTTTACTTTCTCCGTCTTTATATGTAGATGTTAATCTCCGTCACGTTGTTTCCATAGCAACAACAACTTCCTGTCAACAGCACTAACTGTCCTTCAAAATAAAAGCATGTCCATACAAAATAGGAAGCCAAGCCAAATTACACTTACGACAGATACAACTGCAACGAAAGTAACAAACACAATGCAATATCTTTTTCAATTTCAAAGAACACAAATTGGGTTATATACATTAACAAATAACTATGAAACAACAATACTGTAGAATAACAAAATGAATGCCGTGAATAAACCGAAATACACGTGTTGAAGCGGTTCGCTGCTGATTACTACGCACCGAATATCCGGAGCCCGAAAAATGGTATTCGGGACAGCCCTAATAGCTGCACCCTAAAAGAGTTAACTGATTGAATTGTGACTGAAGATTGTCAGCTGTCTTCCTCTTCCGTGTTTTTCCTCCAATACGTAAAGGCTGCAGCACCTTTGACAACCTCTCTCCACATATCAAACATACCGGTAAGCCAGCATCGTTTGCTGTGGAAGCAGATAACTCTAACCACGCAGAATTAAATCCTCTGTGTTCCTCCGATACTTTTCTTTTCTTTGATTTATCCATAGTTCGCTCATCGAGCCGGGGGTCAGGTTATTCACCTGCAAGAAAAGGCGCTGGCGTGGAACCGTAGCAGGATATGACGCATATTTGATTTGACCTAATTAAAACCGTTTTGTTTTTTATTTATGTGTCACAGTATCACCTCAAAATACAAGATACGAAACATTTTCAACCGTGCAACAAAATATAAATAGTCCTACAAATATTTTTATTTTATTTCCTTCTTATTTTTGTCTAAGCTCAAGGGTGCCAGAGCAGACGGCTTAAAGAGCCGCATGCGGCTCGAGAGCCGCGGGTTGCCGACCCCTGGACTAGGCAGTGACACTGCATCCCTGTCCCTCATGGCTGAATGGCAAGTGGCTAATTCACATACTTTTGATATAAGTCTGTTCCAAAATCTGAAAATCGGCATGTAACCTTAAGAATTGTCACTACCGAACACATATTATCTTCAATTAAGTAAACTTTTTCTGAGTTTTATGCAAAGTATTAGGTTTTTATGTGTGTAAACCTCTTCAAAAATGTGTATGCTAGCCATGTAGTTGCTAGCATTCTTTAGTTATGCTCAATTTTAGCCAGAATCGTCACTACCGAAACAGTCACTACCGAAACATATGTTTACGTTTCGGTAATTGACATGATCGTTTCGGTAGTGACAAAATGGAATGGTAAGCAGGTAAATCCCATAGTTTTGAAATAAATGTGTTTTAAAGTCTGAAAATCAGTATGTTACTTTAAAGGTCTCTTATTATACTATTGTTAGGCATATATTATAGGTCTCAGATATATAAAAAACATGTCTATGAAGTGTTTTGCTCAAAATACCAAACAGATCACCCATTCTAGCCTCAAACCCCTCTATTTCAGCCTGTTACTAAAGTGCTGATTCTGGGTCAGTAGCTTCAAACATTCACACTTCAACATAAGGCATGTTATGAGTTAAGATTAAGCAATAAGGTTGAGGGAATATGATACAACCTTGAGAACAAAATACTGTGGTCACTACCGAAACACTGGATGTTTTGTAAAAAGTAAAGTATATTGAGTTATCAAATAAAATGATATGATACTGATTGGTTTAATGTATGTTCAATTTCAACAATCATCAACTCTGGAATCAATATGATCAGTATTATGCATTTTACAAAGAAAAATTGCATTGAGATCTTTATGAATTGTATAAATTGAACTTTGAAATTTGATTAAAAATTAAATTGCATTGATTTAATTGTGAAAACCCTCGAGAAATATTTGTTAAAATACTATTTAGATAAGGGAAGGTAAAACAATCTTAACAGGTTAATATAATACTTTTTTACTACAGTGTATGTACTATGTTTCGGTAGTGACAATTTTTGGTAGAGGAAGAACATTCCAATACAGTCTGAAAATACGATATAAAAATGTACGGTTATTTTACTAGATATGTGTAATTTAGATATGGTACAAAATATATATGGACAAAGGTTTGGGAAAAAAACATACAACATTTCAAAACTGTTCCAACCTGACATCAATTCGGTAGAATGGCCCATATAGACTCGTATTGCACTATTCCATTTTTTTTTCTCACTTTTTTTAAAACTAGTTTTCTTTTTGTATTACTTTTAATATAGTATATTTTAATATTGTTTTAATATGGTCTGCTTATCTGTATTATTGTGTTGCATTGTTGGAGAAGCGTGTGACCTAAGATTTTCAACGACATAATTACTCTGTAGCTATGTTAGTTTGACAATAAAAGAACCTTGAACCTTGAAGATATAAAAAAAAATGGGTTTTCCTAAACCAGGTTTATCTGATTTCCTTGAAAGTGCGCATCAACCTTACGGACTTTCCCTTTTCTTACTACTGTCCGCAAGGTCATTGGCAATCTGGGAGGAAGAAATAGGGGAGGGCCTTGTACTCGAGTCCTCTCCTTGTGTGTGACCAGGCACACAAAGAGGGTAGTTAAGGGGTGAGAAAGTATAACATTCATCCAAGGGTGAACAGTTTATTAATAGTTGTTGACCTTGAGAAATTGTTGGTATCTCCAGATTTCAGTTAGAATGTTCCTCTCTAGGTTACCTTAACCCAGGGGTCTCCAACACGTCGCTTTTCAGTAGCTCGCCACTCGATTAGCGATTATAGCGTAGTAACGTTGCTTCTTGATTTTTCGGCCGCGGCTGGACAATAACGTTTTAAAAAAAATTTCACACGAATATCAAATTGGTCAGTGACGCAGAGATCAAGGAACAGATGTGACAGCGGCATAGCGACACCACACACGGAGCAGTCTGCTTTATCGACCAATACAAGCAACACCAGTCCAGAACCAACAGCAGAATGACCCGCTCTAAATCACTCCGTGTCGCTGCGGCTCAGAGACACACAGGGATTTGTGTTTTTTGAAAAACACTCATTATCGTCATGTCAGGTTTCTGGTGGATTTAATCAAGTCTTGGATTGCAGAGTATGAATGTCCTCTTGCTATTTTCAGTTGATAAATACGTGTGTAAAGTTTGTGAAGGCAGGACGAAAGCTTCCGCGATCACCGTCTCCTCTGTTCCTCCAAACCCAGCCCCCTCCCTGTAAATAATGAGTGACAGGCTGATAGTGACCTGATAGAAACTTTATTATTCACTTAATCACTGATTGAGATATGATGAATACATTCATGGGATTTATGTAACAGTAAGACAGAGAATAAGTGTGCACCCACATGCACTATTTTAGTTTTTATATGCTGTTGTAAATACTCCTGTTGTCTGCTGTGTTCAGACTCATCATGTGTGTGATGCCACATTCAGGACATTCAGTGTCTTTTTTTAACAGAAGACCATTGCTAGAAGCTGCAGCTAGACTGCAGAAGCATTAGTTTTTTGTTTTTGAGGATGGAACAATTTCACACACAGATATAGGGAGGCTAGACATACAATTGATTTATTATGGTTTATAATTTAATGTCAAGACGAAGAAGAAGAAGAAAAAGATGGCTGAACTGTTCAGTGTCAATCCTGTGGAGATGGAGGTTATAAATCTACAAAATAATGTTCAGCTTAAGTCTCAGCAAAACTCACAACATTTCTGGAGCCTTGTAGACCCAGAAAACTATAAGAACATCACCAAGCAGCACTGAAAATGTCTGCTTTATTTGGCTCTACAGACCTTTGTGAAGCAGCTTTTTCTGACATGAATGTCATGAAATCTAAATACAGAACAAGACTGACTGATGAACATTTAAATGACTCTATTAGAGTGAACCTAAGTGGGTACACTCCAGCATACACCTGTATGGTGGACTCCATGCAGTGCCAGTCATCTCACTAACTGTAAAAAAGAGTGAATGCTCTTATTTTACACATGTGCCATAAGATGCTTATAAGGTGGTGATTAAGGACATTTATGTGAATTTTAAGTGATGCGGGCCATAATAATATGTGAGAAATTGTCGTTTTCTTGGACCTTGATGTGAAGTTAAGATTTTTGATAAGCTTTAGGTATTGCAATTTCACACGTGTACAAAAGTAGCTTAATTCAACCGATGAGGGCTATCTGAATAAATGTAAGCGATGTGATGGAAGTAGCTCTTGGCCACTTTCATTTTTTCAAAGTAGCTCTCAGATGAAGAAAGGTTGGAGACCCCTGCCTTAACCCCTATATAGTGGTACAGTCCAATTAGGTAATCACCATAATTTGGCCCCGTCCACATGGAGACAAAACAGATTTCGAACCGAAAACGATTTTAAAAAAGTCTTCCGTCCACACGGAATCGGCTCAATAAATGCGTCCCCACCGCTCGAAACCGCTGGGGACGCTGTAGTACATATGCCGGGCCTGTAAGTGGCGCTGTACTTCCGCCACAAAATACACCAAAAGCAGCGAATAAGACCCCCCGAGCATGGGCATAAGGCATAAACAAACAAACAAGGTAGAAGATGGCAGATATTTGTGCGTCTGGATCACGAACGCAACCCTGTGATCCGCCATTGTTGTTCTTGTTGGCGAAATGCATCAGCAATGACGCAGGGGTGAGCAGGAGAGGTGGGGAGAGGCGGGGCTATGGCGTCATCAATTCAGGAAAAGATCGTATAGGGCGTACACACGGAGCCGCAAGCGTGTCGTCTCCAGACTTACCCACTTTGGGAGCCGGTTTCAAAGTTTATCGGTTTCAGGCTCCGAAACCGCGGCTCTGTTTCGGCTTCGTGAGGACCAATAAAGATAAAGATATATGATAAAGAACGTAAGCGGATACAACTGAAATCGTCTCCGTGTGGATGGGGCCTAACTCTGTTAGGTATTGATTTTGTGAGTTTTTGTTGGTAATAGTGCTGTTGTTTGAGTTTTTTACAGTTTATAGCCTCAGTGTTATTTTCCTTGGGACTTTTTGTTATTCTCCTCTGTTGTGTTGAGTGTTTTGGTTAAAACCACCAGTTTGACTGCACATATTTCTGGCTCTTGGGCCATTCTTCAATTAAACTTAATTTTTTCCTCCACTGCCACACAAAAATCCCTTATTGTAGAATTACAACCAGTAGTGCTACACTATTGCCCCTTTCACACCAACGCGGTTCCAGGGCCGGTTCGGAGCTAGAGCCTGATAAGCACCGTGTTTTCCTGTTCACACCGCAGCGGAGCCGGCTCTAAGCACCGAAAACCGGTGCTTACCAAGCACCAAAAATGTTTTGGTCTAGAAGCAAGAACCGCATATGTCACGCTTACGTCGGAGGTGGGGGCAGGCGCGGGATCAACCTGAGCAATAACAGTTTATGGCGAGTATGGCAAAGTTATAACAAGCAGTAGCGCTGACCAAAGTGACTGGAACGCAACCACCACACACTTATTACAAAAAACACACTTTATAAAGTCAGGCAACACTAACCAGGCTTAGTTTGATTCTGTTTATTTGTACCTTACTTTGACCATCCGTTTGCTATCATTGTGGAGAGCAGGCAGACGATTTTTTTTTGTATTATAGCAGCTATCGGATACTTAGCTGACGGAGACTTTGAATTAGCTTTGGAAGGAGAATTATATCTGGATATTGAATGATTCATGAACATCAGAAGTAAGAATGATCTAGAAAATTGACGCACAAAGAAATTAAGATTAAAAGAAGCAAAACAAATCTTGGTGTGGTGTTTCCCTTCAGTAACACATCATAGGCATACATTTGTATAGATGATGTAACCTCTACTACAAACTATCCACAGCTCTTTTGCTTTCCCTGTGGTCTTAAACCACACTTGTCTTCTTTTAGCATTAAAAAACAGATTAGTGAACCTTGAACCCGGTATCTAGCAGCCCTTTGGCCCCCACTGACTCCACCTCTGCTTCTGTCAGGGACTTGATGGTCTGCTGTGTATTTCACACAATCGCCTCGAGGAGCTAACCCGCCGGAGAGCGTAACCAGGATGCAAGCAGCACCTAAAGCGTGTGCGCTAGCCTTGAGCTGGCCTGAATAACTACACTCAGGTGCACAGCTCCTGTAGTCTTGGCAGGGTAATCTGGAGGCCAATTGGCCTTTGCTTCCTCTGCTGCCTTGTAAATACAGAATGTGTCTGAAAAGGTCACGAGAGAAATAGCTTCATCTAGGGTGTCTTTTTATAGGTGTAAGTCTTGGATATTGTGGATCTTTTGGTGACTTAAAGGCTATTTTAAAGAATAAATGCACTCCTCACTTTGGTGCTTATGTATATACATATAGGCAATGGTCACCATGTACAACAAAAACCATTAGCCTTTTGATAAATTCAGTGAATTATTAAATTTTGCACATGTATAGTCACAAAGGATCTAGTAAGTAGACAAGAACTAGGCAAATAAAACCCAAATTAAACTGAAAACTTGATTAACTCACTTTGGGCAGCAGTTCCGATTCTAGTGTATAGGACAGTCCACCATGTCACCTACTGTATGAGTAATGCTCGTAAGAAACTGTTCCGCATCAGTGATTAATGTCCAGCAGCAACAGTAAGTGCCTTCACTGGAACAAGTGAGATATTTATGTAGTGCAGAAAACTGCAAATATAGGGTGGTTCCAGTTAATTCCCAGAGCAAGTCAGGGTCACTACTTGTGTCTTGACCATGTGGATTTGTTTTATTCAGCTGAAGCAGTATACTTATCCACTGTATATTACCAGATCAGGCAGACAAAGATAGTGTCTACTTAGTCAAAATATTAGAGCAAATTATTCACTGATTTTGGTGTGGAGACCAAAAACAGAGCATTAAGAGATAATTGGACATGTGTTGACTGATAAGGTAAGGTAAGGTTTATTTGAATAGGGTATAAGAGAGGTCCTAGATCATACAATCAGAATTGAACACAAACTATGCTGACGGGTCAAATGGAATGCGAGATTAGCTGTGGACAACCGATGCACACAAAAACGACCAAACGTGTTGGTCTATGTACTATGGCAACTTAAAAGATAATGTTTCAGATAAATGTTTTTCATAGAAAATACCAACAGTCAAGTAATACTGTATGATTATATAAGGATGATGGTTTTTAAAATCCGTCTTCCCACCTGAGAGTTTATTCAGCTTTGTTTTGTCATGCAAAAAACAAGAAGGTCACAAGGCAAGTAAAACCTGTAATATTGTCCTAATCTAGTCCAATGTTTGATAATGTTGTTTGTTTTGGGAAACAATAAGATTAGCATTGCAAGTCGTTCAATAACAATCTCTTCCGTGCAGCAGCTGACCTAACAGCGCTGGAATTTCATATCACATTTGTTACCATGCTTGTGTTCAGCTCATTGTTTGGCAAGGCTTAAGGCTCACTTGGTTACCATTCTGTGAATAACACGGGAGCTTTATGAGGATTATGCCAAAGCTTCATGGCTCAGATTGCTTTTTAGGATGGAGAATCCAGACACAAAGTGTAGGCCACTGTCCTTTTCCCCAAGCTCTGTGAATGTCACATGCTGGCATGCTTGGCACAAAGTGTGTGAGCAAGGCAGCAAAAGCAATTGAAAACTGGCTATGAACGCAAATACCATCAGAGGAACAGTGACAGACATGGGCAAAAGGGCAAAATCTGACACACATTGGTTTCCAATGGGGAACAGGCCGCTCAATGAATGCAATGAATACACACAGAGAATTACTTTTTTTTTAAGTTTGCACTTAACGGCAGGCATTTTCAGCTTGGATTCATTTCTCAACACTGACTCATATTCCACAAAAGAAAAATCTGTCAGCCTTTTCTACCTGCCAGTCATCTCAAGCCCTCTCAAAGCCTGCTTCTCTTCCTTGTCTCTCCCCCCCCCCCCCCTATAGCCGCTCTGAAGGGGTCACTGCAGTTAGAGGGAAAACAGACCCAGCAATGGATTTTCAATTGAATTGTCAGAAGCTGGCTGTTTTAATAAATCCTGCCCAATAAAAGGTCAGGGGACCTTTTGTGAAGCTGCTTCACCCATGACGCTCAGTTTGGTCGCTCTCCGGTGAACCTTGTCTGCCAGAACTCGCTTCCCAAAGATAAAAGCAACAGGCAGGTTTTCACTGCATATAGGACACTGTGGAAAATAATAAATACATGATTGCAACCAGTTTAATGCAATGATATTGCAACTATCATAAAAACACAATACAAGGATATCATGGTAAATTAAAGCTTCATTAAAATCACGACCCAACTAGCTATTTTTGATTTTCCCTCCATTTCCTCTACCCCATTTTGTGGCACAAAGCAGGGCAGTGTATGCCTTAGTGTATCAAGATCAAAGAAACTATGACATAATTGTAGTGTTGTTGTAGCAATTTTGTAAGAAAACAAAATAACCTGAGAAGTATCTCCTTTTAGCTTTGTTTCTGTCTCCACCAACACCTTACTCTGTCATTTTCAATGTTTTTGTTTCCTGTTTTAAAAAAAAAGTTTTCCTCTGTTTGTATCATTTCTTTTTACTTCCTGTCTTTGTGTTTTTGCCTTCCCCTCTCCAGCTGATATATGTGTACACATACAAATCATTAGTCAAAACAGGGCTACATTTGATTGCATTATAAAAGGTATATTTCGCAGATAAACCTATTAACCCCGCCCCCTTAACAAAAACTGCTCTTTTGAACGGCTCTCGCAAAGGAACGGAGCCATAAGATCCGGCTCCCTTCAAAGAGCCATAATTCCCATCACTAGTCGAAAGTGTTCTATTATTTCATTTAAACAGGGAACCCCATGTTATGGTGCACCTTGCCTGCAATATTAAGGATGGCTAAAATTGAGTAAGTGATCTACTAAGACATTAAAGTACACTGTAAGACGATATGAGTAACAAGTCTTACAGGAATACAAAATGATGAACTAGTGCATCTTTCACTTTTGATGAGCATCACATGGTTACCTCTAATAGTAAATGAATGATAAAGCAAATTTCACAAACAGTAGAATTCATAAAATGTATTGTATCCAAAACTGCACACTCAATATAGCTACCACAATCTACTGGAGGCACCAGACCAAATAAGGCTATAACAGGAAATGAATGAGGCGAGGCGAGGCGGCAAATAGCACTTTTCAGCACGTGGCGATTCAAAGTGCTTTACAAAATAAAAACAAAAGACATTTAAGAACAAATACAGCATAAATACATTATTAAATGGCATTTAAAAACAGGCATAAAAAGCAAAGATAATGAAATTAAATAAATAAATAAATAAACACAGCAGGTACAGAATACATGACTAAAAGGCATACAGTAGTGAGTATGAACAGCTCAATTAAAAGCAGCAGCAAATAGATGCGTTTTTAGTCTGGATTTAAAAATAGGAAGTGTTTTAGCGGACGTGCACGATTTGGGCAGTTTGTTCCAGATTGTTGGGGCCTAATAACTAAAAGCTGCTTTTCCATGTTTAGTTGTTATTCTCGGAACAGAGAGCAGACCCGACCCAGAGGACCTGAGACTCCTGGATGCTTCATAGTGATGGAGGAGGTCGTCTATAGACCTCGGTCCTAAGCCATTTAGTGATTTAAAAACTAGCAGTAGTATTTTAAAGTCAATTCTTTGGTCGACTGGAAGTCAGTGTAAAGACTTCAGAATCGGACTGATGTGATCCACTCTTTTAGTGTTTGTGAGGACTCGAGCAGCAGCGTTCTGAATCAGCTGCAGCTTTCTGATGGATTTTTTAGTGAGCCCTGTGAATACACTATTGCAGTAGTCGAGTCTACTGAAAATAAAGGCATGGACAAGTTTTTCTAAATCCTGTTGCGACATTAGTTTTTTAATCCTTGATATATTCTTCAGGTGATAGTATGCAGACCTAAAACTGTTGTAATGTGACTGTTAAAATTCAGGTCCGAGTCCATCACTACACCCAGATTTCTTGCTTTGTGAGTTACTTTATAGTCTGCCGACTGAAGCTCTGTGATTACTTTTAATCGGTCCTTCTTTGCTCCAAAAACAATGATCTCAGTTTTTTGTTTGTTCAATTGGAGAAAGTTCTGAGTCATCCAGTCAGTGATGTGCTCATGCACTTGCTCAGTGTTCTGAGTATGACAATGAAAGTGCTATACATAGTCTGGCTTTCACTACAGTAATCAGGCTATAGTGTGATTAAGAACTGCAGGGGGGAAACTTTCTGACAATTGTGCATTGCCACCATACTCATTATTTTTATTTTAGGAATAGACAGCATGCCATTTCTTTTTCTTACGAGAAGCCAGCCAGCTCACGGAACAGTGTTCTGACAGTATCATCAGTATCAGGATGATGATCAACACTTAGCACGCTGCTTCTCTGCCCCAAGCAGCGAAATGGCAAGGCTGAGAATGAGGAGAGGCAAGAGGGTAGCGTCAGACAGGCGGAACACTAGCAGGAGGCTGGTAGGGAGTGACAGCAATGTATGTGAGGATTAGAGTTTCAACATGTCAGACGGTTTCGTTGGACTAAATTCAGAAATGACTGGCCCTGCTGCAAAATGCCTCCATTATAGGCATAGCATAATTGATTTGTATTCAGTTTATATATTCAAAGTTACACTTAGAAAAATTGGCCAACTGAGTTTAATATCATTGGATCACATAAATTGGCAGGAAAAAGAGTCATTAACTGGATTATGCAGTCAAGCTAAACCATTTGTGTAATTCCCGTCATCACAAGAGAAAGAGAAAAAGACTTGCCTTGGAAAGATCTTACCTTATTTAAATACATTGATTTGTAGGTAAGCCATTTGATTTGATATTATTTCAAATAAGCACACATCCAAATGTGTGTTTTTTTCATTGTGGAAGAGTGTAGAATAGGCCAAGGAAAGAGGCCATTACATTTGAGAATGAATCTGAAACAAAGGGCGGACACACAAATTAAATGTCATGTTTTTTTTACATTGAGAGGTAAGGGAAATATCTAGTTAATATCCCTCTATCAAAGAAGAAACTTTTTTGAGACTCGACCCATTCTTACCTTACCCATTCCAAGAGAGAAATGCTATACGGTTAGCATCTTGTCCCCTCACGTTGTAGCAATTATTTGCAAACAACTATCAACATATTCTTTTAGCGCTTTCAGCTAAAATATTACAACACATCTTATTGTTGTACTGTTTTCTCCCTATTGTTTTCACAGTATTACTTAAAGCTTATGAAGACACCAATGTGGAAGAACCTATTCATAATTTAGGAAATGGGAGAATCAACAGAGGTCTGTGCCTTCCAAGAGCCTTTCTAGTTTTATTTAAAACTGAATTTTCACTGCTTTACACTGCTGTATCACCAGCGTTGGACTTGATAAAACCTTGAGTCTTGTGAAAATGGGTTATCACTCGTAAAAAATATCATGCATTAAAACAAGTAATTAATGTAAAATAATTACTTCAACAAACCCCAATCAATATGGCAGTGGAAGAAAAAAAACGGAATTGTTGCACAACGCATGTACACAGATTTACTACCAATAACAGACTCCCCACTTCAATTGGATTAGACTCTTGGCTTTGAGAAACCATGATGCAATGATCTGCCCATTCATGCAGCTGCAGTCGCTCCCGGCCGGTCGAGTCCTCCTAAATAATTTGACATGGGCAGCAGGAAGTAAGATTACTTTATATCGGCATGTATTTCTCTTATCTATACGGTGCAGTCTGGAGATAAGAACTGATCATCCATGCTGGCGCTGTGTACTCACGCTGCATGAGATGCATACAATTATGCAAATGGTGTTGAAAGCCATAAAGCCTTGTTCGAACCCAAGAAGTCTCTCCCTCCTTTCCCTTCCCTCCTGTTTTCCATTTTTAAGAGAAAACCCACCGTTTTGGATGGTGGCTAAGGCGGGCTTTAGCAGCTGGCGCGCATTTATAATAAGAAATGCACCGGGATGAAGGGAAATATATCAAAAGAAGGAATAAATCAGACCTTTCTGCATCTTTCCTATCAACCGCTGTTTGCTGATATATTCATCAACATATAGAGTGGTTGGTCAAGCCTCACAGATTGTCTCCGCTGTGGTCAAGTATCAACACAGTTAAGGGCCTTGCGGCATGTAGGTGTTATAATTATACAGTGCAAGTGGTGTGTGTACAAGCACCATTACCTATAGCACAATTTCCCTGTAGAAGAAATCCAAGTGTACAAGATGTCACATGATCACATAACAAGGCACAAATATCATGGCTTGTTTTTCCGTTTATCACAACAAGAAAAAAGCTGTAGCTATGTTGCTTTTATCCTGGATTATGTGTTCAACTCATGGATGTAAAACGTTGAAATGTGTCATATTTGTCTAATATTATAGTGTACTCTTCATTCATGAAGTATGACCCTGCGTGGTCAGTTTGCTTTTCGAGGTTTGTGATTGGCCAAATGTTGTTAACCCCGCCCATTTCATGTGAACACGCTTGTAGCTGAACTGAGAAACCCTGGGTTGATTTACCGAGTTGATAACCAGCGTCATAGGACTGCTAAGCGAGATCGTGTTTGTTAGGAATAGTTAAGCCAGATAACTCAAAGATATCCAGGGTCTGTTGAACTGGCTTCGTAGTACAGGCCTCAGGGCCGTGTTATTGTCAGCCTGTCATTCATTATTTCAGGGAGACACAGGGAGGGGAGTGCTGATCGCTGATGTTGTCATCCTGTCTTTACAAGCTTAAAACATTTATTTCCAACTGAAAATGTTGTTGAAAGTATTATATTTTGAAAGCAAAGAATGTGTTTAAAATAAACCGAAACTCAAAATGTACCATAACGCAAGTCTGCCTTCTTCTGTTACTTTATCTGACGTCGAGCGCTCTGTCTTTTACCCTCTTTTCCTTTCTCTCCCTTGATCCTCCTTAGCAACGGTCATTAGAGTCCTTGACAGCGTTCTGTTAACGTGTCACATGTTCTGAATTGACCAAACAGAATTAAGTTAACAACTAGTCCGTGTAATAAACTCAAGTAAATACCATATAAACTCATTTTGTTATCTATATCAACAAGGAACTATAAGAGTAAAATAAATGTAATGCAGTAATTCATTATTTCCTGCTGAAATGTAGAGTAAAGTAACCTAATACAATAATACTTAAAGGTCACCTATTATGCAAAATCCACTTTTTCATGTCTATTATACATAAATGTGTCCCCTCTGCGTTAAGAGATTCTAAAAGTTTAATGAAAAAAGATTAGCTCTCTTTTTGTCCTGATCCATTTATATAAAAACCTGTCTGAAAATGAACTGATAAGATTTTGGCCACTTTATGATGTCATAACGATTTTTTTGGCTTGTGTAACCATTAGCCAATAACCAACCAAGGTAAGCCCCCCCCTCCACCTTATCACCTGAATCCCCTCCTAGAGCACCATTGTGTTCTTTTTAACCAAATATCTCTCAGAGGGGCGTGGGGAGGGGCTCCTTATTTTCATCTAAAGTAACAGAGAATCAGCACTTCTGAAACAGGGCTGAAACAGAGGGGTTTATGGCATGATACAATGCATGATCTGTTTGGTATTTGGAGCCAAACACTTCAGAGACATGTTTTGTATATATCTGAGAGCTATAATATATTGATGAAAAACCGTATAATAGGGGTATTTTAAGTATAACTGAGAGCTACATGTACTGTAATTGAGTAAATGTACGGTTACTTTCCACCACTGATCTGGAGATCAATACGTTTAGTTTGATTCTTTGACGGGCAGACTGTTTGAATGTTTAGCCGCGACACAAACCAAAGGTTTCTTTACATTAAACAGATAAACCACATGAATAATGCAAATTAAGGCTGTGCGGGTTACATCACAGGCACTGTCAGTGTTAATGAGATGACGCCGATTAGATAATTTGTATGGTTCCCACAACACAAGGGCAAAGAGGATAATCATACTTTTAGATGAGCTGGTGACAGTACATAATATAATGAGCATTACGTGGAAACCCTTCAATACTGCGCCGGAATCAAGACATCTACGATGGATAAGATCATTATCACAGGGATTTGGCGTGTTCTACATTAGCTATGCTGAGTGATTATTGGAACCAACTGAATTACGAGGCTGATTTCTGAACCATTACTGTGGCGCTTATCACAGACTGATGGTAATAAGGATTCTGGAGTTTGGAGGCGAGTTATTAGGGGGTTGAAAGTAATGTTGTGGCAATTTAGCACTCACAACAGGAAATAATGAAACAGAGAGGAATCAATAAAACACAAACCAGGGGTAGACTTTAAGGGTAAAATTTCACTGGCCCTCCGGGCCTGTGGAATTTTATTATCACTGGCCCCACCATTGTAACCACTGGCCCAAGAGCATTCGTCCAAAAAATCGACTAATAATGAAGAAAATGAACACATTTGTTGCAATTGTAATGTATGCACAAACTACATTACTACTTGTACTACAACATTTGAATCATCAGTTCTTCCTCATTTTCCTCAATTGTTCATATTTGGTTTATTAAAATAATTATATTGTGGTCATTGTTAAAAAATGTTATATATATATAATATTATTTGTATAATGCGCTTTCTGCCTTCCTGTCATTATCAGGAGTTAGAAATGTAATGGCTATGTAATAGATTAGATTAGAACCTTCATTCTCCTAAACTGCTGGGACATTTCCCTATAGCGAATACCTTTTATATTTTCTACTCTTCATTTACTTGTCAGCATAGGTCGGCATTGATGTACAGAGCCGACAAAATACATTGTTTATATTGCCATCATATAGAGTGGTGCAGTGACGCGTCCTAAAACCAGGAAGTAAGCTGCTGGTTCCCTCGACAAAAAAGCAATGGGGTTTCTCCATAGGATTTTGGAAAATAGCTGGAAATAAGGTCTTTGGAAAACGAACCTGTTAGATAAATGCACGTTTTGTTCAGCCGGATAATCTCCACATGTCTACCCTACTTTTATAATTTTCTCCATCGATCAAGCCAGTGTGGCTGAAAACTTTCTCTCCCTCTTCTTCTCATACTCCCTCACTCTCCTTTAACTCCTCCGGTGACTTTATTTTATTTGAAGATTGTTTTTTGCCCGGCGCTTGGCCGGTTACCGCTGGTATTAAAAACATTTTGGCGAATGGTTAGGTGGCGCGAAAGTCTGTAGTGAACGAGCGCGAACGTTTGCTTTTCACCCAACAACGACAACCGCCGAACGAAACGCTATGTTGTAGCGTTAATAAACGAAACAATTTAACACAATTGCTTGTCAAAATACCTATACCACAGTACCATTTTGTTTTTAAAGCATTATTTTTAGTGGCCCGAGCGGGCAAGTGGAAAGTACGTTATGCTGGCCCGGGGTGTCTAAATAGTGCTTCCGGGCCAGCGGGCCATTTATAATGTCGAGCCCTGCAAACACAGATATGGTTGATCAATTATTATTTTGTTGTACAACAATCAATAATAATGAGGAAAACACTACCTTTGCTCTCAAGCAGTCAAATGGTGTAGTGGCCCCCTGAGTAGAAATTTCACACAGCCTATATAGGTTTCTAAATGACACACGAACATTCTCCCTAACCATGTTTAACGCACACACATTGTCAGGTCTCCTAAACTTGGACATGTTCCAGATGTCGAAAGGTCGTCATCTCATGACGTCTTTAGGAGTAATTCATACCTTATCAGGATATGAACTTCCCAATTAACAAAGCATACATACGTCTGCACATGAACACATACCATTTTCCTTACATTAACTAACTCTATAATGATGATTATAATCTAATCAGCCTCTTTATACTTCATCTCACATTGGGTCAGTTTTACTTAACGTGGGTACATCTGCTGATAATTGCAAAGACCATTGATAATTAGCAAAGAGACTCATGGGCCTCTTCTAAATCTGGAAACTGTAATTCAATAACATACAGTCATTATAGTTATATTGAGAAGGTCCAAGACTTGACATAACAGTAGGACAGCACAATGTTTGATTTGGAAACTTGCATAATCATGATGGATTTGAGAAGACATCTGGCATGCAGATCGGCCATCAAACATATGTATTGTATAGCTTTTGAATGTGTTTGATGGAACAAAGACAAAGGAAAACACACAGTGGAACATAGTAAGTCAGAGTAATGGAATAAGACTGCTTTTATTTTTCCTTTTCTGACATACTGCTGACGAGTGACAGACAAAGACAAAGGTTCTGCCATAAAACGACAATTATGAATAACAGCAGTAACAGAAAAAATATAATTCAGTGCACTGGCGGCACATATCAGACCCGGGCCGGGGGGCGGGGCAACATGACAGGGCCCTTTAAACCCAATAAAGCTTGACAAAAATATCGGGAGTCCGGGGTGGTAATCTGACGCTCGTGCGTAAAAAGTCGCTCAGTCAGTAAGATTACAATTTAAAACAATGTTTGAAAGAAAAGTAACTAAAGAAAAGGTGTAATATTTAAGATTTCGTTTCTACAAAGGGTATAGAAACGAAATATATATCAGAGATAATAATGATATAACATGACATAAAGTCCAACAAACCACAAGGACAACGAAAACATAGCCTAATAAAATGACTACATTTCTGACACACCATTCACCATGGACAGCCAGCAGCCACCATGAGAGCAGAGCAGTGTAAAATTGGCACGGCGGCCCATACATTCACGTACAAGTAGGCTACTGTACAAATTAAATTTGAAGTGTAATCACCACTACTTGAAGGGTACTCGGCGAGCCTTGCGCTCCGCGAACTCGTCCACAATCCGCTGTATGTCCAATTTCTTGGCTCGGTCACTTTCGATGGACAGCAAGGCCAGTCCACTCAGTCTCTCCTGTCCCATCGTGCTCCTCAAATAGTTTTTGATGAGTTTTAATTTGGAGAAAGAGCGCTCGGCGGTTGCCACGGTGACAGGAAGAGTCAGAAATAAGATGAAGGCTGTGCAAACCTCACTGAATGTAGATGTTACTGCTGGGTTGTAAACAATGAGCATTTTTACCAGATCCGCGACAGATTTTAGTTTTTGTATTTGGTCCCTGAAACAGGTTCTGAAAGAAAGCAGCTGGCCAGGGAAGCTGGCGGCGATGTCCCGACTGTAGTGCTCTATAAGCCGCTGGGCAGCTTGGTGTAAATCCTCATCCTTTGCTTGCAGTAGTGTGTTGGGGTGAATTGCCTCAAACATGTTCACAGTTGCATTTAAGTGGTGAATCTTTGGGACAGTTGCTGGATGATTATATCGAGACATGCATTGAAAACGGTCACCCGAAAGTTGCTCTCTGCGTCAGTGAGGCGGCTGTCTTCAGAAAGTTCATCAAAGTGTCTCTTAACTTTCCTGGCCCTGGTTGTTTCAAACTGTGTTTGACTTCCCCATTTAGTAGCCAGGGCAAGAGTGGCGGACTTCGCCTCATCAAATTGTCCCCTATACTCCACCAAAACACTGATGGCATTTTGCAGTAGAGTAGATGCTTTGAGAATATCCGCGTCTTTTGCTTGCAGTAACTGTGAAGCACAATTTATGCTTTCCAAAATCTTGGTCTGCATGTTGACCAAAAATAGAAAGCGAAATTTGCTTAAGGCATTCTTGAGTGCACTTGCTTCATTGCGCTCATCCTTTTTGTCACTGGTAAGGGATATTTTGACGAGGGCTTTTATAATGTCTCCATATCTGTGCCTTAACGCAACAAGCGCATCATGGCGAGATGACCAGCGAGTGGGACATAAGCGTTTTAATGTGGTAGTTAAAAAGTCTGGAAGTTTTTCCTTGTACGATGTGAGGGTCTAAGGACAGAGGGTGTCGTATTGTCTACTGATATTCTGTACAAACTGTGAAGTCCACTGAGACAAATGTAACATTTGTGATATTGGGCTATATAAATAAACATTGATTGATTGATTGATTGATTGATAGTTCTGCTCTCTGGCGTCATTAACTCACTGAGCAATGCCCATCGTTTGATACTGTGACCAAAAAAGTTGTAGAGCGTCTCTACAGTGTCATAGAACTGCTTCACTCCAGGGACATTTTTAACAGAGTCGTTCGGGGATGAAACACGGCTGGCAGTGGCAACAACTTCAGGTTCATCTCCCGCAGGAGGAGGAGTAGGGCGAAAAAATATCCATCTAGCTTGGACAATTTGGCTTTTCCTTGGTCCTTTTTATCTTTTTCTTTGCGTTTTGTAGCTCCACTTTTATGTTTATAACTGCTCATGCTTAGGCAGTGCTCTGTTGAATGACAAGTGATTGATGATGACGTTGACGTTCATTTACGTATGATGTTGATGGACGGCTGTTTATGACGAATTTACCCAAAATACATTTGGAGACAATAGAAGGGATTCACTTGCAATTTTTCATGTTTTAATGTTAAATGTGAGTGTGAAAATAGCAGCACAAGTTCAACTCATATTATAGGCTACAATGCTTTATACCTAATATGACCACGAACGTCAGTGCACTCAGTGGCGCGAGGCAGCAGGGCCCGCCGGCGAATATCTCGGGGGCGGAGCCTGCTGCCTCGGCGACGGGCCCCCATTGGGTCCCGACCATCCCGGGCCCGGGGAGCCCTGCCCCTACAGCCCCCCCTGAAGCTCCGCCCCTGATTCAGTGTCATATTTTGTAATTTCACACAAATGCAAAGCAGATGTTTTTGCTTGTAAAACATTTTACACTTTTTGATCAGTCTGTCAGGAAGCCTGCACCAAAATGAACTATATGGTGGGTTAGCACATACTGCAACTAAATAAATACATGTAAATAGATGTGGAAAACATATTTACATTGCAGCATAACACGACACAACCAAATACAAAAATGCTGCATAGAAAAAACAACCAAGTCACTTAAATAGGCCACAAAAAGATAATGGACAAGCTGTTGTTGTAGCCCTACTTGCATGTTCAAAATACATAACAAATTGTTAAGTGTTTTGCATTACCTTAAAAAAAAAGATCTTACAATGTTAACTATTCAACCAAAATACTACAAAGAGATATATTAACACAGGTATGGTCATTTTAGCTTACAGAAAACTTGTTTTTATTTTGATGCATATTTCTGCCGACATAGGTAACATCTTAATTGAAGCATTGACTTTAGTAAATGATGTAATACCTGGAAAAAAAATACCTGTTTGTTCATGACGTTAATAGTTTGAAAGAAGTTAATTCGTACAACTACACCGTCAATAAAGTCAATATGTCATGTTTAGTTATCAAATGCACACAATGAAGATCCAAAACTAACCAACCACCATATTAATCATATACAGATATATATACCATCAATTCACATAAATGTGGATACTGAAAGTATTTAAAGGCCATGTTAACACTTTCAATAAAATATTTACTATGCCATCAGTTGCTTTTAAACTAAATAAACCCAATTTCCCAAACAATTGAAGGATACTTCATTTGATTGTGTTTTCAAAATGTGTCGCTCCTTTCATTTAGTTGCTTGTAAGAATCAATGGGCCTTTCTCATTTCTCTAATTCCCCCCCTCGACTCCCCTCCTCGACTCCTATCCTCGTGTCTTAGTCCCGCCCACAGGAGATGCGAGCGGAGGAATCGAGGAGGGGAACCGAGGAGAGAGGAGGGGAAGCATATAATATATATCAGGATACAGCCGTTGTGTATTTTATTATGTGAAGCACTAAATGGTCTTAGAAAAATATCGACTCTTTGTTTTTAGATATCTACTAAACTAAAGCATACACATAAATAGAGTAATGTAGGCCTGTTATACTGAGTGATATATATTATACACACTGCTCTGCTTTCTGCACGGACCTCTCAGCTGTTCTCACTGTAAACATCGCGTCGCGATGAAAGCAGTTAATAAAATAATATCCAGGGGATGCATGGAGAGCTGTCATTGGCTGAGATAAGTCCGGCCGTGCGTCACGACTCTTTTAAACATCGCTGTTGCCGGAAATACATCCGCGGAGGAACCATCAGTGTATCCTCGGTTATAGCTCCTCCAGAGAGCCTCCTCGATGCTCGATCCTCGGCCCTCGGTCCTCGAAGTGCATTTAGAGAAATGAGACGTCCTTCAACATCGCACGCTGAAATCCATTTCCGGGTCACTACCGGAGGACCGAGGAGTCGAGGAGGGGACATTAGAGAATTAAGAAAGGCCCAGGGTGTCCCTGTCCTTCCTCTTTTCTGTATTTGCAGCCTGTTTTGTTATGTCGTCGTCAAACCTGCAATGTTGTTTCCTTCATTTCTGTTTGTCTTTTTTGCATATGTCGCCTTAAGCTGTCACGTTGAGCTCTCAGAGCCACCGTATAATTCAGGTAAATTGGTGTCAAATCCTACCTGATGCTACACACCGGGACAATTAGGCTAAAAGTCTTTCAACATATATATCGAAAAATCTGCATGTCTGCACAGCAATAATGATCAAAGCAGACATGAATGGTTTCAAGGACAGAATCTCTTTGGTCTATTTGTTTGCCTCTGTTGCTGCTCCTGCCAGTAATCTCTAGAGAGAGGCTATGTTTTTTGGATTGATGCGGACCGTGTACGGAGCCCGGAGAGCGCTGCAGGCAAGTGTCACTTCCCATTGGATGTTCCCGGTAACTACTATACATGTTTCAAAAACAAAACGTCACGTGCTGGGTCTGAGATGCTTTCAAATCTCCCGACCTCCTTTTATCCCTATGACTTTGACCGAGTAAGAACAGTTTGAGTCTCAAAAGGAGGTGATGCTGGAGCATATCAAGTCAGAATAACAAGTGCAGCGATGTCAGGTTACCTTTAACCTTTGAGGATTACACCTACTGAATATGCAAAGTGCATGTGTCTGGACTGACACTCTTAACTGCTATGGACTCTGTCTTGCTAACCAGGATTATTCTCTCCAAGACTGTAAAACAAAATGAAGCAACATAATTTGACTGGGTTTCAGAATGCACACCTCTCCTTAGCAGAGCCTGAAGCCGACAGAGCATAACATTACATTACATTACATGTCACTTGTTAGACGCTTTTATCCAAAGCGACTTACATACTCAATACTGTGGACAATCCCCACAGGAGCAATTTGGAGCGAAGTGTCTTGCCCAGGGACACAACGACATGCTGACTGCAGTGGGGTTTGAACCTGTGCCCCCCTGATCCGAACTACAACTCACAACCCACTGCACCACACGCCTCCGCATAACATGTGTATACATCTTCAAATTATTCAGAATTACAATTATAAAGCTCCTTTAAAAAGTATTATTTTATGAATTTGTTTAGGAATATATATATTTAAAATGTGAACATTCCCTTACACAACAGCATTAACAAGTGGAATTACAAAAAGTTACCATTACAAACACAATATTAGTACAGCAACATCACTTGACAGGGTTTCAACATGCATACCTTTAAAGACCCAGTGAAGTGTGCGCCGGTGCATGATCTGTTATGCTAATACGTATAGTAATGACCAAAATTGTCCATTGGAACCCATATAAAAGATGTTGGAATAGCAACGAATTTGACGAGTTGGAATTTTCCGCTGGGAAACCTCCGCCTTCGTGGGCGTGGCTTGCGATCTACTGCGTGACGTCAGAAGATGGGCTCAGCCGAAGTGTTTACATTCACCACCGTTCATTTTGTCTCTGTTTCAAAGTGGAATTTACCAACGTTTTTGAGCGAGTATTTTATTGGAAAGTGTTTCGCAGTCGACTGGAAGTGATTGCCAATCGAGGAAACCTGACAATGGAGGCGACAGTGAAGAAAAAGGGAGGAAAAACACACGGGAAGCGATGCATTGCCGCTGGCTGTGGTAATGTCAATTCTGCCGAAGTGGCGATGTTTCTGTTCCCAAAAGATGAAGGTGAGTGGCTGGTGTTTTGTTTCGTAGATTCGTAGATTGTTTATGAAAAATAAAGGCCACTGTGTTTGTGTCTACTAACAAGACTATCATGGCGGCGGCAGAGCTCAAGTCGAGTTTCTCCGCCTGGAGATATTCTCACTATTTCACTTTTGTCGAGCACAAAGAAAAGAACGTTTTAGTTAAATGTAAGTTGTGTCTTGGCGGGTCAAAGATCCTATCGACTGCCCAAAACAGCAATTAAAATCTGTTGAAACATCTGCAGAAACAACATGCTGGGACGAAGCTAGTAGCTAAGACCACAGACCCAGACTCATCCGACGCCACTCCACCTCCACCTAAGCAACAGCGGCTGGATTGGCACTTTGAAACATTCTTTGTGTTTGTGTTTGTATAGATCACATTGCTTAGCAGAGTTCAGTGATGCAAATGCATGTCAAGTTGATCAACAGGTTGTATTATTCTCCGATGCAATAACAGTACTGAAATGAAGGCTACAGTATAAGGGCATTAATGGGTGCCCTTTTTTAAGTAACTAAAAAGTTACTTTTCACAGTAACGCATTACTTTTTGGTGTAAGTAGTGAAGTAACTAGTAATTGTAACTAGTTACTGGTTTTCAGTAACTAGCACAACACTGCATGTGAACATGAATGTTGCATCATGCTATGAACAGATGAATGTATGATCAGGTGATGGCCAATCCTGTGTGTAGATCTACTCTAGATCTATGACAAAATATTGTCCTCAACTAAATTGACTTCCATGGCCACTTTCCTCATCTATCCTGTCCGAAAAGCTGTCAAAATCACTCATTTCTCTCGCACCAGTATCACTTTCCGAAGTCTCCGCCATGTTTACAATCACAACTGGGCCCATCTTGTGACGTCACAGCCGCTATCGTCTGCAGCAGCGGTAGGCTCAGACTCTGAAAAATTTGCGATGTTTATCTCGTCCCTCGCACTTCCTAAAAAATTATTTTAGCCATGAACAGGTACAATTATATGTAAGAAATGAAACTGCCATTTCATTTTGGCGCAAAAAAATGCACTTCACTGGCACTTTAAAGGAGGAGAAGGGAGACTAGAGAACTGCGTGAGAAACCACACGTGTGCGCCGTTAGCTTAGCTTAAGTTCGGTTAGCTAGCAAATGTTACTAAAGTGATGTATATTACAAACAATTACATATACACAAGGCAATAAATGGTCTGTTAACAACAAACAACATTTTTCATATGAATAAAATACAACAAAAAGTATTTCAAAGAACAGAAATTGATTATTGGTGAACATGGTAAATGCATGCATCTGTTACACATGCACATGCTAGTTCTTACTGTTAAGGAACGTTCTGGAGCAAGGACTCAAAACACAATGAAAACACAGGAGAGCTGGAACTGATGTCAGACACTGAGGTTTCAATGGAAGTTATGACATTTGCTGCAGGAACGAAGTGACACAGCTCCTGCCTAACCAATTCTGAAGATCTCTCCCAAAACCCAAGTATTTACTTAGTTCTAGACTTAACTTTTCATAAAGAGAGAAAGTGGCAACCGAGGTCACGTGCTCGAACGCTGATGATGGGAGGAAGTAGCACCCAAAGTTTGAGTGCCTGAATGCTGACTATGGGAGTAGACTGATAAACTGGGTAAAAGGCAGAGGCCAAGCAAAATACTTACTAACACTTACTGAGTCCACTGAGGACGATCGAGAAGCTAGAATCACCAATTATTTTTAAGTTACCTGCCGGAAAAACCCTTCTAATGAGGTTCCTACGCAATTAACATGTTCACCGTGCCATAAATAACACCTTGTGTTTGCATATTGCATAAACAAATCCAACAAAGAAGCAGGGAATACAAAAAGCATAAGGAATTCATAAGCTAAGAAATAATGGCACGGAATGTTTTTCTCCTCTGTCAAAAGGAATAAAAAGTTGTCTAGTCCCTGGTTCTGTTTTCTCTCCCACTGGAACTTCTGAGACATGTTTTCCCCCTCTCTGCGTCTGTGTAATTGCACTTCACTCTCAGATGCCTCTCAACATATTTGAAGCATTGACAAATTCCCCCTTTCAGTGTTCTCATCATGGCTATTCCCTGGAAATGTACAAGGAAGAGGAGGAGGAGGCGAAGAAGACAAGCAGAGAGCAGCCCCGGCTTCCCAGATGGGTTGTACCGCATCGATTGACTGGTGAAATATATCTCAAATCAAATAAAACCAGCTCAGGGCCATGATATCTCTTTAGGGAGAAGACTCCAAGTCTCCCAAAGGCTTCTGGAAAACAATTGACAAGATGCAAAGCTTTTTTTGCTGCATCTGTGAGAGAGCGAAAATAATCGCAGTAGACTGGCCCAGCGTGTTGTTTTCCTTCCAAGGTTTTCAACAGCACCAGGAAAAGGCTTGATTTCTTTGATTTATGGGCAATTAAAAGGCTTTAAACATGATTTGTTTTATACCAAGCCTCATCCACCATCAGGGGAAATCTCTGCTAAAAAGAAATTCCCTATGATATATGACACATGGGTCTGGGAACAAGACACGCAAGCAAAACTCTGAGGAAAAATGATGTGATGTGTCTCACATTATTCCGATTTATTTATTGTGGTGACATTTTTTAAATGTGGGTCAACTGTGGGGCTTTTTTCCCCTTACTTGCTATATTTTTTAGGGGTGACAAAGTATTACATCATTAGATTCCAGAATTAAACAATTTGTACCTTACCGTTCACCAATGCACCAGATCCATACCTGTGGTTTTGCAGAATTAAGTCAGAAAATCCTGTTTGTGCTTACAACTTTATAACTGACAAATAATTTGTCCTGATTCACACAAGTTGAGCTGTAGTTAAAATGTGTGTTTCCTACCTGCAGGGGTCCATTGCAATTGTTTTTTGATTGCTTTTTAACATGAACATACACCAGAGATATGAAACTGACAAAACACTCGCTAATGCAATTTATTTTTAATTCAGTTACTTTTACTAAAATGTTTGAGTTCTACTGGTGTTAGAATTGCAATCGTTGAATCCTTCCAGGTGGTGCATTCATAGGCTGAATTGACAACCTGGTAACAGAACTTCAACATTCAGTTGTCACGTAGGATTTCTTTTCCAAGGTTGTTTGATTATTATTTGTATTTTGGAGAATTTTTTTTTGTAAGAAATTCTTTATTGGTCGCAGCACTAACATTTAAATCGTTACAGCAAAGGGGACAGTGCAGATTAAAGAAGAAATGAAATGATTAGATAAACACGTTAATGTTAATAAAGCAGCGAGCACACAATATTAAAAACCAAATTAAAAAGTGCTCTTTTCAAAGATGAGTGTTGTAAAAAATTCAATAGAAAATATTTTTGGGGAAATTAAAACTCTAGAAGTTTAACATTAAAAAGTCACATTTATATTTGCTGACTGGCTGACTTTAGGATAAAACGTTTTTGCCACTTATCGGCTGAGAAACGCGCCATTAGTTGGACATTTTGGTAGTGGTGAGTTTTCAGTGCTCAGGAGGACATATGCTCATTTTCAGGTGTCATATTACACCTACAATTGTGTATTGTGCCACTTCTGACCCTTAGCATATTTCGAACAACGTGTTGGAGCGTTAGCCAATAAAAGCGCGAGTGTTAGGTAGTGATGTCATTATGTTACAGAAGTAAATAAAGGAGTCTTTGGCAGAGAATCTCATTCTGAGGGGATTTTAGCCTTTGTAGATAATTTACAAGCTCAAAAAACCTAGAAAATACACTACAGGAAAGGGAAAACCAAAAAGCATTATAGGGCTTTATTTTACATTATAATAAAAAAATGATGATAGAATATTCTGTTCATGAATGTGTTGCGCTTCCAGGAGTACAATACTGCCATGAATATTTGTCTGAGGATACAAGTTGGTTAATTATTAAAGTTTAGAAAATTATGAAATGGGAAAACTGACGTGTGTTTCAGTGGAAATGTGGATTTTGTTTGTTGTAGATGTTTTTTTTAAATAAAAAAGGATTTGATTAATATTTAAAAAGCATGCAAAACACTGCAATGGTCATTACAGCTTTGTAGAAATGGAGCCACTGTTTGCGATATTGAAATACACCAAAAAGCATTCTGTGTGTATGATTTATTGAGGCATGTTGCTGCCAGCAAAAAATACTAGAGGGAGGCCTCTGGTGCTTTCTCCCGCGCCGCTGAATGCATCACTGGAGATGGGCCGGTCGAGTGTATTGTTCCAGACAGGAAGAGTGACATCATCATACTGTTGGCTGATGGTTTCAATTCAATCTGAATTTGAGCGATGATTGGTGATTTTTCAAGCTTAGGCAAATAATGTAGTACCTTGAAAATATTGGTCTCTTTATGATGTTAATAATTTAATGGAGTTAGTTAGTTTGACATCTGAATACCGGTGGTGGCGCCACTTTCAATTTCATTCAAGCTCTGCTCTGTGTGTGTGTTGCACGAGCCATTTTGTGTGTGTGTGGCACGAGCCATTTTGTGTGCGTGTGCGAGCGAGCACCAGAGAGAGAGAGAGCGCGCACCGGTACCGGAGATCGTTGTGGTTAGCATCTGGTGCTAGCTACGCTAACGGATATAAGGAGCTTTTTCAACAACAAGGTGGAGGGAGAACTCTCTCCTGTCAGACTGAGAGGCTCAGATAACCTCAGCTCAGGTGAAGTAAAGGGACTCTCTCAGTGTTTAGATAGTTAAGTTTAGTCTAAGTTATCTCTGTGGGTCTCAAACGGTTTGGTCACGATTCATGTAAGTATTTCTGAGGCACACGTTTATATGATCATTATAGGTATAAAAAAATAAGAGCATAAATGAGAAACAGGTATGAAATACTATATGACAGTAAAACAAGAATACAGTTTGAAAGGGGAGTGATTTGTAAAATATCCAGAAAGAAAAAGTAAATCTGTTTACAGTTCTGTTTCATATGGGTGTTGAGAGATGTATCCATAGATCTCTTAATTTTGCTCTCAAAGTGCACCAGATTGATGATTTAAAAAAAATCTTCCCGGGGGAGCATGCCCCCGGACCCCCCTAGAGGATGTTAGGTCCACCTCCCACTTGTAAAAAAATAGCACTTTACCCCTGCTTACACCTATATGCTTTGAGCTGATTATCGAGCCTTCATTGTAACAGTCGCGGGTGTACTGTGTATGTGCGTGTGGGGAGTGTTCAGTAGAAAACTCCACTGTAGCGCCCGGGACATTAATGGGAAACCCTAAATGTTTGAGCACCCTCTATGAAACGTCAAGCTACCCCACAGCACCCCCAAAAGAAAATATCTGGCACCGCCACTGCTGAATACAACCATACAGTTTGTAAGGAAAACACACTTTTTAAAAAGGGACTGAAAAATGTAAAATGTTATACCTCATGTTAATTGTTAACAAAAGTGCTCATAAAAAACAATCAGTTCAAACAGATAGTGAAAATAAAGGCGATTTTACCCACAATACTATTTACACACTGCACTGTTAACAGTAATCTGAGTCATGCACTAGGACAATTCAACCTTAATATCTTAACAATATGAAAACACCCCTATTTACTGTATGTATGATAATATAAATGTTATATCAGAGCAGACTGGGGTCTGAGGGTGAAAAGAGCACAGGCAGTATGAGAATAATAAAGACCTTTTTGAACATTAGAGCATGTGAACATGTCAGAGTAGAGGCACAAAATACAAATATGAAACTGAAAATGAGCGTAATATGGCCCCTGTCCCAAATGTTCGATCCTCAAACATTTCCATTTTAAGAATTTATTATCAACGATATGTACTCTGTGAGGTCTGAAAGACTCTCACGTTAGCTTGTTAGCTCATATACAGTAGACCATAAAGTATGGTGACATTAATGCCAATCAGTATTCACGGGACAAGTACTCATGTCTCTGCTATCAGCAAAATGTGCTGAGATACAAGAAACTCTCAAAAGCCATTAAAGCATGACATTCTCCAAAGAGTCGATATGTGACACATTGATAAATGAACAAATTATCTGACTTCATCTGCACAGGAGTGTTGTCATAGTTAACCATCAGAAATCCAAACATATATATTTCATCCTGCTCACAGTCTATAGCATCAAAGGGATATTGTAATTGGATGCTGATGTAAGCCAATATTAATTAAAACTGCGGTCACAGATGTGCGCAGTGATGAGCGGGCCCTCGCGTCCGTGTGCCTGTCGTGGAGGGTCGCCGGTCGTCCCCGCCAGTCCTCCGAAATGAGCCGTTTGTCATCCCTCTAAATTGTTTACCTGACTTTGCGTTCCTTCGTTTCGCCGTCTCGAAGGAAAACAAATTTCTCTAAAGGCTCGTCGAGGATCGATTATCGAGGAGGCTGTCTGGAGGAGCCGTAACCGAGGATACACTGATTTAGAGGAGAGAGGAGAGAGGAGAGTCTCTGGAGGAGCTATAACCGAGGGTACACTGATGTATCCTCCGGAGTCGATTTCAGCCAACAGTGATGTTTAAAAGAGGCGTGACGCATGGCTGGACTTATGTCAACGAAGCACAGCTCTGCAAACTGTTCCCGTTGTGATTATAAGTTATTTAAGAGGATCAAATGTGCATCAGACTTTCTGCCCTTTACCGTTTGTTTACTCACTAATCACATCTCGCCTGGATGTTAGGCTATTTTTTTTTTAATCCAACTGCTTTCATTCAGACGCGATGTTTACAGTGAGAACAGCAATAACATATGTAACAGGCCTACATTGCACACTTTATTTGTATGCTTTAGTAGATATCTACAAGTAAAGAGTAGATATTATTCATGAAACCATATAGTGTTCACATAATAAAATATACAAGGGCTGTAGCCTGATATACATGATATGCTTTAGGAGCTGTATGTGTGTGTTGTACAGTGAGTAGGTGTGTTGTGGAGTGTTTAGGTGTCTGTTGTAATTTAATTTGACACCAGCACAGGCGGTGTGTGTGGGTTAGGGGTTAAGGCTAACCCTAACCCTAACCCCTAACCCTAACCAGTTATGAGCATTTCTTTGTAAGCCCCGACTTTTTGCAAACAGATTTAGATTAATGATGGCCATATTTATCGACTGAACATGCTAATTTTCTACGGTAATGTGTCTGACCCTCCACCGATGCTGTATACTAAGTGTGGCGTTGAAAAACAAAAAATTGAAATTTAAGGTAATATTTTACTGTTTTTAACATTATGCTAATTAAAAAAAATGAAGTAGGCGGAGCTTAGGGGTTCATGGAGATAATATGTAGAGTAGGTACACCCGAATAAGTGTGCAAAATTTCAGGTAATTCGGAGTTAACGGTGCGACTTTGTAAATGTTTCCATAATGGAAATGTAGTAGTTTGGATTAATGTATTTGTCAAAAATGTACATTCTCCGTTAGCTTACGAGCTCCCCGTTCGAGCGAATGACTATTCCTTTGCAATGTAGCATCACATTGGATATGCGCTTAAATTGTCCTAGATTGGAATTTTTCCGATCATTTCCCTATGAGGAATTAGAAAAATGTGCTTAAAATGCATGAAAAACGCACATTTAAAATGGCCGACTTTCTGGGGGGCGGGGCTAATGAAAAGTAATTTGAAAAATGTGTGCAATCATAATAGCAATGTGTATACAGCATTTCGTTAATATCGGAAAAACTATATGCCAGTAGTTTGGAGTAATTTGTGACATGTAAATCGTCAAAAAGGGGAAATTCTCCGTTGGCTTACGAGGTCCTCGTTTGAGCGATCGACTATTCCTTCGCAATTTAGCATCACATTGGATATGGGCTGAACCTGTTTACTGGTAAGAGTAGGAAAGAAGCCTGTATTTTATTTTATTTGTTTTGTTGGGCAAGTTTAAGGACACTCTGTAAAGACGTTGTTTGTTTATGTTGGGGTCTTCTCACCTCTTTTTGAGTTATTAAATCTCAAAAAGCAGATTTTCCTGTGTCGTTTACCATTTCTTGGGAGTGGGAAGAGTTGGGAGAGGGCAATTTTATGCTGCGCCTAGGTTCCCCTAGATCTGGGCGTAACATAATTGGTGAATGGAAAGTTTTCTAAAGCAGATTGGAGTGATTTTTCATCAATCATGGCACATTCCTTTTGAGATGGGAATTGGGGGGGAAAAATGAAAGAGGCAGAGAAAGAAAGGGTTGGACCACTCTATTACTTGAGCGCACTTCACTGTGAATAATGATGTATGACATAAAAGCACTCAAGAGTTTCTTAAAAAAAATGTTGGCAGCAATGACCTACAGCTCCAGTCATGGGATAGCACACATTTAACATTTAGGGGCACCCCTGGGTGAGGAGCGGAAAACATCGTGCAGCAGCTCCGGCTTTTGTTCGTCAACGGAATGCAAAAGATAATGAGGATTTTTCAAAGATTTTAAATGAATAGAAATCTCAAACAACTTTTCTCTCAGAGCGATTGGACATTATGGTCACGTCGCCCCGACTCCCTCCACACCGCCTCTTTTGACGGATTTGATCATTTCAAACAAAAATGTCATATCTATGATGCAACGTCAAGCAAATCTGCTCATTTGTCTATCTCGCAAAAAACTCTGCAGCACAAGTTTGGACGTGTTTGCCGTTAATATTTCACAAGTAACCCCCCAGGATTCTTTGTCTGAAATTCACACTTCACGCTTTTTCCAAACAACCCAAGGTCAATCGCTTGCTTCATCAGGGACGCTTTCTCAGACCTCTGAAGTAAACTGTTCCTTAAAAGTCCATATTGTGTAGAAACTATTATTATAGAGAAATATTCTCTATATGTTGGTTTCAGCGTGGGAAAATGTTAAATGTGACCAGCCCATACATTTGTTTATTGACGGGTCAATGCTCTATGCACTGTGCTGCAAGGCACCACAGTTCAGTGGTTATGCAAAGTGTGTGTGCACTGTGGTTCGGCACATGCAGGTCTTTTAATGAATTATTCAACCATACACACCATGTAGTGTTCTGTTGGTATGGAAAGACAAGAGTTCTTGCTGTGTAATTCTAAGTCGTTATTATATAATAGTTTTTTTTAAAGCATGATTATTAAACATATAATCTTCTAAGCGTTTAAAAAGTGTTACAGCAAAAGGTTTTATTATTTATTTATTTTTGTACAGAATTGTAAATGTTCCTATCTTTTCTTCAAAGTGTCAGAATAAATATTATAGGGCTATTCTGAATGTCCCTTTTTTAATTTAAAGCTTCCATTGAGGTTTTCTAATTAAATGTCTGATGTCATTATTGTGTCACCCATAAAAGAACATTTCTAAAGAAAATCCTCCGAAAGAATCAGGTTATTCCTTGGATTAAATAAGTTTACAGCAGTAAAACAATGTTGTTCTTTATTAAAGGGGCCCTATTATGCATTTTAGTTTTACGCTTTTTTTTGGTAAGTCTCTCTCCCATACAACTGCCTGAATCACCTCGGACACGCCTACTTTGTTTATGTCTGTAACAAAGTGACAGCAGTATGTAACACTTCTATTGGCTAGCGAACCAACACATTCTACGACGTGATAGGCTAAGGGGCGGGAAATCTCTAAGCAGGTGACCAATCACATCAACAGAGACCGCCAGCAATCAGAGCAGACTGGGCTCTGGTTTCAGACAGAGGGTGAAAAGAGGTGCTGCAGCACAGGCAGCATGAGGAAAAATAAAGAGCTTTTTGAACATTAAAGCATGGAGACATGTCACAGTAGAAGCACAAAATACAAATATGAACCTGAAAATGAGCATAAAATGTCCTCTTTGAGGCTACACACGAACAAATACAAATTGAAGAAGAATAGTTAATTTCATAAAAACATTTTCTGAATTTTAGAAAGTATTACACTAGTACCACACTGGGGTAATTGGAAATGTTTGTATCAAATGCCTCAGAAACAATCCTACTCATATATTATTTGTGTTATTTTTATTTCTACTGTGCAAAAATACTGGAGAAAAAGCATGCAGAAAAAGCTGCGCAGCATACAAATGTTTGTGAATCCGATGTTAATGTAATGAATAAAGCTTCAAACCATCTATATGGTACAACCTTAAGATCATCACAATCACATATTGTAAGCTTTGATTCAAATGGTCTGCTATTAAAAAGCCTTAGCAATTAGATTATTATCATGCATAGATTGACAATTTCTACCTTACTGCATAGTGCAATAAGGCCTCTTCTAACATTCTGGCCTGTAATGTTAAGGATTATATCCCATAAATTGATAATAAAGTGTTTCCACATGAGTAGGCATCCAACATGCTAATGAGATTTACATATTCACCCACTGACCTTCTGGTGTGCATACGCTGGTTTGAGGGCTCCACAATGTGTCATTGCTGTAATCCAAGGCCTAACAGTGGGCTCCCAGTCACAGCGATTATCATTTTCCACTCACATTAATATACATTACTCATTCATTGTACAGTTGGTCAGTGCACCCTTTGACTGCTCAGGTTGCACTCAGCTTACCACATGGACTTTATGTAAAAGGTTCATTAAGTACAGAAAAGACTTGAATTATGTCTAAAAAAAATAGAACTTAAGTTGAATATATCCATTTGGGTTCTTTTTTGTATTAAATGCTGTAATTACAAGCAGTTTTCTTTGAAATAGACTGATGTATCTGATGGTGTATCATTGTGATTGTTTCATGCTGTTGCAACAGGTCTTTTGAATTGTAGCAACAGGACATTTAAATAGAGCCCAACACAACACAATGTTAAATCATACATTAAAATGTAACAATTTGTGTAACACTGGGTGGTGAGTGGTGCAATAGGGAGCCCTAAAACCGAGAAATTAGTTAGCATTTTACCACTTCCTATTCACTCATCTCTAAGTCTATGGTTTTTTGAACGAGTTTGTTGTTAGAAGCCTGAAATAAGGTTTGGCAATAACAAAAGCTGAAGAGATTTGAAAGTTTTGTTCTACGACATGAAACACAAATACACCCACCTATGAATGTCCGAAGTTTATGTCTCGTCAAAACGGTGGTTGCTAACAAATTACTAAACGTCATCACGCTGACTGGTGTCCGCAGTTAGCTTAGCGGGCTAAGCTAAAATCCTTGTGACAAGCCAATGATCATAATACCTAGATGTTGGTTCAGAAGAAGTCTTCAGATATGAACTATTTTAACCCTATTACTTGAAGCATAAACGCAATTGGAAGGAGTAAAGAGCTAACGCTAGTCTAAAAACAAACTACATCGCAGTCAGATGTCTTTACTTCACCAAATCTAAGCTAAGGCGGCTAATGTTTGTTGTGATAACAGTTCATTTGGACTAATTCAGACACTTTTTACCTGTAAAACTTGTAAGAAACTTGCCATTTTATGAGATAGAAGCTTCATTATTCAACAGTGGGGTATTCACTGATGTATTTTAGGTTGTCGCACAAACGTCAAAAATATGTTAGGCTTGTGTTACCTTATTTCAGGCATCTAACCAAAAACATGCTAAGGAAAAAAGATGATTTCAAGAAAGCAAATAGGAAGTGCTGAAATGCTTACTCATTTCTGGGTTTAAGGACTCATTCCTACACCACCCCATTGCTTCACAGGCCTGCCATGCAACTACATATGCTAAGCTACATTTGGACAATCGCTGTTCGGGGGTGGGGTTTAGTGTTTTTTTTCCACTAATCAGACAGTTAGTGTTTAAACAATTAGTGTGCAGAGTAAATTAAATGTGTATGTTACTGGTTTGGATCAAGGCCGAATGGGCACGTGTAATAAAACCTAATTGTCTAAAAATAGTCACTTGTGCCGTGACAATAAATTAAGGTGAAATCATTCACCTGAGATAACTGTCATCGTTTGGGAAGTTTTGCTGAGCCAGTGTTGGCCTGAGTCAGGCACACTTTATTAATCCTTGAAGAAAACTAAAAAGCATGAAGGACAATGAGAACCAGCAATAAAAAGAATGCCAAATGTCTGACTTGATTGCTATTTGGGGAGATGGCACAATTCAGTCAAAACTGGTATGCACACACTGCACTGTAACCAAAATGTGCTGGAAACAGAAGCAGATGTGTCACCTTTAGTTATTGTTGCTTTGCACACGCTTGTCTTCTGAATATTGCTGTCAGTTTATATTAGTATTGGAAAGGGGCCACATCCGAGACTCCACATATGAGCAGCAATTAAGAGCCGTGCATAAATTGTGTGGCTTCCGCGAACAGCAGGAATAGTAATTTACCCACAAGCCCTCTGGGGTTCCATCTCATGCAACCTTGTTTGCCTTTCTTACTCAAGCAATATATTTTTATGCTAATGAAAGTAAAGTAAACTGAAGTAACGGAGTTGAGGTAATATTGATTTTGAGTTAACGTGAATTTGGTTTATTATTCTGGATCATAAGGTTTCAATATAAAATAGAACATCAAAAGAATATTTAATACATATCTGTGTTTTTAGGTAGGTAACATAAGAACACAGTGACATATTGAACATTCATTTAATCATATGCTAATTATGATGCTAAGCAAAATCACTATTAGGCATTACTCTAAATATTGTAGAAGGAATAATACGTTTTTCATCACTGATGGAGGTCAGACTCTTGACAAAAATAATTATCAGTATTTGTTTAGGATTGCCAGAAAGAATTATTCATGCAAAGGTTTTTCCAGGTGTAATGATGCTCAAGTGACTTTTAAACTAAGGCTAATTAATAATATTCTCCCGTGCAATGAAAATATGCACCTTAATATGCCAAAAAAAAACTGGCAAAATAAAAGCTGTCATCCTGTTTTCTATCTCATTATATATATCATTTTCATCAGGTTAAACTTGCGCAAGCTATGTGGGGCGAATCATCGCTTTGCTTCCGTTGTGAACATAAAGATCTACAAGGAAATGTATACCCGCAAATGTCCACTCTTTAGCACGCTAAGAACCAGTGATTCCCAGTAGAATGGAATAGGATGTTTTGTTTGAAAATATCAGTTTTAAATCATGTCTACAGAAAATCAGAAATGTATCATGTGAATACCTGATCGGAAAACAAAGGCGGCCACAGAGGCATGATTGCAACATGTAATTCTAAGCAGCTGTAATTAGGAAGCAAGCCAGATGTAAATGTGAAAATTAAATAAGTAACATTATTATTTCAATACTTGTTAAATAGAATAAAAATTGATATAAGAGATCTGAGGACATTTTACTGGAGCAAATCCTCATTGCACATTTCTTTCCTGCAGCACAACATCATTAGTTAGGTTGTTGCTCCCCTAATGGCTTATATCAGTTTGTATCTTCTCTGTGAGCTTTATAAATGAGTCTCAGAGCATTTCATAATCACAGAAATGTTAAATGAAGTTCAATCTGGAGTTCTGCTTTCATGTCTATCCATGCACCCTTTTTCTTGATCTAGTGATAGCCCTGCTTTACTCAATTGTTATCGAACCATAAATAGATATAATAATCATAATATTTTGAGCAATATAGCAGTTCTGCAATGATTGTAAGGAATGCACTTGTATGGAAAGAAATGTGTAAGACAGTCTTACTTTTGCTTCCAACTAATAATAGGAATCATATAGCTTTTCAAAAGAAAGAAGACACACAAACTACACAAAGTTATGCATTCACTGAACAAAGTTACCTGTGAATACAATGTGTTAACTGTCCGGATCATTGCCGTATAACATATAATACATGTAGGTTTATACAGCCGCAATTTCACAAATCCTCCCAAAAAGAATAGAATCTAAGAATAGACACGGCCTTCCCTCAGCAGTAGACGTGTGTGGCTGTATTTCCATGCCTCTGCAGGGGGAAAAGAACATCACGTTCCTTTCCAGTTAAACAAGTCCTGACTCAGCTCATAACTCCCTAAAAAGTGTGCAGTCAGTGCATTGCTTTTTAAATGTAGAAAGAAATTCGTTTTTATTGACCACGTTTATTAAACTGGCTTATAATACATTCTTCATAACTCCACATAACGACGTCCTGCGATCCAAGATTGCCTTGTGTATGTGGCCACGAATACACTAAACATAGTCACCAAACTTTATGCAGTTAATTGCATATGGCAACACACACCATTGGTTAAGACCCTATTATGCTCTATTGGGTTCTCCCTTTCCTGTAGGTCATAGTAAAAGCAGACTGGACTCTGGTTTCAGACAGAGGGTGAAACGAGGCGTTGCAGCACAGGCAGTATGAGAAAAATAAAGACCTTTTTGAACATTAAAGCATTTAAACAAATTTGAACCTAGCAAATGAGCGTAGTATGTCCTTTTTGAGCTACCTAGCATTGGTTATTGCCCTGGCTAGATTTTTCCAAATAGGAACCCTGAACCAATTCTCTCTGGCAGAACTGTGTACTCCTCATCGGTCAAATGCTTCAGGTTATAACATAGATGGTTATGTGAGGGCAGTGGCGAGCCGTGACTTTTATACCCCCCCCCCCCTTCCCTCGAAAAAAAACACCGGCCCGGGGGGAGCAAAACGCATCAATGACAGCGACCCTCTACCACACAAAACAACACCATTTATATAAACACCTATCATGACAGGGCACCCACAGCCAAGTAACAATTAAACATGAATTAAGTCGCACGGCGACCCACATTGAAAATGACTTAGGCCTACCTTTGATGATCAAATCACTTAAACACAAAGTCCATCCTCCTGTCCTTTTGGATGAAGCACTTGATGCAGCTGATCCTTTGCCACTCCAGTTTATCATTGTAACTCAATCTTGAAAATGACTCGGTTAATAATTTCACAACGATGTCATCACTATCACTGACATGAGCCATCATGAATGAACTTATGCTAATTAGCTACTTCCGCCTAGCTTGACCCGTTGTTATAACACACATGCATAAACTTCACAGCGGGCGGAAGTCCGCGAAAATAAAGCCCACCCATTTAGAGGGAAGATTGGTCAATTGTACTGTCATTTGACATTACTCTCTCGTTGAGTTACCCTAGCTAGCCCTCTGTGAATTTATAGCTGGACCACCAATCAGCTCCTATCTTCACCTCACATTCCAACAGAAACTGAACAGGCAGATTCGAAGGATTTATTTATTTGGAAATGTTATTTTAAATACAATTAAATCAAGTTATTTTGGTAAAACTAATGAAATTTAAATATTAAAAAAATAAATACTTTTTTTTAATGTTTTCAAATATTATTTTTTAGAATATCTGGCATAACATTAGCCCTCGTGCTAATAGCGGAGCCAAAGGAAACTGAGAGATAAGCATTCTAGAAAACTCTCCCGTTGCCAATCCTGTTATGGTTTGTCCAATTTACTTAACAAACTTCCCATTTCAGAAGAAACTTATAGTATGGCAAAGATTGTTACAGGTATAAGTCAAAAATGTAGGCAAACTTTATACTGTGATTTAAAAATTGCATTAAAATATAATTTAATTGACATTCTTCTTTTGCAAGTGACCTTGGAGCTGGATAATGCACTTTCGAGTGCTCATAATCGTTTATTAATATACTCCGCAAAGCCAACCTCCCCTTGTCCATTAATTCCTTCAAATGGAAACCTCAGCTGGCACCCATACCATACCTAAACCCTCTAGCCAGTCTGTCTTTGAAATCAAATTTGTTGACTACCTTGGCGTTAAAGATGAACGTGTTTTCACCCCACAGTGCCACTTGAATGTGCTCCAGAATACTGTAGAGCCTTTGTTACGAGAACCAGGAACTGTGCAGTAATGCCTCACTGAAGAAAAGAGCTATTATGGAAGTGGATATCAGGGATATATGGCTCATCATTATTCCCATGCTATAATACACTAAGGCCCCTAAACTCCTACTGCCTATCCCAAGAGACTAGCCCTAATACATCCTCTTCCACAGTCCCCTGACCACAATAATAATGGGCAGCATTTTACCGCACAGCATTCCCCAGACTACAGCTCTGTTCAGAATTGGCTTTTATGTGCTACTTTTTGACTTTACAGGCATTCAAAACTAGACAATCTCTCATGTATCTGTCATAACACATTTTTTTGGACAATCGCAAATAAGATTAGGTGGTTTCTAGCCCAAACGAGGCTTTCAAAAGAGACTCTCTCTGAGGCTTAAAAGGTTCTTTGTCTCTTGTTGTCGCTCTCTACATCCGCCTCTCTCTTTCTTACACCCTTCTTAACTTAGACAGTCATGAGAATGTAATGTAATTGGAGATAAACAGCATTTATCTTCTCTATTGTCCCTGAATAACCCTCTGGCCTATCCCAGGTTTATTAGCCTCTTTATTGCAGGAGTATGAGAGAAGAGTACTTGACATATTCATCTTCCTAGTAATCTTTTATACTGCATTTATAATGATACCACCCCTCGGAAAATGAACTTTTATTCATACCAGCAATTAAGATCTTGTGCAGTTTGTCTTGGCCACTGGGGAATGAAACAACCTGAGGAATCACTCTGCTAATGATGGCCTGTCAACGATGCAGCTGTCTGGAATAAATCGTCAAGATCCTCTCATAAACAGCAATTCCCCCAACATCCACACACACACACACAACACACACACACACACACACACACACACACACACACACACACACACACACAACACACTTAGTCAAACTTTGTTGTGTTGCCAACTTTGTACGCGGATTCCTATTCAAGAGGAGGAAAGATCATGACTTGATCAAACTGTTCTTTATTTAAATAATTAAAATAATGCTAACACATAGCATTTATCAACTGACCATGAGCTAAGCCACCATCCCCTTATTTACTCCTAATGCACTTCCCTTCTAGCAAGGCAAATACAATTTACAATGTTAACAGAATTACAGAATTACTTTTGTATTACTTTTTTTATTCCTGACGTTTCTCAAAATTGGCAGTTGTTTCTAAAAAAAAAATCCTTAATAGAAAATGTAAAAAAGCAAGCTTAAAATGTCTAAAATGTCCACAAAAGACTGTTTTAGGAGATTGTATCACCTGAATGAAGAGTGCTGAAGAATGCTAAACACTGAGTTGACTTACATTTTAAGGCACATTTGGAATACAAAAATTAACAATGGCTGTATTCAAATTCAGTTTGCCAGTTCAAACGTTGGGTAAGGTTACATGCTGGCCCTTTATGAGACTTCCTGAAACACCTAATGGGACATTGTTAATTCCACCTTTATTTTTCCAGGTGGGACAATTATTAAATGTGTGCTGTGAGAAAGTACATGCTATGCTACAGTTTGTATTTTCAAATTGAATGGTTCCCTTTTACAAAGAAAAGGGATTAGGGTTAGGAGGATTTTATTTTATTTTATGGTTTTGCAAAATTGTAGAAATACACAAAAATAACAGATAACACATTATAGACAGTCCAGGAAGCCGCACACAAATTCCTTAATGATTCTAAATATCACCATTCTATATAAAGCACAATTTCAATATACAAAATATAGCTTAAATTCAATAAAAATAGCAAACTATATGAACATATACTTACAATTTCAATAAAATATCACACATGTAAAAAATAAAGGAAAATGTGAAAATGCAAACCAGGTATCCTAGAGGAGTCAAATTATATTTCATGAATTTTTAAGCAACGCAGAGCATTTGTTCCCCTGATGCAAAATTGAGCTTCATGAGTGAGACACTTAGGGTGATGGACATTTGATGATTGCCTGTTCTAAAGTATGTATTGAAGTGCATAGGAATGATCCCTTCACATTAAATTATTTTGTAAATAAAAACACAAATTTGATAAACGTTAATGTCATACTTTTTAAAGAATATGAAGCCTGTCAAATAAAAGAGGAGATAAGATATGATGAGATCTGGTTGCAATTGTCACAAAGTGTTTTTGAAGGGGCAAAATTGTATGGAGAGAAGTTATGAAAGTACTTGCCAAACTATGTTACATATCAAAGAGTTTGGAACAAGTAACCCAATTAAAAGTTGGTGGAGTTTAAAGAACAGGGCAGGGTGGCCATTGTGTGAACCCTGATATATCTCAATTTTAGCTCCGACCCAGAATAAGTTCTGAACAGGTCTTTCGCAAACATGATTTGTAATCCAACAAATGAAGAAACGTAGTCTATGCCAATCCCCAGCCTTTGGAAATAACCCTCAGTTTCTACTGTAGGTTTGAAGTTACTAGCCGAGCATGCTTACTTTGGCAGTTTGAATTGAAGCAGACAAAAATACATCTATTCCCTAAACTTGTATTTTTTGGTAAATGCTTAAAAAGTCACAACACTCCAAAGCACCCTCACGCACACTGTTTCAGCTTGGTTAAAACTCAAAAGATCTACAGGCCTGCAGTGCATCGTTGGGTTGCAAAGCTCTGATCAGACGATCAGTGTCGAGGATTTATCCAACACTCAATGGTGTGTTAGCTTGATATGTGTTTCCATCGCCATTTAATCGAAACACCATTTAAATAATCCCACCTAGCACTAAACAGTCATAAATCAGGTCATTCATGTAATTAACACGATTAAAGAAAGCTTGATGTGCAATCTCCTGATAACCATTTCCAAAAGCGACATAAAAAAGGGTTTAGCCATTAAAATACACCCTAAATTAGTATACTGTGAAACAAAAGCAGCATGTTTAGTTATTCAACCAGAATCCATACGTTTTCACTAAAAGGCTCAGAAAAGTAAGATGCAAAATAATCTAAGACTTAATTTCTCCCGCTCAACAATATCATATGTCAACTCTGATGCCATTTACTCTCATCAGATCTGTTTTGTGATTGTTAACCAAGCCCATCCATCTCGCACTCATCTGAGCAGGCAATTATTAGTCCTTAATTCCACAAAATGTGACATGTTTAATATCCCAAGATGGATTGTAATGTAGCTTTGTCAGATTCAATTTCCCTGATCATATTTAACCTTCAGCCTGCAACTCACTCACAGGTTTGAAGACTGCATTACCATTATCAATTGTTCAACCCATTTTCGAAATGAAGGCTCTAATCATTTCTCTCTGCTCTTGTGGACTAAATGGAAATTTCTCATTTCTCATTTCTCATGATTCATGATGAGTAGTTAAAGAGGAAGCTCTAGCATCAGAGAAAGTTCCTAAACTTGCATTCACAGTGTTTAATAGCACTAAGTTCCATTAGAAGCTAAGTTTGTTTATGGCAAACGGTACAAAGGAAATAGCTTTTTATCAGTGATTCTGTCAATACAAGTTGTGTACACATCCTTCTGCATTTATGATCGGGAACTGCTATACATTGTGTACATCAGGCTGTTGCTTTGAAATATGATGCATATACTGTGGACTAGATTAGAGTTTTAAGAGCTGGCTGTTGAGTGTTATTGGGTCATTTGAAAGTCAAGTTGCCCTTCCTCAACAAGTACTTGGAAATTGCCCTTTTTCGAGGCATTGCACTTACGGGAAGTATCCCTAGGAATTACGATCAAATTTGGCAATTGCGCAACACAGTACAGTGCAAATGCAAGTGCACTTTATGCAGAAAGTAGAGTTTAAAGGTCAAGTATAGATGGTAAAACTTGTGTCAGAATTCTTGTCGATCAATGCCGATCTTTTCAAAAATAATGATTCATTTTACTTATAGCACTTTTCTAGGTACTCAAAGTTGGAAGAGATGGGTTTTGAGTGTTTTTTTAAAGGATGTTAGGGTGTCTGACTCTCTGATGTGGCTCGGGAGGGCATTCCAGAGGGGGGGGCGGTGCAGCAGCAGAGAAGGCCCGGTCCCCCCAGGTCCGGAGCTTAGTCCTCTTGGTCTTTAGGGTGTTCGCATCTCCGGACCTGAGGCAACGTGTGGGGATGTGACAGTGGAGGAGGTCGGATATAAAGGGAGAGGACAGGCTGTTTAAGGTTTAGTAGGTGTTGAGTAGCTTTTTGTATGGTGGTGTGTCAGGATTACTACACAAATGTGGAAATGAATGAAAAATAATTTCTAGATCTTGACAAGTAGTTTTGATCATAAAGTAAACAATAATATATTGCTCAGTTCCAGATACAGGTACTGGTGAGTGACTACATGTTTTGGGCCTTTTGTAGATAAAGTGTGATGTGTAAGTTGTAATGCCAGGTGTGAATGATAAACTAAGGCATAACATTGTTGAAATTGCACTTATTTTTCAAAAGAAATGTCAGGTTTTTCATAAAGTTTTGTAAAAAGATAATTAAATGTGAACATTTTCAAAATGTACTTTTTTTTGTTGTTGCACTAAAACAAAGGGAATGAGTTGTGGTTATTTATAGGTTATTATGTCAAATGTGGCTGTTTGTTGCCCCTGAACTAAAATGAGTTGCTTTTGAGGATGCTATTGCAGTACTGGAGTCTGATGTGATGAGGGCACGGGTGACTGTTTTGGCAGCAGCAAAAGAGAGTCATGGTTAGAGTGGGATCGGCTCTAATTTGAATGTAGATGCCGGAATAACAAAAATGGTCGTAATCACAATTGCCTTTTGGTCAATAGATATGCTTGTGGATTGTGAATTACATCTATGAAAGAAGTATAAGGGGCCCTTTCATTACACCATACTCTAAACCAAATTGCGTTGAGTACCTTTTCTCTAAACTTACATTGTGGAAATATATTATTTTTTAACATTGTCATAAACTGGGGTTTTCATCATTAGTTTCAAAGCTCTGTCAGGTGATAGGGTGAAAGGTTTGAAGAGCATTCCAAAAAGTCAGGTCCGTTGCACACATTTGTGAATAATCATTGGGCAATTTCTCCTGCAAAAAGCCCATGTGCAATGTTAACTTACCTCAATAAATATGTTTGAATATTTAAAAAATAGGTAAAATATGGTTTGTGATGAGATGGATACAAAACCAGGTTCTCAGCAATATGAAGGAGAGGTTCTGATCTCATATCACTGGCCACAAGCATGTAATAATTCAAAAAGTGAAACATATAAGGGTTGACTTACTTGCTAGATTATTTTAATAAAAAAGAAACTAAGGCATGATTTTATAATGCTCTGAAATGTTGTGGGCTGAGTATTTATCTAAATATAGGTGCAGCGTCTGTAAGAATAGAGATGTGGTGTGTGTGTGAGTTTAATTAGAACTGTGAGCAGGTATATGGGAGGGGGTTTCAGTGGTACCGGAATTTACGGTTGATCCTGCTGGAGATGATGAAGGCTGAATTCAATTAAACATCTGCGAGGGGAGGTGCCCACTTTACAACCCCAGTGGTATACCTGTTGTCAGATCCCCCACCCCGCTGTTCTCTTTATACCCAAGCCGTGCTTCTCTTGGGGGTGGGTTATGTCAGACACTGTGCAGTGGTAAATGTTGAGTTGGAGTCTAAGATGGTGTTCTAAATACAAACTTTTTTTAGTTTGAGAAGTTACAGCCTCGGTAATGTCTGCTACTGCTAGTAAATCATCTTCTGTTTGATGCTATTGTTAGCATTACATCCCCTCGTATAGATTGTGAATAACTTTGTGAGAACTGAAGCATAGTTGTCAATGTCATGGGCCCACCACTTTTTAAATATAATTCGTTAAAAATGATTTACTGAAAAGCTTAAAGAGAATGCTTTGAGAACCTTTTGAGAAGACTATTGTAAATATAGAAGAAACTAATTAATTAAGTCTAAAACAGTAGTTTGAGCTTTAAAAAAAAATGGTAGCCTACTTATTCTTAAATGTAACACCAATTCTTAAGTCAAACCAATTTAAGTTATCCATTCTACCAAAAGGTCTTATTATTCTTTTTGCGGGTTCCTCCCTTTCCTGTAGTGTGTTATATAGATTGGAGATTGGAGATAGATATGTAAATGGTCTGCAAAGACTAAAATCTCCCCCCCCCCTGCCTGAAACGCCTCCATTTGCTTTGTGACATAGTGACATCACTAGGGAACACTAGTGCTTCTATTGGCAAGCGTATTGTACGTTAAATGCTAAGGGCAGGGACATCTCTAAGCGGTTGACCAATCAGAGCAGACTGGGCTCTGGTTTCAGACAGAGGGTGAAAAGAGGTGCTGCAGCACAGGCAGTATGAGAAAAATAAAGAGCTTTTTGAACATTAAAGCATTAAACATGTCACAGTAGAGGCAGACAATACAAATATGAATCTGAAAATGAGCATAATATGTGCTCTGGAATATGGATGACTGTAACTTGTGCGAACAATATTTTTGCATTGTCAACTACATTCTTTTGTAACACATTTTGTCTAGACCTGCCATAATTATCTACCTCATACGAATACACCCGTTATATTTCTTAAAATTGCATGTTGAATACGGTTCAAAAATATATATATTTTAAACTGACCCCTTGTATCCCCACCACTTTTCCAAAAATGACGTCCTTGATTGTAAGAAAGCGACATAGCTGTAATCCAACCTTTGCTACAGTGTTTATAATATTGTTTAATATTATTTTCATTAAGTAATAATAATAATAATCAGGTTTTTTGGCAAACATACAAAGAAATTACCCCGGTGTTTTGGTGCCTAAAAATACACATGGTAAGAGAAAACACCAGAAAAAATTCTATAACAAATTTACTTATGAACTAATTATTTTCAGAGGTTATCCCAGAAATATTCAAAGTAGCACAATACACGTGAGTTAGAGTAAGGATTACATTTTGAGTGGAGCCTCTCAACTTGCAGATACACATTGCATAAGTAGTAAATGTTTTCATTCCTGCACATACAAAACATAGTGGTAGTATTATATTCTGTCACATACTCTATTGAGGTATTGTAAGAAAACTAAAGCTAACGGGGTTGTCTGGGTCTTTGGGGCTTGCTATAAGTAGAGTCATAGGTTAAGCCTGTGCAGGGCTTAAAGAAACCTATTTCTCTTATCTCCCCTGGTCATGAACCATGAGCAATAACATTATCAAGGGTCTGTTGTTACAGGCTCGGGGTAGAGAGGAGCAGAATTACAGGGAGTGAGGAGATTTTAAACACTACACGTCCCTGGGATGTGTCCAATCGCGCCTCTAATCTGGCCATTGTGCCGGCCCTTATCAGCTGTCACCTCTTTGAATAGAACAAAGAATAGTATCGGTCGATCCATAAATCATAACTTCAAACACGGTGGTAGGTCAGTGTTTTATTTGCCCTCCTGGATAAAGCTTTAGCCTGCAGATTCCACCGGGTCTTATTGCTCTCACATTATTGGTCCATTGTCTAACAGGAAATGTGGAAATGGGCCTGGATCTACAACAATATCAAGTATTTTGGGGGTGTTTTTCTAATAAGATGTTATCAGGTAATACTATTCACTGAGGATTATCTACGCTGCTCTTTTGTACTTGTGATTGTTCAGTAAATGCCAATGGCTCATCGATTTCACTGGCGTGTCTGTCTTTAAATAGCATGCAGGTTGTGTGTTGTGTCTTCATGGGTTCATTTGACATGGGTGGATTGAATACTGAGATATTTCACTTATATGAAAATAGTATCACAAGGCAGGAATACTCGAAAAAAAGTACCGTATTTAGTTAACTAAAGCAAAATTACAAAATAATTATCATCCAAATCTACCTTCTTTATAAAAAGTACTTATTTTGTGGAATGGCCCATTTTAGAATAATATTTCATTTTTTTTGTTGAATTATAATTATTATTCATTATTGTGTTTTTTTGCAGCTACAGTAGTAAAGGAACACGTTTTATATGCTGTTTGGTAGCTTAGAAATGTACCTAAGAGATCCATAAAGTATTATATATTTAATGCATTTAATACCTATAATAAATACATGATACATAAGTTAATGTTATCTATAACATGTATTATTAATCTTAATATTCAAAATAAATGTAAATATCAAATACATGTAAATATTTGTTTCTTATTTTTGGTCAATATTGACATCACGATTATTAAATACGATTATTACATGGCTTAGTTGAATACTCTATTCTGATTGGTCAATTCAGAACACGTGACACGTTGTTAATCCAGAACAGACAGACCGCTGTCAAGGATTTATTGACCGTTGTTAAGGACGCTTACAAAGAAGTTCGGTCGATTTAACTGTATACAGTTTGGCCGAAAAGCAAACTGCATGCAGTTTGCTTTTCAAACTGGGACAAGAAAAACAGCGGAGAAGTAACGGGGCAGAAACCCTCTTTTTTACGCAACGGTCCAGACATAGACATCAAACGGCGACACATATTCAGTTGCCAGTTACTTTGGCATTAGGGCAGGGATATCTAGATACTTTCCAAGCTTTGACATAATGAATTGTGCTACTTTTAAAGCAAGCAGCGATGTTTTCAAATCTGTAATCAGAAAGCTCCTCAAAAACGCTATCGAAGCAGTTCCTGCCGTTGCTACGTTAGTTCAAACAGTAACAACGGACTATTTTTCTTAGTGGATGCATGTCATTTTAAATAAATAATAGCGTACTATATATTTTTTAAATCAATAAAAACATTTTCTAAATCTATAATAGTATTTCAATTAATATTGGGAGTCATATCGTTACTTTGTTGAGAATGTGGCCATGTAATAAGCGGGATAATGTGCAGCGACTTGGTCATTATGGGGAAAAGAACACCCGACAGGCTGATCAGGAGCCCGACGCGAAGCGGAGGGATCTAGATCTGCATGAAGGGTGTTCTTTTCCCCATAATGACCAAGTCGCTGCACATTATCCCTTACTTATTAATTGACTTTGAAAACATCCATTTATTGAACTTTAAAAAAAAATAAAAAAAGATAATTTGAACAGTATCTTTTTAAAGGTCCCATGTCATGGCCATTTCTACTGATCATAATTCCATTGTTGAGGTCTACTAGAATAGATTTATATTGTGCAATGTTCCAAACTCACATTGGTTTCTCATACAGCATCTCTGTATAGTATGTGTATTCACTCTGTCCTAAACGGCTTGTTGGAGCTCCTGCCCCCCCCTCCCTGTGAGCCCACTGTGCTCTGATTGGTCAGTTCGCCCACTCTGTTCTGATGAGTCTACCACCGCTACAGCGGAACATCAGTGATTATGTGTTACAATGGCGTTAGCAACCAGAAAATGACACCAGTAAGGACAAACAGATGAGAATGCTGCGTGAGGTCTGGGTGCCGTGTTGGCGGGACGTTGCGCTGCTCGCTGCTGCGAGGAGCGGACAGTGTGAGCTGGGTTCATTTCCTGCTTGCTGAGGGGGCTGCAGCAACCCCATCTGCGAGGCTCCACTAGCGCCCGCACCCCCCCGCACCCCCAAACGCGGTGCACCTACAGTTTAAGCGCACCACAGTTTTGCCGCTGCGAGGCTCCACTAGCACCCCCCCAGCGCGTCACAGTTTCGCCGCTGAGAGAGTGTGTGTGTGTGTGTGAGGAGCTCCACGGATCAATGGGTCCATTTGGGTATGGGCACATCACTGTACCCAGGAAGAAAACAATGGAAAAAGAGAAATCTCCAACGAGGCATTCTGGGGCAGCATAGACAGGTCTTTTCTGTGTTAGAGTTTTACTCACTACAGGGTGTACTTTGAGGGTTTGTGACTTTGCAGACCGTTTACATGCATAAAAACCTTCATAACACACAAGGGGACAGGTAATAACCGGAAATGCATGACATGGGACCTTTAACAGTTGATTACCCTGAACTTTAAGTATAATTAAACTGCAAAGTATTCAGCTGAAGCCACATATTTTTCAACTTCCCCACAGCATTTGTCATATAGAGCAGGCAGTGCAGATCTGGTGAAATGATGCCGAGATGGCATCGCGTAACGCTTGTCCATAGTGTTAACCAGTTGCTTAAACCCCTGGTTGCTAACCGAGCTAACTGGGCACATGTCTTTAGCTATGTAGAATGTGATGGATCTGTTATATCTTTGTGTCTTTGCGAGCTGGTTGAGTAGGCCGTTGCACTGTAAAGCGCGTCCTTAATTGATGACTGTGATGTGGTGGATGAAGTCGAGGGGGCACGCTCGTGAACTGTCTGCGGGGAAACTGTGGACCTCTGTCGCCTGTCAGCGCAACTGAAATGATGAAGTTTAAAAAAAGCGGGCCGAGCCAGCCGTCTGTGATTCTCCAGAACACACAGAGGGCCAGTCCGCCCCTGCTGCACTGTACTTTTTTTTGTTCCACGTCCGACTCCTTAAACCCAAAGTATTTCCAAACAGCGGAATTCGTTTTACCTTTCTTGTTCAAGAGTTGCTCTTGTTCTGCCATCTTCGCTCGCGCTGAACTCACAGGACTAATGTCACTCACAACCTTGCCGAGAGGGCTTTATGGAGGGGTGAAAGTGCACGCAGCAAAATAATGGTTTTATTTCAATTACTTTGTTTTCGTAATCGTTGCAAGCCAAAATCGTAATCGAGATTAAAATACGATTAATTGCACAGCCCTTTACTAATCAACAAATTAAGTGTGTTTAGTTTGAACATTAATCTAAATATAAACATGGGCGGTAATGTGCCCTTCCATTACTCAGCACATAACTTTCTCATACTCCCCCATTTTCAGTCCTTATGCTAAGCTAATCAGCTGCTAGCTTTGGTTACAGATGTGAGAGTGGTTTACATCTTCTTAACTAATTCCATGCAGAAGAAGCACATACTTCTATTTCCAATGTCATGTGACTTCATCACTGTTCAACAAGTTGTTTTCAATTGTAATGTCTGAAACGCCCCAGTTTAAAGGGGACCTATCATGCAAAATGCACTTTGTGATGTCTTTTATACATAAATATGTGTCCCCGGTGCGTCGGGGAACTCACGCAGCGTCAGAAAATAAAACCCTCTCTCTTTTCCTCCGTACCCAAATCTTTTAAAAACGGGTGTAAACGAGCGGATACAGATTTGCTGCCGATCTGACTTCAAATCGGCAGCGGACCCACAGAAAGTTGCTATCAGAAACAATGCCTGACGTGTTTTGGACGTAATCTCGTCTTTGTTTACATTAGTAAGCCTCGCTAACACTCACTCCATAAAAAAAGGATATCACCTTGTGATAAAGCCGCAAGAGAAAAAGCATTTGAACTGTTTCAGAAATAATCTTTGATGTGGTTTAGAACAGGATGGCGTTTTATCAAGCAGAATTTAACTTTATCTCCGGTAGAATTCTGATCAGGCATTAGCTCCGCCTCCTCTTTTTCTTTTTTTTCAAGCTAAGGACCTAAAATCCGCGTTTCTCTAACAGGGCTGCAAAAGAGGGGTATGAGCAGTATGAGGCATGGCTACAATGGGTGAACTGTTGGTATTTTAAGCAAAAAACTTCACAGACATGTTTTGTATAGGTATGGCCCTACAATATATTTTTCCAATATAGCATAATAGGTCCACTTTAAATTAAATATTGCATTTCACTATAATGTAAAATGTTTACAAATGTACATGAAATGCCAGTTATTTTATAATTCTACTAGGATTGTATGAATGGTAGGAAAATGATTATTCATAACATTTTAGTCATAATGTAAAATTATTAAGGGGGCATAGGATTATGATTAATTAGGATGGAGAGTAAAGGGTTCTGTTGAATTGGCTTTCCATCTGTCTCCAGTTTATATCCAGAGAGAAACGAATATAGAAAACTGCATATGTATACATTAAGGTTACACATTGCATAAAAGCCATACAGCATGCTTCATGTGTTATTCAATCAATACATCAGTCATGCTTCAGACTTCACATGCTGTCAAATCATTTCCAGATAGCGGTTTCCTTCCCTCTGAAGCCTTTTTTTTATTGCTGTCTGAATATTCTTTTACGGCATGTATTTATAAATCAAAGTAGCATGTTGGTGGAACACTCAAACATGATTCATCCTGCCCTAATTTCTCTGCTTCAAAAATATTAACAGGTGTCATTATCTCCTGTGGTCAAAATAAAGCATTTTGTTTTTTGTATCAAAGAAACCATGTCCATTTATTTCTTAAGCTTATGTTAATGTTTGTGATTGCATATGATGTATTTTTTTATTTTATTTACTTAGTCTTAAGAACATTAAATAGCCACTTCAAAAACAAAAGAAATCCACAATAAAAACAATTGGAAAAACTGCCTTTCTGTCAACATTATTATCCTGGAAGAGTCTTATGCTCTGTTCTGTTTTAATATAAATTGTATATGCTGTATTCTGTTTACCATGAAACCATGGTTATTTGGCTCTTTGTGTATATGATTTGAACCTTATTTTGTATAAACATAGTTACATTTGAATGTTTGAAATAAACCCAGTTTTTTATCTGCTTTGAATCTTCTGCATTAAATACTCAGTTTAACTGGCTTTACCCGAGTTAGAGAGGCATTTGCACACTCAAAAAGTAAATCAAATGCCAAGTAACAGATATGTTTATTGGAAAAGTCCAGCAAAAAAAATGCATTAGCCAACTTGACCAGGATAAGGGACTAGAACGAGGTGAACACAGTAACAACTTGTGATGTTTCACTACAAATTATTTGAAATTAACATGGCTCAATTAAAGTTGCTCTCTCTCCTTTTTGCTCAGGTGCTCCTGATCGGCTCCTGGCTCCGCCTTTCCTCAGGTGGTCGTCCGCATACTCGTATGGTTTGTAATGATATTTATAAGATTATAAATAAATGTGTTCTAGCAAACCCCTCGCGTGAAAGACGTCATGGAGTTATATAAATAAGACAGGAGAATGTATAAGGACTTAGAAAGAGACAACTCAGGTGATCAGAGAATCTGACTGCACTTGCACTGGGCAGCGTATTTGACATGTGGCAGAGGAAGTTATTGCTGTCAGCTGTGGGAAGGCTGACTCATGTTGGTTTATAAACATGGACAACAGTAAAAAACATATCTTGCTTCATTACTTATGTTTGATTTAAAATTTAAATAATATGCTTGTAATTCAATTACTAGTATGAGTGTATGAAACTATTTGAATAAAAAAAACTTGATGCAATATATGCATTACTTGGTATGCCTACATCTTCCAGTGTGTATACCAACATTCAAAAGGGTTGGACAAAAAAATGTTCTAAAACATTAGCTCAAGAAACCCCACACAACTCTTGGCAATCACTGTTGACTTAATTTTATGATTTTCAACAGTAATTAGTGTACCGTTCATATTTCGCCGTATGGTTTAACAGAAGCACTATGGACAATGCTTAATGAGCACTGTAACTTTATCTGCGTTTTTATAGTTGTTCCGTACATTTCTGAATGCGCCGTCACGATAAAAGTTGTGTCCGCATGGAATTGTGGGACAGCATTATTTCCATTTGTAACGGATGGTCCAGTGTATCCTAAGCTAAAGGAGATAATAATGGAAGCATTGAAGCTCCTTTTCCAATCACCTAGAGAAATCTAACAGTGCTTATCATGGCACCCACTTACGTACTTCTGGGTTATTTCACTGTTAGAAACTTTCCTAAGCAATAGAAACTATCCAACCTCAACCATCATCTCAAAATATGAGAAATGTACAAGAAAGTAGAACTGTGTGCTTCTTTGTTGGATCATCAAAGCCTGCAGGAATGTGTGTAATGAAGCAGGTGTTTGCTAAGTGTGTGTTTGTGTGTGAGTACTATCTGCCCAACTTCTTGACTGACATGTGAATGTCCAGTGAGAAATCATATTTCTGTGTTACAATGAACTGACAAGGTGATAAAATCACTATTCCTGTCAGGAATGCACCAGTGGATTGTCCATCAGGGTATCACCTATTTCCCTATGAGGTTTCTTCCCCCCCCCGTTTTCCCTCAAAGCTGGGTTTGAAAAGAGAGGCTTTGGTGTAAGCAGAGAGGCCACAGGGGAGCAAATCCCTGCGGACACTCAGAAAAAGAACAGCTTCAAAAGGGCCCGCAATACCACGGTGAATTGTATAGGGGAGAAAAATGCAATGATTAAAAGTGAAATGTTTGTTTGAAGATGATGTTATTTTGGAAAACCTCCCTTAAGAGGATTTCGAACTTGAAAAGGAGACAAGGGGAAGAAACGGAGTGAATGTGGGAGAGAGACTTGGAACTAATTCCCACAGATATGTATACGTGTTCGAAATCTTTAACATACTGAGTGTTGCTTATCATCTCCCACAATCTCCGGCTTTGAGCTCAATACTAAGTGCGTTTAAAAAAAAAAAAAAGTGGATGCATGATTGATTTGAAACTTCCCCAGGTTTCTAAAATGATGCCTGAAGGGAAAACGTGGGTTAAAGAGAGCAGATACAACCACAGGATCTGACTCTGAATGGATACAAGACATCTATTTAGCCTGCGCAACCATTAGCAGGTGCACATTAGCATTCAGCCGGGGAGTCACGATGAGGCTGACTGCATGGGTCAAGTCAGCGCCACATCTGGGCAGGGTCGCCTCCGTTTTAACCCAAAGATCATTATGTAAAATTGCAGGGATGAGAGGAAGTGCACAAACTGGCATGTGGTGCGGAATCAAAGGAAAAGGCTTCCATCTGAACTATCCTCAACTTGAATAAATATTGGATGGATATTTAAACAGTGTTTGATGCATTGGTTGTGATATTTTAATCTATAAACTATTCAAATTTAGCCGATCTGATCAAACCCAATACAATTGTTCAAATCGTAGCTCTCTTGAATAGTGTGTTTTTACATTTTGGAGCCAATAACAATCACGGAGTGGATAGGTAACTCTTTTGCTAACATTGTGAAATAGGGCATTGTGCTGCATTCATGTTTATTCAATTTAGGAATGCAGCCTGAACAACAACTCTATATGATAATCTATGAAAGTAATTAAATGCAATACCTTTTTAGATCCCATGTTGCTTCCCCATGACGGCATAAAGCTTATTAACATACTGAAGTTTGGAGAACAAATGGTATGCAGCATTATAATTGGTGGATCTGTGAGCATTCCTGGTCAGTTGTTGATATTAGAAACAATAGATCGTCTCTCTTAGTGCTACACTCATAGACTAATATTTGTCTTATACTTGACAGAATCTTGCAGGAAGCAGGTTTTATTCGGACAGTTTATTCGTATGAAACTGTTCTGTCAGTCTCACTCAGCTGTAATAACACCATGGCAGCATTGTTTTGAAAACCTAATATTAAAGGGATTGTGTCAATTTCTTTTTCTTCCATGGCTTGGTCCTCAACTCAAGATAAAGACATCATCTTACTTCAAGTGTCTTCTACAGTAACCAGGTGTATGGATATTTAATACAACTGTGCAATTAAAAAATGGTATAGGAAGCCAATAGACTTGTGCCCTGATGACTTACTGTTGTAGGCCGACACAGAGGTTAGCGTGGCAAGGCTCTGTGACTAAAAGCAATGGAATTTTTCTCTTGGATTTTGCAATATTTCAGAAAATATCTGAAAGATCTGTGCGAAGACATTAATGATACTTACACGTTTTGTTCAGCAGGATGATCTTCTTGCACCACTCTATTGATCTAACTATTGCCATATTCTTAGAAAAAATATATAAATATAAATCATTTTATTACATTTTCTAATATTAAACTCGTCCATTAATGCTCAGTGACCTTGTGGTACCTTTCCTTGTCTCTCTCAGTAACAGAGTTTCTGTATGTAGGGTGGCCTTTTTTAATTCTTCATTTAAACCAACAACTTTTTCTGTTTGGGGATCAATATTTGGAAGTCTTTTCTCCAGAATTCAAATAGAAACAGCTTTCAAAGCGGGCTTAAGGATTGGGTCAAGATCGCTGAGTTTTGTGTATTTGTTTGAAGGCCCATTCAGCTCAGACGATGCTTCGACTATAAATGCTGGGGTGCAAAATGTGGCATTGGTCCATGCTATGCTCTGCTTGTAGAAAAACATCAGTTCACTAAAGTAGACTTGTAGGAGCATTACTAATGCGGTGATAGACAGTAAAAGCATGGCGCCGGTCACTCGACGCGACACTAGAAGCTCGGAAATGTTGCATATGCCAATTTTACTTCTCTTCCCAGTCAGGTCCACTCGCCTCTCCTTTTGAATTCCTCCAACTGCGTGACTTTGCATACGCGACACCTAATTGAATATTAATGGCTTCTGATGGTATTTGATTATCTGTTTTTCATTTGGAAAGATTATACAAATGAGCCTCATTTGCATGCCAGCATCCAGGAAATGAAATGGAGTGTGTCTGCCAGATTATTATTTCTCCCCTCCGACGCCACCGAGCACAACTTCTTTAATCTCATGAATTCAGGATTAGTTTCACATTTTGGTGTGATGCTCCAATTTGGTTTGTGCAGGGAGGTCATTTACTGCAGCAAAGAGCTTTTGTTTGCTCCAGTAGGTGAAGACAATAGACATAATAAAGTTTCAATCAGCTTTGTTATTTTTCCTTGAAGCTTGACTGAGCTTTGGTATTTGTCGGATGGCAGCCATTCTTCGGCAGGGCAGGTATGCAGGCAGATGGTTACAGTAGAAAGGATGATGAAGAGTTTATTCCCATTCAGTCGGTATGGAGTAAATGGAAGAAATGAAAAGCCCATAATAGAAGTGGAGAGGAGAATTACTGTCCTGTCTGGCTCTAAGGCAACAGCTTCATCTTCACTGCAATTTACAGGAATCCGCGGTGGCTTTGAGGGCCAGCCGCAGGCCGCTAGAAAATGACATGTGAGTGTAACGTGTTACTAAAAGAAAAGAACAAATCTGGAACAAAGCCTAATCATCACTTTAAGTCACCTATTACACATTTAGATGGTGACTATAACTCAACTGAAGGGCACTGTGCACTCATCTGCTGCAGCCACTGTCCATACGTCATACATAATAGACATAATAGTCTTCCTGTTACGAGTGGAAAGAAAGAACAGGTAAAAATAACTCTTTGGGTGAACTTAAATTGAACATGGAATGTATTTCCACACTATAGTTGATTTCTTCAACATTAGGCCATTTGGTTCATTCAACAAAATGTACTTGGGTTGGATAAAACAAATGTATTCAGATTGATTCAGCTTGTTAACTTTGCTTGGGTCCAACTACATCTGCCTGGTTTAGATGAATTTATTAAGGTTAATTCAAATGATTTATTTAGGTCAGCCAAACACATTTTACGATAGTAAAATTAACCTTATTAATTGATTTTATTCATTCTTTAGATTTGAGTTGGCTTATTGACTATGCTCTGGTCTAACTAAATTGACTGATGTTGGGTCAACATAATTTTAATTATGTGTTAAGGTTAGGTCCGAATAAAAGGAGGTCGGTCCTAGTCATATTAATACTAATAATTGAGTATCAAGTCAATTGAGTTGGCCCTACAGAAACACTTTCAATGTTTTAAGTTAAGTTTAAACACTTCAAATGTTTTAAACTGAAAAAGTAACTGTACATTTATTTGTATCCAAGTCTACAGCCTGGTTTATAACAAAAGAAGAAACATAACGAGACACATGTAGAAATAAAACTGTTACATTTTACATTTGGAGTTTTACCCTTAAAAATTCTGGCAGGGCTTTTTAAAAGTTCTTCTTTCACTAACTAAAATGGCCTGAAGAATTTTGAAAAGCGCCTGATAAATCATATTTTGTTATCCTGAATACAATATCGATGTTTATGCCCTCAAAGGCCCAAGGTGTACCGGCTTGTCAGTGTTGCTGTCCACACCTCATCGGCCGATCAATCCTAAGTGAGCCTCTGCTGAAGTAGCTCTTGATTCTGATTGAATTTTGAGCATGGACTCTTCCTTTCGATTGGTATCCCAATACATTTTTCCGGGCGTGCCATTGATCGGATAAACATGAGCAGCAGGGCAGAGTTTTGCCAAGTTGATATTGAATCAGAAGTTAGTGAAAAATATCCATAAGGATCGAGTGACTGCTCACGTAAGTCAGTAAATAATCCTGAAATGCATGTGAGGAAGACTCCAGTTGAGGGACGTCCCCAGGTCCTCCTATTTGCATGATTCTTACTGTCTCTTCTAATATATGGTAAGACATGTGTGAGCTTTATAAATATGTAGGATTTCCATAGAATTTCTCAGGATGCAGAAAATGTAGTATTGACATGCAGGAGAGAAGCACAGCAGGCTTGACGCCGCAAATCCTGTCAGTGAACTCACATTCTTAGTGAAGTCTTTCTCTTCTTCACTGTCTTCCTCTTCCTCCATGTCTCCCACTCAGCAGGCATTCTGAAGATCTATTTCTTATTATAATTCACCCCAGAAATCATGTTGGGCCAGCATGCTCCTGCAGCTCCAGACTCTATTAAATGCCTCATTCAATTTTATAATATAGTTTTTATTTGACATTAAGGGCTTTAAAAAAAGGCTTTGGGAATTATCAGTAAAGAAAAAAGAGAGAGAAAGAACCACCCGCAAGAAAGCTCCATTCTGATTTACTGACCTTCCTCTCCGGCAAGTTATCCAGGGCATCTAGAACTCCCCCCACATAAATTGTCTTCCGAATGTTGTTTACTGTGTTTATTTTTGTATAATTTTTGCTAAATATGTTTGTCGACTCTCAGGCAGCTATGGACATTGTTGTTTAAGCATTAGAGAAATAAATGCATTTTGGACAGCTCTTTTATTTTTACAAAGGTTACTTTCTGATCTACAGTTTTGTTGGTTTAGTCCCAAAAAAAAAACCTGATGTGCCTATTTAGGTCTTGTCCAAGTTATTTACTGGACAATGGCATCCTGCACTATGGTCAGCGTATGGCATACATGCCAAGGTATTTTGTACCATAATATTCAGGGTGGTATACTTTATCAATATTGAATTACAATAAAATGTCATTTGTTCAAAGGATCGAAAACATTGATGATCCTCTTTAAAGGGGCCTTATTATGCTTTTTGGGGTTTTCCCTTCCCTATACTGTGTTATATAGATTTTTGTGCATGTAGATGCTCTGCAAAGGCTAAAAATCCCATAGTTCCGTATTGAGGTGGTTTCACTTTTCTGTGTTCATATCATGTAACTGTTTGTCATTAAAAAGGCATTTTAGATATTTCGTATCGTTCCTTCATTGAATCTTACTGATATGGCTGACTTTTTTTATGTTGGCAAATATCGTATCTTTGACCAAAAATATTTAGCAGATGTCTTATCGTAAATCAACTTGGGATTCTCAGCCAAACAAATATTATAGCAAGATAGTTATTTGGTCTCAGCGTATGACTTTTTCACCTCAGTTTTTATCGGGGCGAGGGAAGGGGATGCTGAGGGCGCTGCAGCACCCCCTAGCGGCAGGCAGGCGGTGCGGAGCTCCCCTGTCAGGAAATTTATTTTATTTTTATTTTATATATATGTATTTAATTTCATTGTGACTGAGATTATATTTTATATTATATGTTATTATTCAAATGATAATTTAAAACTATATAATAAATAATTTTGCTTGAGGGAAGAAAAATTAAAAAAGATGTGGAAAAAAAGTTTTTTGTTAGTTTTTAGTCGGCTACTTTTAACGTGACGCACAACAACACAAGTAACTGACATGGCGCAAAAACGTATCTCGGAATTTTTTCTCTCTAAAAACGCTAAATCTGCAAAATCATGTGCATAATCTGTATACTGGTCAATATCATGTTTGTGGTATTTTAATTATTATTTTATGATTATTGCTGCTGCAGCCATGCATAATCTGTGTTATATGTAGCCAATAAATTCCACATTGTTGGTAAAATAATATTTTACATCTTTGTGTGCTAGTGATTTTGTGCGTGCTCTATAGTCAGGGGTGCACGTAACTTTTTTGCCCTGGTTCTCAAAGGAGCACCTGGAGATGTTGCTTGGTGCGCATCCTTCTCTCTTTTCTATCTCTCTCTTCTCTCTTTTCTCTCTCTCTCTCTCTCTCTCTTCTCTCATCTCTCTTTTCTCTCTCTCTCTCTCTCTCTCTCTCTCTCTCTCTCTCTCTCTCTCTGCAGCCCTGTCGATAGTGCCTGTAATAGTGTTCACTGGAGTCCATTGTTATGCTGTGTGTGTGTGGTTTTGCCACCCCCCCCCCCCCCCCGTTGGTGCGTAATTAGCACATCGGACAGCACCTCAGCACCCCCACCCAAATTACCTTGCCGCGCCTCTGTGCATGGGTGTTCTATGTTCTTGTATAAAACACCTTTTTATCTTTGATTGTTTGCAGAAATCTCAGCACTCATGAAGTATCATGCATACTTGCTATGGCTACAAATATATGAATATAGGATGTATATTTCTCACAGTTGACAGTCAGGAGATGGATTTTATGCTAAATAACATTATTTTTTTCTCACAAAATTACTGAACAAGCCTTTTAATTTAAATGCAACACAGACGCAGAAACAAGAAGTTAGTTAAAAATGGAAGCTACCTTTGTACATTTTTGGACAGTTGCACTACTGCTGCTTAAAGGGATATCCTGAAAACCCTTGCTGAAACTCGCTGGAAGAGAACATCAGTGAAAAAGCCTCGAACGGCTATAGAGAACCGCAGTGACGCGTCCTAAAACCCGGAAGTAAACTTCTTCCGGTTCCATCGTCAAAAAACAATGCAATTTCTCCATAGGGTTTTGGAAAATAGCTCAAAATAAGGTCTGTGGTTGAAACACATTTAAGAGAGGGATCACGTTTTGTTCAGCCAGATAATCTCCACATATCTACGCTACTTTTATAATTTTCGAATCATAAATCTAGTTGCCAGAAGCAAAATGCTAACGTTATGCTATAAAGGAACTACAAGCTAGAACGGCAGGGTCGCACTACTCAACGTCACGCCAACTTAAGATCGCCTCAACTGACTTTCGCGCACTTGCATATTTTAACAAAGCTTTTCATTTTAGCCACGCTGAATTTAACTAGAAGTCATGGCTCTGTCCATTACCAGTCTAATATCTTTTTACAAAGATGACAAGAAGAGTGTAGATAGAGGAGAGAACCACTACAAGTCAGGACAGTACAACAGTGCAGCCTGGATGAAGGTGTGCTTACCGGTGTTGTGAGGGCTAGGGCATATACTCTCTTTCAAGCAGAACACAGGGGGAAAGAAATTTAGCGGGAGTGTTTACGTAATCGGCGTAATGACGTACAACGGCCTCGACCATTTCTGTAGTCCACTAATGCCACTTGTTAACAACCATCGTTTTTCCGACACGTAAACTCTTCAGAAATCACCAGCGGGGTCACTGCTGATGTATTTAATGTGGTAGAACAAAACGTGATCTATCTCTTAATTTTGTGTCAAACACAGACCTTATTTGGAGCTATTTTCCAAAACCCTATGGAGAAATTGCATTGCTTTTTGACGAAAGAACCGGAAGTGGTAAAAATGCTAACTTACTTCCGGGTTTTAGGACGCGTCACTGCGGTTCTCTATTAAGGCTGACAGAGTAACTCTGGAGGAATCCCTCTGAACTCAGCCCTGAACTGCAATACAATTAAAACAAATCTAAACAGCCAGCCGCAGAGGTTCATTGTGGAGTTTTTACAGGCGTACATTCTTCATCTGTTCTCGCAGCATCGAGCGTTTACGGCACAAAAGGAACAACAAGGTGCATGCAGCATGATGTCCCTTGTTGTGTTCTGTGCAAAGCCTGGAGACAGCTTGAAGCCTTACTTCATCTGGAGTCTGTAATCTCTGTCAGTGGGGACTCTCATCTGGTGCAGGGTGCAACCCAACACGCCTCTGAATAGGGTTTCTTCTCCATCCGTCTGTTGCTGGGTAAAGAAAAGGCCATTTGGGAGGACCTTTGGATAAACAGCAAAACATTTTTGACAAAATACTGGTTCATGTGATGTTGTGTGATATTAGAATACTTTATCTTTCCCGGCGGAAATTGGTTTTATTGACAGTTGATCAATTTTAGCATGAAATAAAATATAAATTACAAAAAACAATTAATATTGATATAAACATAAAATAATTATGTAAAATGTGCAAATATTTTCATAAACAATTTAAAGGAAAATGTGAACAAAAGATTAAGTCAAAATCTGCATATTGTACTACAATAAATACAATGCCTACAATTTATACAGTGGTGTGTATCAACACAAATATCACATCTTTGGGTTTAAATAAGTTTAACTAAGCTACGGTAGTAACTTAATGTGACTCAGTCATATAGACTAAAAATAAATAAACTTGTCTTTTGGGTTTCCAACTATATTAGTTGTATTATATATATATATGCTAGGTTGAAAGCCCATGTGCACCTCATTCAGCCGCTAAGTGTGGCTTTGTTCGGTGGTATCAAGAACCTGGCGGACACTGCCTAAGCATTGGTACTTTGACAAATTTAGGTAAGGCTGTGTATTTACAAGATTGACGTAAAAGAAAAAAAGTACAATAACAGAAAGCAGGGAGGACATGGTTGTTGCCCAATCCTAAATGCCACATCCAAGTACTTAATTACTTGCCTTTTTATTGTCTGACTCAAGAACCAGCATGTGTTACTTATATAATTGTTTTTCTTTTTAATTTGATAAGTATCAAATTATAAACCTGACCGGACCCAGAACAGTGGTGGAATAGAATGTGGCAACACTTGAATTTGAAGGTCTGGTTGGTGCTGTTTTTGGGGTATAAGGTCTATCAAGTGTCAAACCTTCCTCAAATACAGTTTTTTCAGGAGCATACTTTTCAGGATTTAGTCCTTCTAAGGTTTCCCTATGAAGCTTGTTTATCTGTTGAATCCCTGTTGGCGCACAAAGTGTTTCACTGTCAAGATACGCTGGCCTCCATCCTTTAAACAACTAAAAGCACACAGCAGGGATAGAGTCCTCATTTTGAAAGGAGATTCTGTCAAGAGATATTATATCTAATAGCTTCAGAGAGATTTGTAGTCACATGGTCTCCCAAAGTGAAGCAAAGAACAGGGAGAGAAACATGGTGGGATGGGGTCATCTACCGTTACCCTAATGTTAGCTTTGATGGGTTTTCTCCCTTGTCCTGGTGTTGTAGAGACCTCCAGTGCAGGCCTCGTGTAGGCCCACTGGCAACCATCTGCTATTGCTCCTATTGTGTAAACCGCAAAAAATATAAAACAACAATTTAGGATTTGCAGAATTCCCAGAGAGTTGTTTAGGATAATCCAGATTTGGTCTCAATCATTTTACATATAAGAAAGCAACATTTAAAATGGCATACATTATTTTCTTTTATTTGGCTTTAACTCGCTTCCATTGGCTAGCGCTAAAATATTGTAAGCTATAGGCTAAGGAGCGGGACATTTCATACACATCTGTGCAGTTGACCAATCACAACAGAGCCAGTCAGCTAACCAATCAGAGCGGACTGGGCTCTGGTTTCAGACAGAGGGTGAAAAGAGGTGCTGCAGCACAGGCAGTATGAGAAAAATAAAGAGCTGTTTGATGTCCTAGTAGAAGAACAAAATATGAATATGAACCTGAAGATTAGCATTATACGTATGTCCTCTTTCAAACTAAATATTTTTGTATTAAACGTTTTCTGAAATGCTCAACTTAAAATGCAAATGAGGCATTATCTGTCTTTTGATTAACATAAAGCCACATTTGAATAGAGCATATAAATGGTTGAATATGTTTTGGTTGCACACAATTAGATGATCTCTGCAGACTGCAAATACAAACGCCGGATATTTCTGTCCTTTTTGTGTTCTTCAGGCAGCGTCGGATGAAACACGTTTCTGCTGCTTCTGTACTTGTCAACATCTAAAAAATAGAGACAACTACTTGTTTGTTTTTTACTTCACAGCGTGGTCTTGTTCTTTTCATTTTTGGGATTTTGAGCTCCTTTTTTTGTGGAGCTGTGAATGGTTCTTATGGAGCCACGGTTGATCTGACATTTTCATTTTCTGTTTTTGTTATATACTGTATATAAAACAATATAAAGAAATTCCCTTTCAAAGAAAAGTTTTAATGTGCAATTTGGGCAAATGTCCCTAAACTCAAGCTCCTAGACAACCTTTAATAAATAAAAGCTTTAAAAAAAATGACATACTTGAATTAAAACCCCCCAAAAGGCCACGCAGGTAATACTATTATTAAATAACTAAATAACACGGAATTGTAGCGATATGTTACAGGTGTTTCATGAAATCCTGACAGCAGCAAATACATTGTCCGCTAGAGGGCGCTTCCAAAAAATGTCTTGTCAGATTGAGCGACTGCTGACATAAACAACCCAAAAAGAAAAGCTAAACTTCAATATATCAGCATATTGCTAATGTGTAAGCATTTATTTGGCTACTACAAATACAACAAATATAATGCAACATCACAAACCCATCTGAGTCATGTATCAGGTTCAATATTCACTCCTGTTATAACTACTTTAGTCTCCAAAAACTATAAAACGGGAAGGGTACTCGAAGAGTGCAGACCTCCTCAAAGGTCGTTTCCATAAGTGAAAGATAATGTGTGCAGGACCGTCCCTCCCTACAGGAAGATCACGCAGATTGCGTGGGGCCTCACCTCGCGGAGGGGGCCTCATTTTGCGGTGTGAGCCTCAATTGAGCCGCAATTAGTTAACTTATGCGGCACAATTAGTGTGGCCCGGCAAGGTTTCGCCGCTGCGATGCTCCACTAGCACCCCCCCCCCCCCCCCGTCGACGCTCGCGAAACAGAGGGCCTCATCTAACTTTGCGTAGGGCCTCAAGTTGGCCAGGGACGGCCCTGAATGTGTGTATCCGCCCACTGATTTGGATCTGCTCCAACCGTTAATGCATTTCATGTGTTCTTCCTTTGCACATGCTACACCCATCCACTAAGTTTCACAAAATCGGGAAAGATGTTTTTTCCGTAACCTTGCTCATGGTCGAACAAACAAAATAACCTAAAATGAAAGAAATGTGTCATTAGCTGAAATGATCAGCTAATGACAGTAAATATTTCATATGGGTCTATATCAGGGGTATTCAACTAAAATTCAACGAGGTCCAGTTAGAGAAAATCTCCCCATGCAAAGGTCCGGAACATCAAAATGTCTAAGTTGCTTTATGAATTAGTGTGATATATATTGAAGTAGCTGTAGCTTTATCAACGTCTGCATGTAATCAACAACTGACTGCCAATCAAATAAAGAAAGTACATTTAAAAAACAACAATGTTTATTGTCAATTAACATTGAACTATACAGATACACAGTAAATACTGTGGATATGTGTAATGTTCCTCTCGGGCTGCATTTAAAAATAAAATAGGAGAAAAAAAAAAAAATAGCTTTTGAAAATATGTGCATCTTAAAAGTGCTTAATTTTAGATAAATAAAATAAAGTGTAGCAGCAGCTTGAGTTTCCCTTTTTCTTTGTTAACCGTTTCACATCATGACTTAACAGTTTCAGACGATTATAGAACAATATCAGTCTTTACACATCATAACAATTGAACAGTTTTAAAGTTTCTCTTTCTTTCCCTCTTATATTGCAGTCCATCACTCACTTTTTTTTAATTCAATGCGAGAATTGAGCTTGAGCTTGTCCTGCCAGGAGTTAAAATCTGGGCTGAAATGGTGTCAGGGCCATTCTCATACACACACGCAGGTGCTCATTGGTTAGCCTCGGTTAGCCTGCCCTGGAACAATATTTAGTTTTCATTTGGATCCTGGTGGACTGATCATATTGGGCTCTGAGACTGCTTATTTTTAGTGACCTCAGTTCTGACTTGAGAGGGAATGTTTGGCCAAACACTTGTGTTTTGTCTCATAGTGGCGTTTTGGCACTTTTAATGAGCGCCACGGTCTCTGAACAAATGAGACACACTGGCTCTGTGCTCCCAGTGGGCAGGATGAACATGAATGAGTCCGTCCACTCAGGGTTAAAAGCTCTGTTCTCACTGTCCACTTTCCTCTTCTTGGAGAGCGCCATGTGTAATTATTTGTCTCTCCCTGTCTGCCGCTAACACGCCTGTTCACTCTCCTCTCTACTTCTCTCCCTGTATCGCTAATTATTCTCTTCACTCACTTTTCTCTCTGCCGCTCTCTCGTCTCTTCTTCTGTGTTTCTCTCCCTGTATCGCTCACTCGTCTCTTTCGCCCCCTGTTGGCGGCGGTTAAAATAGAATCGCCCCGTCAAAATTGAAATCCCCTATTAATGATTGATTATAGGTCCGGGTCCGTATAGGTCGGCGTCTGGGTCCGGATCCGGACCGCGGTCCGCCTGTTGCCGACCCCTGGTCTATATAATTAACTGGTGAGAGCCAATAGACTCAATCTTTTCAGAAAACCTTAAGAATTACGAGTTACTCAAACACTTTATGTCTGGATTAATACAAATGCAGTATATGGTAAGGTTTTTAATTATCAAATGATATATTATTTGTTGTTTTCCCTGTTGCTTTTAGACATTTTAGCATTTGCTCTTATCTCTTGTGGACACTTTTAAGGTACAACAAAAGAATGCGTAAATTGACCCCTGTGAACCGACACAATAAAAGCAATTTCTAACACTGTTTAGCCATGTTGTTTTATATCTCCGGATGTCTTTCTTTTTTTTGCATTATTCTCTTTTGCATTCTGACATACTGCTAACACCAACTGTTCTCTTCTCTGAATCCATTTCTCGACAGGGAGAGCCGTCTGGCTAGCAAGATTGAAGACGAGGGGGATTATCATGTCTTTTTTATCATGGCTTAACAGTTTAATGAAAATAAATTGCACACTGCTTGTCCAAAGTGGCATAGTTAATGTGTCACAGTGGTAAATAGCACTTTGTGTGTTTGATTCCAGCAGGGACTAGTACTCCAGGCTGTCTTGGCTGTCAGATCACCACTGGACATTGCAACATTTTCCTGGAAACAAGAGTGGAGACGTTCTTCAACAAAAAAATAATTAGCATAATTATTTTATCCCCGTTTCCATCTGTTGTGTACTTACTTGAACTGGCATGGGGTTAGCAGAGTAGTTACAGCGGGTGTCAAACAGTTCAATCAAGAGTCGAGAAAGAACTGCCATCATTGTTGACCTGTTAAACATCAGCTGTGTCCTCGCATTCACTGTTAATATCCATCTGAAATATGTAAACCCCAACATCTTTGCTCCACTGAATGTCATCTTTCTAAATAATGCATATCAGTGATAGTTCTATTATACGTTACGCCTACTGACGCTATCCATCTTTGGAACATTTCACAGCTTTTTAGTGGTAATTAGACATCAAGATTTATTAGAATATATACCCACAAGACAGAATGAAAATGTAGAGAATTACATTATATTACATGTCATTTGTTAGACGCTTTTATCCAAAGCGACTTACATACTCAATACTGTGGACAATCCCCACAGGAGCAATTTGGGGTGAAGTGTCTTGCCCAGGGACACAACGACATGCTGACTTCAGTGGGACTCAAACTTGCTATCCCCTGATTCGAAGTCCAGCACACTATCCACTGAGCCACAGCCTCCTCCTGAATGAATGCAACTCATTAACGGTATTCTTCAGGGGGAATAAGCTTTGATTACATTGTTCATTCCTTCAAGGCAAATCCATTCGAACAAAGGCTTTCTGATACATCTATGATGCTGTGGATTTCACACTCTCACATTTTCCGCATTAACACACATGGATACAGCTTGCTGTTCTTTTGATGCACAATTACCGTAGTATCCACGATAGGATTCCATATCTCAGTCTGTTACAGTTCACGGGATAACTGTACGCACTAGCAATGCTAAAAAAATATTTTTGTTAAATGGAAATCTCTGCGATAAAGAATGCTGGCTCACTGAGATCACATCATTTGGGGAATTTAATGTGAATCTGGTGCCGTTGGACCCAAAATAATGCTACATTCTATTTACTGGGATGAGCAGATGACCGAACAATGAGCCAATTAGAAGAGACGGGTTTTGACAATGTAAATTAACAAATGTGTCATAATTAAGCTTGACGGATGCATAGACAGTCAAATATTAACAGCTCTGGGGGGCTTAGACAGTATACGATTCAGCTGTACACTGCACTTATGTTTAGGGTCATGGTTAATTGATGTCATGTAGGGAAAACAATCGTATGGACGCAAGGCCCTACTGCCAGATTTGATAAGAAATGCATTCCTCTCAATGGAATATTGCGATCTATTTAAAACTTTTTTCTGGCAGATGAAGTCAACTTCATTGTCATTCATCAACAGAACCTCCTCTCCTCTTGTCTGTCCGGGAAAATCTTTAATTTTCCTCGCCCCTTTTTTCTTCTCGGGGACGGGTAATTCCATTTGGGAAGTGCATACCGTTGAAGAAAAAATCCTCATCCTTCAGCCGGTGAGCAATGAGCAAAGTGGTGATGAATACCTGGGCCATGAATACTAAATGATGGGTAATTAAAGGGTACCTGAGGAATATTACTTTGGCTGGCACACCTGAGGAGAGATTTGGGCTTCTGTCCATTAGATTGGAGTGAGAGAAAGACAGAGATTGAGTCTGAGAGAAAGCCATAAGGAGGCAGGCGAGAGTGATGGCTGCTCTCTGTATCAGTCATTTGGGTTGAGAGTCTGACGTTTGATTATGTCTGACCTAGATTTTTTCAGACAAGAAGTAATTGATTCTTACGTGCACTTCAGTGGAGAGTCAGACTTTTATGAGTTTCAGACTGCATAGGTTGTTGGCCATGTATAGGACTGTCTGGTGGAATGTTATCATCATTACATAGAATTATTCAAAATGTGTCTGCATTGCCTTTAATCTTCTGACTCATCACTCCATTATTATCTCCTAAAAAACAAATTACAATTTAAGAGAAATGCTTTTTTACATATTTACCAAGTCTGGGATATTGTTCATTCTTACTTTATCAGTAAATATTGATAAACAACTACATTTAAAAAAAAAATGTATGATGATTATTATTTGAGAGGAGACAATGCAAGTAATTAGGGGAAAGATATCATCATACAAGTTCCCCAATTAATGTTGTTACAAATGTTCTGAATTCTTACCTTAAAGGTCACCTATTATGCAAAATCCACTTTTTCATGTATTTTATACATCAACATGTTCCCTCTGTGTAAAGAGATTCTGAAGTTTCAGGGGAAAAGATTCGCTCACTTGTTGTCCTGATCCATTTATATAAAAACCTGTCTGAAAATGAGCTGATCAGATTTTGGCCACTTTATGATGTCATAACGATTTTTCGGTTTGTGTAACCATTAACCAATAACCAACCAAGGTATTCCATCTCTTGAAACAAGCAATTGATAACTCAAGCAACAATGTTTTCTGAAGTAATAAATCAAGTTAGAAGGTGGGTAATCTTAATAAACTTTAAAATAGCAAATTTCCCCTCTGTGGGACGAATAAAGGTAGTCTGATTGTGAAATATGCAAATGAAGCATTATTTGTCTTTGGTTGACAGCAACCTGTCAATCAAAACTTAGTTATGACCCTGAAGCACACCCTGTCTTATTGTCTCTTACAATTAGCGATTAAGTCATGGATACATTGTCCACTGAGGTAATAAATCAAGTAAGAAGCCACGTAATTTTCTCATTGACTTCTATGCAACTGCACTTCTTTTTCAACCAGAAAAGTCGCCCAATTTGCAGACCACAGAAAAGTAAAGCCAATGTGGAAGTGGCTTAAACTTGCATTCTTTCAATCAAAGCATGTCATGGAGAGTTGTGAGTACATTTGTACTGGACTGATCCTCAAGTATTTCTCACCCGCTGAATAATTAATAATCAAAGAAAATAATGTAGAAACTAGCTTCATGGTCAAAGTTTGGCATACATTGCAATAGAACTTCAATGAGCTACAGTATGTTGAGACATATTGCTAATGCATCACATATTTCAAATCAGATGTGTTTTAACCAAGGGTGCTAAAGCCCCACCTGCCTTTTCATACCCACCTGATGTTCCATGTCTGTGAGGTTACGCTGTCTGAAAAGTCCAGGTAACAAATCACAAAGGGCCTCTTAGGAGTACGCCCATTGACTTTTTGAGGCGTCTCGCTGATGTAACCTTGACATTAATGGGAGGTTTTCACATTCTCAATTCTTCTGGGGCTCACCATAATCTGTTTTAGAGGGGGCTGAGTTCCCTCCAGGGCCCTTCTGAAGTTTGAACCCTCGCAATAACCTTGTCTGGTTGGGTTAGAAGGAGGTAGCAATTCATGCTATCCTCTCAATGTTTACCAAACCCTCTCCACCCATCACGGAGCCCGAATTTGCCAGCCCTCGAGAGAGAAACACACCAATTGCTTCATGTGTATCTTGATTGAATAATAGGACGTTTAATTGTCTTGTCTTTTACAATTACGTCAAATCCGTAACCTTTAATTAAGTGTCTGCCAATTATTTTATTCTCTTTTTTGTTTGAGTGGATGAACGTAATTACTGTCACCTTGCAAAGTATAAGAAGTAATTAATCCTTTTCAATTTGACCAAATCCCATTTTTTTGGTCATTAGTTGGCCTCATAATCCTTGAAAGATTATGAAGCCAGTTAATTATAGAAAATGGAAGAAGTTACTTGTTGTTTGTGCAGCATCAGCGTATCTTTTTTTCTTAAAAATCATGTTCCACTTATAAAATAATATTCCGTCCAAGCTCTACGTACGTCTCTAGCAGTTAGTAGTAACAGTGAAAACACTTCAAAACCATCAAAAATAACCCTAATGAATGTTTGGGGACGTGGAGTAAAGTCATACAATATATTGATCGATAATTATAGTTGTTGCATAAGTTTCAATGGCCAGAAACATTTATATAAAAGATAGTAGCAACATTTTACACAATTGTTTTACAGTACAGCAGACTTGAGCCCCAACTCTATGTCGGAGCAGCCACAGATCATCTGCACAGTCAACAACACGGAACGAATGCATTAGAACTGCAAGGAGAGGAAGAGGAATGAAGCACTGTGTAGATGTGGCGAGAAATTATCCAGAACCAGATTATCATAGTTCATAAAGACAGTTAGGATACGGCCATTTAAAACAGGAGACAAGTGAGGATCTACTGATGTGTGTAGGTTCTGTTCATGTGTGACAGCTGTCCCTTTGTCACAGAGACTACTGTCTGCATTGTAGTTCATATTCTCACACTATAAACTGAGAATCATACAGAGTCACAATTGGACTATAAGATGTACTTGTACCCAAATAAACTAAACAGATTCAGTTGTTTATATTCAGTGATTTTAGCCACTGACCAATTTCATTGGTTAATAAACATTTTAAAAAGAAATAAATCAAACACAAAAACCTTCCCTCTCTTCGCTTAGTCTTAGCCCACATTTATCACTGGAGCAAACTGGGTTTTGAATAAAATTCAAAGGAATGAGAAGGTATAATGAAAGACCCTTCTCAGTTGCATTGTGGGAAATGAAGGATTCAATGTCCTCAAGCTTGACTGACACTTTTCGGAACAAATGTCAGTTCACTTTAGCCTCAACCCCTTTTCTTTCTTGATTTTTTTACAATCCATTTCTTGTTCCACAAACGTATGCATATGAAACACTACATTTCTAAGGTACTTCAAGCCTCCAGAAAGAAATGGCGGAAAAATAATCCTCAAAGAAGCATAAATAGAGCGGACAGTGACGTGTTTGGGCACAAGGACTGCAAGCTGGACTAGGTGTAGTGTGTATCCTCTTTTGAAACCATTTATCAGACAAGGCCAGGTGGGTTGTGGACCCAGAATGTGGGCCATTGTTGTAGGCCATAGAAAACCTTGGATGTCTGGGGGATCCCACCGCCCAGCCCTGGAGCTGTGTGGCTGCTATGTGGAGGCTGCAGCCCAGACCCAAACATGCATATTGTGCAGGTCTGAAAGGACACTATAATCCATCCCCATATGTGCCAGCACCCCCCTCTAACCTCTATTCATCCTTCGCTGTGTTTGCATCCCTCCAGAGTGCCTTTAACGCTGTGCAATGCCATGCTGCTTCATACAAGTTAAAACATGATGGAGAGCTGTCATTGTCCTTCTCCGTGGTCCAAACATGCGCTTCCCAACATGCATCCTGTTTGTAATCTCGTCCAAATAGCGCACAGACCGCTGTAAATCAGCCGGTGCATAGGGCGCTGCTTTTTTATCATTTCACATGTGTGCCGCTTGCAAAAACAGAAAACAAGAAAGGAGGATCAGAGGATCACCTTTACCCATTCTGTCTTGGCCTAAATAAATAATGTCATTGACTTTGAGATTCAGGTCCGGCCGCCCACCACCAGTTGGCTGTTGCCCCATAAAAAGGAAGTCATATTTATGATTTTTAGCCTGTTTCTGTGAATGGACCTTTCCAAATCAACTCTTTGGAAAATGTTTACAATTCCCCGATGCGGTTCTTGGATCTACAATAAGCAATCTTTTTCCCATCTTTCCATCGGCCTTCTTTTTGGTAATTTCAGTTCTAAATCTATTTATGGTAGGATGGCACTGGTAATGTCACATGTTCTAAGGGATGGGAGAAGTACTCAGATCTTGTTCTTGAGCAAAAGTACAAGTACCAGAGTGTAGGAATACTCTGCGCCAAGTAAAAGTCCTGCATTCAAAAGGTACTCAATATGCAAATTGGTCCATTTCAGAATCATATATATATATATATGATATGTTTGATTATAATTATTGATGTGTTAATGTGTTTATCAAAGCTGGTAAAGGTGCAGCTAGTTTGAATGACTTTGTATACTGCAGGGTAGCTTGTGAATTTACTCCAGGTGTAACTCAAGTCTGATTTAAGACTTGATTATATTTCACATCATTCATCCACATCTGTAAAGTAACTAAAGGCTTGCAGGGAGATAGACACGTTGATGAGCACGAGTGCCGGGCGCGTTAACTCAGCCAACTGGCCTTTGATGGTTCTCTGATATCTCTCGTTAAACAAGCTTTGGACCGTTTACACTGTGATGTATCTTATTTGTCCGTTCTCCATCGCCCACACATCCTCGCGGAGCCGTCTCTCTTCAAAGGCGTCAGATCTTAATGGAGCTCCACATCGAAAGCTATGTAGTCTTATTTAACCGGACCATTCTTGGATCTCTTGAAAATTCTCAAAATATGAACATAGTAATACCACTTCCTATCTTTTTAAGCAAACATGACACTTCTATAAGCAATGTGCTGCACTTAATTTGCTGAGAGAATCTATGATGGCTTATTTACCCCACCAAACAACACTCGATTCGATTCTCAACAACACAGAAATGAAGGCTGTGGAACTGGCGGTCACGTGGTGGACGCCGATGCCATCTCTGGTCATTCCAGTTTAATATCTGTCTCAAAGTTGCAGGTCTTAAAGTCACACAGAACTAATGGAGGCTGGGGAATAGCAGCCAGTGTCTTCTATTGGACCAATATAATAGCCTGGAATTGAACTCCATATTGGCCAGCTGGGACTGAGGAAAGGATTAAGGTCTCGGTATTTTCTTCCGTCCAATTGTGTTTCATGATTTGAAAGAAAAAGCCCTATTCATGTGGTGGATTGATATGGTCTTTGTGATAGGGTTTCACATTCCCATGGATGTCAACAAGTTCAACTTCATATATTTTCTTTATATTCACCCGCTGAGCTTCTTGAGCAGGACATTTTTTACACTTAAGCAATTGTACTTATTCCAATACAAACGGTTGCTGTATGCTTAAACACGAGAAAAGGTAAAACCGCAGTAAAGCCCATAATGCAAAGATGGATTTGCCATTCATTGTCGGACATTCAGGTTTCATTATACAGTGCAAACCCTTGCAGGGGAAAAGAGAATGAATGGACTCACCTTCAAACATGCCACTGACTCTCTAAATGCCAAAGACGCCCAAACCTCTCATGTCTCGATGAATGGCAAGCTGTAGGCGGAGAGAGTCAGTTTGCGTCTCCTGTCTTTCCTAATATAAAAAAGTCAGACACCCCATGAGAGACGGAGTCTGCCAGACTGATCATAGAGCTGCTACTTTATCCTGAGAAAAACTGGGCTCTAAGAAGTTAGTGACAAAGTAGTTTTAGTATTTTATGATGTGGGTTCAGCTCACCTCCCTAAGGATTACCTACCCTTAAGAGTGGTATATGGTTCAATATACCAAAGCCTCCCATGTGTCAGACTTTATTTGTGCTACACTTGGGATAGAAATGAGTAAGGCACTGACATAAATCTTTAGATTTTATTTCGTTTTCTTCTGGTAGGTGTATGAAGGAGTCCTTAAATCACCATTTTAATTATGCATTGCACAGTAGTGGAATATACTATACTTGAGTAAAAGTACTAATACATTATTGTCTAAATACTTAATCAGAAGTACTTTTGCATTCAAAAAATGCAAAAATATAAAAGTATTATCAGCAAAATGTAATTAACGTATAAAAAGACAAAAGTAATCATTGTAAAGAAAAATGGGCTTTATGCGTGTATACAATTATTTTTATATATTATGTGAGATTTGAGTATTGTTGCATCATGTAGCTTTTTGCTGTTGTAGACAAATAAAGTTCTGATGACTTTTTGTCAAATATTTAGATAAATTGTGACTCAAAAAGTTTTAGAGACGCATTCTGTTGCGTTGACATTGTAAGGTTGTGTGCTATACCTATATGGTTGAAGCATTTTAAGATAAAAATGTTAATATGATATTAGTACTTGACAGTACAAAGCATTCCTGTCATTTTTTCATTGTGACGAGCAAGTAGCTGTAATCAAATGGCAGGTGATCCTGATCAAAGGACGCCAGTGTTTATGGCAGTGTGCCATGCTTGTGGGTTGTAAACAGAACACAACATCTCGTGAAAGTGAACAAGCGGGACGAGGCTTGCTTGCGAACACTTTGATCGCCTTTCATTCATTCTCGCCTCTCATCTCTTTGGGCTTTTGGGGGAAATGCACTGTTTAATCCGCCGTACGTCGCAGAAGTTTATACAAAGTAATACACAGAGTTTGGGGGCTTCACATTAGGCGAGAAGGGATGCGAGGGAGTAAAAAAAGAGAGGCATACATTTACACGGTTGAGTGGTGTAATCTTCATGAAATACCGGTAAATAGGGAGAGGAAGCCTAGTGGAGCCGTAGATTAATGCTGCTATCAAATGGCCTGGGACAAAGAAGGGGATGGCTAATGAGCTGGAAAAGGCAGGGCTGTTTGCCGCGTTAAATGATACCGTAGCTCCATCTCCCCACTGGCCTCCGCACTGCCATGTTCACACATTCTGATGTCGCTAACAGTAATGTAGGACAAATATTGGAATATGTCATTTAAGCGGGAACCACGGCGACATGTTTGATATTATAAAAATGGCTTCATCAAAGGCAGATTTCAGCAACACAAATGCAGCTCTCTAATTCGACTCTCTCCCATATGCCCAATATCCCTCCATCGGCAATTTCTGAGAGGTCATTTGCTTCTTTTTCATTCCAAAAATTGCTTTCATATTTGGTTTGTTCTCTCTCCCTCCCTCGGTGCCTCTCTATATTCTTTGCTTCAAGTCCATTTTGCTTCCTATTGCTCCGTCTCTGTCGCCCTCTTACTCTCTATTTGCCTCGCCATGATATAATGAAAAACAGGCTTCTCTCCCTTGTCTATTTCCTTCCTGTGGTATCATCTTAAACATGCTTGTAGCCTCCTATGACTGTCGCCAAGGTGACAGGAAGAGCGAGATGAAATCCCGGGCTTAGATACATTTCTTGGTCTGGCCTGCGGAGGCTGTATCAATTTTTTATGTTCTACTGCCTCAGACACTTTTGCAGGCATTGTTTCATGTTTTATTTAGGCCCGTGTCAGAGCTGGGTTAAAGTTTCATCAGACTAACGGCCTGAAACAGTCTGGCGGAAAGTATCACATTGGGGGCAATAGTGGCAAGAGGTGGTGATGAATATATGGTGAAAATTATGTCTTGTATGTTTTTAAATGTGCCTGTGGTAATGCTGAAATGTCCAAAAATGACATCACCAAGCACCCTTCATCTCACTATTGGAGAAATAGTGAAAAAACTGCAACAGTTTGCCTCAAAAGGGCAACAGAAAAGAATGTTGGAGAAATATCTCTGTATTCTGAATGCAGTCAAACACGCAAGCATGCTCTAACCTCTTCAGGCATCTACATATTTATCTTACTTGAGCCAAGTGACAGTTGTCTCCACAGCCATTTCATTTAACGCGACAGCACGAAAACGAGGAAAAATAAAAACTGAATTAATCAAATGTGGAGGGGAGGGCGAAGGAATGCAGGATGAGGGTGTGTGTTGGGGTTGGGGGAGGGGGGAGGTGTGCTGTATATCCCCAAGTGATGCTGTGAATCAGAAGCGTTGGGTAAATAAATAAATGTGTTATGTATGACCAAGCGCACAGACAGGGCTCTGGGGCTACTAGCTGGTCCAGCCGAGATGCACTCAGACAAGTGAATAAATCAGCACACAATTAGGGCTTGTGATTTCATTTATGGTACCTACGAGCGCTCCAGTGGCAGATTCTGGCAGATGTCATTTCTAGCCAATTGATTTTGCTGCTGTCCCGAGGCCCGAGCAGTCATGGCCCCTCTATCCGGATTACAAATGGATAGCAAACACGAGCCAAATAGCTGTCCAGGCAATTTCTGCATGATAGGAGTAGAATAATGTTAGAGACCTCAGTGGCACTGGAGGAACAAAGACACACACATCAGTGGAGGCGCTGACTAGGCCCTGAACACACGCATGTTCAGGCAATTGTTTGTGAAATGTATGTGCAACCTAATAAACCTATTTTTTTCCGTGGTTTCTTTGAAGGTGCATCCTAAGGTAAATCATCTACTGTTTACCCTCCGGTTTTCAGCGGTGAATTTGCTTTCAGCCATCCTTCAGCAAGAGCAGCAAAATTGTTTTTAAGCCACCGTGAAATCAGCAAATGTCTTTGGGTTTATGCATCTGGGATGTTTTCACTTACAAACATGTTACCAGAAAAAAAAAAAACTCTGCAGTGCAATCACGACACACTGAACGTTTGTCATCTCAATCATCTGAAGAGAACGCTTGACCGCTTGCAATGCAAATTGACAATGTCATTTCAAAGCTGGAGTGAATGAAGAGCATGCTCCTGGTCTGAAGCTGTTCATCAATCTGCCAACTGCATAATTTCTCTGCTTTTCTTTCCCGCTCAATTTCTGTTTACCTTAGAAGACTCCCAGACAGTGAACAGACTGTGCTGTACCTATTTACGAAATGTCACTTAAAGTGCCAGTGAAGTGCATTTTTTTGCGCCAAAATGAAATGGCAGTTTCATTTCTTACATATAATTGTACCTGTTCATGGCTAAAATATTTTTTTAGGAAGTGCGAGGGACGAGATAAACATCGCAAATTTTTCAGAGTCTGAGCCTACCGCTGCTGCAAACGATAGCGGCTGTGACGTCACAAGATGGGCCCAGTTGTGATTGTAAACATGGCGGAGCCTTCGGAAAGTGATACTGGTGCGAGAGAAATGAGTGATTTTGACAGCTTTTCGGACAGGATAGATGAGGAAAGTGGCCATGGAAGTCAATTTAGTTGAGGACAATATTTTGTCATAGATCTAGAGTAGATCTACACACAGGATTGGCCATCACCTGATCATACATTCATCTGTTCATAGCATGATGCAACATTCATGTTCACATGCAGTGTTGTGCTAGTTACTGAAAACCAGTAACTAGTTACAATTACTAGTTACTTCACTACTTACACCAAAAAGTAATGCGTTACTGTGAAAAGTAACTTTTTAGTTACTTAAAAAAGGGCACCCATTAATGCCCTTATACTGTAGCCTTCATTTCAGTACTGTTATTGCATCGGAGAATAATACAACCTGTTGATCAACTTGACATGCATTTGCATCACTGAACTCTGCTAAGCAATGTGGTCTATACAAACACAAACACAAAGATATGTTTCAAAGTGCCAATCCAGCCGCTGTTGCTTAGGTGGAGGTGGAGTGGCGTCGGATGAGTCTGGGTCTGTGGTCTTAGCTACTAGCTTCGTCCCAGCATGTTGTTTCTGCAGATGTTTCAACAGATTTTAATTGCTGTTTTGGGCAGTCGATAGGATCTTTGACCCGCCAAGACACAACTTACATTTAACTAAAACGTTCTTTTCTTTGTGCTCGACAAAAGTGAAATAGTGAGAATATCTCCAGGCGGAGAAACTCGACTTGAGCTCTGCCGCCGCCATGATAGTCTTGTTAGTAGACACAAACACAGTGGCCTTTATTTTTCATAAACAATCTACGAATCTACGAAACAATAACACCAGCCACTCACCTTCATCTTTTGGTAACAGAAACTTCGGCAGAATTGACATTACCACAGCCAGCGGCAATGCATCGCTTCCCGTGTGTTTTTCCTCCCTTTTTCTTCACTGTCGCCTCCATTGTCAGGTTTCCTCGATTGGCAATCACTTCCAGTCGACTGCGAAACACTTTCCAATAAAATACTCGCTCAAAAACGTTGGTAAATTCCACTTTGAAACAGAGACAAAATGAACGGTGGTGAATGTAAACACTTCGGCTGAGCCCATCTTCTGACGTCACGCAGTAGATCGCAAGCCACGCCCACGAAGGCGGATTTCCCAGCGGAAAATTCCAACTCGTCAAATTCGTTGCTATTCCAACATCTTTTATATGGGTTCCAATGGACAATTTTGGTCATTACTATACGTATTAGCATAACAGATCATGCACCGGCGCACACTTCACTGGGTCTTTAATATAGTATGGAGCATAATTTGTTGCACTCACATGTTGGGCTAGGGTTAGTATGGGATTAGTTTGTTTCATAAAGATAAAGCAAAACTTTCTCAGAATCAAGCAAAACTAAGAGTTTAAGACAAAAAACTGAGTCAAGCAAAATACATTTAATTTCAAAAATAAAACTATAAGTTGCAAACAAATCATTTGTGTAATCATGTAAATTATAAGTATTTTTTCTTTGTTTTAACATATCATTTTGTTTGCAGTTCTCTTTGCTTCTTTCTCAATGATCAGACTTTTGCTCTCGCTGCAGCTCTTCTCGTTTGCGCTCCTTCATTTTTTGTTTTCGATTCTGACACAAACGTCCCAGGTGGGCGGAACTTTCAGGGCTGCGTCCCCTATTGGCTACTCAGTTTTTGAGTGACCACTACACCACAGATCATACAGTGCAACTCGGCCACGTTTGTGTTGGTGCCTCCTGGCAGGGCCGGTTCTGACCTATTTGCTGCCCTAGGCGAGATTTTTGCTGGCGCCCCCCTGAAAATCGTACAGTAGAAAAGATACAGATCAATAGAGTATCCAAGGAATACACAATAGAATATATAAAGATTAAATGAAAAATCTCTACAAAAGACCAATAAACTACAAAAACAGAAACTTATTGACATGTTGGTTATATACATAAAGAAGGCTTCAAATGTATTCAGTATTATATGAACATGTTTTAATTGGGGGGTGGACCTCACATCCTCTAGGAGGGTCCGGGGGTATGCCCCCCGGGAAGATTTTGTTTTAACATTTTAAAGTAAAATGCTTCAATCTGGTGCACTTTGAGCAGAATTACTAGAGACTAGATCTAGGGCAGGGGTAGCCAACACGGTGCCTGCGGGCACTTAGTCGCCCGCAGGGGCAACGTGAGTCGCCCGCCGGGCATGTTCTAAAAATAGCTCGCCAAGCAAATACAAAAAGTATAAAATACACAAAACAAAAAAGGAAATGTAATTAAAAGAATCAACCCTATGCATAAACGAAACCTAAATCATAGCGAACTCTATCTACTTACTACAACTCTATATCTATCTAACACCCCTCCTCCCCCCACCCCCACAATGAATATCGACCAATCATGTTCTTGCTTGATTTGCGGGACCAGCGTTGCAGTCGGGAAGAAAAGCAATGTGGCACCTCCCCGCTTCATCAGGAGTGTGACCGTGATTTTCCTTCTGGCAGATTCTACAACACATCAGCCCATTGAACAGCCTAGTCGTGCCAGCCTATACAGCACATGAGGGCCAGAGTTTTACTCTGTGTGTGTTGCAACTTGCTTATATATTTATTGCACTTGACGCACACACACGCATGGCGTAATTCCCACTGGGGACAGGGGGGACATGTCCCCCGCACTTTTCGAAATCCCGTTTGTTTCCCCCCACTTTACAAATATGTTTATTATTATTTTTTAACGCAAGCCGTCATCGCCACGGAGGAGCACACAGCCTCTGTGAGCGAGCGAGACAGAGGGAGAGAGAGAGAGAGCGAGCGAGAGAGCTAGGGAGGGAGAGAGAGAGAGGGAGAGAGAGAGAGAGAGCTAGGGAGAGCACACCTTTATCTATTTAATATAGATAAAGTAAGAAATCATTCCAATGTGTACTATAGGACAGTAAAAAAAAAAAAAAATAGTTTAAAAGGGGAGTGATTAGTAAAATATGCATAAATGAAAAGAAAGAATGCTAACTAGGTAACATAAGATAAGGATAAACAAGTTTAAATGATTTGTTATTGGTTGTGCCCATATTCTAAAGATGTTTGGATCATTGAAAAGTGTACAGCTCCCTTTCATATGAGTGTTGAGAGCTGTATCCATAAATTCATTTTGTGCTTAAAGTGCATCAGATTGATGCATTTAACTTCAACATTTAAAAAAAAATTGTCCATGCATGGCCCCGGACCCCCCTAGAAGATGTGAGGTCACCCCCCAAATAAAGCAGGTTAAAATAATTAGATTCCATACATTTTCTTTTAGTAAACACTGAAAACGGGTCATTTCAAACCTGTTTTTATGTATCCTAATAATTATAAAGGAGTGCCTTGAAAATATTTGTTTACATAAATTGTGATCAAAACATTTGAGACCACTGTTGGGGTGCAGCCTTCAGTGGTTGAAGGTTCGAGCCCCCTCCGCTCCGTTCGTTTGATGAGTGGTCTGCTGTAAAAAGGAACGGCTCAGACGCAGAGATATGAGGTTTAACAATAAGCTGATTTAATGGTAAAAACAACAGTACAATATAACGAAGTACTTCGGGCCTTGGCTCTTACTACCGTGCGATGTATGTATCAGACAGTCAGACAGAACAAAGGCCCCGAGCGTACAGAATTCATAATATTTATGCCCACAAACGGAGAGGAGTTGTGTGGGAGGAGTTGTGTCGGTTGCTCCTTCCTAGGTGTTCATCCATTGGTGGACTCACTCCTGGGCGAGCCCTAGGCAGTGAATCAGAGTGAGTTAGCCATCGACGAGGTCTAAACAGCGAATCAGAGTGAGTCAGCCATAAGTGTGGGAACTTTGGATCTCCTGCGCCGCCGATCAGTCCCAGGTCATATTTTATGGCAGCCATAAAATAAACAATTCTGGGTCGCACGGGGGTGAGGTACCAATCCTTATCTTCGTTTATCCTCGGCACCTGGCCGTACCACTCCGCATCCCAATCTTTCTCTCAGAACAATCTCTGCATAGACTCAATGGTGTCAGTTTTATTACCTTTCTCCTACAACCCCCCCATGCTCCTATCCGGCCCATTAAAAACCCGGGGGGGGGCGACTGGATCCTCTACATTCCTAAGTCAACGCACACACAATTGACCACAGCAAACAAAGGAAAATAAGAACACTTGGTCTAGTTTCATAAGTATAAATTTTACACAGACAAAGTTATAATTATTAAAACAGGTTATAATTATTGGAACAGGTTATATATTTGAAACAGGTTACTTTACCACTGAGATAACTTACCTATCTAAACACTCAGAGTCCTTTACCTCACTGAGCCTCTAAGTCTGACAGGAGAGCGCAGTCCTCCACCTTGGTTGTAGAAACATCTACTTCTTATATCCGTTAGCGCAGCTAGCACCAGATTCTAATAACAACAGCGCCGTATTTGTCTTTTGTAGAGATTTTTCATTTATCCTTTATATATAAAATGTCGCCTAGGGCAGCAAATTGGCTAGAACCGGCCCTGGTACTAGGCCTCAAGAGACTTTCTTGTGTTGGCAGACACATAGAAACAAATTGGCGGGGCGAACTTCGCACGTGCAAACACTAAAAAATTCCACGCGCTCCGCGCTCACATTATGCTGGGCCCACGTGCCTTAGCACCGCTGCTATGACTCCATCCTAGGGGAAACACTGCACTTTATGCAGGGCTGTCAAGTTAACGCGTTAATAACGCGCTAACGCAACAAAAAAAAACGCCACTAATTATTTTAACGCGATTAACGCATGTGTATTTTATGTCCTCGGCCGCCCCGTAGTTTCAGAGCGCATCGAGTTTAAAATACCATCTACAAGGCGATGCTGACAGCCCCGCTCCTGCCGCCCCCTTGCGGCAGACCACACTTCCACGCTCACCGGCAGGCCCGGACTGGCCATCGGGAGGACCGGGAGGGTGTGTGTATGTGTGGTGCGAGCGAGCGAGAGAGAGAGAATGCGCACACCTTACGTGTATTGTTGTTGTTAGCATCTGGTGCTAGCTAGCTGCGCTAACGGATATAAGGAGCTGTTTCAATGAAAACAGAGGAGCGACATTTCGCCGACAACTGCGCCGAGCACTTGACTTTATGCAGGTAGCCAGACAGTGGGACATTGTACGAAAAGTCGCTCCAACGATCCATCACAGTGTCTCTACACACACACACACACACACACACACACACACACACACACACACACACACACACACACACACACACACACACACACACACACACACACACACACACACACACACACACACACACACACACACACACACACACACACACACACACACACACACACACACACACACACACACACACACACACACACACACACACACACACACTTTGTATTGTATTATTGTATGAGAGAGGTTCCAGGTTGAATTGAGGCGAATATTTGTAACGTTCAGAGGTTGTTGTGTTTAATATTCATGAGAATATTTGTCATTGTTCAAATGATAATAAACAAACATTTGCATAAAGCATATTTGTCCACTCATATGTTGATAAGAGTATTACAAACTTGAAAAATATGCCTCTAAAGGTACATTTAGAACAGATAAAAAATTAATTTGCGATTAATCGCGATTAACTATGGACAATCATGCGATTAATATTTTAATCGACTGACAGCCCTAATTTTAATACCTGAACACACTGCTGCTGTAAAATAATTTCCCAATTTGGGATCGATAAAGTGTCTGTCTATTTATTTTATAGATAAAAAACACATCTATGTATTTTCAAGCTAAAGGTGATACACAATATAAACTGTATACTGTTATTTTTTCAAAGACATTTACATTTCAAAAGCATATATTGCTATGTTTAGGACGAACAATTAAAGACTGCTTTAATTTAACAAATTCTACAATATAAAAGTGGCAGATTTGTTTTATTAAACAGACCAGACCTAGCTTGCATACCAACACAATTAGGAACATGCTCACATCTTACTATGTTTGTCTGAAGAGCTGAAGCATTCATACACAATGGATAAAACTGTGTTTTCGCATTCTATATCATGTGAGAAAATGATGTACATTTAGCATTAAAACTTCGACATACTATTCCTAGCCTGAAGAAGATATGAATAATCAACAGATTTGAATGGAATCTCTAACATTTTCATGTAGAATAAAGACAAAAGAGTGATGATACAAATTACATTTATTGAAATTTGAACCAGAAGATGAAGTCTCAAAGAATGTTTTAAATAAAAGGACATAACACAAAAAGGTGGATAATAATAAAATCTATTAAAGGAGAGGTGTCATGCTTTTCTGGTTATTACCCGTCACCTTGTGTGTTATGTAAGTTTTTATGCATGTAAACGGTCTGCAGAGTCACAAACCCTCAAAGTACACCCTGTAGCGAGTAAAACTCTAACATAGAAAATTCCTCCCCAAAACGCCTCGTTGGAGATTTCTCAGTTTCTTTCTTTGCTCCACGGATGGGTCCGTTTGGTTCCGGGTACGAGCTGACGTCAGCTCGTACCCGGAACCAAATGGACCAATCCGTGGAGCCGTTACGTTACGTCCGCGGAGCCGTTACGTTAAGCCTCTGCTGATTGGTCCAAATTGACCAATCCACGGACTTCCTCACACACACACTCAGTGCAGGCAGCTCTGCTGATTTCTCATCCCTGGCTGCAGGCTGATAACAGACAGTTGGGATCGCGGCGAAATTCTCTCTGCAGACCCATTCTCACAGCGTTTATCAACCTTTTTCTTACTCAATATCAAGCCACACTTATTGTTTTTACTTCGGCTGTGAGTTTGTGTGTGCTCAGGATGAGTTTGGCTGTGTTTCGCTGTGTATCGCTAAACAAGGAAACCACACCTCCACGGAGCTCAGCGCGATTCACAACGTCCCGTACAATCAGAGCACACTGTGCTCACAAGGAGGGGGGGGGCAAGAGCTGCAACGAGCCGTTTAGTGGAGAGAGTGAATACTGCTGAATACACATACTTTACAGAGATGCTGTATGCGAAACCAATGTGAGTTTGGAAAAATGCACAGTATAAATCTATTTTAGTATACCTCAACAATGGAATTATGATCAGTGGAAATGGCCATGGCTTTAAATGTATATGTAAAGACATTTGGTCAAATGAAATGATCCTGAGCAAGTGATAACAGCAACGCCCGTGGATGAAGCTGGTGCATGTCTTTCTTCATGCCCCCCCTCCGTGCTGTCCCCTCAGAGGAAGTGGGAAAACGGGATAAGACCTCTGGACACCACGCTGTCTCAATGATCCATACTGTTAATATGAGAGGAAAATAAATGTTTTAGGAAATGAAAAATATGAAGTTAACAAATAAAACTCAGCTCAGCGGCAGTCATGGACAGTAGGTTTTCCTACAAAGAGAAGTAGTAAACTCAGCCTCCATTGATTTTCACATCAAATTAGCGTGTTAATAAAATTACATTACATTACATGTCACTTGTTAGACACTTTTATCCAAAGCGACTTACATACATTCAGTACTGTGGACAATCCCCACAGGAGCAATTTGGGGTGAAGTGTCTTGCCCAGGGACACAACGACATGCTGACTGCAGTGGGGTTTGAACCTGTGATCCCCTGATCCGATCACCAGCGCACAATTCCACTGAGCCACAGCCTCCCTCCCTAAAATAAGCTATCATGGCTTATACTTGCATATCTAAACAGAATCATGAAAGCATGTTGGTAGAGTCAGGCACACGAGTCCGTTTGAGTGTGTGTGCCGGTGTCTGAATGCTCACTCACTGCTAGCTACAGATGTAGCACTCTAGAATGGACTCCACCCAGCGGATTCCAACAAAAAACCCAGCGAATCCCAGTGCCTGGGATTTTAAAGCCCTCCCACTATTTCCTGAGAGGGCGTTGCCAGATTTCCTCATTTGTTCAATCCAGGATTTAACCATGAGATGGCGCTTCATTCACAAAGACAACTGGGTGAACTTTGGTCTTCAGTTTGTTTGCAATGTTTGCAGCTCTGCAGTTGTGTTTGCTGAATACTGTAGCATTTAATCACTTATTTGTTATGGTTTTCACAGGCTACTATAACGAGAAAACATCAATATTTTAAATTCAAATAAAGTATATCTAATCTTATTATCTTAATTGTAATTTAATAATATATAGTCTTTATATATTCAATAATCATAATAATAATGTAAATGTTTACACTTCTTTATTTGTTATGCTATTACCTTTACAATAGTTTGATTTAATATGCAATATATGTTTTGTAATATTGTTGTGGTGTTTTTACACAGTACAGTAGATCGAAGAAAATCAACTCATACATTGTCATGTATTATAATGTATAGTATTATTTAGTAATATCATACATTAACGCCATTATAGCAGATTCCACATTGAATGGATGAACACATTTATGCATCAATAATTACAACGGAGTATTTCTAAATATAAGTTCTAAAAATATACTTATATGTATGTACATAATGATTCATTTTACTTTCAGATGATAATACTTTTCACTTGGGCAATTGACAATTTTGAATGCAGGACATTTACTTCTAACACGTATTTTTACCTATAGGTAAATAATCGGAATACTTCTTCCACCTCTGATTTTGGACCCTGTCACTGTTTTTAAAACTTTAATTAAATGTTTGATATTTCCAGAGACCCTTCAAGACCGGCAATGCTGCCCTGCATGTGTTGATCACCTTAAGGGGGGCTGTCGAGCCTACAGTATTTCATTTGTATTAAAGCCAGACCATTTTTAAAAATATAACTGTCTGATTTTGTCATTGCACAACATTTGTGAATAAACCCAATTTGTAATTGTTATGGCAATAATATGACTTATATTTAATTAAAACATTAATGTTTTAATTGTTTTATACCATTTATCAAGACCTGTACCGGCAATGCTGGAGAAGAGGGGGGATGGGAGAGTTGTCACATTCCGATCGCCCATTATTTGAAACAAAGCGAGTCCACAACATACTTCTTGCAAAGGCGGCGCGTGAGGCTCAGGTTTGGGAAGGATAAATAACTTTTTTTATCTGACGCTGCCCGCCTCCGGCGTCTATAGATAAGAGATCAACTCAGTGAAAGCACCGCCTGCTGACCAATCAGAGCTCTGTGTGCGGAATTTAAAACTATCAAGTCATATTACAGGATAAAGGAAATACAGTTTAAACTGCCATATGCAGGGAAGACGCCTACGTGTCGCACTTATCATTCATATCACATCATCAATCACATCATCGATCATATAATTTATATAATATCATATATCATATAATATCATATAATATATATAATATCCTAATATATCATATATTTCCTTATCTGAGTTAGCTTCTCGAGCCGTATCTGGCATGCAACACTTAGTGTCACATACTGTATGCAGAAGTATTATTTTAAGCAACACATTACGTTGACGAAACACTCAACTCAAATGTAATTAAAGTCAGATCCACTTGTTTCTTAGATGGGGCAGTGATATCATAAACCTGTTAATGTACGCATTCAAACACTCAGTAGTTTATTTATTTTTTAACCAGCTGCTCTGTATTCACCTTGCAGGTACAACTATGTGGCTTGTATCCTGGATTATGTGTTTAAGTCGTGGATGTTTAAAGTTTAACTTCTTCATATATGTCTAATATCATAGTTTACTTTTCATTCAGGAAGTATGACGCTGCGCTGTCAGTACGCTTGTCCATGTTTGTGATTGGTCAAATGTTGCTAACCCCGCCCCTTTCATGTGAACGCGCTCTCAGTCGGACAGAGAAACCCTGGGTTGATTTACCGAGTTGATAACAAGAGTCGTAGGACTGCTTAGCGAGATGTCGTTTGTTAGGGTTAGTTAAGCCAGATAACTCAAACATATCCAGGGTCTGTTGAACTGGCTTCGTAGTACACTGATGGCTGCATAGCAGCGCTAATGTCAAAGACACAAATAGTATACATATTTCAATTTTACCAGGATGCAGTGAAATAAATATTTGCCTACAGTACCCGCCGCCCCTGACTACTTGCCAAGCTTTAGTTAACAGAGGGGGAATGGGAGAGCTTTGTCACACCGATGGCCCACAGACCCTTTCAGCAGCGACGTGCAGTCAGGGGAGGCAGGGGAGGCAGAGCCTCACCTGTCATACTCCAATGTAACGGAAAACAACTAAAGAAAAACTAAATAGTAATAATAAAATGTTTCCACTGATCTGTGTTGTAAGTGTGATTTATGTATGATTCCAATCGCTTTTTATAGTCAAAATCAGCAAATTTGCCGAGCTCCGCTACAACTACATGGGAGCGATGAGAAGTGAGGCAGGGACGAGCTCTGCCTCTCGTAAACCCACAGTAACTTGCTGGAGCGCGGGCACTTATTTTGTGAGGCGCTCAAGCCAGTTACTGTGGGGTAAGGTGAGGCACAGATGAGGTCTGCCTCACCTCAGAATGCGTCACCCCACAGAAACTGGCTGGAGCGCGGGCCCTAAGCGCATGCCTTTTACCATCTCACTGTAGGTCACCAATGTAATGTTTGTAGATCCCTTTATTACATTTATCCTCACCATCCATAGTCTCTAAATAATTATTATAACTTATTTCACATAGATATGATATTTAGGCTAGCTGGTCTCATCGTACAACGGCAATGAAAAAAGCACCAGGAGAGGCAGCCATAACCTCTGCCGCACTGAAGGGGGCGCACGTGAGCCCACAGGTTCTTGTTGCTACTGTTATTCTACGCAGAGACGGTAGACGCAAACAAAAAACTAGACTTTTGAAACTAGAGGAAGATAAGGAGGACTTTTACAAAAAAGTAATAGAGATGGTTGTCCAGAAGGATAGCATGGACTTCATCTTCAAGTCAAGGTAAGACCACAATTGTAATGAAAATGAGATCTTACTAAGAGAGAACAATCCAATATTTAGATTTTGGGTATCCTTTTGTTGAACGGTCTGTTTAAAATGAATCGAAGCATCAGACTAAAAATGCTTTTGAAAATATCCGAATATTTCGATTAAGGTCAAAATATAATATTTGTAAATCTGACTCTGAAAGAGTCAGTGCCTCACCAGCCATGGACCTCACCGCACGTCACTGCCTTTCAGGGTTAAGGAATAGTGGATAGGAGAATTCTAAAGGATTTAGGAGAAGAGACAGCGGTGCTTTGAGAATCCGACTGCACTTACACTATCTACGTATTTATGATGCGCCAGCGGACGTCATGAATATGCGTCTGCTGTGGGGAAACTACAGTTTTCTATACAGCGGACTACATGATGTACAATAAGAACAACTAGGCCTACTGTAAACCCAGAGCCGTATTCTATCTATACGGCGCTGTGTAAACCCATCTAGATACTTTGCACCGCGCTCTGATGGTGTTGTTTTATGCTTTATAAACGTGGACAACAGAGAAACATATTATTCATGGTCATTCATGGTCATTTCATGGTCAAAATATGATTTTTTTTTAATTATTAAAGGTCCCATGTCATGCTCTTCCGGTTATTACCCGTCCCCTTGTGTGTTATGAAGGTTTTTCTGCGTGTAAACGGTCTGCAAAGTCACAAATCCTCAAAGTACACCCTGTAGCGAGGTAACTCTAACACAGAAAATACCTGTCTATGCTGCCCCAGAACGCCTCATTGGAGATTTCTCTTTTTCTTCCTGGGTACAGTGACGTGCTCATACCCAAATGGACCCATTGGTCCAAATGACCAATCCGGCTCCAACAAGCCGTTTAGGACAGAGAGTGAATACACATACTATACAGAGATGCTGTATGATAAACCAATGTGATTTTGGAAAATTGCACAATATAAATCTATTTTAGTATACCTCAACAATGGAATTATGATCAGTAGAAATGGCCATGACATGGGACCTTTAAATGTATCTTATTCAATGCAGAATATGATTATATCCGTGACAGTGGGAATAAAAAACGATATGCTACAGTATAGTAATAAAAGATAAATCCCACTTGTTGTACCTGGCAGAGCAAGAAACACTCCAGCCTTTTATTTAAACTTGTTTAAAACATAACTAAATAAATATGTGTGTCCCGGGCCATACATGTAATTATGCTGTCAGTTTTCAGATAAAGCCACGGCATTATTATTTTCACCTCCCATATTGTTTTCAACCCACCAGCTTTTATGGAGAAAATAAGTTATATAATTATAAACCAGAGGCATGTTTCTCACTATGTTATGCATAGAAACAACAGGCTACTGTGTGTGTGAGGAATCAGCTGTTTATTTCATATGAGTTCCATTGTGGCACCGTCCATCACTGCTCTCCCTGGTGGATCCATGATCCATTGCAGCTGGTTGCTATATTACATTACATTACATTACATTTCACTTGTTAGACGCTTTTATCCAAAGCGACTTACATACTCAATACTGTGGACAATCCCCACAGGAGCAATTTGGGGTGAAGTGTCTTGCCCAGGGACACAACGACATGCTGACTGCAGTGGGGTTTGAACCTGTGATCCCCTGATCCGATCACCAACGCACTATTCCACTGCGCCACACGCCTCCCTATATATGAGTTCCATTGTGGCACCGTCCATCACTGCTCTCCCTGGTGGATCCATGATCCATTGCAGCTGGTTGCAATACACAAAGACAGCTAACTGGGTAACCTTTGGTCTTTTTTTAGGCCTTGGTTCACACAGTATGTTCCCTGACAGTAGTAGTTGACTTCTCAGCTTGTCACTCAGAGGGGGGTGGGGGCTGGTGAACGGTATGGTCAATGTTTGTTTGTTTAAAAATGTTTGCAGTCGCGAATGCTCTAAGCCAATCAGAAATGGACAAAAAAAAGGATCAGTCTATGTGTACGAGGGGTAACTAGACACCCCTCTTCCTTTACAGCCATGGTCCGGTCTGACAGCGGCAGCGCTCACCTCTGTCAGAGAGGAAGAGACAGATCACTGCATAAATATGCAAACCCAAACCTACAGTTAAACTTTACTGCTGGAGAAGAGAGATCACAGGGGGGTGGGAGATCACAGGGAGCTGTGGCTGATGGGCCATTAGGTGTGTAAACAAAGAGAGTCACACACAGCTGATCAGCTGATCACCTGAGAGCTGCCGAGTTTTATTCAGACTATTTAAAAAAACAACGGTCTGATTTTATCATTGCACAACAATAAACTCAATGTGTGATTGTTATAGCAGTAATATTAAACACTAATAATACAGTAAACTATTAACACTGTAAATATTCTTGTTTGCCCGTGGTGAGATGACGAGGCTTGACAAACAATCGTTTGTTTGAGCCGGGCTGCATTTCCTGATGAAAAAACAAACCGATTGTGATTGTTTTTGTCGTTGTAGTACGCCAACGTGAATTAAACAACATTATTTTGTTAACCCTTGTGTTGTGTTCGAAAGCTGTTACTGTTCGCGGGTCAATATTGACCCATGATTTATCTCAGTCCAAAACACTCAAAAATAAGGACTATCATCCAATATTGTTTTAACTACATCATAACTAACTTATAATGCATTCATAACCGTAAAATTCTGTTGTTATTTTATTTTATGGCCCCAAAACACATTACACCACATATAGCACATGTCCATGCATGTGTGTGTTCAGGTTCAACTGTTAGTGTACATATTCTTTGTGAAAGGTCGAGTTCCTGTGGGGGGAGGGGGGCCAGAGGGAGGGGAGACCAGGTGCATGTTGCAAAAAAAGTATTGTTACAGTGGATGAAGGGGGTGGGGGTGGGGTGTCTAAAGTCAAAGATGAATCTTGATTGGGCCAAATCTGACCCCGAGTGACCCAAAACAATGCTGCTGGGTCTTCCCAGACCCGAACACCAAATTATACACTTTTTTTTTTAGAGACCTTCAGACTTGGCTAAAATTGTCAAAATCAGTTTTGTTGTGTTTATATAGCTGTTGTGGAGGATATCATGAAGCCTTGTTCCGATAAAAAAAACTTGAGCGCAGTTATTTATATAATTTTAACTTGAAACGGGTCACGGGAGACCCGAACACAAAATTAGGGTTAAATAAAAACATGTTGATGTTTTGTAAATGATTACATGTCTCTTATTTAGCACAGAATATGATCCTATCCGTGACATATGGATCTTAAAGATCCGCTATATCAGATACCTGTAGATCTATCAGCTGTTTATTTCACATGAGTTCCAGTATGGCAGCTTTTTAATCACTGCTCCCCCTGGTGGATCCATGATCCATTGCAGCTGGTTTCATTATAATTTATCAAGGGGGCGTATCAAGTCATGCGGGGGGTTTTCCTTTCAGCGAGGATCGACTCCGTGCCAATCACGGCCCCACTGCGGTAGGGACGTCCGAAATGAGGTGCTACTTCTGTAGCTAACTGTCCCTGCTGTTAGGCTACTTAGCTTGCATTGTTATGGATCTAAAGTTAGCAAAAGCTAACTTTCATAGCACAGCTTTTCTTTACTTCTCACTTAACACAATAAAGAAACAGGCCGTATAGTACAGCACAAACCACACAAATGATCAATACTTACATATATTTTCACTTGTAGTATTATAATAATTGAAATGCTGATTCTTCTGGGGGTCTTCTGTCCATGTTCAGCTACCGCGGCTGCGCTGTACAATCGCCGGAGGACTGGGCTGTCACTCAAAAACTGAGCAGCCAATGGGGACGCACCCCTGAAAGTCCCGCCCACCTGGGATGTTTGTGTCAGAATCGAAAACAAAAAATGAGGGAGCGCAAACGAGAGAGCTGCAGCGAGAGCTAAAGTCTGATCATTGAGAAAGAAGCAACAATAACTGCAAACAAAAACGTATGTTAAAACAAAGAAAAAAGACTTATAGTTTACATGATTACACATGATTTGTTTGCAACTTAGTTTTATTTTTTAAATACTTTTTATTTTGCTTGACTCAGTTTTTTTTTCTCTTAAACTCTTAGTTTTGCTTGATTCTGAGAGAGTGTTGCTTTATCTTTATGACACAAAACTAATCCCATAGGTTAGGAGGTTATTGTGTATTTTTAAATCAGGCCAGCGTAATTTCCAATTATCAATAGTAGGTTGATGGATGTGCTAGAAAAGATAATGAACTTGTTGAATTGAGATGACATGCAACAACAACAAAGGCTCATTTAGCAAATAATAGGTAACGTTTAAATTAAAGGAATGTAATGACATGTTGTAACACAGAGGATGACCATGAGCTTATGCTTATACTCTATCTCCTAATTATACAACATCCACCGTCTTTATCAACAAATGTGACCTGCTCTATGAAAATCAGTCACATGAAACACATTTTGAGTCACATACACTGTTGGAAAGAGGAGTTTCATAGTTTTCCAAAAGTATTCAGCAAAATATTTCACACAATATGATGACACAATTCTGAGAAAAAGGCCTTCAAAACGTACAGACAAGTTGTAAGCCATAATTATTTTTTGAGTGAGGACTGGCTGCTTAATATATTGAGGGCATGGCATGAACTCTTTGTAAAGCATGTATAGCTGTTCTGAATGGCCCCACTACAAAAGTGACATTCTTTTTCGGGAGGCATTCATAGTGTTGCAAAATTTCCACCTTCCCACACCTGGCTGAATGTGTGAAGTGGGCGTGAATGACATATTGTCGACATCGGAAAAGATGTAGGGGCAGGGGGCTTCCATCGCTGGTCAACCATCCAAACTGCAGTTCTGATGGCATGTACTGGTGCCTTTATTTGTCTAAATCTTCACCTTGAGAGACCAATGTTCTAACATGTGACGCTTGTGAAAACATATCATAGGAGAAAGCAGCCACCTTTGATATATAGACCTGAGAACAAAAATACATTTGTTAGAGTTTGGCTACCGGATGCCGGACCTGTCCTGTCGGTCATTTTGTAACCAACTGCTTTAAATATTGGATTCTGGTTTCCCCATATTCACATCAACCGCATGAGGGAGAAAAACACAAATGTCTTATTGCTGGGGCGACCCTTAGCTCAGTAATGTTAGACGGAGACGGAGAGGCAAGGCAAACACATGCAGACAACTCTTGAGTGAGTGAAAAAAAGTCACACTACAAGATCAGGTCCCTCTTAGGGAGTCAAAGAAGTGAAACTTATCTTACTTCAGCTCCTCCAGGAGTGGATGACACAGACATGCTTGTGGTAGGCATTCTTACATTCCCTGAAGTTGACATCCTGCGATAGGCACCTGGAGTGGAGTGCACCAGCTGGGCGTAAGAAAGTAGGTCTTAACTCTAACGTCGGGCTTAGCTACTGTTACGGTTCGGGAATACCAGGACTCAAAATGCAGTTGAAAAAAGGGAATAGGTTCCGAAACAAAAGCGAGCTTTATTTCTCAAAAGCTGGAGAACAAAACATGGCATGAAACTTACATGTAGCACACGGTAGCATGGAGGGAGACAGGAAAGACAAACAATGTACCGACAGGGGAACACAGGGAAAGACAAGACTAAATACAGGAAGGGGTAATCACGAGACGAGAAACAGCCGGGCAGGGGAGGAGAAACACAAGGGCAACAGGTGAACACAATCAGACAATTAGACACACCAGGGAAACTAATGACAGGGAGGAAAACACAGGGAGAAGGACCAGACAAGAAACAGGGAGAACAGAACAATCAAAACAAAACCCCAAAACCTAACACACAAAAACCCAGATCATGACAGAAACCTAACACACAAAAACCCAAATCATGACAGAACCCCCCCCTCAAGGGACGGATTCCAGACGTCCCTACACAAACAAAGTCCAATATTTCCAAAAGGGTGAGTGGAGGGGGTCCGAAGGACGGGTTTGGGCTGACAGCCCAGAGGCACGGCAGAGGACCAGAAAGGGGTCTCGGGCTGACGGCCCGGGGGCAAGGCAGAGTTCAAGGACGGGGACTCGGGCGGACGGCCCGGGGGCAAGGCAGAGGAACAGGAGGTGGTCCCGGGCGGACGGCCCGGGGGCAAGGCAGAGGACCAGGAGGTGGTCTCGGGCGGACGGCCCGGGGGCACGGCAGAGGAACAGGAGGTGGTCTCGGGCGGACGGCCCGGGGGCAAGGCAGAGGAACAGGAAAGAGTCTCGGGCGGACGGGGACTCGAGCGGACGGCCCAGGGCAAGGCAGGAACAGGAGGTGGTCTCGGGCGGACGGCCCGGGGGCAAGGCAGAGGAACAGGAGGTGGTCTCGGGCGGACGGCCCGGGGGCAAGGCAGAGTTCGAGGAAGGGACTCGGGCGGACGGCCCGGGGGCAAGGCAGAGTTCGAGGATGGGACTCGGGCGGACGGCCCGGGGGCAAGGCAGGGTTCGAGGACGGGGACTCGGGCGGACGGCCCGGGGGCAAGGCAGAGTTCGAGGGAGACTCGGGCGGACGGCCCGGGGGCAAGGCAGAGTTCGAGGATGGGACTCGGGCGGACGGCCCGGGGGCAAGGCAGGGTTCGAGGACGGGGACTCGGGCGGACGGCCCGGGGGCAAGGCAGAGTTCAAGGGATGGGACTCGGGCGTACGGCCCGGGGGCAAGGCAGGGTTCGAGGACGGGGACTCGGGCGGACGGCCCGGGGGCAAGGCAGAGTTCGAGGGATGGGACTCGGGCGTACGGCCCGGGGGCAAGGCAGGGTTCGAGGACAATGTGGCAGAGCAAAGGCAGAGAAGCGGCTAAGGCCGCGGTGGGCATAGTCAGGGAGCCGGGCACAAGGAAGGACCGGGTTCGTGGCCGACTGGACCCCTGACATGACAGGACATCGTGTTGGCAGGAACGCCGGCGGAGCAGGTGTCGGCGGGACCCCCAACAGAACAGGACATGGAGTTGGCAGGACCCTCAGCGGAACCCCCAACGACACAGGACAAGGAGTCGGCAGGACCCCCAACGATAATGGACGTGGAGTCGGCAGGACCCTCAGCGGAACCCCCGACGCCACAGGACATGGAGTTGGCAGGACCCCCGGCAGAGCAGCAGTCGGCGGGACCTCCAACGGCACAGGACACAGGGCCGGCAGGACCCCCGGCAGAAGAGTAGTCGGCGGGACCCCCAACGGGACAGGACACGGAGTCGGCAGGACCCCCGGCAGAACAGCAGTCGGCGGGAACCCCAACAGGACAGGACATAGGGTTGGCAGGACCCCCGGCAGAAGAGTAGTCGGCGGGACCTCCCACAGCACAGGACATAGGGTTGGCAGGACCCCCGGCAGAAGAGTAGTCGGCGGGACCTCCAACGGGCACAGGACATAGGGTTGGCAGGACCCCCGGCAGAAGAGTAGTCGGGGCCCCCAACGGGACAGGACATGGAGTTGGCAGAACCCTCAGCGGAACCCCCAACGACACAGGACATGGAGTTGGCAGGACCCCCGGCAGAAGAGTAGTCGGCGGGACCTCCAACGGGACAGGACATGGAGTTGGCAGGACCCCCGGCAGAAGAGTAGTCGGCGGGACCTCCAACGGCACGGGACATAGGGTTGGCAGGACCCCCGGCAGAAGAGTAGTCGGCGGGACCTCCAACGGCACGGGACATAGGGTTGGCAGGACCCCCGGCAGAAGAGTAGTCGGCGGGACCTCCAACGGCACAGGACATAGGGTTGGCAGGACCCCCGGCAGAAGAGTAGTCGGCGGGACCCCCAACGGGACAGGACATGGAGTTGGCAGGATCCCCGGCAGAAGAGTAGTCGGCGGGACCCCCAACAGAACAGGACATGGAGTTGGCAGGACCTCCGACGAAACAGGTGTCGGCTGGACCCCCAACGACACAGGACATAGGGTTGGCAGGACCCCCGGCAGAAGAGTAGTCGGCGGAACCTCCAACGGCACAGGACATAGGGTTGGCAGGACCCCCGGCAGAAGAGTAGTCGGCGGGGCCCCAACGGGACAGGACATGGAGTTGGCAGGACCCCCAGCGGAACCTCCAACGGACCAGGACATTGGGTAGGGACTTGAGAAGGGACTTGGAAAGGGACTCGAGAGGGGACTTGAGAGGAGACTTGAGAAGGGACTTGAGTCGGCCGGTATGCCGACAGGACACGGGGAGCTGGCGTCGGCCGTTTTGCCAGAACTGGGGCCGGAACCATGGCTGCTGGGGCCGGAACCATGGCTGCTGGGGCCGGAACTGGGGCCGGAACCATGGCTGCTGGGGCCGGGACCATGGCTGCTGGGGCCAGAACGGGGGCCGGAACCATGGCTGCTGGGGCCGGAACCATGGCTGCTGGGGCCAGAACCATGGCTGCTGGGGCCAGAACCATGGCTGGTGGGGCCGGAACTGGGGCCGGAACCATGGCTGCTGGGGCCGGGACTGGGGCCGGAACCATGGCTGCTGGGGCCGGGACTGGGGCCGGAACCATGGCTGCTGGGGCCGGAACTGGGGCCGGTACCATGGCTGCTGGGGCCAGAACTGGGGCCGGAACCATGGCTGCTGGGGCCGGAACTGGGGCCGGAGCCATGGCTGTTGGGGCCGGAACTGGGGCCGGAACCATGGCTGCTGGGGCCGGAACTAGGGCCGGAACCATGGCTGCTGGGGCCAGAACTGGGGCCAGAACTGGGGCTCGGGCTGCTAGCCTGGACTTGCGACTCCTTCTTTTAGGAGCTTTTTGGAGGCTCCGTGGACCTCCAAAAGCCAGACGAGTACCCGCGAACGGCTCCTGGACAGGATCAGGAAATGGGGCCGGAACCACTGGAGCACGGGCTGGAATCTTGGCCTCGCATTCTCCAGAAACCTTCCGGAGGCTCCGCGGACCTTCCAAGACCAGGTCATACCCCAGGAAAGGGTTAGAGGCTTGAGACAAGTCTTCAGGAGCACTCGTAAACCGTTGTAGCCACTCAGGCAACCAGCTCCTGAGCCAGGGCTTGCAAGCCACCTCCTGGCGTGCCTCCTTCAACGCCGCCTCTCTACCCCGTCTAGATGAGGCGTCACTCCAGGTATAAAAAATGTACTCCAGAGAGTACCCTACATTCCGCCTGGAAAGCCAACGAAGAGGAAACTGCTGAGTCCATTATGGTCGGTACATTCTGTTACGGTTCGGGAATACCAGGACTCAAAATGCAGTTGAAAAAAGGGAATAGGTTCCGAAACAAAAGCGAGCTTTATTTCTCAAAAGCTGGAGAACAAAACATGGCATGAAACTTACATGTAGCACACGGTAGCATGGAGGGAGACAGGAAAGACAAACAATGTACCGACAGGGGAACACAGGGAAAGACAAGACTAAATACAGGAAGGGGTAATCACGAGACGAGAAACAGCCGGGCAGGGGAGGAGAAACACAAGGGCAACAGGTGAACACAATCAGACAATTAGACACACCAGGGAAACTAATGACAGGGAGGAAAACACAGGGAGAAGGACCAGACAAGAAACCGGGAGAACAGAACAATCAAAACAAAACTGAAGTTACCTACTGTAACTCCAGCTTCTATGAGTATTGGCGTAGCCCTCTAAGGCTATCGCTATTGGGTAATCCCCTGCGCGCCCGCGCAGCACTGAAACACTTGTAGTCCACGCCCACCCGCAAGGTGGGCCCCACCCTCGGGCTCCCTTCCGGTATAAATAGGAAGGAGGCCCGACAATCTGCTCCCACACAAAACAACTTTTCTTCAGCTATTCGTGGAGCCAGTGGGGCCCAGCACTTAGAGGGCTACGCCAATACTCATAGAAGCTGGAGTTACAGTAGGTAACTTCAGTTCTATTTCGTATATGGCTCCGCCCTCTAAGGCTATCGCTATTGGGTTAATGGCGAAGCCAGATGTAGTCTGCGCCCCACTGGGTCCCCCCGGTACTGGAAGCACAGACACACCCGCTCAGATAACAACCCAGCCTATTGCGCCATGCGAATGGCGCATCACAGTCCCTGGAATATAGCACAACATGAATATTTACCATGAGGGGACGCAGGCTGGGAACAATACATACCCCCGCCGCTGATAAAGAGACGAAGGTCCACTTTGCCCAGCGACAAAAAGAGGGGGAACACGGGCCACTCTCTGCGTGTAGACAGGCAGGAGAGCGCACAGCTGGATCCCTGACATCACTCACTCTGACAAGACACTTCGTACAAAATGTGTCAGAGGAAACAAGGAAACCTCCCCCTCAGAAGAGGGGAAAGGGGCCGCTCTTCGTGTGCCGAGAGGCAGGAGAGAGGCGCACAGCTGGATCCCTGACGTCACTCACTCTGACAGGACACTCAGCACAGGGTGTGTCAGAGAGGAATGGGAGACATCCCTCAAATAAAATTGAATAAAGGAACAGGGGGAAGGGTCCTCGGGTTCGCCGCCGCCCCCTCCTGGTATCTCCTGATGGCGGGAAAGCGTGGCCAGATTGGATCACTCCTGATCGTCTGCACCCGCGAAAAAATTCCGGCCATGTCGTCCGGAGCACACCTCTCCTGAGCTAGGGGAACGGGGAGACCTCTGCAGGCGGCCGCCTTGGCTATGATCTCCGGCAGTTCCCCCAGGATGCCGCCTATCGCCGGCAACGCCGTGATGACGGAGAAGGGGACCGCGTGCTCTGCCGTCCAGTCGGCACCCTGCTCCGACTCTGTCTCCCCGTCCGGGGAGAGGAGGGAGGGGAGAACCGCACGGTGAACCGTGGAGGGAGGTGGGGAAGGAGTCGTCCGACTCCTGCCCGGCCCTCGGCTCCAGGGACATGAGGCTGCCGCCCGCAGGCTCGAAAGCCTGGACGGGCCAATCGTCCTCCACGGCCGCAGCAGCGAGAGCGTCCGCTCTGCGCTTCTGTCGGCCGCGGGGAGACGTGCACAATGGGTGCATGCGACCCGCTGGCTGAGAGCCGCGTACGCGTGCTCTGGCCCCAGGCAGGATTCGCATGACGTGTGCCGGTCGTAGCTCATTATGTATCCGGAGCCACATGAGGGACAATTTCTAACACAGTTGGCACTCATTGCTCCAGAATTTCT